>ML685818.1:3299805-3390379 GCA_007922175.1 Pelusios castaneus
GGTACTCAGATCATCCAAGGGGTACATCAACTCATCTAAAAACAAGAAAGTAAGTTAGTTGTCAGTAATAGTGGGCTGTGTGACACTTTTGTATTTTCATGTCTGATTATGGAAACAAGTTGGTTTTAAGTGAGGTGAAACTTGGGGGTACATAAGACAAACCAGACTCCTAAAAGAAGTATGGTAGTCTGGAAGGGTTGAGAGCCACTGCCCTAAATGACAGGCCTAGGCCTCAAATTGCTTAACACCACCAAATGTCAGGAGGAGAACGCAGAAATTAGTCCCATATCATTTTAAAAAGATATTTTAAACAGGTTTTGAGGATTAGCTTCCTGCATCTTGCTACATAAAATCAAGCTCCTTATCCTCCTCATATGGGACTCTGTAATCTTGCTCCTTTGTGTTTCTGTTGTCATTTCCCACATTCCCTACCCTCCTATTCCATACACTTCTCCCAGTTCTTTGTCCCTCAACTCGCTTTGCTGACCTTATGCCTGTATTAATCTGCTTGACCTCATTCACTAATAACTAATTTACTTTTTCCAGATTAATTGAATTTTCAAAACCAGTCAATCAATTCCTAAACTAAAATTTTGGTTCTAGAACACTAAATCTGTCTCCTCCTCTGATCTCCTCCTCTCTCCTATAACTTTATCCTGTGTCCCCCTTGTTCCCTACATGACTGTCCAACTTTTTTTTATTTTTAAACCTTCAGTAACCCTGATGTGCTCTTTAACTGCTGCACCATCTCTACTGTTCTCCTTTTTCAAGTGCATAAAGAGGTCCTCTTCCCCACCCCCACATCGTAGTCTTGAGAAAATGTTGTCCTCTGTTCAAAGCATAGGAGTGTCTCTCCTCCCTAGAACTCTTGTCTGATGATTGACTCCTTTGTCCTCGTTCTTGATCTCAGGCCAGGGTCTCTCTCCTTCTACACCATCTCAGTGCACAGTTGTCTCTGATTCTCTCCTGCCATACCTGACTTTCTGATCATTCTGGCTCTTGTTACTCTGCACTGAGGTCTAACTCCACTGAGAGTTAGGTGCATAGGTGCTTTAGAAGATCCCAGTAGGTATTTATCTGTATATTTAGGTACCTAGATACTTTTAAAGTCTGGCCCCACTTCCATTCTTTGGGGTTCCACTAGGTTTAATTCCTGGCCCTCTGTTGTTTTCTTTCCATCTTTTTCTTGTGTAAACTTTCGGAGACCTTAAATGTACTTGCCACTGTTATGTTTATGTTATCAACTGCCTATATCCTCTGATATTTCTAATTATTCTTTCCTGTCCATTCTGTCTCTTTTGGTCAATAAAAAACACGTGGTTTCATCTTAATCTACTTTCTCAATGTCTCAAACACAGAAAAAGGGCAAGAAAAGCATCCTCAAGCACAACCACATTTCCCCTTTTGACTTACATCTCCTGCTATAACCTTGTATATTGCCTGCACAGTCTGTAACCTAGGCACCTTTCTTGATTTTAAGTCTCTCTCTCTTCCCATATTGCCTATGTTTGCTAATGTACCTAGCTCAGTCAGCTCCTAACGCTGCCCCAGATATGCATGTCTTTGCTGGAATCTTCATCCAATCCTTCACCACCTCTTGCCTTCACTGTTGCTGTTCATAGGAACTGCTATAGCAGATGAGAAGGGGCCCAGGATCCTGTCTCTGACCTTAGATAGTGCCTCATGCTTCAAAAGAATATACAGGGCAACCCAGAGTGGGCAGTTAAGGGGTAAACCTGCTTGTAGAGGAAGCTTCTTCCTAATCCTTGTCTATTAGCAGTTGGTCTATGCCCTAAATCAGTGGTTTTCAAACGTAGGGTCGGGACCAGGTACTGTGTCGTGGCACTCCCTGCTGCCACTGCCAAAAGATTGGAATGCATGGCTCAAAGATGAAATTGTTGGGTCATGGGCACAAATGATATTTTTTCAACTGGATCCCGAGGAAAAAAGTTTGAGAACCGCCACCCTGAATCATGGACATTAGCAGTCCTTCTAAAAAGAATTGTTTTAAATGCAACTATAGGTGTCCTCATGAATTCGAAAAAGCTCAAGGATATCTTATGACAATAAATTCCAAAGACTAATTATTCTCAGTATTTACATATTTCCTTTAACTAGTTTAAGTTCTTTCAGTTCAGTTAATGCCTCCTTAGTCTTATGTTATTGGAAAGGCAAATAGGAGCTCCCGCTGTACATTCTCTCCCATTCACATCATGTCCTGTCTCCCAGTTGTTTCAACCTCTCTTCTTATGGAAATCTTTCCAGACCCCTAATCATTTGTTACCTATCTAAAGAGAATTCTGACTCCTTTCTGTATAATCTCAAGCTACTGCAACTCCATCCATAATACTTGTTCTTTAGTAAACCCTTATGCATATTTCATGCAGAAACTCTTGGCCAAAGCTAACTTGGGTTGGTTTTACTCTTTAGTCACTCACCTCCGTTCACCCACTCAGACCAATCTCCTTCGTCTTGTTACTTGCCCTTGTTCTTCCTTTCTTCTTCTGTTGCTGCCTTGCTGCTGTATACCTCTCAACAATAAAGACTGGAGTCTCCATGTGAAAGGAAGCTGGCATTGCAGACATCTAGTGAGAGAACCGAGAGCACATGCACCCAGTTGAGTTGTAGCTTTACACAAGGGGACGTGCCCTATGCACAAGAGTATCAGGCATTTTGGAAGGAGGGGGAAAAAACCCTGTTATCACACTATAAAGTGTAAATGCTGAGGCAGACTAAATCCTTTGCTGAGTCCCAAGGAGCAGTGCTGTTTGTTCCTGATGTGACATTTGAGGCAGCAAACTCAGATTCACTCTCGGTAATCAGAGAAGAGTCTCTGTCTGGACCATAGTTTGCCTGGGTGTGTGTAAGCAGAAAGAAAACTTGCAAGATTAGAGTAATGTTATTTGATCTTTTGTGCAAAGGCTTTTCCGTATGATTTTCCAAGAGAACTGAAAATCTGTTAATCCAGAGATTGCTCTTTTGTGAGGACTCTCTCTTTAATCAGTAACACCTAGGTTCCTGCAGTGGAGTTCATTATTGAATTTGAACCACTTAAACTTCAGGGTGGGAAAATGTTTCTCTGAGTGGAAATCTACATAGACAGGAGAAATGTAATTGAATCCATACATTTAATTGAGGGTCCTTTTTACGATTCACCTTATAAAGAGAGCCCACTTTTCAGATTAATTGGAACAGAATGAACAGACCTCTCCTCAGGACAAAAGTAACATTTCAGTAGAAAACGGGGGGGGGGGGGGGGGGGTTCAGATTACCTGCTCGTGAACTGGAAGGACAGACAGACCACCATCCTAGAGATTTGT
This sequence comes from Pelusios castaneus, assembly GCA_007922175.1. Classification (NCBI taxonomy): domain Eukaryota; kingdom Metazoa; phylum Chordata; order Testudines; family Pelomedusidae; genus Pelusios; species Pelusios castaneus. The sequence continues at coordinate 3,303,126 of ML685818.1, forward strand.
CTAATCTCTGTCAAGCTGATCTAAAACATTTCTTTAGGACCTGCCGCCCTATCATGTGTGTGATGAGCTACAATCTAGTGGAAGACTCGTATCAGAGATCCATCTGTGACACCATAAAGACAGTGTGCTGCCCTCCCACAACCCTTCCTAGTTTTGTAGGGAAGGGAGCATTTTGTTCCTTTCTAGTAACTGCCCTGATCACTGCCTATAGATCAGACTGTGATGGGTGCATTAGAAATGCCTAAAGTAGACTGACAAAGGGATGGTGTAATAGCTTTCAGCCATGCCTTCTCTACACAGTGGCCCACCTGCTAATGCAGGGGTGTCCGACGTACGGCCCGGAGGCCATATCCCTCCATCCGACCCGTGACTGCACTCTGTGGGACTACATTCCCTCCCTAACAGAGTGTGGTATCATGGAGCGTGGTTTCGCATACATAGCGCTTCGTGATGCCCAGGAGTGCCTAGAATTTCAATTTATGGTATGTACAGCCCACTTGAAGTACATTTAAGTCAAATCTGACCTAGCACAGCAATTGAGTTTGACACCCCTGTTCTACGGGAAGAAGTGTGGTAGGGGGAACAATCCAGTGCCCAAAAGTTCTTAAAAGGTGAGACTTTTGTACAGCATACACTTACCTTTCCTTGTTCTACTGAATACACGTGAACCTTAATTCAAAACTAAAAAGGGAAATACCTTGCATTTTACCCTCTTCCTCCAGCCCTTGTTAGCCACCACAACCATCTATTTAGGTTCTAATATTATTGAGCACCAGCAATAGAACCTGAGTATTTATGGATTTATCTTTGCAACACCTCTGCCAAAGTAGTATCATCCCTGTTTTATGGATAGACTCTGAGATACCAAGAGATTAAACATCTTATCTGAGATAACACAGAGGTCTTTGCCAGCGCAGGGAAATGAAGACACATCTGTTGAGCCCCAATCCAGAACTTTAAGCACAAGACTATCCGTTCTTCCTTCCTCAGCACTCACTGTGTGAGACGTATTTTTCTGGTATGCATTGTACATATTATGGTGCCATGTAGATCATGTTGTTTATTTCAGACCTTTTCAATTAGGCGATGTCTTCTCCTGAAATCGCTTCCCTTTCATGGGGTCAGATGATGGTGAAAGGTTGTTCTACAGCTTATAAGGACTGCAAAGTGTGGCCAGGAGGAAGCCGAACCTGGGACTGGAGAGAGACAGGAACAAATGTAAGTATAGTGTTTAATATATTTTGAAGAGGAGGCTAAGAGAGCTTTCCTGGGAATAATTACTGCTATATTTGCCAGATAGTTAACAGTAATTCAAGATTTTACAGCTCGTCAGATTTTGTCGCATGATTTGGAATGCAATTGCTATGATGCCCTCTGTATGTCGCAACCTCTTCAGGCCTAATGCTATTTCTATACTAAAGCCTTGTCTGCACAAGAAAGTGTTAGTCAACTCAAGTTACACTGATGATCAAAAAGCAAAATAATTACAACACTTGTGCTTGTCCATGCAGCATTCCCGATTGTTTTGAATTTTAATCCTGTCTTCAAAAGCACTTGCAACCCTTCCCAGGTTGGTAGCGTCCCCATACTTTGAGTATACTCTCTCTGCCACTATTTAAATCACTGATAGAGATATTGAACAGAATCAGACCCAAGACTGATTCCTGTGGGATCCCACTGGATATACCTTTCCAATTTGGCTGTGAACCACTGATGACTATTCTCTGGTAACTGTTTTCCAACCAGTTAAGCAACAACTTTCTAATAGCTCCATTGAAGTTCTGTTTCCCTAGTTTGTTTATGAGATGGTCGTGTTGAGATAGTATCAAAATCCTTACTAAAGCCAAGATATACCAAATCTACCACTTTCCCCCATCCACAAGGCTTGTTACCCTGTCAAAGAAAGCTATTGACATGATTTGTTCTTGACAAATCCATGCTCTCTGCTACTTACCACCTTATTATCTTCTAGGTCAGCAGTTCCCAATCTTTTATTTTATGCGGACCACTACATTGTCATTGAAAGCTTTTGCGGACCACTTTCTAACCAGCAAATGTGCAAAGAGCGTCAGTTCATACTGACGTCACACAGAAGCTATTTAAATTCAGAGAATGTTATATTACACAAGGATGTCTGTGAAACAAATTACATTGTGAATAATAATGTAACATTGAATATTATACATAAGAGATACACGGGATTATATTATTATTACATTATCTATTTCCCACGCCCCTCACGGACCACCAGGGGTTCACGGACCACAGGTTGGGAACCACTGTTCTAGAATTTGCAAATTGATTACTGCTTGAAAACCATGCAGTAAAGTGATACAACCCCCACTTAAAATGGATGCAAATATCAATATAAAAGTGCTTATACTGGTACAGTTCTGCTATGTGGAAAGTGGAATAAGCTATGCCGGTATAGAGCACCTTTGTACCAGTATAACTGTGTTCTCAGGGTAGAAGTTGCACACTGATGTATCAGCAAAGAAAATCCACACAGCTCAACCAAAAGTTAAATCGGTACAAAAGTTATATCTCACGCACTTGGTCCTGATCCTACAACTATATTTCATGTCATGCAGGAAGGGATTTTTTTAATTAGATTATTTCAAACTTGGGTTTTGTTAACACCTATGAAATGCTCAGGAGAAACATGCTTTTTATAAAGATTCAAACAGGTACCCTTCAGTTGAAGGTTGAGAAAGCTTTATGTCCATAACAGACTCATCGGAGGACCCCAACTAACTGAAGCAGAGAAAATAAGATGCAACATTCCTGATATTATAAGGTTAAAAGAAACTGAAAGAACAAAAAACAACTTACTGTATATATTATCAAGTAGCAAAAACACATCCATTTTTTCCCTTTGCAGGTCACTTTTAAAGCACTGTACTTACATATTCTTTTTACAAGATAGGAAAACAAACCTGGAGAAGATAAGTGAGTTAGCTGAGGTAACACAGCAAGAAGCAATATAGGGACTAGAAAAAGGGTTTCCCAGCTCCAAAAGTCCTATGAAAAGGTTCTTATTATTTGATTAGCAGAGAGGGAATAGTTGGGAGTATTCATAACACTTACCTTGCGACCCCTCCCTCAACTGGGCCCGACAAGGGTATGCTTCCTCTGTGGATCTTTCCATTGGCGGCAGGGCTGTCCTGGGGGGGGGGGCGCAACGGGGCAACCGCCCTGGGCCCCGTGGTTACTTGGGCCCCGCACTGTCCAGCTCCCAGCGGGGCAGTGCGGGGCCCACACGCGCTGCAGCCCCTCTTCCCGCAGCGAGCCGAAGGCAGTGGGGCGGGGCAGGCTGGGAGGGCTATGCCCAGCCCCTGGGCCAGCCCTCCCCACCCCCAGGGCGGAGCAGGCAGGCCCAGGGGCAAAGCATGTGGGTCCTGGCCTCTGGGCTGGCCTGCCCCACACGGCCAGCTCCTTGCCGCAGGTGGCCTCCGGGACCAGAGCCAGCTCCGACCCCCTGCAGGCGGCCTCGGCCTCCGGGCCCAGGCCCGGCTCTCACCCGCAGGCGGCCTCAGCCTCCAGGTCTGGAGCCGGTTTCCCCTGCCGCAACAGGTGGCCTCTGGGGCTGGCTCCCGGGGGGTCGGAGGGGGCCGATTGGCCCGCCACGCTTCCCTCTAGCATGGGGGCGGAGCCCCGTTGCCCCCACGGGACGGCCCTGATTGGCGGAGCTGAGGACTCTGCAGCAGGTGGTGTCATCCACGGTGCCCATCATGCTCTGCACTCTTACTAAAATAAATTGCTTCCATTGCTACTGTGCTGACAAATTGCTGCTCTGTAGGTGATTTTCCTCCTCTTGGGGAAAACAGCATAACTGATTCTGCTTTAGGGACTGACAGGCCGTGTGACTTTAACCACGGGGGATAAAAGGCAGCCTCCTGGCTGAGGGAAAGTCAGTGCCAGCTCTAATGGGTGAAAAGGAACAGGAAGTAGCATGGAGAACAGACACAATTCTACGGCAGTTTCTCTCTCCTAACCCCCATATCAGGAGGGTTATTTGGGGTTCTGTATTTGCTCCAGGATGTTTTTTGCCCGTGAAGCTTGTTTGCTAAGAAACAGACAGTAGATCTCTCATCAGAGAACCTTTGTGTAAGCAAAACAAAACTAATTAGTTTTTAGTTCCAAAGCTTTAATGTCTCCGAAGTGTTGGTCACAGGCAGGAACCCCTCCCCAGCTATCTAATGATTATAATTACAGTCCCATACCTTTTCCTTTTGTTTACGTCTAAGTAACTATCAGTAAAAGTACCTCAAAGGCCTGGAAGGAAACTTCTCTCTTTCATAAACATATTTTTTTAAATGGTTAACTCCACCCAGCAAGACTGTGTAACAAGGTGAGCAGTGTAGGAGGGGACCATCACTGTACGTAGGCTAAAGGGATACTCTTTATTTCCCCTGCTGGGTCTAGGGCAGCTTGACATGTATGCCATGGTCTTAGGCTGAGGAATTAAAGCTGAGACCCAGCTATCATGTGGCTTTGCAGCATGGGGATGATAAGTTTGCTGTAACATGATGGTTTTCCTCACTTGGAACTTGAACTAGTGAAAGGTTGGCTTCAGCTTGGAAAGACTGTCAAGTCACATTCTTCTTAAAATATATTTTAAACTCTTTAAAGATTTGAACAGATTCATGGTATAAACTTCCACACTGAAAAGAGACCCTACCGTAGCCAAAGACAAGACACGGTTCTTCTATTTGTCTTTCTAATACATTTAGTGCTAACTTTACATAGACAAACACAGGGGGAAAGATAAGGGGGAGTGATTTTTTTTTTTTTTTTTTTTTGTTAAAGGGAGTGAGTAGGCCATGGCAAAATTAACATTTTCTTTTTAGACAAGACTCTGTTGTCTTTCTACAATAGACTAACACGGCTACCCCTTTGGAATTTTCTTTTTAATTCAGCCAAATCTCCCATAAATATTTTAAGGAGATTAATCTCTTTAATGAAAACCATTGTGTGGATTTAAACATTTTTCTACAGAACATTGCAGACTCAGACTAGGACAGGAGAACTAGAAAATGAAAGACTGTGAACGGAAGAGAACTGACCAGTACGACTATCCATACCAAACAAAATCAGTAAACTATATAAACGAATGGAAAGTGACATTTAATATTTGTTTTAATGATTGGGGATATTTTTTAAAAAGGGATAAACTTTACTGAGCTATAGCTGTGTAATCCTATTGACTTCCATAGGGGTCTTGTTGATTTTAACAGTAAATGTTTACTGTTATTTAAATCTGATGAGGTCCCTTTTTAATACGTTAGACATTAGCTCCCAGACCGAACTACTTCATAAATCGGGGGGGGGGGGGGCGGCGTTACACACTTTCTGTTTATAGCCGTCTATATTGTTGGTGGTAGGCACTGCTACTCCCACAATTCTCATCTATGGCCATGCATATGACTCTGAAGTCCAGACCCTAGTGCACAGAGTCAGCTGCATTGAGGACACAGGACGTCTGAATCTATGATGTCTGATGATGCAACTCTATGGCCCCATTCACCTGGAGACCCATGTTTATCAATTTTCTGATCGACTGATGACCGTCCTATCTCGCTGGCACATTTAAACTACCTAGAGCATTCTTTGTTTGCAGTGCATTTGGAGCCTGGTTGGTCCCAGGATATTAGAGAGAGAAGGTGGGTGATGTAATATCTTTTATCGGACCAGCTTCTCTTGGTGAAAGAGACAAGCCTACAAGCTTACATTAAGCTCTTCTTCAGGTCTGGGCAATGTACTCAGTGGCCTGGTCTATACTACAAAGCTAATTCAACGTACGGCACATTGCCTCAACGCTTCAATCTGTTTGGTTTGTATTGTTTGGAAAACAATTCATTGTTCATTCCCAACAGGTTGTGCAGAGAGCCTTTAGGGGCTCTGAAAACACGCACTTACTTGTTTTTGTATAGTATGACGTAACACGCAGGCTCAGCAACACACCACTGCGTAATAATCAAATGCACACAATTCCTACGAGGCTCCAGAATGGCCGGGCCAGCACACTACAACACGTTATTGGGGATCAGTGTTAAAGTGCTTTTTCACAGCCTCCCTGAATCTGTATCTCCATGCTGAGCTCTTTTAACAGGCCTTGTGTCTGGGTGTTCAGACTCAGCAAGCAGCTGTTCTACCTCGGCACTGGCAGCAATTTTTCCCTCTTGGTTTCACAGATACTAGGAAAATTCAGACAGCTATAACCACTGGGATGGTTTTCCTCACTGATGTCCAATCTTGTGAGTAAATGATGCCAGCATCTCTTCCGTCTACCAAACGCACATGCAGCTGTCATTCTGTGCCGACTGAGCCAGTGGGATTGTTCCTTGGAGCTGTTCAGGTGGCTGGTATAGGGTGGCATGAGTGAGGGCTACTCAGTCCTCCAGGACCACTATTGGCATTTCAGTTTGGATAATGGTAATCTGGCAGTTGGGTAAGAAAGTCCCTGCTTGCAGCTTTCTGAAGAGTCCTGTCGTCTTATAGATGTGAGCATCATGCCCCTTCCCTGGCCAGCCAACGCTGACATCAGTGAAGCATCCCTTGTGATCCACCAATGCTTGCATAGCCCTTTGGTAGATGTACTCTGAGACAAGGTTGTCTGGTGCCAAAATAGGGAGTTGCATGCTATCTATAGCTGCACCACAGTTTGGGAACCTAGCTGCTGCAAGTCTGTTCTGTATGTTCTGCACGTTGCCAAGAGTCACAGCCCTGAGGCTTTTAATGGCCCTCCATGGTGGATTTTCCAACTCCAAAATGATTTTCCACTGACCGGTTACAACCTGGGGTTGCATATCTCCACAGTGCAATAGCCACTCACTTCTCCATGGACAGTGCAGCCCTCCTTCTTGTGTCGCTAGGCCAGAGGATGGGGAGAGCTCAGCCCACTGATCCAGGAATGTGTCTCAGCACATCCCAAAGTTCTGCACCCACTGGTTAAACCTAAGGAGGTAACATGTTACAAGAGACCCTTCAAGGGGAAATGGCTGTTAACACCTCTACGGTCCTGGGAACCAGGAGGATAGTGGGTACTGATTGTTATAAGCCATAAATTCAGTGCCTTTGAATCCATGATGTTTAGTGTCTACCAAAAGTTATGAATTTAAGCTTCCAGGCTCATCATCTGAAGGCGTTGTGCTCCTTTGAATGGTCAGCGATGGAGGGATCATTTTGTGGAAAGCATTTGCCCATGGATGATAGGGTGGTTTTTGTTTGTTTGGGTTTTTTTAAGTTTTCCCTGTGAGCTCATAGGAGAGTATAGCGATTATCTTGTTTCAATCACCTAGTTCTTACTGGGGCATTGGATGCACTGGATGAGGTACACCACATGTTGCGATAGATTGTGTAGGACCCATGGATCAGTTTTGCATGTGTTATGGTGGGGTCTGATGCCGCTTTGAGTTGATATGTACTGGTCTGTGGAACTTTCTTCTGCTGATGAGCTTGGCACAGCTGTGGGATTGTTTAAAGGCCAGAAGATGAGGTTCAGGAAAGGTTTATGTAAGGAAGTGGCCCCCAAAGAGTTTGGGTTGTAACTTGTTTGACAGTCTGTATGGGTTCTAATGTGGGGTAATAGGTGACAACTACCAGTGTGCAGTTGGAATGGGCGGGAGGGGAGATTCTGCCATGAAGCATGTTCTCTGAAGGTATTGGGGTGGCCCATTCCATGGTGCAGAATATTTCTCTCGTGGAATGTCTGTTTGGTGAAGGTAATTAAGTGTGTTGAGATGGGTACCCCAGACTTTCTCTTCTGAACACATTCTTTGGTATCTGAGGCTATGTCTACACTGGCAAGTTAGTTCGAATTAAGGAAGCCCTTAATTCGAACTAACTAAAGCCATGGCTACATTAGGCTTTAATTAGTTCGAATTAAGGGCTTCCTTAATTCGAACTAATAAATTCGAATAGGGTATTCGAACTAAGGGTTAATTCGAACTAGTTCGTTCGAATTAACCAATGTGGCCATGTTAGTTCAAACTAACCGCTTAGTTCGAACTAACCGGCCCATTGAAATCAATGCAAATCGCTAATTCGAACTAAGCAAGTGCCATGAGTTGCACTTGCTTAGTTCGAACTAATTTTTTCTAGTTCGAATTAAGTTAATTTGAACTAACTAAAATTAGTTCGAATTAGTTAGTTCCAAGTAATTTTAGTAAGTGTAGACATAGCCTGAGTGCCTGGCTATAGATAAACCAATTTCTTGGTGTGTTGGGGGTGATTAGTGGATGTGTGAAGAGAAGTGGGGTGATCTGTGTGTTGCTTGTAGTTGTCTGTAGGATTCCCATGTTGAAGTTAATCATGGTGTGGACAGGATTGTTGCTGTTGGTGTGGGGGTGTTCTAGAGATGGTCAAGGGGATGAATGGGGGTGGTTGAGGTTGTGGTGGAAATCTATCGGGGCATTTAGATCCTCTTTCCAGAGGATGAAAATGTTGTTGTTCTATCTTAGGTGTATCAGTGGTTTTGGGGTAGTTTTATAGGAATTCTTACGGTGGCTCAAAGAGGTTGGCATATTGGGGAGCCATCCTCGTACCCATGGCTGGGACAAAGCTGTTGTTGAGTGTAAAATTGTTATGGGTGAGGATGAAATGGAAATGTTTGGGTGGCTACCCTTTAGTGTTGTCCTTTGTCTTATAGATATTTGAGGCAGGCAGCGAGTGATGTTGATATATAGGAAGGTGACAGGTCTGATGGCAAGGCTGGTGTTCTGAAGAAGGTTGTTAATGTTTCTGGAGGAAATCAGTTATGTCCTAGAGGTAATGGGCTCTTACTGTGGGGAGTGGTTTGAGGATGGGTTCTGAGAAGCCCCCTGTTCCTTCAGTAAGAAAGTGCCGTGGCTAGGTCTGATGGATCTACTTGGGTTTCCTTGTTTGAGTATCCTTTGAAACTGCTAGCACAGTGGTTTAACTTTTTTTTCCCAAATTACAAATGGAGGTCTGGACCTCTTTGGAAACCTTAGACATAGTCTCTGGACCCCCAGGAATCCATGGACCGCAGGTTGAAAACCACTGTTCTGTAGTAACAATAACCTTTTGCAGATCCCTTAGCCATAGTCCGTACACCAGTGTAACATAAAATGGGCGTTGGGAAGACAGGAATGTCTAATTTGTTCTTGTAAAGTGAGCAGGCTCCGTGCTTTAGACTCTGATGCTGTGTGTTGCAAACGTTGATATTGATGCATTGCTGTGTGATGGTCTCAGCACACAAACTGTAGCACTCTTTTTTTCCTTTAAACTCAGCATTCTCCAGGTGTGCAGCCAGCTGATCTTGAGGAAGTCGTCAAGAAGGGAGTTAAAACTTTAGTGATCGGTCGCGGCATGAGTGAGGCCTTGCAGGTAGGTTTTTCATCTGTGACAACCACACCTTGGAACTCTTCAGGCAGAGAACATTTCTAACCTTCAAAGAAAGCAATCTCGTTCATCTTTAGCCACGTAACCTGAACCTGGTTTTATTAATAAAGCCGAGAAGCACTTATGAAGAAGGTGGTAAAAATGTAGAATCGGCATTTCTGTGATAGAGACCTTTGGTGAAAGTTAGCTCATTTGGTAATGACGCTGGACGCCCAATGTCAAACAGTAAGTGGGTTTACAGCCTGGAGCAGTAGCAGTAACAATGAAAATCTGTAAACAATGGGTTAACATTTAAATCAGCTCCCTGGCCTTTTTCAATAGTTGAACAGTCTGTCATTGGGTACCCTTGCTAGACATGGTATTGCAAAGTGTCACTGTAGCAGATGATCCAACGGCAGCAGAGAGCTCAGGAAATGCTAATCTTCAGTCCTGCTGCATTCACTATGAGAAGCAGTCCACAAGCTTTTTTAACTTGGTGGACTGAGCAAAATCAGCAGAGGAACCCTTGTAGCATTCTCCACACTTGCAACAACATTCTGCATTGTAGTTGTACACATTAATTCACAGCCACTTTGTCCAGCATCCCCTGAATTTTCTCCTCATAGTTCAGTTGAAAATTCTGAGAACATTAGAGAAGCAGGAAAACAAGATGCAAATACTTCAACTAGTAAGTAGACAATCAAATAAAATTCCTTGTCTCTCCACTATAACAAATTAAGATGTTTATTCCCAGCACATTACCAGTGTGGTTACTACCCCACGTTTATTTTACTACCTTTAAAACTAGGTGTGATTGAGCATTTTTAAGAACAAATGCAACTAGTACGTGTTTCTTATTAGGAGGTTGGGTCTGCAAGGGAAAGGATCTAGCATTTGTTCCTACCTTTTGCTTTCCTTTTCCTCAGGTACCAGCAACTACAATGGACTACCTCAAGAAAAATGGGATTGATGCGGTGGTCCTACAAACAGAGAAGGCTGTGAAGGAGTACAATGCATTGGTTGCTCAAGGTGTCAAAGTTGGAGGCGTCTTCCATTCAACATGTTAAAGAACGCAGCCTTCTTCCCCCTTAGCCAGAAAGTCTTGTGCCTTTTGAGTGAACAAACAATCAGTATTGTAGGTTTATAGTTCGTATCTCTCACTTTTCCAAGGCCCGAATGTGAGATGAGGACCTAAAATAGAGGGGAGAAGTATAGCAGTATGCAATTTAAATGAATCTAACTGCTCACAAATGTTTTTCCACAGTGCTGGATATGGTAGACTATCAATCATGCTTCCCCACACTAGTGATTTCGACCTACTCCTCCAGCCTAAAGAGGTGATTCATTCTCTGACTATTATTATTAGGCCTAGTTGCTGGCTTTACACTTTGAGAGCCTTTCTGTTAGGAAATGATCTGAGAAGTTATTTCTTTTCAGGATTTGCAACGACAGTTGGTTAATCACATTTGGTCACTACCATCATGTGCTAGATTTGAAAGAACCCAGCCCATTTTTGAGAGCTGGATACAAAAGGTGAAGAGATCTACTTCCCATTGCCAATCCCTTGAAATGTTCCGACACTTAGCAGGGCTCACAGATTGAAATGACGGTGGATTTGCTTCTTTGGGATGAATACTATTTCCAGAACTAAGCATTTGTAAATTTTACATTATATGAAAATAAGTCCCTGGGAGCTAACGGGAAAGATGGCCCTAGATATGAGGACATGAGCCCTATATAGTCGTATGTAGGAGTTCAAATTAACAAGGAAACAACTTAATATATGGCAGTAGCAGCGTGATTATTTCAAGCACTGGCTTCATAGTTAATGAAAATGAAGCATCTTAGATTAGACTAGCCAACTGTTGCTAACCAGCTGGGGGATGGATGCTGGAAATTTTAGATCAGGTGCTATCCACTGAATTTTAAACACATGCATGGATTTTTAATAAAAGCTCCAGGTTTTAACTATAGTTTAATGGCTCCTGTCCTTTTCACTTTTATCTTGTGCTGGACTTACTGTAGCATATGATCTCTTTCCACAGAGACTGCAAGTTTTGAATTACATCTGCATCTTGTATGGATCACAGTAGGGCCTGGAGGACCAGTAAGGGTCCCACTGTGCTCGATGCCGTACAGTGATTCATAGACTCTAAGGTGAGAAGGAACCAAAATCATCTTCAAGTCTGACCTGCACAACGCAGGCCACAGAACCTCACTCACCCACTCCTGTAATAGACCCCTAACCTAAGACTGAGTTATTGATGTCCTCAGACCATGGTTTAAAGACTTTAAGATGCAAAGAATCCATCCACAATTGAGCTTTGCTCCATGCTACAGAGGAGGGTGAAAAAAACCCAGAGCCTTTACCAATCTACCCTGGAGGAGAATTCCTTCTTGACCCCAAATATGGTGATCTATTAAACCCTGAGCATGTGGGCAAGACTCACCAGCCAGCAACTCAAAGAATTCTCTGTAATAACTCGGAGCCACCCACCATCTAACATCCCATCTCAGGCCTTTGGCATATCTACCACCAGTAGTCAAAGATCAGTCAACCGCTAAACTAGGCTGTCCCCTCATGCGATCCCCTCCATAAATGTATCAAGCTCGGTTTTGCTCCCCCCATGTCTCTTTGGAAGGCCACTCCAGAACTTCACTTCTCTGCTGGTTAGAAACCTTCATCTAATGATGTTTGAATTAACTCTGCTGTTTTTGAGAAGTGCTATATTCCTTTACTCTGTTTGCTTTTCTCCACTTTATAAATGTGTTCATAGCGCACATGAGGACAAACTAGAGTTTATAAAACACAAACTTCATTTTCATCTCTCGTAATTGCACTAAAATCCTTCAACACTTGGGCTACTCAGTAACTCATCTAACACAGCAGGCGCTTCTTTCTAGGTGTATTTGCATTGAGCGATGCAGCAGTCAGTTTAATAGGAGGTGATTATTCGCAGAATAAATACTGTCAGAATTCTGAAGAGTTAGTGTGGTACGCACTGAAAGACTAAGCACTGACCCAAAGGCTCTAGCTCTCTGAGGGATGTCAATGGCGCAAGGCGTTCTCGCCCAAGACTACCGATTCTGGAACATTACTACTGCAAGGCTGTACTTTAGTGCTTGGACCAGAGGATGATTCCTGGCCAAATCCAGCCATCATGATGTGCAATCTGCTGAGCTGGCAAAGCATCAAAAAGCCTTGAATAGGAAGATAGACACCACCACCAAAGAGGCGGAGTTACATCTGTGCACACAATGGGTGCTACCAGAAGCGATACGCGTGAGCAGTCGAGTTCCTACATTGATTTTCTTTCCGCTTTCCCCTTCCAATGGCAAATGGCATTTAATCCAGTCTCAGATTTGGAGGCCTGAGCAGGGCCAGATTAATGCAGGGGCTGCAGGGCCCCATGCTAAGGAAGACCCTACAGAAATTGAGCTCTGGCCAGCTGTTCCCTGCTCCCAGGGAGGCATCGCTTGGAGAGAATTTAGGAGAGACCTTCCTAACCCTGCTCCTAGGCACACCCCATAGTTGGAGGGGCAGGGTTTGGCTCCAGGCTGCTCCCAGCTAAACTGACTTGAGATTTCCCTGCCCCCACTTGGAGGCTGCCACCAGCTGCCTTCGTTTGCAGAGGGAGGCTGAGACCTCGACTCCTGGGAGCCAGAGCCACAACGGGACTGGACCAGCAGGGGGAACGGATGGGAGAGGCCAGAGGAGGTGAAGGGGGATGAAGAGGGCAGGACAGGGCAGAAGGGGAGGCAGTGGGATGAGACAAGGAGGCTGCAGCAGAGTATGTGAGTGGGGGGCAATGTGAGGGAAGAGGGAGGGGGGGAGGCTGGAGAGAAATGAGGGAGCAGGGGCCCCACTGCCCAGATGTCACTGCTCACAGGCAGCCAGGGTGTCCTCCAAGCCACAGAGAGCCTGTCAGAGCAGGACACGGCCCCAGACTCTCTGATCCCGCAAGGCAGCTGATGCCACTGAGAGAAGTGGGGGAGTGGGACATGGGCCCACAGAACCACCCTCCGTGGTGATGCCACTGATGGGGGGCACCAGTGTAAGTATGGCCCTGCAAGGCGCCAGAGATCCCACTGCCCTACCCCAGCATGGCCAATGGCCAGCCAGAGGGGGGGCCCAGAGGGGCATTACAACTGGTGCAGCGCTCTGTTCCCCTCGTGGCATTGGGGGCAGCTAGCTCCTTTTACTTTGGGCTGGTTGACTTCCTGCGGGTGCCCGGTATTGTACCTTTATGCTGCAGCCATTGTAAGTTTCTCCTCGGGGTAAGAAAGGCTCCCTCCCTTTGAAGCTGGTGGGAAAGAAAGGGGGGGGGGGGGGGGGTAGATTTCCTACATACAATTCAACTGCATCCCTGCCAGCGTGAGCAAGATCCTGCACTGGCATGCACAGAAATCCTCTCTCATCGCTTTTCCATCCCTCTTTTCTATGATGCCACTTGTGACGTGACGGTGTGGGCGGCTTTTCCCTTTTCCGCCCCAGAAAAATTATGTGGAATACGACAGTCACTGATGAGGCCAATTCCTTCCTCAGCAGCATCTGTAGCCAGCAAAGATGTGACTGGCTTGTTATTGGATAAGGTCTCGCTAGGTACGTCTGTGCTGCAGTCCACTGGAACAGACTTGGACTAGCTCACCTGGAGCGAACAGGCTAAAAATTGAGGATGTAACAGAGGCTCTGAGACGCATCCACACCCCTGAGCCTCAGCACAATGTTTTGAGTGCTATTGTCAGCACACCAGCGTGAGAGCAGCTAATGCAAGTCTGTCTACTCTGCTCACCGCTGCCGTGAAGACACACCACTGTGTGAACTAACCAGAACACTAAGAACTGCCACACGGGGTCAGGCCAATGGTCTAGCTGGCCTCTCTCCTATCTCCGACAGCAGCCAGCACCAGGGAGTGAGGGGAGCAGAGAGAACTGGGCAATTCTGGAGCTTTTTATGAAGCATTTCTTAGGCCACACTTCCTTGAACATCCCACGAGGGTCTGTTAAATTGTTATTTCTGTCCAAAAATCCCCGAAACAGTAACACAGGCTACATTTCAAAAGCCAAACCCCAGAACACCATAATACAGGTATGAACTCTAAAAGCAGGGCTCCCAGCCACAAAAATGGCTTTTCCTCTCCCTCCCACCTCCCATCTCCCCCACAGCTCGCAACATCTGCCTTCCCAAGCAGGCTACGAACACCCTCCCCAGCAAATTCTTTAGCACGGAGCTGCTTCTGGGCTCAGAGCCAGGAAGACTCCATTCCAGCTCCTCCAACCACAGAGCAGCCCAGCCTACATTACTTATCTTTGTGAGGCAAGGCACAGGATCAAGCCACACACACAGGCGAGCCGTATCAGGACCGGCGCAGCATTACCCCTCCTGCGCACCACTCTACTCTGTGCAGGCTCCTCTTAGCCAAGAGAAAAAGGAGAGTTTTAACACTACACAAGCCCATCATTGAAGGTTTAATATCTTCCTACTTTGGAGTTTGTTTTCAGGCAAAACGAAATGGAAGATTTGTTACTTGCCAGCCTTGCGGAGTGCACAGATCCACCTGTCACGAACGCAGGAGCGAGCACTTTCCGCAGTATTGACCGGAATTCATCACGGCTTGAGAGCAAGGCTTGGGAAGCTGTTACACCAGCACTTTCTGGCCCTAGAGAAACACAGGGCCAGGCAAGTTCTAAGAGTCGCTGATGATGTTTCAAGAGCTCCTAAAATGTTCATCTCTGCGGAATTTTTTTGGGAAGAAACCACCACTACCCAACACAGATTGCTGTGTCTTAATAGGCATGCCATTGCTGCGCCAAACCTGGGAAAGGTCAGAACTGTAGGCTCTCACGGTTCGTCAGATCATCTTTTTCCCTTTGTCAGATGTTTCACTTTCTTCTCTAGTGGCGGGAGATGACCTGTTTTAGTTTTCAAGAGGGTTATCTGCCCTTGACTTCAGGTTGCTCAGACTCTCTCTGGTTGGCTCTCTGTGGTAGCCCACTAAATTAATTTACATTTCAAAATGTCCAGGAAAAAAAAAACACATTTCATGCTTGTCTGGCTCAGGGTTACTGTGATCTGCAACCAAGTGCCCCTTCCTTAAGAAAAGAGCTAGAGCTCAAGGAAAATGAGGCTCAAAGCTGCGTACGTGTGGGCACATGCTTGGTTTTTTTGGTTCTCTTTTGCGAAAGTGCCTCATCCCCAGAAGAGATCCATCTCTTTGCTTAGCCTGCAGTAGCATGGGGGTCTCCAGGGTTAAAGGTTCACAAATAAGGTGGAAGAGTTGAAGGACTCAAGGCACAATGTCTGCGAGGATGTCAGAAGTGGTGTGGCAAACTCCCAGCGCCTCATGGAAGAGTCTGAACTGTCTTGTATTTCCCAGGATGAAAACCTAAATGTCTCAGAGCTGAAAGAAAAAGGGTCCAGAAAAACTTCACCCCAAATAGTATCAAATGCAAAGAGACATGGAGTGACTGTCCTAAAAGAAAGAGATATATTAAGTAAATTAGCAAGAGCAGAACACCCATAAACTGAAAGATATAATAAGATGACCCAGACAGATCAGAAATCTCTGTGGGAAAAGTGTAAGATAACATCTGGGCTGAACATAATCCCCAGAACAGATTAAATAGGAGGGGAAAGGGTTAGAGACGCAGCACCACCAAAGGAGAGAATGGTCTGATAGCAAACTACAATAAATGCCTACCTCCAGAGAGGGCCGTAAGACAGGCAACGGTCCCGCCTGACCTACAAGGGAGGTGACACTGTCCCCAAAGTGTTACACACAGTTCTGTCTGCCTGACACTAGAAAGAGGTAGGGGCTCTTTTGTACATTCCAATGTAAGCCCTCGGTGCCCTCCCCCCCCCCGGCCCCAATGTTTGGAGCTGCAGAAATTGACAAAGATTTTAAAAGCATGGAACTACTAAATCAGTAGCTAAGCCAAACAATGGCACAAGTCTTTGTTTGAATGGTATTAAGCACCCAAGAGAGAGAGTTCCTTAGGATTTTGTAGTGAGGTAGAACTAGGAGTAATGAAATGGAAGAAAAAAGATGAGCAACAGGAACGTGGAATAATCTCATAAGTGGAAGCCTCACTGCTTGAATCCTTTAGAACAAGAGAACAGGCAGTAGGAAGGGAACAAACTATTGGATCTTCATTCTTCCTCAAGCTTCAGGATCTTATAGCTCTGTAGTTTTGTGTGCTTCCAGGGCCAGATTTTCAGATGTATTAGTTGCTTAAAGATACAGATTAGGTGCATTTTGTATATCCCTCTCGGCAGCTATCTGCATCCTTAGGTGCTTAAATATCTTGGAAAATCTGGCTGTTGCTCCTTACCAAGATGGGGGAGAGGAGGGATGGAAAGGACACTTTAGTCTCATTTTATATGCTATTTAGCTGATATTTTAGGCTAGTGTTAAAAAAGAATAAGGGATACTCCACTGAAGTCCATCACGTCATTACCTTCCTTGAATTAAACAGAACACTTCCATTACAATGCTTACTGATAAGAATGCCCAGCTCTTCATTCACCAAATGAAAGCCCCAGAATCTGATCCATTATCAATGGCCCTAAATCAGTTAGTTATCCACAGCTCAGAGCTTGCCAGCCATAGAACAGCAAAAGTAACTTCCTCCCCCACTCCAAATATACTGCAAGACATCTCACTAACAATGGAACATGAAGGTTTCTGTGAAAAACAGGCAGCAGCAAAGCCTCATTCTGCTGCCCACCAACAGATTTCACCATGACATGGCAGGACAGCTTTTAGAGTTGATCAGGCAGTTCACTCTCCAGGGCTCATGTCCTCGGCTTCTCATCTCCGACCGCCAGTGAGAATATCAGTTGTGATGGCTTTTACAATAGGGACACAAATGGAATCAAAAGATTTTATTGGACGACAAACTGTACAACTATTGCCAAAGTGTAAAACGAGTGTAAGAGCGTCTGTAAGGAGGTAGCTCAATACATCAAGAATGTGCCCAGGATACAGCTTCATAGCAAGAGATGTACATCAACCCCTGTCCACTGAGAACTGGCTTAGGCCGCCATCCAGCAGTGAGATGGTAACACTGTGTTGCTACAGACGCAGTCAGTTTTCAAACCAGGGCCCTACGGGTGAAATATAAAAACAATTTGTAAGAGCAGTAATGTTACGAAGGGAGGTTTAATTCGGGAACACCTACTACAGCTGACTGGTTAGAGGCGTTCGGCTTGGTGCCTCAGCTCCTGAAGCATGCCAGTATCTTACCAACAAATAGTGACGTCTCTTATCATTGGCACAAACTCCTACAGCAGTGCACGTTCACTCTTACAATAAACAGAAAAAGGCTAGATTGAGTTTTTCAGTTTTATTGTATAAAAGCACACTTAGAGGGATTTTATGCAAAGTTATTTTGGCTAATTTGCATGCAAGTGGAAAAGCATTCTTAGCAATTCCATTTATCTGCTGCAAACACACCTTTTTACAAATAATTTATGAACCCAGCTCACATTTGGCTGTTGGGCTAAGTGCGTCTGGCAATCCTATTAGACACAGCTGGAAGTCACAGGAGGCTCCTTTAGACTTTGGAGGCACAGTGCTCTGTTCGAGAAATGCACAGACGCACTTTCCCCAGGCAGGGGGGCATTTGATATGAGCCAAGAACAACCTTCCTGCTCCTTGATTGAAGGGCTGCAAAGTGTGTCTGCCCCATAACATTCGCTTTTTGTCCTGGTCCACCACCCAGGCACCTGCTTGGCAGATAGGCACAATCTAGCTCAGTATCTCTTTACTGAGCATGACCCACTACTGAAGCGGATCTCAGACTTCTCCTGACTACTAAAACTGAGACAGTTGTATAACTAGAAGGCTAATTATCTAGATATAGCAAGGTAAATTCAGCACAAGATTGCAGCGAGAGCCTGCATTTTACTGCAATAAAAGGCTACTGACTCTTTAGCTTGTGCGACTGGTACATATTCTTCATAAGGAGAGGCACAAAATGAACCTGGGAAGGAGAGTTTAAATTCACGAGGTAAATACAGATTGCCTCCCTATCATTTTAGAGAAACAAAAGTAAGTCACTGATTTTACACAGACGATGCATTGCTTATACTCTGTCAGGTACCAACCTAATTTGGCAAAATAAAGTCTCATTGTTTGACCCAGATTTTTCGTTTTAAAAACCACCATGCACCAAATGTGGCATGGATTATCCCATGTGCACATGGTGCACAGGGTGTGAGCCACTCCAAGCAGTTTAACTTTGAGGAGTAACTCCGGCATGGGGGCAGGAGATTTCACGAAGGATTTTTCCTGAGCACACAAACACACATTTTGAACATTCCTAAAACTATTCTGCATTTACCAGACAGTCTTCAGTCTAATACACATCTTATGTCCCTTATTACATCTTTGCAAAATAAATATTGCCAGCTGTCCCTACAACTCATTCAGGAAAAATCTCTCACGGAAATCACTGGGTGTTTTGCTTAGGTAGGAATTAAGGACTGCAGAATTTGTCCCAGGGAGAATACCAATGGAGGGAAAGTCCATTTTAATTAGGAACTATCTTGGTTTGATTTAGAAACGTCTGTGTATTGAAGAGAACTATTCACAATCACCTGCAAAAACTGGCCCATCTTATAAAAATCAACCAGCTTTTTAACAGGGGCCGCCATTTGTAGCTGTCTTCTTCTGGAGTACGTTTTTAAGGTAACTGGTTTGGTCTGATTCACTATCTTGAACACAACAATTGGTTTACATGTAACCCAAGAATCCCACAAGTGATAGACTTCACCGTCGGGCGGGTTTGGGCATTATGTACACTTTGACAGGTTTGCTGAAGGGTATGGTTCCCTCAATGCCGTCTTCTGATGGGGGAAGCACCTCCGTGCTGTCGATCCCAGTGGATTTTGAGAGTCTCGCGGAAGCTTTGCTCCTGCTGGAGTTGTACGCCAATAGTAACCTGACTTCAATCTGACATGGCTCTGAAAAGAAAAACAAGTAACTAATGCAAGACACACAGCACATTGACTGGACAGCAGAATACCAAGCAGAAAATGAATTTTCATATGATTAATCTTGCATTGGTGTTATATTTGATCTAATTCAATCTGGTGTAAATCCAGAGGAACTCCTAATTTAAAAGGAGCTACTCCAGATTTACACCAGTAAAACTGAGATTAGAAATGACCAATGGTAGCATTTTACATCTCTAATCTTCATTGTAACCTAAAAGAGAATCCTATGACAGGCTTAAAAGAAGTGCATTTAAAAATAAAACCCTTCTAAAAAGCCATTCACAAGAAATAACTATATTTTATGCTTCCATGGTACTTCATTCAAGGACTTCATCCAATAGTCTCCACAATATAGCAGATATTAATCCCAATGGATGGGGAAACAGGCACGGAGCGATTAAGTGACTTGCCTACGGTCACATGGGGAGTCTATGGCAGACCTAGAAATAAGGGCTTGGTCCTTTTCCCACTGCAGTCAAAAAACTCTCATTAACTTCAGTGGAGCAGGATCAGGTTCTATCATCCAGATGCTCCCAGTATTGTATCTTAAACACAAGGTCATCTTTCCACCCCAGCAAAAGACATCGAAGGATGAATAAAAGCACTGAAAAAATTATAATATCCCAGCAAATAGAATGCTACTCTGGTAACAAAGTACTGGCTGAAAAAAATTCACCCAATACTGCTAAAAACAGAAAAGCAAATAATGTCAATGAAAATCACATTAGAAACCATGTGAAGGAATAAAAGCAGGGTCCCTCTCTGGAAGACACTGGAAATATCCAACCTCTGTGCTGGGGGTCTACAGCCCTGTACTGCCAGTTGCTGAAGCACTTTCAAATGAAAAGCCAAGTAATATTGAAATGAATATCAGAGGCGCAGATCTCATCAGGGATAAATCCCGTTTTAGGAGGAGTGTAACCATAAATCAGGAGTATGTTTACTATGTCGGGTATACACAGTTACAGAAATTATCTGCCATGTCCCAGAGCAATCAATTGCCAGAACCATTTAACATGACTGCTTGTATTTAAATGAGAATAGTCGAATCACAGAACCACGGGGTTAGAAAGGACTGCCAGGGTCATCTAGTCCAGCTCTTTGCCAAGATGTAGGATTTGCTGCGTCTCAACCTTCCTAGGCAGGTGGCTAGCCAACCTTTTTTTGAAAACATTCAGTAAAGGGGCTCCCATGACTTCCCCAGGCAGTTTGTTCCATTGTCCTACTGTCCCTACAGCTAGGAATGAGATTTAATGTAAATCTGCTATATTGCAGTTTGAACACACTTCCTCCTGTCCCATCCTCTGTGGCAAGAGAAAACAACTTTTCTCCATCTTTTTATGGCAGCCTTTCACGTTATCTGAACACTGGTATCATGTTCCCCCTGGATCTCTTTTCTCAACTGAGCATACCCAGTTCTTTCAGCCTTTGTTCATACGGCTTGCACTGCATCCCTCTGATCATCTTTGTCACTCACCTCTGGGTGCTTTCCAGTTTCTCTACATCCTTTCCATACAGTGGGGACCAAAATTGGACACACTGCTCCAGCTGAGTAGTGCTGAGCAGAGCAGTGCTATCACTTGCCATAAGTTGCATGCTACGCCGCTATTGTTGCAACTCCAAATTGCATTTGCTTTTTTAGCAACAGCATCACGTATAATGAGGTTGTGATGCACCACATCTCCCACATCCTTCTCAGCAGTGCTACTGCCAAGCCAGTCTTCCCCATTCTATATTTGTGCATTTGGTTCTTCCTCCCTAAGTGCAGCACCTTACCTTTGTCTTCGCTGAGTTTCATTTGGTCATCTATAGCCCAGTTCTCCAATTTATCAAGATCCCTTTAAATTTTATCTCTAGCTTCCAAAGTGTTGGCAAACCCCCACCCCACCTGCAAACTTGATCAGTATGCTCTCTAGTCCTACATTAACGATGTTAAATAAAACTGGATCCAGAACAGATCCCTGTGGAACCCGACTTGAGACCTCCCCCCAAATCTGGTATCACTCCGTTAACAGTTACTCTTTGTTTGCCAATCATGCATCCACATAACGGTGGTTCTACTGAGTCTGCATTTCTCCAGCTTACTTATGAGACTCTCATGTGCGTGTCAAAAGCCTTGCTCAAATCTAGGTATACTATATTCACCACATTCCCCCATCCACCAAACCAGTTACCTTGCCAAAGAAGGAAATCAAGCTGGTTTGGCATCATTTCTTCTCAGTAAATACATGCTGGCTACTAATGATCAATCCTTCATTCGCCACGTTTTTGCAAACAATGTTTTCTACATTGCTCTTGTAGCTTTCCAGGTATTGAGATCAGGCTGACTGGTCTATAATTCCCTGGCTCCTCCTTTCCCCCCTTTTATGTTAGCCCTTCTCCAGTCTTCCAGGGTCTAAGTATGTTCTGAGATCTTGTGCCAATGCTGTGCTGAGGGGGGGGAGCCCAGTTTATCTCCTACTCTGTCATTCTACGGACTTTGAGCTTTGTGAAGGGGTTGGTTGCCCTTTGGCTAATTAACAAACAGGATCAGTCAGCCAGAGGAGTGCAAGTGCTTGCTGGGCAAGAGGGTACGAACGAGATTTCTCAAGGATGTGGAAGCTCAGTGGGAGGAGGCAATGACAGCTGCAGAATCCAAAATGGTTCTCTTGTTTGAGAGAGATGCAGCGTATGTACCAAACACTGAGGTAGAACAAGATACACTCTTGTTTACAAAGATATAGCAACATATAAGCGCACGAACTCGTATTGATTATTCCTTACCTGTCCAGGCAGTATGAGAAAGATAAACCTGAGTTATCAATCTGTGCCTTCCAGGACCAGGATTTCGAAAATCAGCCGGTTTAGGGTGGATTAACTGTGCCTGCCCATCTGGATACAACACCTATGGGAAGAGGCAAAGCAATCCAACATTTACTGTACTTGGAATTTACATGTCATTGCAGCACTTCTTTTGGTGTTTATTAGATGTTTCTGCTAATGTCCACAATGTGCTAGGTGCTTTTCTAACACAAAAGGCCACACAAGCTTGAAGGAGGAGAAGTACAGGTGAATGGGAGGAAAATAAATGCAGAGAAGCATAAGTCATAGGATCAGGTCAGACTGTTACAGCCAATCAATGCAGTTGTCTAGATTCAACCAGTGGAGAACAGCCCCTAGGAGGGAGATGAAGGAAAAAGGAAAGCAAAAAATTTGGGCAGGGGGGGAGGAATCTGTAGTCGATATTTAACCCTAAGTTAAATTGGAATTCATATGCAGATTTGACACTATCAATTTAGGGTTAAATAGAGACTACAGGGTTTTTGCCCTCATTACAACAGGTAATTTTGCTTCCCCTTTTCCTTCACCTCCCTCCTATATGCTGTTCTCCATTGTTTGAATCTAAACTGTAATTAATTGCTGTAACAGTCTGACTTGACCCTATGATTTACACTTCCCTGCATTTTTTTTCCTCCCGTTCATCTGTACTTCTCCATCTTCAAGCCTCTGACAAAGCAGGATTTTCTCCCACGAAAGCTCATGAGATAAATACATTTGTTAGTCTTTAAAAATGCCACAGGACTCTGTTCGTTTTGCTGAACTAGACTGACAAGGCCATACCTCTGGAACTTGTAATACAAGTGTGACATGACAGTGCTCCCAACCAGTGTTGTAACCCGACACTGCATACGTGATAGGTTAGCAGAGGTGGGCTCAAACCAAACTCTTACAGACTTTGGATAAGTGAAGATCTTACTCTTCCCACTGGACTCTACGGTTCAGGCCAGTCTCTACACATACCCTTGTGCTTAGCTACACACAAAAAATCCCTCCCCACTAATAAAGTGAACAATTATTTGTAATTTAGACATATTAAAACTGATATGGTGTGTGTCTATCAGGAGAAAAGGTGAATTCCTCCTCAGAGACTTTACTTTCTTGTTTCCCTTTAGCAATAATCACTCGTTACCTGAACTTTAACTGTGCTCTGAGGGTCCTGCATGTGTTCCAGAGTTGCATCAACATCCAACGCCACCACTAATCCTGATGTAAACCTTAAAGGATTATCAGACTCGCCAGCAGGTTCAATAATAGTTGCAGTAGCTTTGTGGATCTGGGAGGAAGAGGGAGGAGAAGACAAACATCTAAGAAAACATGATGTAAACTTTTAAAAATTCCCAAGACTATCTAAAAATTATTCTACCTCCTCAACTTTTGGGGCCTATGCCTGGAGACCTTGTGCGATATCTGAAGAAATCTCTTTCATGACAGGCCAGGAGAATAGGCCATAAAACCTCCTATTCCAAGAGGAGAGAGTTAACCCTGGAATTGGGAACTTCATTGCTCTGACTACTGACCTGCTCTGGGAGAGGAAGGTGAAGGAAGGCGCTCTGTCGTAGCGTTGTCTGTAGGATCTTCACAGCTTCTGAAGGCTTTGAGGTCACAAGTCTGGGCATTAAGTCCAGCAGCTTATCCACAAAACTGTCTTGCATATGGGGCAGCTCAGAAATAAAACATCTGTGCTTGTTAAAAACATATTGAACAAAAATCAAATGCTTATTACAAAAATTTTTTTGGTAAACACTCATTCAATGAGACTATGCTGCTCAGTCAAACCATTTAATGTATCAGCTTTACCTCATCACTTTAGTCATGACAGTAAAAATGGTCTAAAAATATCAGATTGAACAGCCAAATTTCAAGCCTGGTTTCAGTATTATAAAAAAGAACAGTTCCTTCTGGGGACTGTGATTCGAGATGCGTTGTCCCTATGGATCTCACTTGCCCCACTCGCCTGAGAAATCAGATTCCTTTGGCCAACAGTGTCTGTCTGGACTGTGCCTTCACCCTAGATGTCCTTGGGCTCCCCACCCCACCATCTCTCAAGTCCTTAAATACAGAATCCAGAATTCCACAGTACTGGGAATGGAAAGTGGTTGTAGGATCCACATGGACAATACATCTCAAAGTATTTATGTGAATTCAGAAAACCACAGTTTCAGGACAGTCCCTTCTCTTTGAGTGATTGTCCATGAGGATTCTAGTTTTGAGAGATCACACATGGTAAGATGGGTAACGTTGGTTTATGGGCTGAGTTGACAGGTTCATTCAGTCAGAATACCAAAACTACCTGGGCCAAACAAACAAGGAGTCCTGTGGCACTTTTAAAGACTAATACATTTATTTATTGCATGCGCTTTCGTGGGAGAAAATCCCACTTTGTCAGACGCTTTGAAGATGGGGAACTTACAGAATGGGAGGAAATGGACCTAATCAAGCCAGTTACTCCATCAAGGGCTCATTCACCTGCTCATCTACCAATGTGATTTATGCCATCATGTGCCGGAAATGTCCCCTGCCTTATATATTGGACAAATAGGACAGTCTCTACGCAAAAGAATAAATGGACACAAATCTGACTTCAGAAATCACAACATTCAAAAACCAATAGGGGAACACTTCAATCTCCCTGCTCACTCCACTGATGACTTGTTAATAGCTGTGCTCAAACAAATGAATAACAAATCACAGCTACAAAGAGAAACTGCAAAATTTTACTATACTGTACAACTTTGGATTTTTTTATTTCTTAGAATTACATGTATCTTAAATTCTTAAGATTAATTTGCACCCTATTCAAGATTATTAATTACACGTTCTTCAGATTTTTTTTAAATAGAAAACGAAAGAGCAATGGCACACTCACCTCTGAAAAGAATCCACTTCCTGTAAAAAGTTTTCACACATTCCGAAAAGGGGTTCCGCTCTGAAACGAAAATAAAAAGTTCTTTTTATTTTTCCTGCCCCCCATTTAAAAAGCTATAGTCCTACCAGTGTATCTAGATATGTATCTAGAGATTTTGGAACATTCTGTACTCATGGAAAATGCACAACCTATAGATAAGTGGCAAGCATGACAGTTTCGTAAAGTAAATTTTTGCATTTAAAACAGATTTTTCAAAGAAAGTATTAACTTCTCATTGTAAGATTAGAAACTGAGACGCAAACAGGTTTAGTGACTTTCCAAGGAACCTCTCTGTTACAGCTGGAATTAAAAGCCAAGCAGCCAGACTCCTAATATCATGCTCTAACAACAGGACAAACTACGGGTATGTCTGCATTGGAGCTGGAAGGTTTACATTCCAGCTTGAAGAGACAGATCCGCACTAGCTTTGACCGAGGTAGTGCACTAAAAATACAAGTGTAGCCATGGCAACATGAGCAGCGAATGGCCTAGCTGCCCAAGTACACACCTATCATCTTGGACATATCTAGATCCTGGGGTGATTAGTCCCTCCTGCCACCACAGCGGCATTTCCACTTTAATGCAATAATTTCATCAGAGTTAGTTCAGGTATGTCTCATCAAAATCACACCTTCCAGCTCCAACACATAGGTACATCAGGCTTTGATTCTGCAAACACAAACTCACGTGTAATTTTACTTGAATAATTACATGATCAAAAGCTATACACATGCTTAAGTATTTGAAATACTAGTGCCTAATATATCCTCTGAGAAAGTAAGTCAGTCAAAACATTGTCTTCTTTTGTAAGAGAAAAACCTATTAACAAGATTATAGGAGAACTCTTTAATATTAATATGATGGGTGTCTTTTTATAGGCATGTAACATTTTCCTGTTTATATAAACTTCAATTTTCAGATCTAAAATGAATGATGTCCTATATCAATACAGTATTTCATATCCTTTGTCAGAGGAAAAAACCCAAATGCGATTTCATCACATGACTGACTCTACGCTGTGTAGTTCGACAGGTACTTTGAAGATGCATGAGGAAACCAGCTCGTTCTTAATACAGTTTTTTAATGACTTGTTATTTGCAGGCCATTCTGCATTACACATGTAAGTTACCGTTGTCATTTGCAACCAAGCTTGAGAACACTAGGTTTTTGCAATTAACTGTTCAAGAAGCCTCACCTCCAGGTAATTCTTACCCTCTAGTAGTGCGTGCCGTCACTATAAGCTGTAATGCTTTGGCTTGCAGTCTCATGTGGTGAATAATGACCACTTGTCTATTTTCCACTCCAGTGTACATAAACTCCATTTTGTAAGTTTCTTCCATAATCTACAATAGAAACAACATGTGGTTAACTGTGTCCGACTTTGTTCAGCTGCTATGTGAATGTGGTTGCCAGAGTCAGATACCTTTAATCATGCTGCATTGAGACCTGAGTCTCATAATTTCAGTTGAATTATTCATGGAATAAGGTAGTACCCAACATGTGTTAGGGGCATCAGAATCTTGACCTAAATGAATTAAAAAAATAGAATGCATGGAACCTAGCAAAAACAAGAACCTTCATGGGAGTTATGAGTGTGCTGTATGTCCATCACACCCTCTTTCCTGATGTCATCTCTCCCTGCATCCTGTCTCATCTCACCCATGCTCTAAGTCTAGTTAGTGGGCACCAAAACACTCCCATAATAACTCTCACAATACAACAGGTAGCACAGGAGGTAAGCAGAAAACAGCAGCCCTAAAGACCCTGTTCAGGTTTACATTTAAGAGCTAAATGGGCAGTTTCAAGTTTGTCTGGATTTTTTTTTTTTTTAAAAAGTGCCCGATCTTCTTTCACTCAGCTTTCCAGTTAGGAATGTTCCACGTTCATCTTCAGCTACAAAACACAACAGGCACATAATTTTGGATTCTCTTGAAGATAGTCTTCAGAGTTTAGGCAACCAATTATCCCATTTGTGATACTGCATAATTTGTTTACAGCAGAACATATAAAATGTGCACAAATAAAAAAAGAAGTGCTTAGATTACTAAAGAAGGTTACTAATGTCTCGCAAGCAGCAGCTGACATTGAACTCAAGAGCTGCCAAGCTACACGATAAGAAAGATTGCCCTCTTCTTTCATTTGCTGGAAGCGATCGGTATGTGCAATCAGAACACACAGCCTCTCCGAGGGGTCTGTGTACCGCTGGGCAGAACTCCCAGCAAAGCTACTGCAATTAAATAAAGGTTTACAAGCCTCATAGACTTTGTTTTCATCAGTTTCTGGGCACGGCTGTTTAAAGCACTGTGGGCTCTCACAGACCATGATAGCGGTCTCTCCACTACATTTTAATTAACTAGAGAATCAAAGAGTCAATAATTCCTTCTCTCAGCAGGACTGGACACTTGTTTATAGCTTATGTTTATTTTCAGGTTGGTGAATAGCTCACTTTCTCTGCTCCTTTTATTTGGATTCTCCTGTTTTGGCTTTTTTGGGCATACTCTGTCATTTTCAGGGGGGTTATCAAAACTGAACATGGGAAAACCTCGATATTCAAAACCCCCCTTTGTGGTTTGTGCCCAAGTTCAGAGCATCAATGCAGTCCCACCCCGACTCTGAATTAAAAACAGATTTTATATCTGGGGTCCAGCTCCCAGGCAACAATATCTAGTCAACCTCTACACCAATGTCATAAACCGACATCGTCATGAAATGGATGATAAATTGCTGGCTTTCACCATTCCACCAAAACCATTTAAGGCACAGCTAACAAGGTCAGTTGCCAGCACCTGATATGCAGAGATGGTCGGAGATAGGCCTTTTAACTATTTTATGATCTTCTAGACTTGATTCTGACTAACAGATATCTTGGTCGTGAATCTGAAGGTTAAAGACAATTTGGGTGAATGTCATCATGAAATGAAAGATCTCGTGTTTCTAAGGAAGAAATGAGAACAGGAGAATAAGAACAATGCACTGCAAAAAAGTGGATTAAAACTCAGAGAACTGGTTAAGTAATGTCTCCGGGGAAGAAAAATCTAAGGGTGCGTCTACACGTCATGCTTCTTTTTGAAGTGGACAGTGTGCCCGTGCAACCCTCTAGCACAGGTATAAACAGGAATGTAAGAGCGAGGTGTGGCTTAGGCAGGTAAAGGAGACATGCTGGAAGGGTGTGGGCATACACTTGAAAACATACCTCAACAAGCCCACACCTCCTATTTTTAGCTGTATGTTGTCCCATTGCCTCCCTGTTGCTGGAGTCTTCCCCTGCCACAGAAAAAGACTGGCAGTGGGGAATGGCTCTGGCAGAGAGATGGCAGCAGGCAGGTCAGCCTTTCCCTGCTCCTTCCCCTCTGCCAAAAGCCTTGTACGGACACGTGTAGCGACACACTCGAAGGTCGTTTTCACTACAGCAGGTAACACGTACACTGCGTGATCCTGCCAGCGGGGCACAGTGTTGATGCGGCTTGAGGGGAAACAAAGAGCTAGAGAGAGCTGATGGTTTCTGAAAGGAGGCTACATTAAAGGCACAACAGCAAACTATCCCAATGCAAAGGAAAATGGCTCCTTTTTCTCCGAGGCCAATATGGCGCCATCAGGAGCAATTTAATGATCTGAAAATGAAAAAGGACTCCTACAAAAAGCAGAAATATGGATGAACTGCTACGGATGGGTACAAAAGAATAGCCCAAGCACGTATGGGCCAAATCAGAAAAGGAGAAGGCATGAAATAAATTACATCTAGGCACATAAAAAGCAATAAGAAGAGGTTCTATAAATACATGAGGAAGCATAAATCCACTACACAGCCAGGAAGGAGAGCTACAATGGATGACATCAAGAAGGCTGAGATATATGATCCCAACTTTACTTCAGTTTTCATTAGAAAAGTTAATGGTGACCAGATTATTAACACAATTAAATACTAACCAGGAGGAAGGAACATAAACCAAAGCAGGGAAAGGACAGTTTAAAGAATATTTAGATAGGTGAAGATGTATTCAAGTTGGCAGGGCCTGATGAAATGCATCATCGAGCACTCTAGGAACTCACTGAAGCAATCTCTGAACCATCATTAAATATCTGCTAGAACTCATGGAGGATGGGAGGCACCCCAGAGGACTGAAGGATAATCCATAGTTCCGATATCTTAAAAAAGTTGAACAAAGACGACCTTGGGAATTATGGACAGTCACTCAGTCCAACTTCAATATCAGGAAAGACACTGGAACAAATTATGAAGCAATCAATTTATAAGCATCTAGAGCACTGGTTTTCAAACTTTTCCCTTCAGGACCCAGTTGAAAAAAATCATTTATGCCCATGATCCAACAACTACATCTTTGGGCAATGTATTCTGGTCTTTTGGCGGCGGCAGCAGGGATCACTTTGACCCAGTGCCTGAGGGTCTGCGACCAGTACTGGGACCCAACTCTAAGATTGAAAACAACTGACTTAGAGGATAATAAGGATAAAAGTAATAGCCAATACGAATTTGACAAGAACCAATCATGCCAACCAAACCTAATTTTCTTCTTTGAAAAGTTTGTTGGCCTAGTGGATGAGGGGAAAGCTGTAGGCATAATATATCTTGATTTTAACAAGGTCTCTGACACAGTCCCACATGACAATCTCATCAGTAAACTAGAAATATGGCCTAGAATGAAATTACTATAAGGTGAACAACTGATTGAAAAACTACACTCAAAGAGTAATTAATAGTGATTCACTGTCAAACTGGGAGGATGTATCTAATGGGACTTCAGAGAGGTCAGTCGTAAATCTGGTACTAGCTTCACATGGTCATGCCTAAGGCCAAAGGGCAGACTTTGAGGACCTCTCTAGGTCCCTTCCAGCTCTATATTTCCATGATGCTATGGGAACGTCAGCACAGCTGGTCCTGTTAGCGACTATTAAGAGTACAATTAGTCTCAGACTTCACTGCAACGAAATCAGTCTAGACAGATCTTCTGA
Organism: Pelusios castaneus; assembly: GCA_007922175.1. NCBI lineage: Eukaryota > Metazoa > Chordata > Testudines > Pelomedusidae > Pelusios > Pelusios castaneus. The sequence continues at coordinate 3,333,164 of ML685818.1, forward strand.
AGAGGACACCCAGAGCGCTTCCAATTTCCAACAAGTGTTTAAGTATGTTGAAGGTGGAGATCTACCTAATCATATCTTCAGTCAGATGGTTGCCTCATAATTAAGATCTCAGCATGTATCATTTTCTCTTTTAAAAAACAAAACAGAAAACAGCATCCAAGCAATTCTGAATAGCTATGGTATATGTGGAATTCACACAATTAACGTTGCTTCTGGAATCCAAGATTACTAAAAGAGTCTAAACACATGAGGAAAGGCCCTTGCCCAGAAGGCTTGCCCTCATAAAGAAATGGCTCCTACAATCTCACCTGTTTTGCAGCAGCTGATGCCAAGGCGTTCTGCTTCAAGTAGAGAGGAGCTGCCACATTCCACAGTTTTTCCTGGAGGGCCTATAAAAGAAACCCATGGAATACTGATAAAATGTTCAACACAATAATTTAAGAGTGAAAACCGAGTTCTATCGTTGTGCTAGTAGGGTCAGGGAACAACATAGGAACAGGGAGTGCTTTATGCCTCCCAGACAATCCCTCCTTGCCGGTCAAAATACAGCATTGCCACTTTCTTTGTTCCTGGAGACTGTCAGCCTGATGCCACGGTGCCTTTAAAAATAGGAGTGAGAAATTCTCCCCTATCCTGGATGGCTGCCACGTTTTCAGGCCAAGGTCAGGACCTCCTCAGGTTCCAGGCAACCACAACATCCTTTTCTCTGAAGCTCATGGCCCCAATAATATTCCAGGACACCCCTGCAGGCAGAACCATCCTCACCAAAAGACAATGGAGAACTAGTGAGTCACTAAGACCACTTAATAATCAGCTACTGACGCTGACAAAGCACTTTCTGTTTTCTAAGGATTTGTGACAGAATCAGCAAAGATGATCCACTGCCCAGATCCATCCCAACTTCCTGCAACCCTTCCTCCCTCCCATATGGCTGCATAAGGGCACTGAAAACCAAGATTCAGAAAACGGCTGGTGTCTGTTACCCAGAGAGGCTCCTGGCCCAGCAGCCCCATGCACAAGGGAAGAGCTTTAGTTCTGCTATGTCCTTGATCCCAGATAGGTTGGGAAGGGGCAGGGTTTGCCGCTAAACACTTCTGTTTTGTCACAGAAAATACTTCAGTGGAGTGTTAATTTCCTAAAGAAAGGGGCTGACTTGGCATTGGAGGGGTCTCACTTTCCAATCTATTTAGGATTTTAAATCCTGTGGTCTCTCCAGATATTCTAAACGATTCAGGATTTCATGCAGATCACTGCCTTTTCCATGTTGCCTTGCGATGGATCTTCTCATCTAGGCATGAGCACTTCCCTTGCCTGATCCAACCCCCAACTGCAGTCCACCCACCTCCTACTAAAACAACACACATTTTTGCCAGAAAGATAGCATATCCCCTTGTCCCGTGTAAATCACCCACCTAGAGATGGTGGAGACTCCCAAGCTCTGCCTCTTTGCCGACTCAGCTATTGATTAGTGTATTGAGCTGCATCAGCTTATCTGTAATACCTTCTTTGGGTCACAAATTTACTTGAAGATGCCTGTCCTAACATTAAGAGAAACCAACTGGCAATTTCACATAGCACAAAAAAATTATTTTTTTCCATCTTCATAACCACTCTCTATTTTACTAGGCAATACGTTCATTTTTCTAGAAAGACTCATTTGCAATTCATTTATGCTTGCACTTATATAGTGAATCTTCAAAGCCTGTGCAAACTTTAAATTAATCTCACAGGATCCCTGGAAGCCAAGTAAACATTCTTACTCTTTTACAGAAAAAGAAAAGTAAGCAGAGAATTTAAGTTCTGGTCTATGTCAAGAAACCGTCCTTTTGCTGACAATGTGAATAAACTCAGTTCACCTGCTGTTGTAAAATGCACGGAACTGTTTTCAATATGATAACAGACAGCACAGCTAGGACTTTGCTCCAAATCTTAAGATTCTTTTCTACACAATCGTGAGAATAGTTTTCTTCCATCAGCAATCAGATCACTTTCAGCTCCAGTGCAGCAAGAATCAGCAGAGCCAGTGATCTTGAGCTAGTGTAACAGCCCCGTGCAAACCCCTAGTGTAGACTGGGTACCCTGGTGCACGCACAGTTTGCATTGTACCAGTGTACAGTATGTCTGTGCGAAGCGTTGACAGTAGCGGAGCCACATCGGTGGCTGAAATCACAATGTAAAGGAGGCCTGAAACTGACACGCCCTTGAAATACAGAGGGGAAACAGTCAGAGCTGAGCTATAAAACGTAGCCCTTAAGGCCAGCTTAGCCTTGTTTTTACTTAGTAGTAACACAAGGATCATATAGGCCAGCATCCTGTTGAACGTCATCTTAAGCACATTGGCGTAAGTGAAACACAGGCCTATGATATTTAGCATACATAAAGTGGCCCAAGGGTCACCTAAGATTTTGGGGAACTGGGACTAGCTCGCTTCAGAGAAAAGCTGGCATAAAATGAAATTAGGCAACAATAGGAATACTGAACTGACAGTAAGATGTCTATTTTAGGATAGGCTATTTGGAAGATATTTAACCACAAACTTGCTCTATCAAAATTGTAATGAGCAAACAGGGATTAATATGCTAGCCTTCCAGATAAAGGCACCCCAGAGTTATGAAGCTGAGGAAGTTGGATATGGACAGAGGGGGTTTGTGACCCCCAGGTCCTATATAAGCAAGAACCCATAAGAATAAGAGAGCTAGTCCTCCCCTTTCAATATTTTAGTGCTATAATTAATTAATCAATCATCTATCTTCAAGCACTGGGAATCTGGACCATCAGAATCATTTGGCATGTCAGAAACAGGGCTGGTCCTTTGTTTCTTCATCTCTTACCACCAGATCTCCAAGAAGGAGTGAGAATATATAAGCCTGGGAGTGTACGTTATGCAAGGGATAACATTTAAGATCTCTCCAATACTCTATTTTTACTATTTGCTTATGCAGTCGGGAGCTTTCTTGTCTCTATTAATTGTATTAATAAAGGTGGTTAATGTCCTGCTCTGCATGTGAATGCCCTTCTCATAAACCCTGGGGTTCCCTACAAGATACTGAACTTGTCAATGTCAATTCTGGGACAAGAATAGTACCCTCTTCTCATTAAATGAGTCCCAATTTGGCAACCATGATAGGATCATGCTACAAAACTCAAGAGCCTTGATTCCCAGTCCTGTGCTCAGAACACCACTGGATCCACAAGTTCACATTTCCTAAAGCAGACCTCGTAAGTGATTAGAGTCACTAGCACACATGAAATACAGTAAGTGCAAGATTTGTCCAGAGCTGTGCTGGGAAACACACAAAGCGAACACAATTTGATTCCAAGACCTAGGAACACAGATGAAGACTAACCTTGATAAGGAGCAGCTGACACTGAAGGTAAGTTGCAGAGAAGTCTGCCACTCCTGCCAGTTCCGACTGAAGTTCTCCAAGCCTCTGAAGGTCACTGGAGCAAAGAAGGAAAAATGCAAAATTCAGATTCATCAAACCACCACGCTAAAGCACTGTTAAAAAGACAGAGTAAGTTTTAACACATTCCAATCCAAATCCTGCAGTAGTGGCAATGATTAAGTGACCTATTCCTGTATTTTATCTCAGCCTGCCCCTAATAACTCCCATTAGCAGCACAAAATAAGAACAACACAGAGCATCCTACACCTGGGTGGGGTCATAATAGCATCTCTCCCCGTCCTGTAGGCTGAGTAGATTAACACGGCTACCCCTTTGGAACTTCTGAGCAACAGAGAACCTGTCACCCTGCATTACTCTGCATCCCAACAGGAAACACACAACATAGTGACTCGAGATTTAACACAAACGCTTCACAGAGCAGCAAACTACTAATTTCTATTGAACTGCTAGGAAACCACTCTTCCTATGCTAGTTAGAGGGAATACCTTGGAACATACTGACTTTATATAGCCAGTTATATTTGAAACCTAGCTACATTTCTGAAATAGAATTCATTTTGTAAGTCTAATGTATAGTTTACAGGAGCTGATTACATAATGCAACACTCAACAGGTAATTGCTCACATACCAGTAGCGCAATCAGCCACACTCACTGGCAATTTATGCTGCCTGGGCTAACTAAGGGCACAGCTATAACACATTTTGTTTGAGAGATGATAGATGGTGTATCTACCCCATACAAGCCTGCCATGCACTAGATGTCAGTGCGGACACTGCTAACGTGCACGAACACTTCGGTAGTGCACTTTAATGTACTCTGGTTTCAAAGACAACAGAGTCCTTTGGCACTTTTAAAGACTAACAGATTTATTTATCGCATGGCAAAGGCTGAAATTGTGGACAGACAACATCACTTGCACCATAACCTCAGCCATGCAGAGCGTAATGCCCTCCAGAGCCTCAGAAACAACTCTGACATTATTATTAAAGAGGCTGACAAGGGAGGAGCCGTCTTCATCATGAATAAATCGGATTACGATCAGGAGGCTTATAAACAGCTGTCCAATAGAACGTTCTACAAACCACTCCTCTCTGACCCCACTGAGCAATACCAAAAGGAACTACAACACCTACTCAAGAAACTCCCCAAAGCAGCACAAGAACAAATCAAGACAGACAAACAGCCAGAACCCCGTCCGGGGATATTCTATCTACTACCAAAAATACATAAAAGAGGAAACCCCGGACGCCCCATCATCTCAGGCATTGGCACGCTTACAGCAGGATTATCTGGCTATGTGGACTCTCTCCTAAGACCCTATGCTATCAACACACCTAGCTATCTGAGACACACTCCAGATTTCCTGAGAAAAATCCAATCCATTGACGGTCTTCCAGAAAATACCATCCTGGCCACTATGGATGTAGAGGCCCTTTACACTAACATCCCACACAAGGATGGATTACAAGATATTAGAAGAACTATCCAAGATGATGACACAGCTAAACTTGTGGCTGACCTCTGTGACTTTGTACTCACACACAACCATTTCAGATTTGAAGATAATTTATACCTTCAAGTCAGTGGCACTGCTATGGGTACCCGCATGGCCCCACAATATGCCAACATCTTTATGGCCAATTTAGAACAACGTTTCCTCACGTCTCATCCCAAAGCACCTCTACTTTACCTACGCTATATTGATGACATCTTCATCATCTGGACCCATGGTAAAGATGCCCTTGAAGATTTCCATAGAGATTTCAACAATTTCCACAACACAATCAAATTTAGCCTGGAACACTCCACACAAGAGATCCACTTTCTGGACACTACAGTGCAAATTAGCGATGGGCACATAAAGACCTCCCTATACCGCAAACCTACTGATCGGTATAGTTACCTACATCCCTCGAGCTTCCATCCTCGACACACCACACGATCCATTGTGTACAGTCAAGCCCTAAGATATAACCGCATTTGCTCTGACCCTTTAGACAGAGACAGACACCTTCAGGATCTCTACCAGGCATTCTTAAAACTACAGTACAAACCCGCAGAAGTGAAGAAACAAATTGACAGAGCCAGACGGGTACCCAGAAGTCAACTACTGCAGGAGAAGCCCATGAAAAACAACAACAGAACGCCACTGGTCACCACCTACAACCCCCAAGCCAGACCTCTTCAACACATCATCAAAGATCTACAGCCTATTTTACAAGATGATCCCTCACTCTCTCAAGCCTTAGGAGACAGACCTCTCCTTGCTTTCAGACAGCCCCCTAACCTTAAAAGGATACTTACCAGCAACTACAGAGCATACAACAGAAACACTAAAGCAGGAACATATCCCTGCAACAGACCACGCTGCCAACTCTGCCCTCATATCTACACTGATGACACCATCACAGGGCCTAATCAAGCCACCTACTCCATCAAGGGTTCGTTCACCTGCTCATCCACCAATGTGATTTATGCCATCATGTGCCGGAAATGCCCCTCTGCATTATATATTGGACAGACAGAACAGTCTCTGTGCCAAAGAATCAATGGACACAAATCTGACATCAGAAATTGCAACACTGCAAAACCTGTAGGGGAACACTTCAATCTCCCTGCTCACTCCCTTAACGACTTAATAGCTGTGTTGAAACAGATGAATAACAAATCACAGCTTCAAAGAGACACTGCAGAACTCGAACTTATATGCAAATTCAACTCAGTTGTCTTGGGGTTAAACAGGGACTATGGATTTTTCTCTCATTACATCAAGTGAATTGACCTCCCCCTCCTCTATGTGCTGTTCCCCAGTGTTTGAATCCTAACACCTATTTTGATTTGCTGTTACAGCCTGACCTGATCCTGTGTCACACACTCCCCTGCATTTGATTTCCTCCCATTCTGTAACTTTCCCACCTTCAAAGCATCTGACGAAGTGGGATTTTCTCCCACGAAAGCTCATGCGATAAATAAATCTGTTAGTCTTTAAAAGTGCCACAGGACTCTGTTGTCTTTCTACAATAGACTAACACGGCTACCCCTTTGGAATCTGGTTTCAAAGTGGGACAGATCAAAGCACACTAATAAACTTTTAGCATGCAATGGCAGGATCCTCAGGGACACAGCGGTTTACCATGAACTAAATGTTCATGTAGACAAGCCCTAATGGAACAGGCAGAGTTTTAGTACTCCAGCTTTTGTGGAATTTTAACCAAAATCTAGGTTTCCCTTGCCAGTTCTGCAGACATAAGAGAGATAAAATGAAAAGTCCACCCTCATTTTCTGTTCTGCATTTTCCTTTGTCATTTAATCTTCCCAGTTATTTTCTAAAAATCACGTATTGGTTTCATGCATCCCCGTGCGGTAGGTATGCTATAGAAATAAGAAATACAAACTCATTTGACTCAGAGACATCTTCATCTCTCCCATTTTAGCTGTCCTGCTCCTGTATTTCTGAAATAGTTCCCAGATTAAGGCTGTGCTGAACCTGAAATTTGCCTCAACAGCCATCAGCCTGCACAGGTTCTGAGGGAATCCCAATCTTGGTAACCCCAAGAAACTACATCCCCGTCAGAGGGTCAGCTTCTTCCTTAGCTGCAACTGCAATAGAGCCAATTTGGGGTTTACAGGCAGCCACATCCACTCTTCTCCTTGGTAAATGAAGGGAAAAGGAGAACAAGAGCTGTCCTGTCACTCTGTCATGCTCAGTGCGACCACGGCATCCTAATGGGGGAGGAGGAAGCTTCCCGGGCGGATAGGCAGCCAAGTAACTGGAAGACTCCATCTTCAAAGCTTCTGTTGTTGACAATTCAATACTTATTTTTGTATAAACATTAAGCAAGTCTTTTCATTACCATGCAAGGCAAGCATGGTCCCAACAGTACAGACAGAGGAAGTGAGGCACAGACTCAGAGATGCCAAGTTACTGGTTAAAAAGCTTGACGCTTCCACCCCAAGCCACGTGCTCCAAACCACTAGGGACCACCACCTCACGGGGCTGAAAGGAAAATTACTTCCCCGGCTAACAGGAGTTACAGAGAAGGATGAAGCCTACTGCTATGAACTCTTTCCACCGCTCCCCACCCAATAGTCAAGGCAGCAGCCTTTTGTCCACCCCTGAAAATCCCAAAAAAACCAGCAAATTTGTTTCCATTTTTTTTTTAAAAAAAAAAGCACAGAAATCCATCCATCCCTCCCCCAAAAAAAGCCCAACGGCCAGGTGTTTAGTACAGCCCTGGGGCTGTGGTACTGCCTGCAGCTGAAGCAAAAGGTAGATAGGGAGATCATTTACATTAATTCCCAATGCGCTACTGTGCTGTCTCCTGATAAAGCTGCTGCTTGGCGCAAGCTGCATGTGTAGGCCTCTGTCACACACACACAGCAGAACTGCGTCTTGCTGCCAGCTTAGGGAAGCAGTCACAGCTCCCATGCGAGTTCCATGGCTGTATTGTGCTGCAGAGATGTCAGATTTTTGGACAGGAAATCACCCGCATACAGGAATATTTAATTCCTACATTAAATCATTCCCAAGCTGATTTTTATTTCATGTGCATTGCTTCTGAACAGCCAGGGACCAGAAATGCACCAGCCACCTTTCATGCTCATGTTTTAAATGATGAATACATTGTTTATCCCTTAAAATGTGTAGCTGTAAAGGTTATTTAAGGCTACAGGTACAACAAAGTCAGGAAAGAACATAAACCTGTGTGGAGTTTTGCTACCATATTTGAGATCTTTTTCATTGCATTGTACATACTTTCCTGCCTCACAGCTAAGCCTCTCCTGCCCAGTAGACAAGGCACATAGAAAAAAATCGTTCCAAGTCTTATTTGTGCAAATCAATCCATCTGTAGATGGACAGAAAATAGAAAAGGCAGCACAAAACCTGTAATTTCAAAGCCATACTGAATCTTTAGCTATACCAAGGCAGACTGTGGTACACAATAATGTTGCCTATTTGAGGAAAATCTCTCTTGTGAATTTAGCATTGGTGAAGAGGACCAAACTACGTGATGAGTGGGACTGATGGGCAGAACCCACCAAGCAGTGGAAGTCTATACACCCCAGTGAGCGAGAGGCCTCAGAAATCAGTGGAGTACAGGGCAGTGGCTCTCAACCTTTCCAGACTACTGTACGCCTTTCAGAAGTCTGATTTGTCTTGCGTACTCCCAAGTTTTGACTCCCTTAAAAACTACTTGCTTACAGTGTCAGACATAAAAATACAGAAGTGTCTCAGCACACTAATACTGAAAAATTGCTTACTTTCTCATTTTTACCATATCATTCTAAAATACATCAAGTGGAATGTAAATATTGTACTTACACTTCAGCATTTAGTATAGAGCAGGATAAACAAGTCATTGTCTGTTTGAAATTTTAGTTTGTATTGCCTTTGCTAGTGCTTTTTATGCAGCATGTTGTAAAACTAGGCAAATATCTAGATGAGTTTATGTATCACATGGAAGACCTCTCTGTACCCTATGGGATACACATAGCCCTGGTTGCGAACCACTGGTAAAGGGGGCAAAAATTGTACAAAAAAGGGACAGGTGTACAGGTCACAGGGTTAAAATGAGTGATCCAGGGCAGGTCCCTGAGCAGAGAACCTCTAGATATTCTTGATAGCCCTAGAGAGTGAAGTCCTGTTTATTCCTTGTCTGTGGTGTGCCTGTGCTGTGAAAAGCAAGTTTCCCCAATGTTATCCTGTCCTGGAGGACCTCCTCCTTGAACACAAGATAGCAGTTCACTCTCCATCCCTTTTAAAGCTATGGCAACTCTTGAGACTATCAAAGGTGGCAATTGCAACAGATTAGAAACAGGTCTGGAACCACTCATTTCCCTTCCTATGGACCTAATCTTCTTCACAATGTTCTCTTCAGACGTTTCAGTCTAAGAGCCCAAACTGGGAAAGGGAATATCATTTGGAAAAGGCTTTCAAAGAGCTGGGAATTGGAATAATTCTCTCGACGAGGATCAATAATAATACGTAGCTCTTCTTTTCATCACTAGATCTCAAAGCGCTTAAAAGCACACAACCTTACCGAATGGTGAATTCAAGCAGCTCCTGGGTGCTCTGCGGGTCCAGATGCTGAAGGCTGTAAACTCTCTCAAGACTCTGCTGCAGGAACTGTTGGGAAGGATCTTCATGGGGGGAAACACTGGGGGAAACAGGGGAGGATACTAGTTTTCTACCTGGCAACTGAGCAAAAGGAAAAAAAAACAAACAAACAAACAGGCTAAATCCAGACGAGAAAATTCACTTGATCACAATTGTGTGTGTGTCACCATTTAAACAAGAACTCTACAAAGGGGAAACCAGAACGTATTTTCCTAGTTCAGAATTTGCAGCAAAGCCTCCAGTTTCACATTGCCATTACACAGCACTTCGCAGTTCTGAAGACCCCTCCAGCCAAGGATCTCTATGCAATTACATTTCAAAACCCAAGAGGCACATGTTTCCCCTGTCTGTAAAACCGGGACAGTGAAGCGTAGCGAGGTTAAAGTGACTTTGCCAAGGTCACACATGGTGAAATTCTCCTCCGCACAGAGGACTCACACTAGGCCTATGGGGCAGGGGGGCATGCAGCATCAAGGGTCAATCCTGCCCATGAGTACAGGGCTTAAGTGGGCCTGAAGTCAAGCATGGGCCTTAATGCAAGTCTTCTGCAAAGGGTGAATTTCACCTAGTCACTGCAGAGCTGTGAAAAGAACTCAGGAGTACAGCCAGCTAGCCACCTTTTCTACCTAGCAGTCTATACTGCTTCTCTTTATATGGAAAAAATAAGTTGATTGTTCCCTCAGACACCCCAAAATATTACAAAGTCCATACTAATGAGTTAATATTCCTCCTCCCCGCCCACACACACTTCACAAATAAAGCAGCATTCATTCCGCTGAAGGAAAGCAAAAGGTTAAGGAATGCCAGTCTACTGAAAACAAAAAGTTACACCATTGGCAAGTGAACAATGTTCCCACTAAATAATCACAGCAACCGGAAAATGACTGGTTACCCCAATGCTGAAGCATAAGTCAAGGAGGTTCAACTTACCCCCAAAGGTGGGACAAGATGAGAGAGACTGTCCCGAAGATAGGCATAGTGTCTGAAGGTATGATCTGAGAACAGGGCTGGCATCGTTGGACAAGTTTTAGCAGCATTAAAAATGAGAACCAGAACAGCAATATCTAGTAGGATGTTAAGGGAAAACAGGTAATTTCTAGATTCATGTTAAAAAAACCAAGAGATATTTCCTTTGCTGGAGATTCTTTATTAAGTTCTGTACAACAGGAGAAGAATGGTGAGCCAAAAAAACCGAAACAGCGTTTTGCCCAGATAAACAGACAGTACAAAGGTGGTATGTTACAGTATGCTCCACTGACAGACTGGTACCAGGACATCACCAGGATCAACCAGTTATGGCTAGGAAGTAATGCGAAGAAGCTTGTGTAAACTAACATACTTTGGACTAGAAGTAATAGAAACATTTAACTCAAATGGAGCCCTCTTTACGCAACTTTCACTAAGCCTTTACTCAACGGAACAAATTTATTCAATTAATTATTCAACTAGCCATCTGGTTAGGCATAAATCCTTCCTCGCATTTAATTCAGACTCCACAGTTCCTAAACGAGATTTATTCTAGTTTTATTTGCTCAGAAAGCTCTGGCCGACGGTGCACGAGACGGAAACCACACTTCACAGAAGTAGAGGGGGAGAGAGTAATTCCCGTCTGACTGTTCCCAGGTATTTTAAACAAAATGGTGGCTGCAATTTCAGAGATGAGAAGTCAGGAGAATGAAAAGAATAAAAAGAGCATTTTTCATTTCTAGAGCATCTTCCATTGTCAAGGATGATGGTTATGACGACAAAACTTAGCACGCAGTGTTTTAGATGTTCTGATGCTTCTTAGAAATTTGTGAGAGAAATCAGAGTGCCCCACAAGCTATAAACGTATAGAGCCTATATAATCTAGCCATCCCTGGGGTGAAAAACCAACAGCCAACCAGAACTGCAGAATAGCAGAGGAAGGGAAATTTTAGTTAAACGCTCCATGGCAAACCTTCTGCTTACTGAAAGGGCTAACGGATCTTTAACGTTCATGCAGACCTGTATCTTTAAAAGAATCATCTGATAGCCTCGCACACAACACATTGCATGATACTTGGTTTATTCACCTCAAAGGGATAACAGACTAATTTGAGCCTGCAGGCATTTAACTAAGGGTTCTAGGCAGCCTAGTTATTCCAAAACGGATCCATTATTGGATGGGTAATAAAATGAAGAACAGACCAATGGCTGCTGAAATAGCCGAGCTAATTAGCTTTTACTGGACCAACTTCTATGGGTGAGAGAGAAACACTTTTGAACGTGCACAGGGCTCTACTTCAGGACTGGGAAACGAACTGAAAAGCGTTTCTCTCTCACCCACAGAAGTTGGTCCAGTAAAAGATATTCCATAACCCACCCTGTCTTACTAATCTCCTGGGACGGTAATAGCTGTGAGAGTTTACTTTAGCCTGAAGCAGTATAACGAACTGGCTACAAGAAAAATACATATAATAATTCTACCAAGTCAGCAAGGACTTTATCAGACAGAAGGTGCACCAAAAAAAGATACAGGCTGGGTCATCCATGTCAGGTTCCGGGGTATCGAAAAACGGGTGCGTACTCAGCAGCTCAGGGACCAACGGCAGTACCAGAGTAGGATGCCGGCTTCCCAGGAACTTTAAGCACCTGAAAAGACTCAGGTTAAGAACATTTCTGAGTAAAGGAAGATTTAACAAAACAATGGTTTTATTAATAGTATTTCATATTCATATTACAATAGCCTCCAGAAGCCCCAGTAGGAATCAGCCCCCAGTGACACACTGAAGCCCCCCCTCCACCTCTGTGGGCCCAGCGCTACCCCCTAGCGGTAGACTGGGGAATGGCTTCGCCCCTCAATTCTCTCCCATCCCTCCCTCTAGTGGGGGGTGAGGGTAATTCAGCCATTCAAAGATGATCACTCCCTGCCAGCTCCCAGTCCCATTGCTGGTTCTCCAAGGCCCTTGCCCATGGCCAGTGGAAGCTGGGGGCCCCAGTTCCTTCCTCAACTCCAGGCCCCAACCCAGCGACCTTACAAATACCTTGTTCTGCAGGCTTCAGGAAAGCTCCTAACTTCTCCGGGCCACTTCCCCACACCCCTTGGCTTAATGTCCACACCCTGCTCAAACAGGGGCCCTATCTGGCCTCCTTGCCTCTGATGGCCCCTCCAGGCATGACAATGTCATCCAAATTTCCAGTTCAATCTTCTTCTGGCAGGGTCTTTTCCATCAGGCCTCCAGGCCTGGAAAGGGTTCATCAGGCAGGATTTCTCCCCCTGCCCTTCTTTCTACCTGCAGGGTTCGGTCCTGCCAGAGTTCTGCTCCTCCTCCTGCACCCTCCTGGCTCTTCCAGTGTCTTGCCTGCTCAAGCACTCCAATGGCTCGCCCGACTCCCCCAATTCTAGCCCTCTCTCTGGCCGGAGGGGAGGTTTTTAACAAGTCTTAGGTAGGCCCTTGATTGGCTACAGGTATATTAAATTAACTTGCAGCAACCCCTGCTCAGATACCAGGAGAAAAGGGACCTGCTGATCCTGGGGCTGATCTATTTTTCCAACACACTCTGGGAGCCATCTGGCCTGACCCTGTCACAACATCCAATGACCCAATCTCTGCTCTGAAGAGCTAACAGTTTTAGTTTTCTCGGACCCCATCAACTGTTAATGTAGCTTGAAAATAACTAGAAAAAAGAGGGAGCAACAATGAACACTGTCCACTTAAATTGTAAGCACTCTGGGGGCAGGAACCTGTCTTTTACATGTCTTCAAAATATCACCAACTCTTTGGGGTTCCCTATTACAATAGTTATGTATAATGTTAAATAATAAATTAACAGCCACACCACCTTTACCAACTTTTTCATTAAATATCCACAACGTAATGTAAGAGGCTTTTAGAGAGAAAAAAAAAGCGCAGTTTAAAATAAATACTTCTAAAGGACCAAAATAAAAAGTTCAAATTCATTCCATATTTTCTTTAGTATTAAGTAGTTTGTCGATTCCATTTTAAAAAATGAAAAGCAACCCTCTTAAATATCTTACCTGAAAATCAATGTTCATTATGGAGCTCATATAGCACCTTCTTCCTGCCCAAAGCAATGTGCCCTGCCCATAAACATAGAGCTGAAAACTGATACAGCAGGTTCCAAAAACGAAGGTAACAAAGCTAATATTCAGTGGACTCAAGTAACCAGAAAAAATAGATGGCTTAGTAAAGGTTAGTTTTTAAGTTGAATTAAAGTGCACTGGAAACCACGTGAATATTTTAAAGTAGTTGTTCAGAATTTGGTCACTAAATGTTCTTTAGTGAGGTTTTCGGTATGCAAGCAGAAAGCAGATTTGCAAGTAGAATCTCTATTTCAGGTAGCTGTATGAAGAATATTTGGTACAACGTCTGTTCAGAATATTTACAGGATAATAAGAAATCACAGGAGTAGCAACTATATTCAAATAAATGAAACATTCACTAGCTTTATGGTTTGGTTATTAGAATAAATACAAAAGCAAAAAAAAAAAAGAGAGCAAACAAGCAAGAAGTGTGTAAAAAAGCAACACTTACTTCCAGATGGACTGTCTGTCAGTAGGGTATTTGGTTAGGTTTTTCAGCAGCTCCACCAGAGCAAGATGGATGCCTTCTTTAGTTGAGACATTGGTGCAACACAGTAGTTCATGAAGTGCTTCCCGAATGTCTCGGGAGGAATCCTAAAAACCAAAAAGCTCTAAATGTTACTGTGCACATGTTTATCTACTATCAAGATGTTGAGTCCTTTTACTTGGCTTGTAGAATTATTCCTACAGGGTCCCTAAATCTAACATTTATTTCCAGCAAAATCCAGGAACTTTCAGTCACCCTGACTCATGCAGGCTCTGTCTCTTTTGAATTCAGCCAAGAGACCTCACTTACACAACTGCTTCCTTTCACAGATGCAAACTTCTTCGCTCTCTCAAATGGAGATGAGCGAGTGTGGTAAATATACCAATCGGTATCCACAGGCACAAAGTCTCTGGTAGGTATTCAGAGGTGCTGGGTAACTTTTGCATAACCAGGCAGATAATGGCTGAAAACTAAAGGATTGCTTCTTCCTAAATGTAGTCGTCATTTAAAGGCAGAACCTGCAGGCCCTTAATAGGCAAAACTCCTATTTAATTCAGTGGAAGAAATTATGCCCAAGGCAGTCTTAAATAGTTTGCAAAGGTGTCATTCAAGTCCCTGATCTGGTCTGCAAAGTCTTTATTACTGGCGATGATGTATGCAATGAACAGCCCCCAGCATGAGTGTGCCAGGTTGGCAGATGGGGGAGGGGAGAATCTTTTTACTTTTGAACTGTAAAAAGTTTGATATCAGAATCCAATGAGAGAATAAATATAGAACCCCACAATGTCATTTTTGCAGCCACCTTTTAAGGCAGAAAAACATTCAAGAGGCACTTCATTGCCAGAAGTGTTACCTTTCATATGTGCCATAACATGAGGGTCCTATAGCTCTGCTTGTAGAATTGGTGTCATGGCTGAATTCCAGTTTGAAAAATTAGATTCTACCTGCCTAAAATACACTCTGCAGTTTCAAAAGCACATACAATTCTCTCTCTTTACCAGCACTTATGTAGTGTTATGGTGTGCTGTTAAAAAGCTTTTGTGTTCTGCTCCAGAGATGCAGCATTTCAGTTATGAATTTTTTTTTTTTTTAATTAACAATTTTCTGAGCACCAACAGCATGAGACGAAAGAGCTACCCTGCTGGTAAGAATCTCAGTCTAAACAAACAAAGAGATAGTGCAAAGGGTGAAAGTATCACAGGGCTATGTGGAATGCGCAGCACTTTTTTAAAAATAAATTAACATTGCTGAGTAGACAAAGGTTCACAAAGACAGTGTGTTCCAAAGAGGGACCTGAAAGAGACAATGAAAGTATCACATGCAAGATCAGGCATGGAGATCGAAAGGAAGAAGGGGAGAAGATTATGAAGGGCTGGACAGGCATGTGGCTTGGGAGGAGCAAAAATCAAGAGTAATAAGACATGAAAGCAAGAGCAGAATTGAGCAGAGACTTGAGAGTGAGTAAAAGGAATTTGATGACACAAGCAGATAGCATCCAGCAGAATGATTGGAAGAGGAGACGGATGGGGTAGAAGCAGCTGGCAAAACAGTGGGATTAAAAAAGAAAATGGTTAAGGCAAAGGCCAACATTGTCAATTATGGGTCCCCACATTTCCTTTTAGGCACCTAAGCGAAAGTGGCATGATTTGCAGGCCACTTACTTTGGTGCCCAAGTAGGGATTTAGTTACTAAGTTACAAAGCACTAGCCAAAGTGCCATGAGATCCTTCAGGATCAGAGATGCTGTATATAAGCCCCAATTATGACATTTCAG
This sequence comes from Pelusios castaneus, assembly GCA_007922175.1. NCBI lineage: Eukaryota > Metazoa > Chordata > Testudines > Pelomedusidae > Pelusios > Pelusios castaneus. The sequence continues at coordinate 3,349,016 of ML685818.1, forward strand.
ATACCATAATATGAAGAGTAAGTCAACAACAAAAGAGATGTAGGCCCATATTCTCAACTAACATGATTAGTGATTTCAGATGCCTCAATTTTCAGATGTCCAACTTCAGATGGCATTTTGGAAAGTCTGGAGCATGCTCTGTATCAGCATACACCATGGCTTTTCAAACAAAAATCAAAGGTGAGACGAAGCTTTTTCCAAAGAGAACACTTGCCTCCAAGACAGCTAGTACAGTATCGAGCTGGTCCTCTCGCAGAGTAATGTTGTTGGAGATTTTCCTCATTGTGTGTATTGACTGCAATCTTACCTCCTCGATCTCGTCATTAAACATGTCTACTAGAAAATCAAGACACTTCTCTGCAAAGGAAGGCGAAGACTGAGCCAGCATACAGAGGGCCTCAACTGCAGCAATTCGAACCTCTGAAAGAAAGAATCTTATTTAGAATTATTTTTGTCAAAAGTAATTACCACCCTGTAGCCAAAGCAAAAACTACACACGGGTCAGGCTTTTGATAGCAAACCAGGAAGGAAAATCTAGATGCCGTTCGTGATTCGGTTAGGTAGAAGTCAGTCACGCCAAATAATTTTTTAACAGCAAATGTTACCATTTGCATGAGATGCTGGAGATATTTTCAGATGAGACAAATTTTTAAAAACACCAACCACCTCCTATCCACCAATGATTATTTGAGATCCACAGCATGTTTTGCAGGAGTAGGGGTATAACCTTGGTAACACAACGGTTTGGATAATTACATTCTGCCTCCTTTATAGTCCTCCTGTCATTTCAATTGGCGAGGATTATTTTTCACATCCTTTCTTCACTTGCCGTGTAATTCTCTCTGTACTGCTGAAAAGCTACATTTCATCCCAGGGTGACTGTGAACACCATTTGTTTAGAGCTCTGATCCCGCAGGAGATGGGTAGAGGACAATGTGAATAATTCAAATGCTTATTAGAAAAAACAAAGAATAGCTCAAAAACCAACATTTATTCATGCTGTACAAAACACTGTACACATCTCAAATACCTCTACCTGGAAAGCATTAGATGAAGAGAAAACCTCTCTCATACAGTTTCTACGAGCTGTTATGAACAGGGACCATAAAAACAAGAGAACCAAATCTGACATATTTCTATTTTTCATCCAAAAAAGCTCAGCATGAAAACATTTAATTAAACTTGCAAACGTAGCAAGTTGGGCCTACTGTTTTTGAAGAATGTGGTGTGATTGCTGATTCCTCTGGGAATAAGTGGAAAAATACAACCAAATTAAGTTCTCTGCCTTATTCAGTGACAGATACTTTCCCCACATCCACCAACCTAGTCACCAGTCAAGGCAGCAGAGAATTAAAAACACAGCTCATTGATAGTGCTCTGACAAGGCACACTAAGACTGTGGTTTTCAGACCTTCTTTCCTTGGGACCCAGTTGAAAAAAAATCATTTATGCCCACGACCCCACAATAAAATCATTTATGCCCACGACCCCACCTTTGAGCAATGAATTCCAGTCTTTCGGTGGCAGCAGGAAGAGGCGCCACAACCCAGTACCAGAGGGTCTGCAACCCAGTACTGGGTTCCAACCCATGGTTTGAAAACCACTGCACTAAGATACGGGTTAAAAATCAGCACATGATGAAAGAAAAGCTGTAGTGCTGTGTATGTGGTGAAACTGTAAACATTAGTACTTAAAAGTACATTCATGGTTGAATTTCTAGAGCAACCACCAAATAAATACCAGCGTGTTTTCGGAGTCAAATCACTTTCTTCAGTGATAGAAATACTCTCTTTGGTATCGCAGAGCGAAAAACATCTATGTGACAGTGAATTCAATACTGTAGTTTGGAAATCACAACTGTTTCAAGTAAAAAACCTTTACTGTTAAGCCAGAAAGAATTAAGATTATTTTTCACATCCCAGGAAGATTCTGGACAGAAACACCACATCATTTTAATTTCAGATTGAGCAAGTCTAAAACAAAAGTCATAGCGCAACTAACCAATCTTTACAATGTGATTTTTACAGAAAGATACTTTTTAGAGCACATCCTCTACTTTCTAATGTTGCTCCATCCCAGCAATAAACTTTAAAGGCAACAATCAGCAATTACAGCTCAAAGGAATTTTCATATGCTACGCAATTCACTAACATTAACTCCCTCAAAAGCCCCATCAGATGCAAGGGGTAAGAGTTATCCCCCATTCACAGATGGGAAAGCTAGGGCAGAGGAGAAGTGATCTTGGTGAGTCCATCATTAAGGTCAGAGTCATTGTCATAGCTAAGATCAGAACCCCAAGACAGCTGGACAATTTTGTGAAAGCTATTTAAAGAGAGAGGATGGCTTAAATTGTTGTAAGATTAAACAGTTTCCCTTTAGACCATAGAGAATCTGTCCATATCCAGCAGCAGCAACTAAATTTCCAATTTAGGACCCCAATTTAAATTATTGAAGCCTATGAAAAGACACCCTGCGGGAGCTGGATCTTGTACCTGAACAACAGAATTGAGACACTTTTCCCATGCACTTAACTTAATTAACTGCTTATTAAAAAAACCAAGTGATTTCAGGGTACCTTAACACAGAATGCTTTGCCTGTCCGAAGTGCTGAACTAACATGAATTCAGTCTTGCAAAATAATGACTATTTACCAATCAGGAACAAAATCTACTTGCTCACCCTCACCAAGATGGTAACGAAAAAGACAAAACAAAACAAAAAATCTTGCAATATATTAGTCACTTGTTTAAAAAAGAACCAAAAAAGCCCCACACAACAACAAAAGTCAGCTGTTCTGCGCAACATGACGTTTGGAAGACAACATTATCCAGTCGCTCAGTCAGGAATTTCACATTCAGACCCTCCTTTCTTTCATGACCACATACAAAGTTAACACTTACCATACATTTCATCTTCCAGGCCATGAACAAAAGCCCCACACGCTCCCGATTCAATCAAGTTCACAGCGCCTGTGTCTATTTCTTCTTTGGGTGCATCATCTCCCCATTTTCTGCCACTTGAAAACTCCCCAGAGCTGTAAAGCTCTTTCGCTCGCTCATGTGCAGTGCGCTTTCTCTGTGCAAATAAATATTAGGGTCACAACTCAGGTATGTCATAAAGTCGACTGAGTTTTAAAGAAATTATTGGTGTATTAACTAGTTTGCTCTAGTTCCATACCAAGGTGTAGCCAGAGGCTTTCACACTGATAGAGGAGTAAGAGATGTAATTGCTAAGAGACATAAAAGCCACCCTCCTCTTACGGAGTAATTTTCACATTTTTTTTTTTTTTGGTTGTTTTTAAACACACCAGGAAAAGGAGAACATCGAACAGGTTTTAATTGCCATATTGTTTATCACCACTTTGTGGTTACCCCTATTAAATTGAGATTAAACCCTAACACTTGAATATGTCTGTCAATATGAAATAGTAACAGATTAAATCATATGTTTGAACATTACCTAACATGCTTCCTTTCCCCAGTGTAGACAAAGACTTTAAAAAGATTAGTGAATTTATCAACCTTGTGAGATATAGATTGTCCCCATTTTGTAGATCGAAAGACAGAGCCAAAGAGAAGAAGGATTTTTGCCAAAAATCACTCACTGCGTGGATCAACGGTAAAGTCAGGAAGGAAAAAGAACAAAAAGGAGTCCCAATTCTAACAACTGACTACCAAGGAAATCCCATAAGATCTTGTCCTATAGCTTGTTCCCAAAACCAGAATGCAATATTTCTGTTCACAACAAACAAAAGAGGCTCTAAAACAAGATGATGTCAAAGCAGTGTATTAATCACACACTCTGTTCGATGAAATCTGAACAGCCTAAGGAGTGATTTATCACAAGAACACAAAATCGAATTAAGCCGTTTAGGTTTCATTTTCTGTTAGATTAAAGACAGCCTAGGCATAGGGAGAAATAAATAATAATAGAAGACAAGATTTACAAACCCGCAAATCTGACATCAGCTTCTTGTCAAGTGTCTGCTCTAAGAAATGGGAACTAACTTGTTGCATAGATCCCTGGGGAAAAAATACATTATGTGAAGAACCAAGATGGTTATGAGCATAAAACAATAAAAGCTACTAACTGGCGCACCCCAGCACAATGACCACTCATTTCTCTCTTCCAAGGGGTGTGCACAGTGCTCATCATTGCAGGATTTAGAGCAGGGGTGTGAAACTCATTTGCTATGGCTGGCCACATTTGACTTAAAAGTACTTCTAGTGGGCTGTGCATACAATAAATCGAAATACTAGGGCACTCCTGCGACATCGCGGAGTGCTATGTATGCGAGATCGCGCTCTGCGATACCTCTCGCTCTGTTAGGCATTGGTCTCGTGGAGCGCGGTCTCGTATACCCAGCGCTCCATGATGTCACGAGACCCGATACTCTCGCAGTACTGCAGAGCGCTGGATATGAGAGGCCACACACACTCACTCTCTCTCTTTCTTCAGGGAGAGAGTGCGGTCCCGCGGAGTGCAGTCACGAGCCGGATGGAAGAGGTTCGGCCCATGGGCCACATGTTTGAGGCCCCGGATTTAGAGACTTTTAAAGAATTTATAAATGTCCTTGTATAAATTCATCACAGAACCCCAGACTCTGTCTAGCTGGTCCTACCTAAGGATCTCAAAACCTGGGCTTGAAATTGGGGGCCACAAATGTGATTTTGATTGTGCCGAGAAGTCCATTCCTCATGGAGGAGAAAATAACTGTGAATCCTAGCTGGGAAACTAATTTTTTAATGGATGTGCATATGCCCCAGCTCTACCTCTCACACCTGTCCCCCCAAAACTGCCTTAAAATTTTGGCAAAAATCAACTGGCCTAAACACTGATATTATACACAGTACCAACCTGTAAATCCCACAAATAGAAGTCAGAACATTAATACTCTCCTCACACCTTTTTTCCAAACATAGGGGGAAAAGGGAACCTACTATGTGACCCTCTATCAAGAGGACATGAGAAGAACAAGGAAACTTACCAACAGTTTAGCAGCTTGCACTCTAACAACCCATGAGCCATCACTGACCATGTGACATATTTTTCCAAATGCATCATCAACTAAGCGAATCTCTTCATTGGAAGAAGGAATTGGTACAATGCTGAAGAAGACAAAAGCGCACAATTGAAGTCACTGTGCTGAGACTTTGAATAAAATATGTATTCACCATAGCAAAGACCATTGAAATAAATAGTGCTGTACTCTTACCATCACATAACAGGGAATCCGAGGATCAAAAAATGTCCTTTAGTCCAACCTGTCCCACTCCCTTTCAGCTTACCACGTTACAGGCATTTAATATACATAGCCTTTCAAACTGCTACTCGAGGGACTTGTCTAAGACAAAAACTTCAGAACCAGCATGCTTATTTTCCTTATGTATTACTCTTTGACTAGGTCTGTATGCAGCACATACCTCTCAGCGTATAGTTGACTGAGGACCCAGACCAACTGAACTGCAGCACTGCGTACCTGTTCGTAATCATCTGAGAGCAGTTTGCAACCCTGAAATAAACGTTTCCAACTATTAGTCTTAAACCCCTGTGCCTGGTTTACACAATCTTCCTTTAAACTCTTTTACAGAATCTGTACTTTCTCATATAGCAGCTAAGCCAGGTTACAAATCAACATACATGTGTTCTTCTCAACCTAGTCCTACCAGACCAATGCAAAGCCAATGAAATACTTATCAGATCTGCTCAGCAGTGCTCCCGGACTGGCTGAACTATGCAGAGACATGTGAAAAGTGTTGCACAGAACCTGTCCTCAGTATACCATATAGCAGTGGTTTTCAACCAGTGTGATGCGAGAACTGTCCACGCATGCCGTGAGATTTTGTACCAAGGTAATGAAAATCAAAGTAAAACAATCATTGTTTCATCTAAAACAATATTCTAGCCAACCAGAAATACAACTCGTGAAAATTAATCATCAAATTAAGAGCAAGGTATTGGTTTTTAGATTCTAAAATGTGAACATTTTAAATGCAAATGGACAAAGGGCAAAATTGAGGTTGTGTGTGTTTTTTTCCAGTGGATTTGAAATATTAATACATTTGATCTTTCTTTAGCTTTTTGCATATGCACTATGTGGCAAACCACTTTAGTAAGACACTAATCTTAGTAAACGTGACATTTATAAGCAATCAATACAGCTGAAAAAAGTGAGTGTGCCGTGGAACTGTTTGTCTCACTGAAGTGTGCCAAATTACTGAAAAAGTTAGGAACCACTACCATACAGTCAATATACAACAGACTGATCCATGTTACTCTCCTAGGCCCTGATTCTGCAACCTTATCCATGAAGGCAGACCTGTATCCTCAGGGGAACACCAATAAGACGATTCTTTTCTATTCAAGTTTTTTATCGTGCTCATCAATGTAGTAAAAGCATCTTAAGCAACGTGAGCACACACCTATCACATGCTGTTTGTTCACCCATCCTCTCTTCAAAGGGAAAGGCATGTGCTGTAGTGTGTGTTGCTTTGGTAGGTATTTTCCCCTAAATAGAGCCAGGTATATTTATGGGTTTACATAAGAGAATCAGGTAAAAAAAAGGACTTTTCATTTGGAGCAGAAAGTGCAGGGATTTGTGATGGTCCTTAGTTCTTGGGGAAGTTCATTCCAGTCTCAGGCCCGCAGAGAAAGTTCTGTCTCCCGCACAGACTAGCTTTACAGTAGAGAGTTCCATTACGCCAGAGGAGCATCTGGCTTATAGCTGCTGAGAAAACTAGGATTTTAAAAAGATTTGTGTTTTTGGGTCTAGGCTCCCAAGAGCAATGATGTAAGTAACCTAGCTACATGCTCTGAACGCAAATTATATCACCTCCCTAGCATCACGATCCTTCAATATACTTCCTCCCTACTACTTTGTCACAGAAACTGAAAAGGAACTTGCACAATATTAAATAAGGCATTACCTGACTGTAAATAGTCTGCTGCAATTTTAACCCTCTTTCATGCAGCTGCAGCTATAAAAAAATAAAAAGATGCATCAACAAACAGGACAGTCAGTTTTCATTGCCATTGTTTCTGCCATTTGATTACCATCAGTGCTTAGGAGCCGGGGGGGTGGTCAGAACCTCCACCACCACCAGCCTTCCCAGGCCCTACCTTTCCCCACCCAGCCGCTCCCCAGGCCCCTTCCCCACTCCTCTCGGGCCTCCCTCCACCCACCCGCCAGCTACCCGCTCCTCTCAGCCCCCCCACTCCACCCCTTTCCTGCTCCTCCCCCCCCCCCCCCCCGACTCCTCTGCTGGCTCCCTACTCCTCTTGGCCGGATTCTGGCCCATGGCCGCTGCTCCTGGCCCCTGCCGGCCCAGCTGGGGGCCGAGGTCAGCACAGGAAAGGAGACCCACTCCTTTCCCTGCCCTGCTGATCTCAGCCCCTAGCTGAGCAGCGGGCCTGGCCAGGGAAAAATCAATTGCTTACTTCTGAAGTGTAAATAGTAAGATAGAATTATATATGCTTCCTATACATGCGAAGACTATCTGGTGGAATGAAAGAAAAGCATTTATTTCTTCTAGATAGGCCTCTGAAGACTAAAAGCTACAAATGAAGAAAAAAAATCACTACAGTAGCAAGGAAGGTCAAGGGCAAGGTTTTTGGAAGTGGCTAATGATTGAGTGCCTCCAAAGAGTGCTTTCTGGTCTCAAACCACAAAACGACTGAGGCTTTTGTAAAAGAAGTCATTGAAAGACAGCAGAAGGGGATGGAAAGAGCAGCTTCTAGCAGAGGAAGATCCCAAGCAGATTCAAATGAAATCCTGTACTAAATGCTGCCACTTTTTCAGAAGTTTAACAAGGGTTCATTTGAATACCCTCCACCCCACATGGAAACAGGATAACCTCACTAGCAGTTGTTGAACACATACTTAAGAGTATTGCAGAAACATGTCTGTTGGATTCTTCACATTACAGCTATTCTTCCTCCACCAATTTTCTGATGATATATCTCACAAGCACCAGTTGGAAAGGTCAAAATTGACCGCAACCAATAGTAAAATAAGGAAAGCATATTTCTGGCTAATCAGAAGATGCCTGGTTTGGTCCGTGTCTCTCTCTCTCTCTCTCTCTCTCTCTCTCTCTCTCTCACACACACACACACAAAAACCTGCAGTCACTAAAATGGCAAATTTCTTTAAATTCTACTAGCATACAAATTTATCCTTTTACTAATCTACCATATAAGCAGCTGGCTGTTCCCCTCATACTTGTTGAAGACCAATGTAATTGTAATTTGGGTAACTTTAATTGTCATATTTATCAAAATGACTTAATAAATCCCCTTCATGTCTGAGTTTTTCTAGCTCAGTTTACAAGCACATACAAATTTTCTTGAATTACTCCTAATACACTTCCGTGTGCAACAGCACTTACCATAGCTTTTATAGCTGCTGTCCTAACACGAGGGTCCTGGTCATTAAAGTGGTCCCCTATTATCTTCTGAACATCTTGGGTAGCCAGGCTTTCAGCTTCTTTTATGACACTTTTTTCCACAGACCCAAGACAGCCAATCAACTGGAGACATTTGTTTCTGACACCATGGGAGGAGTCTGTCAGATACTGCATAAATGGGACAGAATAAGAAATGTTTTTCTTAGTATTTTATCATTTCAAACAGCAAACTGTTTCACATGAAATTAAATCTCCCCAAGACATATAAGGTTTTTTCATAATTACAACAGTTTTCTGGAAAAAAATTCCAATGGTAACTTTCCATCAAATATTTGATATTTAGCATTTTATTCTATAGATAGAATCATAGGGTTAGAAGGACCAAGGATCATCTAACGTACATCCTGCCAAGATTTGTCATGTCTAACAATCTAAAACAGATGGCTATCCAGCCTCCTTTTGAAAACAGCATTCAATAAATTCTACAGAATAATTCCATGAAGTTTAATCAGAAATTTTATACACCCGTTATAGTTCTCTCCACAGAAAACTGCTTTCTTCAGTAACAAATTGAAATAAGCTGTCTCAGGAGGCAATACTTCCAAAAGCAGTTGCAGATGTAATTTAGGTAAAATACTGCACACTCTAAGCACCACACACATAAAATGAGTAAAAGTTACTGGCACTTACAAACAGCCTTCCCATCTTACAGATAAGAATAAAGTATCAAAGTGGGAAATCAAGCATTCCTAATTCCCAGTCTTGTGCTTATATCACATGTCTCGGAGTTTATATAACTTCAGTCTGCCTTAAAAGGTAACTTTAAATTTAGTGGTTTTAACAGGAATTTCTTCCCTGCGACAGATAAGGCAATGAAATCTCCTGCTGATTTGGTACACATACAGAAAAACAATTGTGCATAGAGCTTGCCTCTCAATGTAATTCATACAAAGAAAATCCTCCTCCACACGTATATTTTCAAATGGTGAGTAAAATTAGTGAATCAGTGAATCCTCAATCTTCCATCCTAATGGAACATACACCATTAAATCCATCCCAAAAGAGCATCTTAAAGATCTGGTAGTAAAATACAATTTCCTCTTCAATATTTTCCTCCACTAAAATACTTCAGCAGATGGTTGATTATAAATCAAGTATAAGCAGCATATTTAAAAATTAAATTTAAAGAAGGGGAGCGACTCACTGACTCATAACTTTTTCATTAAAATATCAAACTGGCAAGAGGTCCTTATAAATAATTTTTAACTTACATGGCAATTGATTCGGTGATTTTTATTCAACAGGGCAACTCCATGAACAGAATGTACTTGGGTTACAGACATAATTGTAACAGGGATTTAAAATACTCAAAATGCTTATTCCTCAAATCAAGCAGAGTCAGTATATTTCCTCCCTTTAATAACAAGATAATCTTAGATATAAACAGAGACTTGTTTTGAGACAAGGTGGGTGAACTAGTTTCTTTTATTTGACCAACATCTGCTGGTGAAAGGGACAGGATTTTAAGCTTACATAGACTCCTAGTTTCTTTATCTTTACTAGGAGAACATGAGGGAAAGAGTTAGCTGGTGTGGAAGTCAGATAACGTTGACTGCACAGAAAAGGTCGACCGCACAAGCTTAAAAAACAATACATCCTAGGTACTGCAAATCATTATCTATGAACTTTGTGCTCATTCATTTCCTTTGTCTTTTTAAATAAAAAGGACATCTGTGGTCTAGCACATTGAGAACAGGCCTATGAGATAAGGAATCTGGATTTATGTAGCACCAATGGGATACTAGATGCAATACAGATATGTCGGAAGACAATGTCCACACCCACATTTAAGATAGTTCCATTCACCTGGCTTCTCCATGCACCAGTAGCCCCATTAGGAGAACTTTTAACCATATTTGTAAATCTGTACATGAGCAGAGTTATGTAAGTGGAAAATATGAAAACTGATATGAATGCAATTCCAAGTAAGGTCATAGCTGCTATTTTGCTGCTTTAAAGAGTCTCCTTCATTCAGACTTAGAGGGTTTCAGTGTATTTTATTAAGCAGACATTTGACATTGCAGGCCATAAAGATTCTGGTAATATCAGTGAAGCATATTTAAAATTTAGAGTCAAACTTTCCTCCCACACATGCGCAAGCAACTTCCTTTGATTTCAACAACACCTGCATGAGTATCTGTGAACAGAATTTGGCCTTTAAAGCATATTTACTTCACCAAAAAAAGCATATTACCTTGCAGGCTACATCTATCAGTCTCATTCTGACAGCTGGGTTCTCTACGAGTTTCATCCCAATCGCCAACAAGGTATCCAGCAGCTGAGCAAGTACTTGGTGGGACTCTGTCAAACAAACCAGTGAAAGGTTCCATATCACTTTACTAATTTCCTGAGCCTACTGAATTGCCAGTAAACCGAAATACCTCTGTGTGTATTACATAAATGATGTTCTCAGGGTGGAATTTCCAAAAGTGCCCAAGTCCCACTGATTGTCAATTGAACTTGGGCTCCTAAATCCCTCTGGTACCCTGCATTCCCCCCCCAAACATGGTTTTCAGCTAACGTGCTCAGAGGGATTAAATTCTTTTACAATTAAAACAGATTTTGTTATGGTAAGGAACGGGGGATAATTTGTCCCTTAGCCTCTTATGAAAACAGTGGTGGTAGAATGATGCTCTTATGCAAATTAAAAACAAGCTTCTTCATCCTGCAGGTTAGGTGAGGAAAGACTGCATTACAGCAGTCTGCTTGCAAACACAGCTGTCCCCCAGAACTGAGCAGTTAGGAAACAATGGCTCTGGCTCTCTGATTTTTCAGCAGGCACACACACTGTAGTTTGTTGTTATATAACTTTATTGTACAGAAAACAGTGATGCTGAAAGATTTTTTTGCCCTGAGAATGTCATGATAGGGTTTTTCACTGGTCATAAAAATAGGGAATGGGAGAGGGGAAAAGGCGTTCCCTCTGAGCAATAATCCCCAAGTGTATACTTTGGCTGTTTGTGTTCACACAGGACTCTTGCCACAGTGCTTAGACGTACAAAGTCTAGAGGATTCTGCCTTGATTTCAAACTGGGTCTGAGAAATGGGACTTACTCTCATTTTGAAGCGTGTTAATGGCATCATCCATAATGCAGTCTGGAGAAAATCCAGCTGTCTTTGATAACAAACCCAGCAAGGAAGCAATCTTCAATCTTACAGAAGCATCATTCTCCTAGGGATGAAAGAAATGATGGTCTCCTCTGCCCTCTTTCCAATTTAAAGATCATAAAATAGTGAAACACAAGCCAGGACCCACATACAGCGCAACACCACAGACATCAAGCCTGGAGCAACCCCCTCTCTCTCACCCACCCCAATAACTGCAGCACAACAAATCCCAAATTCAATGGCATGTTAAGATTTCTGTGGTGGCTTGCAGACCATTCCAAAAGAGGGTTTTTTAGTTTTTGTTGTATTTTTTTTTACTAAACATGAACTGAGTAATGCACTGAAAGAAAGTATTCTGTTATTTTGATATTAAATTCAGATGGCTTAAATGGTTTCAGTTTCACACTGTACATTTCCAGTTTTCAGCATGCAGTAGAGTAGTCTATTGACAACACAAATGTATTCTAACAATTGTTGATGGGAAAGAGAGAGGGTTTTAGAGGTGGGGGAGGGGGGAATAGGTACCAAGAAAGTATCAAAAAAGAGTTTGCAGATTAGCATAAAGCAAGCAATTGAAACTTTTAGCATTGGGGAGGATGTATGTCTTCTGTCTCTGCCCAGAAACAAAAGAGAAAGCTGCCTCACTGCACTCAAAAATAATGGTAAGTGTATTAGCTATGGATTTCTGCTAGCAGTGAAAGTTACACAGCAGTGAAACAAGCAGAGTCCTGTGGCACTTTTAAAGACTAAGATTTATTTATCACATGAGCTTTCATGGGAGAAAATCCCACTTCGTCAGACACTTTAAAGATGGGAAACTTACAGAATGGGAGGAAATTAAATGCAGGGAAGTGTATGGCATAGGATCAGGTCAGGCTGTAATAGCAAATCAAAAGAGATGTTAGGATTCAAACACTGGGGAACAACATATAGAGGAAGGTGAGGCCAAATCACCTGTGGTAATGAGAAAAAAATCCATAGACCCTATTTAACCCTGAGGCAAAGGAGTCAAATTTGCATATAAATTCGAGTTCTGCAGTTTCTCTTTGAAGCTGGCAGGTTTCATGTTAGTCGAAAATCACTAAAGCCATGCCCCTTGTGACATCATGAACAGGTGGAGTAATGATTACTTAAAAAGGGAGCCATTAAGAGGATGTTCAGAAGCAAAGTTTCAGTTTGCAGTGCAGATCTACTATTTACAATAAGATAGGGCTTGACAACATCTGGGCGCCATGTCACCCTGGTGCCCAGGATTTTGCCCTGGCACCTATCAGCGCCTGGCAGCGAGGGAGACAAACGCCCCCTAGCATCCAAAAAATGAGCTGGTGGTGCTGCCATTTCCAGCGTTGCCAACAGTATCTGGTTTTTGGCAGCGGGGGTAGGAGGAGGGTCTTTTGCTAGACTTCAAAGTCCAAACAGCAACTAAAAATAACTGTCTAGGCAGTACTTTGAAGAGCATTGGCAGGAGCCTGGCTACCCCAAATCTGTCCACCTGGCCTGGGGAAGTTTGCTCCAAAATCGTTAATCTTTAAATCAGTGGTTTTTCAACAACAGATTGGGACTCAGTACGGGGTCGCTCGCAGACCCTCAGACACTGGGTTACTGCCGCCCCCGACAGACTGGACTGCTTTGCTCAGAGATGCAACTGGTGAGTCGCGGGCATCAAGGATTTTCTTCAACTGGGTCCCAAGGAAAAAGGTTTGAAAACCTCTGCTTTCAAGTGACACCGGCCTCCTCGTGAGACAGACTCCCACGGCTCCCCTCCGGCGTTCCCCAACTCGCCGCCTCCTGCAAACCCTTCAGCCAACCCTCCCTCGCATCTGGCCCAGCCCCCCGGCCCTACCTTGTAATAATGCTCCAGCAGGATGCGCACCACCCCCTCCACGCTCTCCGCCTCCACGGGCCTGCGGGCGAAGTGGAGCAGGTACTGCAGCGCGTCCGCCGGCGAGGCGGCCTTGCACAGGTCCACGTGCAGCGCGGCCGACTTGCTGGGCTTGGTCAGGCGCAGCTTCTTGGCGGAGGCGGCGAGCTCGTCATGCTGCTGCGGGCGGGGGGCGGGAGGTCAGATCCAGCGGGCCGGCCACCCCCCAGCGCTCCGCCCCCACCAGGCGGCTTTCCTGCAACCGCGGAGCCTCCCCGCCCCGGGCAGGAGCCAGGCCCCAGCCTCCGTTCGTTACCTGGACCACTTTGGTGAACTCCTCGTACACCCGCTTCTTCAGGTGCGCCGCCATACTGGGCCCCGCCGCCGCCCTGCTTCGCTTTCAGAAAGTAGGAGCCCATCCGGCCACCGTCCCTTCCGTCTTCCTCCGGAACCACAGAGATGCTGCCGAGGACGGGGAGAGAAAACCGTCCTTCCTAGCCACTCGGAGGTCTTTCCTCTCTATGGCCAAGCAGTTCTACGCTATAGGACGAGCAGGCGCTTTTAGAGACTCATTTAGCGCAGGAGCTTTCGTGGGAGAAAACGCTTCAAAGCATCTGATGCAGGGGGATTTTCTCCCACGAAAGCCCCTGCGATAAATAAATTTGTTAGTCTTTAAAAGTGCCACAGGGGCTCCCTGTTTGTTTTGCTGAACTAGACTAACACGGCCACCCCCGGGAGCTAAGCTAGAGGGGGGCTGCAGGGCTGGGGGGCTTCCACACTGGCCTTGTCACACTGGGGCGGGACAGGCCTGGGCAAGGGGGCGGTGCCTGCACAGCGTGTACTTGGAGCTAGGAAAGCCATCCTACTAGTGGGAGGGAAGCTTCAGAGCATCTGATGACTTTAGAACCCTGATGGTCCAAGAGACCCCAATTTGTTGTTTCCTTCCAGGCATGGTAGAGGTCATTTCTTCATGCTGTTGCCTGAGTGGGGTCAATACAGGGTTACCAAAGCATGGAAAGGACAGGGAAGTACGAAAAGGAGGACATGGAGAAAATGTAGTATTAATATCTGCCCCCCGTGAACCCTTCTCAGCCCCCCTTACCTGGCCGGAGGTCTGGAGCTGCAGCAGTGGCCAGCAGAGCCGCTCCTGGGCCAGGCCCCTTCCGCCCTGAGCACGCTCTGCGGGAGGTTTGAAACTCCCCAGAACAAGTGTTCTGCCCAAGTCTGCTGCTTTGCTGGGCCCCTGGGCAGAACGCACTGGAAGGCAGCGTTCCGCCCTGGTTTGGGCTGTGATCCGCGGATTAGCCGAACCCAGCTTTTCAGGCATATTTTGGACCCTAAAATACTCAGTTTATACGTGAGCATATACGGTAGCTTCATATAAAAAACTGAAATTTTAATCATAAGTAAAAAGCCGGACAAAATCACGTATTTTTAAAATGCCTGCTGGATGGAGGACGTGAAGGTAAGGAGGAGGACATGTCCTCCTTTTGCCAGACATCTGGTAACCCTAGGTGAATATAGATTCCAAGACCAAAAAGAACCACTATGATTATCTAGTCCAGTGGTTCCCAAATCCCAACCTTTTTGAGTGAAAGCCCCACTGGTTAACTTGAGGTAAAACACGTGCCCAATAGAGTTGTGCCAGTGTTATGTTAATTTGGCCCATAAATGTTTAGAAATATTTTTCCCCCCCAGAAAGTGGATCTGAATGTGTTTTCTCTAAACCTGAGCTGTGTCTTAAGTTTGTAATCAAACCCCAAACTGGGCATATTTCATATGATTTTGGGTTTGGTTCCAAATATGTCACACTGAGCTAGAACCAGACCCGGTAAATGGTTGAGCACCCTCGACTCCCATTGACAAAAGTGGGTGTTGAATGAGTTGGTACACGTCAGGAACAGGTTCTTTGCCCATTGAAGTCAAGAGAGATTGTTATTTATATGGGCATTGGAACAGGACTTGTGCACCGATCTCCCTTAGAACTAAATGCACAGGGCACAGGGGATCAGAGCTGAAATCTTCAAAAGTGACCAGTGGTAGTGGATGCTCAGCACTGTTGAAGAAACAGGCCTCTTTGAGAGATTTTGGACACACAACATCATTCGACACTTTTAAAAATCTTGCCCCAGACTTCTAAATGTTAGAGGTTGGATGCTCCTCACACAACAGTTTTACACAGTGTAACTACGCAGACTTCAGTGAAGAGACTTTTAATTTACTCTGCTAGAGGATCAGTAACAAGGATGGAGGCCATTTATACTACACTTCATGAAACTAGATTCTAATCCAGTGTATAAAGAAGGCTTTGTGGGTTTCTGGAGGATAATAAAGAAGGTAAATTTATACTAAGCAGAGAGGCTTTTAAAAATGCATTTATTTAGTATCCAAAACACATACTGTCCGACATAGGCCGCAACCCATATTTCAAGCGTAAAAGTAAACATAACCATGATGTTTTCTAGAATAACCAGTATGATTTTCAAATATCCCTGGAGTAGTTAATAATTTCAAATTATCAGCTGTCTTGTGTATAAAAATAAACTTCTGAATATTAAGATTTTCTAAAATGATAAAGGATTTAACCCAGCACACTCCTCAGCCCGGCTCCAGTCAGGCAAATTTTCACTGAAGTCAAAGGCAGTTTTGCATTAGTAGAGACTGTAGGAGCCTGGCTGTAGCTTGTACCGTTGCAAGTACCTTCTGAGACACTTCCATCTTCAAGCATCTGATGAAGTAGGTTTTCTCCTATGAAAGCTCACGTGACAAATAAATTTGTTATTCTAAAAGTGCCACAGGGTTCCTTGTTTGTTTTCCATCTAATAATCATCATGAGTTTTCACGGCGGGTCTCCTTATGTACATATTTATTTGTAGCACTAAAAGAGATGTAATTCATGGTGCACACAAACATAGCTAAACAGTGCTGCATTAACAAGTAGTGCACATTCACCTTAGACTGGAAAACTGGGGGGCAAACACCATCTTTTTGTTTTGTGTTTGTACAGCATCTGGCTCAATGGGGACCTGGTCCATGACTGGAGCCCCTGGTAATACCACAGCACTATTACTATGACTGCTATTTGCTAGAAAACAGTTTGCTGACCTGGGCAAACTAGAGGAGACATAGGGGTCCTGAAACCGTGTCTGTTTAAACACAAGATCCTGGTATGGAGAACGCTGAGAACCACTTTGATTTTCAGCATTGATTTTCTCAGTAGAGATCCAAATTTTGCCTTGGCACGAGCGAGCACAGCACCGTGGGTACAGTGGCAGCTCATGTATAGAGGGTGTGGGGGCACTGCCCCACTCCAACTAAGGTATGCCAAAGCACACACAGTTCTTCTTCAAAGCGTCTGACGAAGTGGGATTTTCTCTGCCGAAAGCTCATGCGATAAATAAATGTGTTAGTCCTTAAAAGGACTCCTTGTTTGTTTTTCTGAACTAGACTAACATGGCTACCCCTTTGGAACTGGACAGTTGTGTGTGTGTGTGTGAGAGAGAGAGAGAGAGAGAGAGACTAAATCCAAATTGCAAACCTCAGCAAATCTACAGCAGCCTGCTATAGATTTGCTGTGTTCACAATTCATTTTTAGTAGCAACCCCAGGACATTCTTCTCCCGCAGCCCTGTGACGCATACAGAGATTGTGCAGTCAGGGTCTGACAGGAGGCAAGCGGGGGGGATTTTGAGTGGGGTTTGTGCTGTTGGATTCACTACCCCAGCTATATGCTGCAGAGTGCTCGAAGTGTTATGCTGTAAATGCCCCATACAGACTCTCTACACAGGGTAGTGCTTTGGAGTGCCCTGCAATCACTTCGGCCTGTGGCTTGGGTGGTGAATCCACTCAAAATCCCCAGGGCTTGCCCTCTGTCAGATCCTGATTAAACCATCTGGAAGGGAGGAGAAGCAGGAGACGCTAACAAGGCGCTGTGGAAGGCCCTGGGGAAGCAGGATGAAAAGCTAGATGCACAGGAGAAGACCCACTCTAGTGAGAGGGTAAATCTGTCATTCCTGGCCTGGGAGGTGAAGCCGTTTTAGAGATGTGGGGCTAATGGAAAAGGGGAACAGGGGGAGTAAGGGGAAAAAAGGAGGAATTAAGCTGAAGAGGGGGAAGGAGGGAGACTTCAGAGGCCAGGGCTAAGCAGGGTAGGAATTAGGGGAAAAAGCTTGCAAAGTTCCAGGGCTAAGGAAGGAGTTGCCCCACTTGCCCCAAAGTACACCAGCCGGCAATGAGTTCCATGTGTTTATATAACTCCCTCAGCTGAGACAACCAATTGATCGCACACTGCTGTAGCTGAGAGACCAATGGGTATGTCTGTACTTGCAGCTGGGGCGGTGTGAGAGCCCTTTCGAGGAGTCATACCTGCACAAACTCTCGCTGAGCTAGTCTGCTAAAAATAGAACATAGCTGTGGTGTGGGATGAATTAGCCACCCTGAGTACTTTTCTAGGGTGTCAGCTGGGCACGTCCTCAGGGCAGCTAGTCCCGCCTGCCACTCCCACTGCATTGTACTTTCAGCAGGCTAGTTCAGTGAGAAGGGGAGTCAGACACCCCGCCCCGCTCCAAAGGTAGACTTATCCTTAGACTGAAGGTATATTCAGCTTAAGGACATGGTGTACTCCCGCACCTTCCTCTACGTGCTGTTCCCCAGTGTTTGAATCCTAACATCTCTTTTGATTTGCTGTTACAGCCTGACCTGATCCTATGCCATACACTCCCCTGCATTTAATTTCCTCCCATTCTGTAAGTTTCCCATCTTCAAAGCATCTGACGAAGTGGGATTTTCTCCCACGAAAGCTCGTGCGATAAATAAATCTGTTATTCTTTAAAAGTGCCACAGGACTCTGTTTTTTTCCCCACATTTATGGTCTCTCAAATGACACTTCCAGATGATTTCCGCCCAGCACTGCAAATGTGACCTGAGATCTTTCCAGGTCACGTTCTTTCTGCTATTACCATACGTTTACCAACAGTAAAAATTCTGGACCGGATCCTCAAGTGTGGCTGCTTTATACTGCATTGACAACAGTTTCTGGCTGTAAATCTCATTAACTGAGTCCCAGGAGCGTCCTCCCTGAGCAAGAGGGATCCTTTGATGGCCCAGAGCTGGGGTAAGGGCTCCTAAGTTACCACCAGGCCTTACTGCTTGCAGCGAATAAGGTTAGAGAAAAGGGAGTGAAGCCAAAACATCCTATACTGCTCTGGTTCCTGGCTGGTTTCAAGGATGCTCTGACTTACACTGGAACTCCAGCCCAGCCGGCACACAATAAGTTCAGTTTTGGGATAGCCTTTGCTGGGTGGGAGGAGCTTTACACCTCCATCAGATACACACCTCAGATTCTGTGGTGTGCAGTTTGGCCAGCTCCCAGACTCAGATCTCTGGGCTTAGCTGACAGTAGCTGATAACACACAAGGCAGAATAAAATCCATCTTGTTCTCCTCTAGCTGTGTTGACTCTGCAGGGCCTGTTGCTTCTCAATCAAGTAAGCAAAAGCAACTGAACGTCACAGAAAGAAAAGGGAAACAAACAGAGTCCTGTGGCACTTTTAAAGACTAGCAGATTTATTTATCGCATGAGCTTTCGTGGGAGAAAATCCCACTTCGTCAGACACTTTGAAGAAGAAAGAAAAGGCCCATTGGAGAAGGAAGCATCACATTTCTAACGACGATTCTCCTTTTAAAATGTACTGTTATTCTCTCATACTTATTAAAAGAGTGGTTCTTAATTTCTATCTAATTCTGCATGTGACCTCACAAGAGATCTTTCGTTGGCCCATTCTTTCCTTCCCATCTCACAACAGTCCACAGCTTGGTTCCCAAAAGGTTCTACAGGAAGGGCCATAGTTTGAGATTCTCTGTATTAAACCAACAGAAGTCTATTTATTTTAATAGCCTTTTAAAAATCACTGCTGAGAGTTCTATTTTGCTACCACCAGCTGAACAGAAATTTGTAGAAGAAGTCGTAGGATTTGAACCACATGCTTTTCTCCGTGATGTGGGGCTGGAAGGAAATCTTGTATCCTTTGGCTTCGATGTCCATTTTAATGCAATCCAGCAGGTCAGAAACACTCGGTGTTGCCTTCCAGGGGCCGAACTTCACCACCGATTTCTTATCCATGTCCAAACTGTTCAGGGCATCATGACACTTGGCCGCGTCCTCCTTTGTCCTGACCACACACACCATGACACTGGATTGGCGGGATGCGACCGCCTCTGCCCTGGCGATGCGAATCATCACCTCAATGTTCTCGCTGTAGTTGGGCACGCGGGCCAAAAACTGCTTCCTTGCCACCATCTCACCAAAAATCTGAGGGGAGTCCTCCAGCTGCTTGACCAGAGGCTGAATCTCATAGAACAAGGCCTCTTTATACACATCCTGGATGCACTGGGTGGGCACCTGGTTACTGCGGAGGTATTCCAAGATGTACTTAAAATAGGTACCTGGCCTGTCAATGAAGAACCTCCCTTCGGAGTCAGTTCTGAGCTTGGGCTGGCCAGTAAACATTTCTGCCAGCTTGGAGCCAGGGTGTTTCTTCAGGGTGCTTAGCGTCGTTGTGTACATCTCCCCGCCAACATTTAACTCCACAATCGTTGACTGCTGCAATCACAGGGAGAAAAATACCACACTCATTGCATGCAAGAGCAGCTGGAGATTGGAATCAACTGGTTACTGGGACTGCCTCCAACGGGATGGGCTCAGACCTGCTCTCCTCTGCGTCTGAGGGCATATACTGCTCGACCAAGTCTATCTAAATACTTATACGACTCTCATTGTCATGATATGTAAGCACCTCACACTCGCTAATGAATTTTTCCTCGCAACACTCTGTCAAGTAGCAAAGTATCATGATCACCATTTTATAGTTGGGGAATAGAGACACAGAGAGACTAAGTGACTTGACTGAAGTCACACAAGAAGTCTCTGAAAGGGCAAGGAATCAAACTGGGGTCTTCTAGGGTTCAGGGGAATGCCCTAACTACTGAACCATTCTTGCTCTTTCCATTCTCAAGTGACAGTGGCCTATGTCTTGGGAACAGAAAGTGCTGAGTTCTCTCCCTGCTATTGTGAAGTTTCAGTGAGGTGACACCAACAAGCATGAGAACAGCTAAGAATTTGGTACAGTATTAACAACTAAAGTTTTATTTTCCTTTCCCCTGGTTTGGGTTTTCCCTTAAGAGCTGGGACAAGAGTGGTGTGAAATTTTAGCAACAAAACCCCAAATTAGTTTTACCTATTTTGGGACACTGTTATAAACCCAAAAGCTGGAGCAGATTAGCGGATCCCCTGCCACTGAAATGCAGCCATTTCTGGGGCAGAAGATAACAGCTGTTTATCAAGGCACCATAAAACTTTTCAACGGTTTAGGCTAGGAGGTGAAGAATATGCCAATCTAAAGCTACAGGGGAATTGACTCCAATTTGAATTTCTGCAGGCCACTGGAGTTAATGTCATCACTTTTGTGGAAAATGCCAGGGGAATCTTTGAATGCTCAGAGAGATCAAAACCATAGTTTGACTTCTGATGGCTCCTACTGCAACTCAATCCCCCCACTACTGACGATGAAAAAGTGGCACAGCACCGTTTTCTCCGTAGCCACTTTATTCAGTGCTCAGTGCATCAAAGGGGGGGGGGGATGAGTTTCTCGTTTATTTAAAAGGCAAGTTTATGTTCTCTACACAACTACACCTGTAATACAAGTGACATGCATTATCCTGCTGCAACCACGCCTAGTCACTGGGAAAGCATCAGGTATACATGGACTTCCTGTACTAGTTCATGTGCTCTTTCTCATGCATATAGGGCTTGATCGCAGGGATCAACTATCAGGACTCACAGCAAGCTTAAAGTGCTTTGCTAGCTCAGGGCCAGGGTGCTCAAGATTGAGCCTATAGCCTGAAAACAGAGGGGGGCTAGGAAGGTTACATATAAGCTTAGGTCCAAAGGAACAGTGAAATAAAAAGAGCCCACTTCTCCATTGCCCTGCACTTTGCGCAGTCGTTTACACCAAAGCAAAGAGGGCGTACAATGGTGACCTTCAGACTGCGAAGCATTTTACACCCACTTGACACAGATGAAAATGACTGTACCAGATGCAGGCAAAAGGAGACTAAGGTCCAACAATATATAGTAGAACCTCATGAACTGTTTTTTTACTGTCTCATGAACCCAATAAATCTCACCTGAAAATGATCAGCTTCACCCCACTTCCCAGCAGAGATCAAACAGCCGGGGTAGAGGAAATGAGATCTTAGACTCCTATGCCTTCAGTCCTTTTCAGAGGCAGCTTTTGGGGGAGGCAAAGCAGGCGCACGCTTAGGACCCCAAGCAATAAGAGGCCTCATTACCTGCTTTGCCTACCCCAAAAGTCACATCTGCCTCGGCAGCAGCAGGAGGAGAAGCTGGCCCTGGGGGCAGCAGCAGAAAGCTGGGGCCTCGAAGGTGGGGAGCAGTGGGGGTCAGGGCTAAAGGGAGGATACCAGGGCCTCAGCGGGGAGCTGGCGACAGGGAGCTGAGGCTGTGGGGGGGCCAGCGGCGGGGAGCTGGAGCTACAGAGTGGAGCCATGGGGGCCCCGCAATGGTCCTTTGCCTAGGGCCCCCGATTGCCTAAGTCTGCCTCTGGTCCTTTAACAGAAGACCTGGGGTACATTTACAAAGGGCCGTCAATGACTAACAGAAAACTACTCTGTCAAAGGAAACAAACAAATTTTACATTCCCTGGAGCAGCTTTCTTAATGATTTTACCATCTCTGGTTTCTCACTAATTAATAACCCTTGCTAATGGGGATTAGTGGAGAGAGCATTGGCTTGGGACCAAGCATCCTAGGTGGTAGTCCTGGCTCTGCCACAAACCAGCTGGCTGACCTCGGGCAAGTCACGGCCCAGCTCTGTGCCTCAGTGTCCCAGTCTGTAAAATGGGGATAACGACTCTGCCCTCCTTTGTAAAGTGCTTTGAGATAGCCTGATGGCACAGCTGGGTATTATTACTGGTGACTCCCTCTATGGACTGGGCTGCTGCTGCTGTAGCTTTTCAGTTAAGGTGCTACCTCTCCAAGAGCGAGAGGTGGTGTCTCCCATTAACCTAGTCCTGTCTGCAATGGGGCTTAGGTCTGTTTAACGGCGTCGCTCAGAGGTGCGGATTTTTCCTACCCCTGAGCGACGTAGTTAGACCAACCTAATTTCCTCACGTAGACCTGACCTGAGTGTCTGTGAATTAGCAGAACTGCTGTGCTCGTCTACAATTGCTGTTCTGCAAATCTAAAACGCTAGGATAACTTTGCTATAATTTTCGACTATGTAAAACCCCATCGAGCAAGACTTTTTTTTTTTTTTTTTTTTTAAAGTTTTCAACAAAGACGAGTTAAAGTCAAGTTAACTCCCTTCAAGAGCAGAAATCATTGCGCAGTTACGAGTTTTGTCGTTGCTTGGATCTAAACTAGTGGCATCATTCTGTTCAGACTGGCAATATGATCAAACACCTACTAAAGCAGCGGTTCCCAAACTGCGGGTCACAGAAACCCCTAATATGTGGAACAAAACATTGTCCTCCCTGCTGTCTGGCGTCCTGGCAGGAAATACTTCATTAAAATGGGGTCATGATGACAAAAAGTTTGGGGACCCTTGTATTAAAGGTTTTCAGGCAGTCACCCCTCTCCGGGTGCTGGCTGACTCCCGAGTCTCAGAAAGGGCAAGCAGAAAAAAGAGTCTCAGAAAAAAGCAGCATAACATCCAGAATGGGGCAAAGACAGCTACAGCCCCCACCCGCAACCTGCTGAGACCCCCACCAGACAGAACTTTGCCAGCCCCACTCACCATTTGCGGACTGCTCGTGACTTGTTTCCCACGGGATCTGTGCTCTGATGAAATGCTCATTTTCCCCAGGCCTGCAGGGCGAAGGAAGGGGGCAGAAGGCTCAGAGAGGTGCAACTTGCTGCCAGCCACTCAGGTTGGGGCTGCTGTCTGAGTACAGGATGGTCCAGGCTCCCCTCTCTAAACCCTCCCCCAGTTTCTGTGCAGTGGCTCAGGTCTGTGCCAGGCTCCTGTCTGACTCCAGCCCTGCCAGGGAGCCAGTTTGCTCAGGTGCTGCTCTGCCCCAGGTACAGATGTGAGAGAGCAGAGGGCTGAGGCTGAAAGCGGAAGTGATTGCTCAGCAGGCCTCTGGCAAGTAATGCTCAACACCTTGTGCAGGGCAGGGCAGGGCGGACCCGAGCTGGGTGCTCCACACGTCCCCTTGTGATATCAGTCAGTGACTAAAGCCCAGCCAATCCCGCCCAGTCTGGGAGCCCTGCCAGCTGTGGCGACTGGCGCTCTGGACTGGCAGTGCATACATCCCCTGTCCCAGCCCTTCGGCCTCCTCGCCCTCCTGTTTTAAAGACGCAGTACGTGGGCTAGTCGGACCCATACGGCCTGAGCTCACATGTGCTGCAACAAGCTAAGACCTGGGTGTGGCTGTGTTTTCTGGTGCGCTCAGACATGAATTCCTTGGTGCAGGTGAAAGAAGAGCAGAGCTGAGATTCTGTTCAAGCCTGAACCTTCGTTCGATAATTCACAAATGTTTGGGTAACATCCCTGCCTCCCCCTGTTTTTCATACACCTGGCTTGACCTGGGCGCAAAGGTGGAAAGGACCAGAAATTCCATGTGCTATTTCCAGCCTGGCTGGAGTCAGGCAGCAGCAGAAAACTCATGAGGGGGATCCATGCTCATGAGATTTCCAGCCAGAGTTTTAAATCACAGAGGTTCAAATAAGAGTGACTATAAACAAGGGCTATGTCTACACTTGTTAAGTTGACTTAGCATGTCCACATCCAAATTTTAAGTCAACTTAAAGGGGACCCTACAAAATCGACCTAGAGCGTCCACACTGGACATCTAGGTCGACTTGTAGGGGCTCGGTGGACCTGGGACAGGTCCACGGTGGCAGGGGGGGCACTTCTTGCCAAGTACCAGGGGGCTCAGCCTTTGCCCCTTGTACCTTGGTACAATGGGGCAAAGGGGGACGGGGACCCTGGCAGGGAGGGCAGTGAGGAAGCCCTGGAGCCCCCGAAGTCGACTTAAAGTCAACGTAGGGCTACTCCACGTCCACACTGGCTAAGTCGACTTTCTAAAGTCGACTTAGCCAGCAAAGTCGACTTAAAACTAGGTTTTATAAAGTCGACTTAATTTTTTCCTTAAGTCGACTTAAGCAGCTGCTTAAGTCGACTTAAGGAAAGTGTAGTGTAGACGCAGAGTAAATTAAGTCGACTTAAGCAAGCTTAAGTCGACTTAATTTGTAAGTGTAGATGCACCCAAGAACTCCAACGGAGATAGGGTGACCAGGCACACAATACTATCCAGATCATCCCGTTATTAGGGGCTTTGCCTTATATATACTACTACCTTTCTCTTATAGATACATACTTTAGATACATACACACATATATACTTTGTTTTATATATACAACCCCACCCCACCCCCTAGAAAAAAAAGTGCCCTAATTTTTCGCACTTACTACCTGGGACCCTAAAAGGAGAGAACATGCTTAATCAAAGCTCTTACCTGAAAACAGTAGCTGAAATTCAGATCCACACAGCAGAGTCTTGCAGTCTGGCCTCATCTCTGCTCCACATTTTTTGAGGTTCCCCCATTACGGGCAACATGCCCACCCCCCTAGTCTGTCTGTCTTTTGTTTGCACATCATTCCCACAGCTCGACTGTTTTGGTTTGCAAAGGTTGGTGCCAACTCCTTTCCTGGTTTGACTTTGGATGGGTTCATGCCCCCATGAATGTGAGCTTTAAGGTTTAGTCCAGAAAGCAGCACAAAGTGAAAGGTATTTGAATTTGCCCTGAGTCATTAATGTTTGAAATTAAATTGTCCATCAGCCAAGGCTTGATCAAAGTTAGTCTGGCCCAGACTCCACCGAATGACTCATGCACTTGAGTGAACCTTTCCCAAATCTTAATTTTCTGATGAAATCCAGGCCGTGCAAGTGTGACCTGCTGTTAGGTTATGCCGAGAGCTTCCTGCACAGAGACCCTCCATTATAATCCGTCTCTAAGTTACTATGCGTTCCTTTTAGTGCAGGTGCTTGATTTTTTCTCTTTGCCGGGCATAAAGAGTTAACAGAGCTGGAGGCAGTGAAACCTGAGACATCCTTGGAAATGCCAGAGGTTGTGTGAGTCTCTTAACAAATAAACCATCAAGACTCACTGGGAAACAGTGAGAGATTTTCCAGGTCACTGATTTTTGCAAATCCCATTCTTACATGGAGCCTCCTCGTTTATGCCCTTCAACATCCTGGGTTTAATCCACTGAAAAAACTGAAGCTGTTGACTGATATAAATTCAAAGTTCATTCTGTACAGCGAGTCTTTGTTAGTGGAGTCAGCCGCCTCTGTTCCAGCACCTGCAGGATTGGATGGATGGAACATCACCTCTTCACTCTTGCATGCTCCAGCCCCATGTACACTTGTGGTGTGATCTGTGTACCATTCACATTCACCCTTGCTGTGTATTGCCTCATGCAAAGAAGGTCAGATAAGGGCTTTTTGGAATGCTCACGCCATACAGAACATTACTGGTATGGTAGCGTGTTTCCTGCCATACCGTACATATGTACAGCTATGAAATTCTGCCATGCCATGCCTCCAAATGTATGTCTCACATGGCTTGACTAGATGCAGACAAACACAAAGCTGGGTTTGCACACCCAGCAGAGTCGTGCATACAGGAACAATGGACTGGCCTAAGCACTTGTGAGTACGTTGGCTCAACTTGAAGGAATCATGCCTATTGCTGGACATGGATGATCGCATGACTCCAGGGGGGTATCAAAGAAACTTGTTTAAAAAAAAAGAGGCATCCTTGTCTGAAGACTCTCCCTTGGAATCCATCTTCTAAGTAACTTCGAAGACTCAGCATCTGCCCACAAGGTGGGGTGGGGGGATAGTCTGGCTGTAGTCAATAAACATGTTTGTTTCATTGGAAGCAGTGCATGTGGACTGTGTGTGCAGAGACCTCGCTCGGAGTGCCAGAGCTGGTGCATGTCAATTTCTTTGATAAATTGATGGACAAGCGTAAATGAGTTTGCAGGGTGCAATGGGCAGCGCTGAACCCTGCAAGGCAGTAGTTCCCAAGGTTGCATCTGGCATTGAGGGTGTTCGCTGTGGGACTATCCTATGAGTGGCTGGCCAGAGCACTCTTCCACTTGGTGAGGGACCGGTTACATGCCGGAGGCTGGGCGTGAGCTGACCCAAGAGTGCAGGTTCACACAGCAAAGTGGGTAAGTTTGGGGCCCAAGAGTGGAGAACTGCGGTGACACAGCTACACATCAGTCCAGACTGCTGGGAGGGGGTGGGAGGGCAACACATCACAGACCAATAAAAGAGGGGAGAGGTTAGCTTTGCTAAAGCTCATCAGTAGGATTATGCAAAACCAAATCAAAGGCATCTATGGCCCTCAGCAAGGGTGCGTCCACAATAGTAAATTAAGTCAACTTAAGCATGCTTAAATCGACTTAATTTACTCTGTGTCCACACTGGCATTTCCTTAAGTCGACTTAAGCTGCTGCTTAAGTCCACTTAAGGAAATTCAAAGTCGCCTTTGTAACACCTCATATAAAGTTGACTTCGAAGCTTAAGTCAACTTTTTAAGTCGACTTAAGCAGTGTGGACGCCCTAAATTGACTTAGCTTCCTTCTCCCTGGGACTACTTAGGCCCCAGCAAGAAGGGACCGCGGGGCTTCCTTCTCTCCAGGACTGCTCAGGGGCTTGCTGCCCCCACACGGGGCTGGCTCTCCCTGGACCGAACTAGTCGACTTAGAGAGTCTAGTATAGGCTCTCTAAGTCAAGTTAGTAAGGTCCACTTTAAGTCGACTTAGGGAGTCCTGTGTGGACTCTCTAAGTTGACTTAATAAGGTGGACTTAAAGTCGACTTATTTAAGTCAACTTATTTAAGTCGACCTAAATTCCCCAGTGTAGACATAGCCCAAGATGTAAACACAGGCCCTGCAACATCACAGAACAGATCACCACCACTTAAACAAAGGGAATAATGCTCTTTAAGCAGCAGAAGTTGTAGACTCTTTTCCTCTGGTGGACCAGCCTCTTAAAGGGGTTACAGCTCCTGGGTCTCATTTGCCATTCTCTTACCCCCACTTTACATTGAGGTCACTTACACCAGTGAAGAATAAGTCCCGTTTGTGAAGCATTTTGAGTTGCTTGGCTGAAAAGCGTTGCGTCTGTGCACAGACGGATTGCTGTTACTGTGTCGCTGAGCGTTCAGATCCCTGTTGATGGCGTGGCTTGTTTTAAGATGCTGTTTCATTATCTGAGTTTCTCCCAGCTTGTTACGTGTTTTTGATTTCAACTTGCCAAATCATCCCATTTGAAAATGGGTTTAAGGAGAAACTGCCCCTTCCCCTGGCTCCCCACCTCTCAGTAGCCCTGTCGCTGCATAGCTGTGGACATTTTATGCTTGCCTCTGAAGCAGGAAGCAGCTTGTATTGATCCAGCTAGAGACAAGGGCCAGGACTAGAGGGCTCACTGCTCTGCTTTGTTCGGCTGTAGCCGTCCACCTGCAACTTTGTTGTGCAAGAGGCTTTGCACTGTCTGTGTCTGACTCCGGAAGTAAGTTCTTTGCACCAGCATGACATGAAAACAGTGGCTTTTGCAGCCTGGTGCTCTTCTCTTTTGCTCCCAATAAAAGCAAAGCTATTTGGGAAGGCTGGGGGGGAGCAAACCATGAACACAGCCAGTGTTTTGGGGAGAACTGAGTGAGGCAGAGCTGAGAGAGGGCTCTCAGTGGCTCCCATTGCCCATGGTGATGGCAACCTGTTGATTCAAGTCTCACTGTCCCATTAGACACAGGATGAAAAGACAGAAATCCAGAAAGTCTTCAGGTTTCCCGCCATCAGCGTCTTCGTTGTAGCTGCTGTTCTGTGTGCCACAGGTAAAGCGCCTACAACCGTTGCCAGGGCACTTAGTTAGGTCCCTCCCTTTGGGGAAATACAGCCTAGAAGCTGGAAAGTCTTTGGACTGGACTGCTATTTCAGCCCAGCTCGCTGTGTTGGGGGAGGCATGGGCAAGAAGCACTCAGCAAGCTACTACCCTGAAAATCACTGAAGGCAGCTCCTGATTTACTTTCCCCATCTGCCAGTCCACCAGCCAGAAGAGGAGAATTGTTAAACGAGCAAACCAAATCTAGCAGGACCACTCAGGTGATGCTCCAAGGCCTCGGGAACCTGAGGTTATGGCCAGCTGTGGGTGGGTAAAACTAACTGATGTTTCCTCTCTTTGACAGAGTATTGCATTTGCCTTTTCCGCTCCATCCAACTTAGTCCCCTGTGTCCTGTTTGGTTCCTTGTCTCTGCTGAGAACAGTGATTATTGTGTGCTGGAAGTGTTCTCGGCATCCAGGTGACGCCCATTGCATATCAGTCCTTAGACCTCTAGGCACCCTGCTGCCCCCCCCCCCCCCACTTGATTAAGTCACGTCCAGTTGCTACTAAACAGATGATGCCACCAACCAGATCAGCCCTCCCTTGACTCAGAAGCTCAGGACCCCCAGTGCATGTCAGCCAGCTTAGTGTAGGGCTTCTCTGCCTTTGTTCCTGTCACTGCTGTGTATGTGAAAACTCACAGCATCAATACACCTTGTACCATTCCCCTGGTAAGGGGTGCTCTGGATCTGTGGGACGCTAAGTACAGATCACCTGATGGACTGGAGAGCGGATAAAGGAGCAGCTATGTCCGATGACATTAATAGCTGCCGTGGGTTCTTTCTCCTATCCTGGAGAAGAGGATAAAGGAGCAGCTATGCCCTATGACATTAATAGATAGCATGGAGAGCGGATAAAGGAGCAGCTATGTCCTATGATGTTAATAGGTGCGGTGGGTTCTCTCCCCTATTTGGAGAAGAGGTTGGTGTGTAGCCAGATGGAGAATAGTCAAATACTGATGAGAGAAGTTCACCATTAAGGAGGGTCACAGAGCCCGTGAACCCCTCTCCACTTGGACTTTTCACGAGTCCTTTGTCTCTTTTCCATGGCAGAGGAATGCTACTCAGATAGTAAACTCCTTGGGTCAGGGCAGGGGATGTCTTTTTGTTCTGTTTGTACAATGTCTAGCGCAACGTGAACTCAGTAGAATCCAGTGCCTGGGAAACCTATTCCAATTTATTGATGTCTGCGGATTTGAGAGCAGGATGCCAGCTGAGCACTGTGCAGTGTCTGAGGCTCAGTGAATCACTCCAAGTTAAACAGAAACTTGATCAGCCTGTACAAACATTGCTGCTTGGTCCCACCCTTTGCTTTCCAGCCATTTATCAGCTGCATCCCTATTGGTACACAACTCTCACATGGGGAACGCCAAGTCACCTCAGGCTGTGGGGCCAGGATGACCTGGAATGTAAGGTCTCTACCCTCCACAGTGAAAATTGCTTATCAGCATCCCCTTGCAAAGGGCGCATCCAGTCTCCAGTACCCTTCTCCAACAGGGACCCCTGACCAATGCAGCATGAGCTGGGGTGTGAGGGCCAGCGGGGCTCGGACTTGACTGAACCATTTTGTGATGCACTCTGTTCCCTCTGCTGTGGGTTTTCCCAGGTCTGCTGTCCAGCTAGGGTGCGTCAGCCTGATACTGAAGTTGGAGTGGAGGCAGCGCAGAGTGTTAGAAAACACCTGCTTTTCCTAAAGAGACCCTAAAAGGGAGACAGAGCTGTTCAGCAGCTAAGCTGGCTCACAGCAGCACAGATAACACACAGCTGCTGCGGCAAGGGGAGTTATAACTAGTGACAGCCACATCCCCCCCTCCATGTTTGCTAGAAAATGGGGTATATCAGAGTAATGCAAAGAGCTTTGGAAGGAAAGAAAAGCTGAAATAAAGGAGAGTAGGAAATGGAAGACCAGACCAGATTAGTGGTCTCTCTCTAGTCTGGGGTCCCATCAGATTCTAGCAGATAATCAAAAGAGAAGCATATTCCCCATAATACACATACACACTAGGTGCTGCACATCTGTTGTAAAGAGCGAGACAAATCAGTGGGTTCAGCGGAGGGCATCAAAGATGATGAGGGGGTTGGGGCACACGATTTATGAGGAGACGCTGATGGAAGCGGGTTTATGTAATCTGCAGTAGAGAAGAGGGCGGGGGAGGGATTTGATAGCAGCCTTTAACTACTTGAAGGGGGGCTCCAGGGAGGATGGAACCAGGCTGTTAGTGATGGCAGATGACAGATCTAGGAGCAGTGGTCTCAAGTTGCAGTGGGGGAGGGCTAAGTAGGATCACAGGAGAACCTTTTTCACTAGGAGGGTGAAACACTGGAATGGGTTACCTAGGGAATCTCCCTCCTTAGGTGTTTTTAAGGCCCAGCTTCACAAAGTCCTGGCTGGGATGATTTAGTTAGGCTGGGTCCTGCTTTGACCAGGGGGTTGGACTTGATGACCTCATGAGATCCCTTAATGTAGACGCTCTAAGTCGACTTTACAAGGTCGACTTTAAGTCGACCTAAATATCTTGTATAGATGCGCTAAGTCGACTTAACAAAGTCGACTTAATTTAACAAGTGGAGACATGGCCTGGGAGAGCTCCCATGGAGCTGTGCCTCCAGACCGCTAGGGGTTTGCGCTAGGATATAGACTACAGCCTTCTAGACTAGGGATATGGACTAGGCCTGTGGAGCTGGGAGTCTGCCACCTTCGGGAATGGGCCCTGAGGGAGAATAGTGGGGGGTACTTTTTGGACCATTTGCTGCCCAGAGATTGCTCCACAGGAGGGGATGATGGGGTCAGCCAGCTGTTCAGGCCTTGGGGGCAACTGTGCCTGGGTTGATGCCACCTTCTTGAAAGGTCTGGGGTGCTGCACAGGAGCGATGGAAGGGCCCAGCTGAGCTGTCCAGGCTGGCCCAGCCCCCACCGCGCTCTCGCACTGAGCGACACAGAAAGAACCAGTAAGGAGAAGCTGCTCCCAAACCCTGCACAGTTTATTGTATATTTTCACTGCTCACCCCCTGGGGGGGGCTCGTTGTTGTCCAAAGGGCTGACTCCCCATCCCTCCCACTAGTGCTAGTCCAGAGCAGTGCGGAGAGGCCCTGCCTGTGCCGCCTTGGGGACGAATCTATTTAACCCGTTGGGTCTCACACTGGGCATCACAAACCCTTAGGGGATCACGACATGGGCATAGGGGAGTCTCAACCCCGGCCAGGCATGGGGTTGTGAGCCCAGACCCTAGCTAGGCACAGGGCTGAGCCTCACTGCTCCTTCTGGCATAGGGACATGGATGATGGAAGGGTTGAACGGCAATACACAGGACACTTCTCACCACGCCGCCATTCCTCCACTCCCTCTTCCGTTGGGGGAGAGTGAGAAACAGCGCCAGGGACAGGCACCTAGAAGGCCGAGCAGGTCACATACAGAGCAGTGGTACTAGGGAGAACCTGGGGCACCCGGGGAGGGTTGAGACACGCCTCCTGCCCTGTGCAAGGGGGGCTGCAAGGCATGAGGCACCCGAAGCTCCCAGGCACCGGCCACCAGCCACCCTCCCTACGCCACGGATTCAGAGGTCTGCTGGGTGAGTCCCCCATACAAAGTCTGCGAACCACTGATTGGGCTTGTTTGGTACCTCTCATCACCCTATAACCCGAGGAATAATCCCATGCTGGAATACGGACTGTTAACACCACAGATGGCTTTGGTCGCACAGAGAGAGAAACTTCTTATTCCTGCCAGAACTGAACTGCAGCCTAGCACAGGGCCAGCCTTTTAAGGGAGCCAGATATCCACCCAGGGCTGGATTAAGGGGCCCGGGCCGCCCATTTTTGTGTGGTCTCCCCGGCCTGGGACCTGGCCCCCGCCCTGCAGTTGGGCTGCCTCAGGGGGCAGGACTGGTTGGCGTGCAGGGCAGCCTCTGGCTCAGTCCTCCAGGGCACAGAATGCTGTCGGGCCACTGCACTGGAGCTCCTGGGGGGCCGGCCACACTTGTGTGAGCCACAGGGTCCTGGTGCAGCAGCCCAAGAGCACTCCAGGCAACGAGACAGACTGAGCAAGCAGAGGGAGTTGCTCAGCCCACAGGGAAGCCTGAAACCTTCCAGCAGGAACCGCTGCTGCTCCCGCAGGAACTTCTGGTTTGGAACTCAAGTTTTACCTGGAGCCTAACTTAAATGGGCTCCGAAGGCTTTGCTAAAGGGAGAACTACAGCTGTAGAACATCTGGCTTCTCCTTGATCAGGCTGAAACAGGGATCTCATTCTCACCTCACTGAAGGTGCCCCTTCTACATAGCTTTGGTTTCCAGTGTGCAAAGCTTCCCTGTTTCCACTCCCATGTCTTCACTAGACATTCACAGCCGATTAAAACTTCAACTGCTCTTTGTCTTACTGGGCTGCAGAGCAGGCAGCTGAAAGCCGACTGCTGGGAGACGGACAGATTCTCGAGGGCAGGTCGACACGACGCCGTATTGGTTCAGATGTGCCGCTGTACTGATGTGTGCTAACCATGCTCTGATGTTGACAGGACAGAACTGTGCCCTCAGCATTGTTAGCTGCCGCCTCTTGGGGAGGTGGATTATGTCGAGGGGAGAAGCTCGCCTGTGGATATAATGCTGCCTCTGGGAGGGGGGGGGGGGTTAGGTCGTAGAATGAAGTCTCTCAGGGTTGTGGATTTTTCACACCCCCGAGTAACAGCTGTAAATCTGCAGTGTAGACCAGACTTGAGTGGCATTGAGACCCAGATTCCCCCCAAATTATTAGGCTCCTAACTTCCATTGAATTCAGTGGGAGTTAGGTACCTAAACCCATTGGAAGATCTGAGGACAGGTGTCTCCTAATGTGAGCTCTATGCCCTGCACAGGTTTGAGCCATTAGTGTGTCAAACAAAAAGACACCTTGTTTAGTCTTTTGTCAGATGTACACTCACTTCCATATTAGCTAATAAACCAGCTTTTCACACAAGGGCACATGGAGGCACAAAGATCGAAGGGTTTGGCAGTGGTCACCCAGCAGGACAGTAGCAAAGTCAAGAATTGTGCCCCAAAGTCCTGGTATTGCCAAGCCTACATCTTCAATACCCATGACTCAGGGCCCCCACTTCATGAGTTTTATAATAGATATATCGGGGGGGGAGTGGGTGTCAGCAGCCTTTGCCTTCTGCTTTTTGAGCTATTAGGGAGCACTTGGGTCCTGTTTTCAAACTTTTCTTCACAGTGAAGAGGACTAGAATATTTTTTCAAGTGAATGATGAGATTCTTCACCTAATAAAGTGAAGTGACACCAGGACCTGGGGCTTTAGGAAGATACCACGTATCACAAAACTCCTAAAGCCACGAGAACTGGCTAGGCTGCATTCCTGGGCTCTAACCAGCAGATTACACTCCAACAGAGCCAATTACAGAGCCTGAGTTACGAACCCTCTGCTGTAGCCCAGGTTATAACAGATATACGTCCCCAGAGTTGGGCATGCTGATGAAGGCTCAGGCCCATTTCTAGTCCTTTGGACAAGCAGGATCAGGCTTTCACTGCTGTCAACAGCTGACTTTTAAAAATAGCTCACCTTGGCCTAGTCTACACTGAGGGGCTAAGTCGATGGGAGATACGCAATCTGTGTGCCACAGAATGCGTATCTCCCGTCGACTTCGTTACTTTTGCCACGCTGTCTTCTCTCAGCTGTTTCGACTTTAAGGGCTCTCTAGTCAATGCAGTGTTACTCTGCTTGGAGGGGTAGACATATTGTGTTGACGGGAGAGCGCCTCCGGGATCGATCGACCGGGTCTACACTGGCCACTCAATTGATGCAATATTTTCAGTATAGATAAAGCCATAGACTTCACTGGAGGGGCACCAACTTACATCATTTAAAGATGTGACCCTTAAGTGCCCAAATTTAAAAATGTAGGCTAGGGGAGAAGTCTGCGCTGGCAAGGAGATACAGTGAGTGACCTTGGAGATCTTCATATTCTCTAATCTCAGTCTAAGATGCTAGAAAAAATAAGGATGGGATTTTGAACTGGACGAATCTTGTTTTTCCTTTTAAACTGGCATAATTATAAGTCTTGGTCGCCCTTAAACATAAAATATCAAAAACACAAAAATACTGGGGTATTACCCTTCCCCGTATCAGTGTTGCCCTAGCAATTAAAGAAATCAGACATGTCTCCTTAATTTTTTAAAAAGTAACAAATAAAACAACCACAGCACTAAGTGCTGTCAACCAAAAAGTAAAGCAAACCAAACAAATGACCTTATAAAATAAACTGGCCCTAAACTTTGTACTCGCCTCAAAAGGTGGCACTTCTGCCATAATTTAAAAAAATGTTGCACTTATATCCCAAACAATAATAACCAAATATCTGAAGCCTTAAATAAAATTCAAAAAGCAGCAAAAAAGTTACATCACAAAAAGCCATGGGGCTTGTAGGCTTAGTTTAAAGCTTTAAAAACTAAAATATTTAATGGGCTTCTAATGCTAATTGCAATTTTAGTTTGTAAATATATTATGTTGCTTTTAATTAAATGTTATTTAAATTATTCTGCTAAAACTATTCATAAAAGCCTCAACCCAAAACAAAACAAAAAAAATACATAACATGTACTCAAAATTAAAAAAATAAAAGTTAATAAATATTTAAGTTTAAAGCAAAGTGGTGCTAAAAGCTCCAAAGGGGGGAGTGTTGAAGCAAACCTTGCAGGCCTCAAACTTGCTCAGCAACAGCATGACTTCTAAAAAATTGTGAAAAGTGTAAAAATAAAATGGTCTAAAAAAGGGGAAAAAAAGAGCTGATTCCGTTCTCAAAGTCAAAGGGTCCCAGAAAGATAAGTTGCCTCTGTATCCTGTTTTTGTCTTGTCTTAACCAATGTATAACTTTCCACTAGCACATAATAAGCAAAAATGCTCTGTTGTCTCTATAAATACCTGCAAAATCTGCCTGCAAGCGGAGCTCTCTTGACTGTACAGGGGACTCACTGTCAGTTAACTGTCTCTCCCTGCAATTGCTTGAATAAAAAGATGTTTTGCTGAAACCTAATGACAAAGGGTTAAGTTGTTTTCTTATTCTGTCAGTGAGACCAGCCCAATGCGCACAATTCATGCACAGCTGTGAAAAATGTTCCAACTTAGGGCTAAATTTATTAGCCTACTCTTAACACCACAAAGAGAGTAACTACTGATGCTTCAAGTGAAAACAGGACAGCGAGACACCATAAGAAGAGGGGAAAAGAATGCACTTTAAATACAGGACACCACAGAGTGCCTCATAACTCTTCACAAAAGTGTTATTTCCATATCACAGATAGGGGAATTGAGGCAAAGACAGTAATTTACCCAAGGAAAAACTGAATCAAGAACGTACATACGCAGCCAAATGTTTTAGCCTCTAGACAACACTATTTTCCTCTTGTTTCAGTGGGCTTAATTAGAGAGCCCAGGTGGGCCTGATTTCTCCTGTGATTTTTGGAACTGGTATTATCGTGTTGGTTTGCTTCAACAGGCTGTTTCCCTTTCACCTGACAATGATCATTTGGAGGGGTTTTGAGATGGCAGCATGATTCTGGTTAGGTTGCTGGCTTGCGAGTCAGAGGAAAGACGTTTTGTTCCTGGCGCTGAACACAAGCCATTTCACCTCTTTGTGCCTCTGCATGCCCTTGATCTGCCTGCTCTATTTAGACTGTAAGCACCTTGAAGTAGGATTGTTTTATAGCATATAGTTATACAATGGCTAGCACCAGAGGGCTGGAATTTCAGCTGGGCCCTCTGCACATTACTGTAATATAATTCTTTTAAAAAGTGAGAATGTCTTCAAGGACAGCTAAAAATAAATCCTCTCTGTCATCTGGAAATACAGTTTGCTCATGTCTGTTCTAACACAATGAGGTCCAGGCACCACTGGAGCCTCTGCTAATATGCATCTTGTCAGAATAATATGATAATATCTAGTCATCTCCTTGTTATTTTACTTTTCTCCCTTTTTCCCCTCCAGACAAACTTCCAACGCTCTCTCAGCCCCAGCTTAATAAAAGGTACCTGGTTTGCCGGTCACTTGTGAGACATATGCTTATGGAGATGTTCTAGATTTGCATATGGGTTTTGAGGTTACTTAACTCTGTCACTGCTAGCAAGTTATGTGCAGGTTTCACAAAATGGGACAAAAGGAGAAAGTGTTTGTCCATGCAGCCTCACATGCTACATCGGCATTTCAGACTCCACTTTCCTAATCTTTTGTGGGGGAGTGAGTGGGGGTGGGGAAGGGGACCTCTGTTCCATCAGGCAGAGCCACTAGATTTCCAAATCGGCAGCTATCTTCATGGCCATTTTCTTATCAGGTCACTGAAAGATAACATGACCTCTGAAAGTCCTATTTATGGTCAAGTTCTGAAATTCAGTTACAGATCATTTTGGGTAAAGTCCAGTCTGCAAATACAGACCCAAAGCTGACCCTGAACAGATTACAAAGCATGCTTCAAAAACTGCAGAGGCTCTGTGCTGTGATTAGCTGGAAAGAGAGGAGTGTCTGTGACTGGGATGCACACACCCTCCCACGTTCCCGCCACTATTAAAAACCGCCTGTCTGCTGTGCTTATTGCTTTCCTCTTAACAGTCCCAAGTAGCCAGAAGACTTTAGCACCAACAGCCTTCTTCAGACCCGCATACACCAGCAAGATTTAGAGTCATCTGACCACAGCCATGGAAGAGTACTTCTCTGCCATCCGCAACATGGAACAAGCAGTTATGTTTCCCAGCCTCCTCAGAGGTGTCTACATGGAACAGCAGGATGACACGTCCTCTGCTGTATCTGGCAACAGGGACCTGTATGAGTCCTACATCCAGCTGAAATCCATCAGACTCATGCTGGAGGGTAGACTGGTGCCTCTAAATGAAAGCAAACACCAAATCACCAACAGAGAGGAAGTACAAGAGAACGGAGAGGAGTCTGATCTTGAGGGACTGCTTTATCATCACTTTAAAGGCTTGTATCGTGTCCTGACTCACCTGACAAGAAAAGCCAATGCCCTGACCAGAAAATACGATGAAATTATGGGACAGATCAACCAGAGTGAAATCACGCTTACCTGGTAAAACATCCACCAGTTGCTTCAAAAGGTGAGACCTCAGCTAACAGGCATCTTAGAAAACTTCAACATAGATGTAACAAATAGTGTCCACTCCTCTTCCTCCAAAATCAAAGTGACTCGTGTGTAGTTTAACTGACAATTGTGATATCAGTACCTAGAAATAGCAGCAGCAAATCCTAGCAGGGGAGATTCATCTTTTCCTTCCAAGGAAGATAAATTGTGCTGTATCCATTTTACCAAATGGGGGTCTTTTGCTTGCCTTTTCAAGATCATTTTAAAGAGGGATTTGATTATTTGTTTTAAGGCAGTCACTTCACAATAGCTAAAAATAATCCATGTTGTCCATCAGCTTTCAGACCAGATCTTAATAACTGTTGTGTGCAGACACCAGGGAACACAGCATTGTAGCAAGACGTGTGTTAAGATGGGAGTAGCATGTGTTGATTACCGCGACTACTGTACTGCAGTTTGCAAAGTGCTCTGGGCTGAAAGCTGCTCTGTGAAGATTAAACAAATCTTCCAACAAATTAGAAAAATACAAGAGCTATAACAGTTTGAAATTAGCTCATCAGTGAACGGTTCAAATACTTCTTTCTGTTACCAGCTCTTGGAGACAGGTGCTGTATTTTGTACATGTGCACACATGCATGTGTTCACGTCCTGCAACTAGCACAAAGATTTTGATTCAGGTCTCCAGGCATGCTCCCAATATATACAGTTAACAGCAGCAGAGCAACGTTCCAGGAGGCAAACTGCATCTCCTCTACTTCTTGAAATAAATGGAGGGTTAATGGGGAGTAGAAGGTGACAAAAACTTAATTCTTTGTGTAATTTTAAAAGTTAGATATGGCTCAAGCACTTCAATGCAGAAATGCTTTTCTGTGGTGACTATTCTGAATGTAGTATCAAATTCAGGACTTGCTCAAAGAGAAAATAACATTACTATCTTACGATTTTTCCACAGGACAACCTGCCTTCCCTGTGCTGCACAGAGTGGACGTCCTGTGACAAGCACTGCTGGTAAATTATGTGACTGACACCAAGGATCCTACCTATTTGTAATAACTAGAATAAATGTGATTATTTCTTGCTAGCACATGAACTCATTGGCCAACTCAAATATCTCACACATGTTAATGTTCAACTATCAGGGTGAAATTCATTGTTATGCTACTGCTGTGTGAAGTTTGAAAATCAGCTGCAAAATAATTCTTTTTTCTTACGGGTAACTATACTTTTAAGAGTGTGCTGCCTCCATCCACTATTTGGGAATAAAACATCACAAACTTAAATGACCTTTTAGATTTGTTTGCTTTCTTAAAAAATGTGGCCTAATAAAACCAATTCTTGGGCAACATCAAACCCATCTTTTGCTTGTTGTGCTAGGTGCTCCTTGAAATACCATGCCAAAGTCAAGGTCTTGGTCCTAATCTTCTAGACATCACTAGCTAGGTCCAGGACACCTGAAATATCACATAGAATTAAAAGAACTAAGTTGATTGCTCTGCTCCTCAGGTCTGTATAACTCTCCTTCACAGACAACCTTTATGCATGAGGTGGAGACCAGTTTTTCCTCAAGGGTTCAGCCGAGATTGTGGAACGAACTTCCCCAAGAACTAAAAGCTTAATACCCTCACTACCTTCCAGCCCACGAATAAGGTGCATGTCTTCAAACTGTTCCTCTTCCACACAGCACAGGGGACACAACACACTATTTATTAGAAATAAAAACCCCACTTAATACCCTCACTACCTTCCACCCCAAGAATAAGGTGCATGTCTTCAAACCACTCCTCTACCACCCACACAGCACAGGGGACACAACACACTATTTATTAGAAATAAAAACCCCACTTAATACCCTCACTACCTTCCACCCCAAGAATAAGGTGCATGTCTTCAAACCACTCCTCTACCACCCATACAGCACAGGGGACACAACATGCTATTTATTAGCAATAAAAACCCCACGCAATGTCTCCTTTGGTAGAGGAAAAGGGAAAGTGACGTGATGGATACTAGCTATTGTCTTCAATGGGGCCAGTATTTTATTCACAGGGTTCTTCCTCTCCCTACACCAACAGAGCCTCACTAGTCGGGAATGAGACAGAAGGGGACACACTTTGGCTCTTGGGGAGTAAGGTGATGACTGCTTTAAGCAGAAAACACACTGCTGGTTGATTCAGTTGAGTGCTACTGGCAGCTCTACTAGGGAATATTTGTCCACTCACCTGGGGCAGGACAAACACATTGTTCACCAGC
The DNA here is from genome assembly GCA_007922175.1 of Pelusios castaneus. Taxonomy (NCBI): domain Eukaryota; kingdom Metazoa; phylum Chordata; order Testudines; family Pelomedusidae; genus Pelusios; species Pelusios castaneus. Next base: position 3,388,740 of record ML685818.1, read on the forward strand.
AGCTTCAATTGGTTGCTTGGCTTTGCACAAAACATACCACAATAGACAAAAAGGATAATCAAAGGAGGGGAATAAATGTTTTCCATTACTTAACAAAATGTTATATCACCCTCCTTTTCCCCCCGCCGTGTTTTAAACAGAGCCAACATCCACCTTTCTGATGTTACCATGTTACTTGTCAGTTGGTTTGCTTCAATAAATTCCCAAATTACGGTATATTGCACTGTACACCTGGGCTTTTGGGTGGTGCATCACAATTAACTGATCACCGCAGTTCTGGAAATGTTGTTTAGGTGGGGGGCTTTAGGTGATGGCCAGTGGTGTTCTGTTGTTTTCTTTGTTGGGTCTGTCCTGTAGTAGGTGACTTCTGGGTACCTGTCTGGCTCTTCACTTTCCCAGCTGGATAGTGTAGTTTTAAGAATATTTGATAGCGATCGTGTAGGTGTTTGTCACTGAGGGAACTGAGCACAGGCGGTTGTATCTGGATCTGAATAGGGACTTGGAATGTTCATCTCATTATAAAACGCAATTGTTCCTCTTCACCCCTTCTAATCAACTGGTGTAAATGGGCCTTATCTACTCTAACTCAATTGACTTTGTTAGCACTTGCCCTCGCCCCTGTAATGTTTCTCACCCTTCCATGTGTATATATACACACACCTAACTGTACCACCCACTTCATGCATCTGACACAGTGGGTTGCAGCCCACACAAGCGTATACCCAGACATTTGTTAGTCTTTAAGTGCCCCAGGACTTGAGGGGTTTTTTTTTTGTTTTTTTTTTTTTTTTTTAAATAAACACAATTTTTGTAGAATCAGACAGGATTTGAATTGAAAATGATCTTGAGAAACTGGTGAATTGGTCTGAACTCAGGCAGATGCTACACTTGGGAAAAATCAGACAAATACAAAATGGAGAATAATTGGCTTTGCAGCAGTACCATAGACAACGTTCTGGTTAGAGTGATCACAAACTGAACATGAGTCAATATTCTAGGTTGTATTAACAAAATATTATAAGTTGTTTAGAAACCACAACCTACAAAGAAAGGCTGAAAGAATTTGCAATATTTAGTCTAGAAAAGGGACCTGATAAGTTCTCAAATAGGTAGAAGGTTATTATAAAGAGGACAGTGACCAATTCCTTTTCATGTGCAAGGGAAGGACAAGTAATCAGCTTAGTTTACAGCAAGGAAGTTATATTAGATATCTTTCTAACAATAAGGATAGTTAAGCACTGGAACAGGTTACCTAGGGACACTCTGAAATCCACATCACTGGAGGATTTTAAGAACAGATTAGACAAACCCCTGTCAGGGACAGTCTAGGCCAGTGGTGGGCAGACTTATTAGTCAACTGAGCCAAATATCAACAAAACAGCGATTGAAATTTCTTTTGAGCGCCAAATTTTTTTAAACTTAAAATATATAGGAAGGTACATTGTTATTAACTTAATAAGGGTATTCCTAACCATCTCAACATACCTTTCTCAATTCTCGACACTACATCTTTTCACTCCACAACGTTTCCCGTATTTGTGTAAAAGACGAAGAGAAAAAGAAAAAAAAGAAAGGCAGGCAGGCAAGAGAAGAGAAAGGAAAGGAAGAGGCAGGCAGGCAAGAGAAGAGAAGAGGCAGGC
>ML685818.1:3390986-3456453 GCA_007922175.1 Pelusios castaneus
TAACCCAGCCACTCTCCTTGTCCCCCCCACCCCACTCCAGGCCTCCCTCCAGCCCCTTCCCAGCCCCCTTACCTGGCCGGAGGCTCGCAGCTGCAGGGACAGCCGGCAGAGCTGCTTCTCGGCCAGGCCGCTCCCACCCTGAGCACACTCTGTCTGAGCATGCTCAGGGCGGGAGATTTGAATCTCCCCAGCCTGGCCGCAGCAGGAGTCTGCACTTAGAGGGAACAAGGCTCGCACCTGGAAGAGCCAAATTCAAGGGGCTAAAGAGCCGCTTGTGGCTCGCGAGCCGCGGTTTGCCGACCACTGGTCTAGGCACACTAAATCCTACTTCAGTGTGAGATGGACTAGAAGAGAGGACCTTCTCACCTTCCAGCCCAACATTTTCAGGATTCTATAGAAGGATAAAGAGAAGTTTATGATGTGTGCCAAAGAGGGAGCTGTCTGCACAAACTTTTCCATGTTTGCACAGACAGCTCCCTCTTTGGCACACATCACAGTTTATCACTTTTGGACCATGCTTTAAGCACATGAATAGCCTTGTTTGGCACAGAATTTGTTGTCCTATTTAAACCTTTCATTTGGCTCCTGTCGCTGTTCAAACTTCTCTTTATCCTTGTATAGAACCCTGAAAATGTTAATGAGTTAAATTTCAGCTAATTTTTCAGACATCTGACTTGGATATCAAGTCAATAATCAAGTAGTTATTCTGAGTCACCCCTGATGCCTCAATATGGAGTGGAGGCCTAATTCAAGGCACCAAAACTGGACAGATTTGGATCTAAGTAATAATGGTAGAGAGAAAGCAAATGGAATAGAGGTCGTAAAAGGGATCAAGTATGGATGCCTTGTTAACATTGTCGTCTCTCGGTTGATATAGAAACCTTTCCTAATAAGGCTGTTTTGGCACTGATCTTGCAATAAGTGCTGCACGGGAAAGACACGGTGTGTCCAAGACTCACAGAATGTGTTGATAACTGAAGGCAGCAATTAAATTTCACTCTGTGGAAGGAGACCTGGATTTTCCTCTACATTAGACCGAGCTCCATCACTTTCTTTGGTACAGTAGTGCTAATTTCACAATAGTAAACCAACAAGGCAACTCAAAATGTCTAAATATTGAGATATTAACAAGTAGAAGACACTAATTCTTCAGAGTTTTAATTATAATTATATAGTTACACTCCTCCCCCCAGCCAGTTGTATTTGAACAGTAATATACAGCTTGTTCAAATATACTTGGAAGTGCCCTCACAAAAACACGATCTGCTGAACAAATCCGTAATTCTTCAGAAGTTTTCAGCGAATTGGATGGAAGTCCTCCAGAAGTTCACCTATCTTTTTCCTCTCTACAAAACACAATCAAGTACAATTAGGAAAACTTATTGAGCATTTGAGAGTTTTTTTGAAAAAAAGATTTCAAAATTTAATCAATAATCAGTAAGACAGAAGATTTATTATAGGCCAGATCCAAAGCCAGCTGAAGTCAATAGTATCCTATCTTTCATTAACACCAAAGAGCTCTGGATCAGGCTCTTTTACAGTAGACTCTTGCTTCTCACACTAAACTCTTCTCTTGCCACTTCTCTGTGAAGGTTTAATAGTTGAGCCCTGTAAAGAGGTATCATAACAAGAACTTCCCTACTTCTACATAATGGAAAATCATAACTAAACTGCACTTAACCAAATATATTTTGCTAGGCAGTACATTTGAGTTCCCTCTCCATCACTGTATTTGTTCATTCACTTGCTAGTTTTCTAAAATTCTGGCTATGTCTACACTACAGAGTTATGACAGCAAGTTTTGCCATTATACAACCAAGGCTATAATTATAGCGTTAGGTAACATACACATAACTATCCTTTTGCCGCCGGAGTGTGTCCACACTAGGACCGCTTCCAGCGACAGAAGAGGCTGTGTGGAGGCACTGAGAATCAACCTCTCAGCTCCCTGCTGCCCCCCCCAACCTTGCTGAGGAGCCAGGAATAGTGCCTGCGGCCACCAGCATCCCTGTGCCACCAAGACCTGGGTCCCCAGTGGCTGAGGCGTTCCAGTTGCAGCTGGGCTGCAGCCACTGGAGTTCCCAGGTCCCTGGTGGCTAAGCAGCTCTAGCCACAGTGGGGCTCCAGCCACCAGGGTTCCCAGGTTTCTGGCTCCAGCCACAGGGGACGGGTAGCCCTGGCAGCTGCCTCTGGTCCCCTGCAGTGAGAGGGGCAGCCACTGGGGCTCGCCAGTCCCGGCGGCAGGGTAGGAGCCGCTGGGGACAGAAGATCCCCAGGGGCTGAAGCCGCCAGGGCTTCCCACCCCCCAGGGCAGCCCCCATGTCAATTTTAGTGCTCTCAGAGAGCAGTGAAATTGACATATACCATTACCTGTTCCCTTTTCTGTTCAAGCAGTGAAACTGACAAGTATGACAGCTCTGGTGTCCCAAAGTGACTTTGATTGGGACTCTGGGACATTTCCAGAGGCTACTTAAAATGACAGCCTCTTTTGCGCAAAGGGTTTTGCGCAAGAGATGCTCTGACGGTTGCTCGGGTGGTATTATTGTTGCGGCAGAACAGGGGAGTTTTTCCACAACAACGAGCCTTCAAGTGTGGACGGTGGGCTCGTTTTGATGCAAAATGTCAAGTTTTTGTGCCAAAACTTGCTCGTGTGTACAATGCCTCAGTCACAATTGCTCTTGCAGACAATGTTAATTAGCAAAACTCTATTGTACTATAAGGGCCATAATGATTCTGCTAACGCTTATTTCACCTGGTACGTTAGTCTGTTGACAGAGCACATGTTGCACTCTATGTACTGAGGATACCGCTCCCCGCCTCAGGAAGAATGTTGCATTGACTTCAAAGGAGTCCAAATAAGGCCTTTAATGCCCAAAGTTTGGGGAGGAAGGAATCAGGCTAAACTCTACCTAATGGCTGATCCAGGCTGGAAATGAAGGAACCCTCTGAAGTGACAGCTCTCCTTCCCCTCTGCCTGAGTAGCAGTTTTCAGCCAATGTGGCTAGCAGAAGATGGGGTTGTGTTAGGTGGGAAGGGAAGTAAAACTATGGCTAAAAATACATCTTGAAAAAGTTCTAGAGTGAGTTAAAACACCTCCTCCCCTGCAACCCAGGAGAAGGTGGGAGGTGGGTGGGGAGGAGTTCAGTTTCATTTCCCTCACCTATTGTAGAACATAATATACAAAGTCAATCCCCCATCGCCAAGTCCCAGCTGTCAAAGTCAAAATGGCTCTAAATAGCAAGCTGGGCTCATTATGCCTCCTATCATCCCTGCTAAATCTCTAGTGGAAATTTAACAGATAGCTCCTATTGGAATCAAATAAGATCAGAGAATCTAGCAAAGCCTTTGAATCAATGGAACAGCCTCCAGAGGCGGCGATAGAAGTGGATCGGATTGCATGTGTAAACCTAGAAATGCAAGGGACAAGAAATATAGTAGAGAACAGTCTCACAATGGATAACCTACCATCATTTCGACTCCAAGCTTTTTAGGCCAGGGGCCATCTCATTGTAAATGAGCAAAATGCCTGGCACAGGAGAGTCCCAGTCTTGTATTCTGGGAATGCAACCAAGACCGGTGCTCTCCTGTCTCAGAAATTTAACATCTGTAATTCAGTTTGCTCCACCTCCATCGCTATATTGCCGCTCTATTGCTTATTATATACAAGCTTATTTCCTTACTGAACTAAGTGGAAACAACAGAAAACCACCAAGATAGCAGATCTGTTGAATTAAAAAAAGTCCATTTTTACATCATAATTTTACTGATCACAAACACACTTTAAATTTGAGAGTCAGCCAGAAAGTTGCCACTAGCCAGTTGTAGCCTGTTATGAAAGATTAGATTCTGACTTAGGCATGTTTGTATTTATCACTTCTAAAAGTGCCACAGGACTCTCTTCGTTTCACTTATAAACAAACATGCAAGGTCTTTCTTAAAAGAGCAACTCAATATACCTCCTTCCTTAAAGTCTTCTGGATGTCGCCTAATGTAATCCATCATTTCTTGGTCATGTTTAGCATAGACATAGTTTTCACGTTTAAGAAGATAATATCCAGCAACCCAGCCCAAGGTGGCCCACAGGACTTGACGGTGCACTCCTGCAATGTGGGGAAAATAATCCAGAGAAACTGCTAAGTAAATTGAAGATATTATTGCTACACATGGCAGGTAAGATTTTTTTTTTTTTTTTCTTTTCTCCTGCTCTCAACATGTGTTAGGAAAAGACTCAGACAACCACAATGAGCTGTGTGGTGGCCACCATTTATATCTACCAGACCCAGAACTGGAAGATTTAGAGAACACCAACTGCATTGTATCTGTTTTTTATTTTTAAAACAATCAGTTGAAGTGTATTCTTCAGTGCTATTCTCAGATAAGGGCTTAATACTAATGACAATCATAATTAGCAATTAAACAGTTATACATAATTAGCAATTTAAACATTTTTAGAGAATTAACTAATTCCAGAGGTCTCAGACTTTTCCATATTAGGATCTCCTCCCTCGCATCTAGGATAAGGAATTTCCCCATTGTCATGGGATGCACGTCCATACACCCCTGGGCTATGATGTATATGATTTTTCTATTCACTTTTACACTGTGATTGTATGATTTGATGCCAACATTCCATGCAAGGTTCCTTTATAAACACTCATAACATGTTTTACATCAGTGATTTTCAAACCTTTTTCCTTGGGACCCAAATGAAAAAAAATCATTTATGCCCGTGATCCAACAATTACATCTTTGGGTCCCAACTCTAAGTTTGAAAACCCTCCGTTCTACATGATTATTATGGTATCATGTTCCCTGAGCATCATGTATGTGCAGATGTCAAGCATGTTACATAGCTCAGAGCTTCAAGACTCCCTCTCTGAGGCTGGAGAATTACATGAAAAAGGAAATGCAAATTTAGGTGCCCAGCTCAGGTAGAAGTACAGAGAATTACACAGCAGCTCAGAGAGACAGGGGCGGAGGGGGATGAAAAAGAAGAATGCAGACACTTTGAATGAGCAAGCTGCTAGGTTTTGGCCAGGAAAACACCATCTTACAAGCACCTGCAAGATACAGAGCCTATCCCTAGCCAGATGGGCCTAAGCTAGCTAAACACCACCAGGAGCCAGTTTTGGGGATAAAAATGAAGAGCATAGACTAAAGAGCGACCTTAGAATAATGTTAGTAGAATAGAATGCATTTATCATCTTTTATTTGATGGTGGTTATTTCTGACTGCTTTATCAGAATGATTGTGCAATGATTTGCTAGATAATATAGTCACTTAAAATCATATCCCAATGAATAAATTAGTGTTTGTTTTATCTAAAGCTGCATGGACTTTAAAGTGTGTGGATGAGTAAGGCTGGGCCTATTCCTTTCAATGTTAAAGGAACAAACTTGATTGGAGAAAGTCCCAATACCTGTAGGGCAGTGGCTCCCAGTGGGATACCTAGAGGCTGGGGTACTCACTGGGGGACCCTCCCACATGTGGCTGGTAAGCACACATCCACTGTCTGGGATTGACCATACATGGAAGGCTGGTGTGGACTGATTGGGGAGTGAGTGATCACCCAGCTAAGTGGAGTGAATCCGGGTTCAGGAGTGGAGATGGCAGGGGTGGGGGTGGGGTGGGGGCATGTCACAGTGTTACATCAGGCCAGATCTGGGGAGCAACCTGTCACACCCATGTACTATCTGGGACTGGGCAGTGGATAAGATGTCATTACACCTTTATCTGAAACATCTGAGCAGGAATCTCCAGTCATGATCAGATGGACATACACCTAGATCCCTGGGACTACAAGGGAGGAGGTCTTGATGGGCTCTGACCATCTTCATCTTCCATAATGGGGTACCTGATACAGATGAGACTGTCACTATCAAGTGTTCAGGATAAGCAAGGTGGAAGAATGGGAAGGACTCCCATCAGAACCCAGATCTGACAGCTGACACTAGCTGACCAGAGTAAAAGCCCACCACCGGAAATGGGAGGGAGATAGAGACATTATTAGCAAGAGACCCACATTGGCCTCCTACACCCAGAAGCACTGTCAGGGCTGGGTGGAGGGGGAATTCAGACACTTCAATGGATGGAGGTGGGATGGCTCAATGGGCAGGTTACATGCTGCCAGGAGAGGGGTCCACTCCTCTAGGCCGACTGGGCAGGGCGGTCTTTGCACTGTGTTTGTAGGGCATGATGGTGCCCTGGTGCACAACGGGGGCTCCCGGTCCCTTCCACAATAAATACATTTAACAAAAAATCCTTTCTTCTCCCACGGGTCCTTCCTAGGTCACGCTCTACCACGCAAACAATCCCCGCCAGCTCAACCCAGGGAGCTCCTACGGATCACCTCCCACCAAAGCCTCTAGTCAGAGGAGAGAGGGAGGCAGGTGGGTAACCTCCTGCCCCTCAACAGTCTCCCCATGGCCCTGTCCCAGCCCCACACACCAGCCCGCTCCCCTCCAGAGCCCCGGCAGCCTCCCTCCTGACCCCCCTTCCTCTTCCGACAGCGCCTCCCCCGAGTGCCCCGCTCGCTCACCGGCCCGAACGGGCGGGCGCCGGTTGAAGAGGTTGTCCGCGATGGAAGCGCACCAGCCCAGCAGGCCCAGCCAGACGGAGTTCTTGTTGACGATGGCCGGGGGCGGCAGGCTCCGCACCTCATCGGGCAGAAAGACCATAGCTGCGGGGACCGCGGCCCGCTCCGCTCAAGGGCGCCGGAAACAGCACAGCCGCGGTCCGGTCCCAACAACGGCCCCCGCCCCGCCGCTGCCCGGACTCCGCGTTCCGCTGCTTTTACAGCCCGGCCCCCAGAACCGGAGCGCGCCGCGGGCGGAAATGGGAGGGTGCTCACTAGGGCTGGAAAAGCGCCTCCAGTCCCGCCCCCGATTGACTCTTTAAACGTCCAATGAAATGCCCGGAAACCACGCCCACTTCCGGGCGGGACCCAGGGGCAGAAGACCCGCCCCGTCCGCCCATAGTACGTCTCCGCTCTGGTCCTCCCGGGTTCCTGGCCCCCTCCGGGCCGGGCCGAGCTGTCTCCGTCCCTCCCCCGCGCCGCAAGTCCGGCCGGCCCGCCCGAGCCTCCTCCGTTCCGGGCCCGCCGCTCACGTCGGCACTGGCGCAGCAGGCCTAGGCCGCAGTGCGGGCTGCCCGCTCGGCGAGTCCCCTACGCCAACGCTTAGAGCCTTAGCTGAAAGGGACCATAGCCCAGCGCCAGGCCCGACTCCAACTCTTCACCTGGCCCTGGCAGTTCATGTGCCCGGCCCGGCCCCTCTTCCATGGGACATAGTTACGCCATTGGGCCAGAGACAATGAATGATGCCTGATTACAGATCCAGAGTCCCTACTTCACGTATCTACACTGGGGAACCTGAAGATCTTCAAGTCAGCGGCCCTGCTATGGGTAAGGGAAGGCCCCACACTCTGCTGACGTTTTTATGGCTGAGTTAGAACAGTTCTCGTCCCTAACTATCATGCCTCTACTTACAAACAAGGTGGCTTTATTATTTATTAACAAGTATTCTCATGCAAACACCAACTTGGCAGGGGAGAGTTCATTCAGACTTTTTACTCACCCACAACCATGTTTTTTTGTTTTTTTAAAAGGGACACAGTTTGGCACAATCCATCACCTGTGTGACTAGTTTACATACCAACATCTTCAAAGGTGTGATTAAATCAGATTAACCCAGGTTCTACTGCTCCAGAACCACTAGACAAATACTTTTAAGGGAGGATACTTGAGAGATCCACATCATATGGATAGTTCATATCCCATTTTGAACACTAAATTTCCTTTTCTATTTTATAACATGTAAAATCATGCAATAGCAATAAAGAAACCTGATATTCACAACAGCATATTCCTTGTGCTTTTATTTGGGGAATGGCCAACTCTGTCAGAAGAATTGGCTACCATTTGTTATCTCTCATTCTCCAAAATGTTTAAGGATAGTCACAGTGCAAGAAATTACTTGGAAGGTAGAAGAACAGAATGGAGAAAAACCCATGCAGATAGTGTCACTGGAAGAATTTGATCTTCATATAAGATGTCAGTATTGGGTTTTCACAGAAAGAGATTGGGAAAACAACTGATTAACAAACAAATTCCAAACAGCATATTAAATTTACATCTCACTTGTAAAGAAGCCCCTCCAGCTGGAAAGATATTCAAGAGAGATGTTTAATGCAGACATATAAAAAATACTTTATTTACATCATCCACAGTACATAATTATGTTCTCTTCTACACAGCAGTGATCCTTTATTCTAAGTAGCCAAAATGGTTTCTGGCAAAATCCCTCATCAACAAAGGAACCAGGGTAGCAATCTAGACATTTTAAATGGACAATTTTAATACAATGTTATTTTCAATTTAACTTCATGATTTATTCAGGGCAACTGGCATCTCACCATGTGCAACATTTTAAAAAGCTATTTCGATCAGAGGTACAGTACTTGGCCCTACAGGAATGCTGCAAAATAACAGTGTAAAATGAATAGTACATGGTACCATTGCCATTTCAAAATGTGCATGAGCCCCTAATGCTGGTTAATCCTCCTGAAGAATTTACTTGGAGTTGGTCCCAAGGATGTGGCTCTAATCTGCCTTCTGTCTGACAGTTACGAATTCAGTCAAGACAGAGATGTACAGTTTGAGCCAAGCATATATAATGCCTAGAGCACAGTATACAGAAGTAAGTAATAAAGGGATAAAAGGGAACTTCAGTTTCCAGGCAGTCAGAGGAAACACAATTTCACAAAAGATTTCCAGAGGCACTAGATGAATGAGGTAGATAGTTTCCAGCCAGTTAAGCAGAGGCCCTGCTTTTCTGTGGAGGGAGGGAAAGAAGGAAAAAGAGCTATTAAACATGTGATTCTGTTCAGAGTTTTTTTTTTTTTTTTCCCCAATGAACGTAAGGCATGCTGCCCTTGCCAAGTCCTGGTCTTCCCATTCGCTGTGCACCAAGTGACAATGAGCTAGCCAGGTAGAACTTCAAGTATAGCCACTTAGTAAAATACTAATTGAAAGCATGTAATTAGCACAACATAAAGCTAATTTCATTATAACCATGGATTATAAAACTCTAATATGAGATTCCATGTTTTAACAGCTTTGAATCTAGCCCAGATCTTATCAGCAATTATTTCCCTTCAACTGGTCCCATGCCCATCCTGCCAGCATAAATGAGCTACGAGACCTTCCACAGCTTGGCATGCATTCACTGCGCATAGTAGAGAGGTCAGGTCATTATTTCTGACTGTACATTTCTAGCTATTGGAAGGTCACCCAAACTGAAAGAAAGCTTTAAGATGGCTCATAATTCCTATACAAATACATATTTCCCCTGTAAATGCTCTTTTTCCATAAAGTTTCTTACTACAGATAAATCTTTCTTTATAGAGGTCTCAAGGGACATCATCCTTAAACAAATCAAGGTTTCAGATGATCAGGCACAGCAGACCCACAAAGCTCAAACTCTGGAGGGTAGAAATTAAGCTCTAGCAGAGGTCCTAAGACGTACAGGCATAGAGCTTCAGTCCTGAAGAACTAAGGAGCTTTGCAGAAGTGGATATTCAGTCAGTATTGTCTGAGAGGATGGGAGGCAGGCATACAAACCTTCAATCAACTGCAACTCAGAAAGACAAAGGTTCTGCTGTGCTGTATTGAAAAAGGTAATTTGTGGCAACAAAGCCCAGTTCTGTATCTCCTCACACCCTACAAACATGGCTTCGTTCCATCTGCTAAGGGGATCTCATTAGAACTATTGAGATTATAACAGTTGTCTCAGCTGAAGAGGGTGTCTTGCTGCCCAAAAGACGACCTCCCCCATAATCACTTCTTTCCCATTGGGCAAGAGACTGAATGAAACCTTTGATCTTCAAAGCATTTGCTAAAAAACCACAAGAACAGAAGAAAGCCCAAAGCATTCAAAGAGTAGAAACCAAAGACTAAACCAAAGAGCAGGATGTTGAACTGACTTGTCTTTTCCACAGAGATTCTTCTATTTTCTAGAGCCCATGTACATCCCCTACAATACAGCATGGAGATAGGCACTTTAGAATTGCTAAGAGTTAAATTGCTGGCCTGGGAAATACTCGACAATAGGGTCTTCAGGAAGTTGATGTTGATCCCTCTGCTATATATGTTTGTCAAAACTTTTAGCACTTTGACAAGTTATATACTGTTTTGTTAATACAGTAGCACATCATTATGAGTCTTTTAACATAGACACATCTTTGAATGTTTACATGAATTGAGTGATGGTGAAAGCTGCCATATTGACAATCTTCTGTCTATACAAAGTTACATCTTGGAAGGAGCATTGCAATTTTGTACCCTGACATTGTATTGATCATGATAGGGACTGTCTCCAGGCCCAAGTGGATAGTTCTGTCTCTGTGTTCATTCAAACCTTGTTTTTGACATGGACACCTGCCTACTGGGAACTGAAGTGATACACCTTACGTTTTGGCCATTACTCAACAGATTTGAACAAGTGGTATTTCAATACCAACCTCCTAAATTTTCCAGCCCCACCACTGTAATACAGCTCTTCCCCAGCAGTAATACAAAAAGAGTGTTTCAACTGTCCAACCCAGCACTCCCCATTCTCTGTTCTGAGAGATGTAAATAGGTGTTCTGTGAAAAATTTTTGATGCTAGTTATATTTTTCCTTCTAAAACATTAAATATGAAATTATGTGTGTATCAAAAACAAAAAGGTATTTGAATAGTATTTAGATTGTAGGTATATTCATATTTATAATGCATTCATCATAGTATATAGACATCCCAAAAAACTAACTCTTTAAAATCAACTTTTGAGCAATACGTGCAGCTATTTTTCTGTATTCCCCCCCCTCCGCACCCAGACCAGCATGTATGTGGTCTGTCAATATATTCCAAGCCCAAAGTGTTCTGTGGTGAAATTAGTTTGGGAAACATAGGTCTAAACATAAAATACTCAATTATTACCTGAAGAGAGCCCTCAGTGAAGAGAAGCAATAAACTGTAAACAGCAGCATGAGCAGTATTTTAACTGGGATTTCTGAAATATAAGGAACATTTTTAAAATGCAACAAATATGTAGTGGTTGCTTGCTTATGATTTATAAGTTACAGCAACCTTAAGGTAAAGATACAATAATTTAAACTACGTAGTTTTAAAATTTGCATTGTTTGTTAAAGGTAATAAGAATCATTCTCTCTGAAGTGGAGTAGCGGAAGTCCCATTTCTTGGAACATTTAAAATTAGTGGATGCACTATTCGTTAAGGAACAACCATGATAGGCAGTATGGTGATCAGTAATGCAATTAGTCTTTCCTCTTTTTAACATTTACAAATTTCTTCAGAGTGAACTTCAAGTTTCCACATAATAATCAGCCTCTGTCTGGAGTTAGACTCCCTTTGGTATCTGGTGATGCTGGTCTTTAAAATAGAGCAGTTGCTGTGTTGAGAAGTGAAAAATTTCCACTGCACACTTTCTTCCATCTGGTCTTCCATTGTCTTTTACATAACTGATTAACTAAAGGGGGGGAAAAAGGTAATGGGCACTGTTGGTTTTAGAGTGGTTTGGATCTAAGAATTAATCCACTACATTATATAGTGCTAATATATATATTGCACTAATCACAGAAACTAATGGGTGTTGAACCTTCTGGAATGAGGCAGAACCAAGAATGGACAGCAAAGACAGGCTATATGATTCTATGAGAATTTTCCATAACCATCTTTATTCAAATACCTCAGTATTAACATTTTTGTCGACTGAAATAATTTCCCACTTCTCTTGGGAGATGGTGATTTTAAATTTGATGAAAGATCACATTTTTTTGTTAAAAAAAATCAATGATGTTTTAAAAAAGATAAAGGAGATTTTATTTAAATTGGATTTTGTAATTTAAATTAAATATATGATTTTTAAAAAAATAACCTATTTAATATTAAATGTGAAACTGACAACTTATGTTAAGGCCTACCTTATTATAGTCTATTAAAATTATTTAAATTAAACACAGACATATTAAGCAGTGTATGTTTGCTGCCCAGGCTTAATGAAAGGTCTAACAATTGGTGGGACACTGGCTATGCACTAGGACGCAGAAGTTGTTGAAGTCCTAAAGCAGCTATTCACTGTAGCTTCCTCTGCAGTTGCAAAGAGAATATTTTCATTTTAATTTCTTCATCTATTTGAAATCAATGACTACTTCATTTGTAGTTAAGAAACCAATAAGGAGTTGAAAAAGCAAGAAAACTTGTTTTCCTCTTCCAATTGACAAATAAAAACTAAGGTATTAAGTGAGATCTCTTAATTCAAAATCTTGAGGGAAATGGTAACCAGGAACAATAGGTTCAATTAAACAAACAACAAATAATATCTCCTTTGCCCAATGAATCAGTTGGTTTTAAATGTACAACACTTTTTGATACACTTTTTGATTTTTTTCTTATGTATTCAGTATATTTAAGATGCTGTTTTAGGGCATTTTTAATTGATTTTCATCTAGTTAGAGCTTGATGCAAATCACAAGTAAAAAATTAATCTAGTAAATAAATGCATCATTCACTATTTTCTAACCTAATTAAAAATAAAAACCTGAATAAATGTAAGTTAAGCTATACAGTTGCTTAAATAAATATGTATGATATAGTGTATCTTTCTGGGTAGCAAAAAGCACCAGATATACTGTAAAGGCTATAAACGAGAGTTCTGTGACACTTTAAAGACTAACGAATTTCTTCGGGCATAAGCTTTCGTGGGCTCCCACCCACTTCGTCAGATGCATGAAATGGAAACAACAGTAGAGAGGTATTTCCGCCACACCACGGAACACACTAACTCACAGTTACCTTCCTACCAACCCTACGAGAAGAAGAATTCTGCATGGACTCCTCCTGACGGCCGAAACAACAGACTAGACTTTTACATAGAGTGTTTCCACTGACACGCACAAGCTGAGATTGTAGACAAGCAGCATCACTTGTCCCAAAACCTCAGCCATGCTGAACGCAATGCTATACACAACCTTAAAAACAACCCCAACATTATGATCAAAGAGGCCGACAAAGGAGGCGCTGTAGTCGTCATGAATAAGTCGGATTATGAACAGGAGGCTGCCAAATGACTCTAACACCACATCTACCAGCCACTACCCTCTGATCCCACTCAGGAATACCAAAAGAAACTTCAACATCTACTTAAGAAACTCCCTAAAGATGCACAGGAACAAATCTACACGGACACACCACAAGACCCCTGACCTGGGGTATTCTATCTACTTCCCAAGATCCACAAACCTGGGAATCCTGGATGCTCCATCATCTCGGGCATTGGCACACTCCCAGCAGGTCGGTCAGGCTATGTGGACTCTCTCCTCAGACCCTCCACCATCAGTGTGCCTAGCTATCTTTGTGATACCACTGACGTCCTGAGGAAACTACAATCCATTGGTGATCTCCCAGAAAACACCATTCTTAGCCACTATGGATGTAGAGGCTCTCTACACCCAACATTACACACAAAGATGGACTACAAGCCGTCAGGAACAGTTTCCCCGATGAAGACACAGCACACCTGGTAGCTGAACTCTATGACTTTGTCCTGACCCACAACTACTTCAGATTTGGAGACAATCTATACCTTCAAGTTAGAGGCACAGCTATGGGTACCCACATGGCCCCACAGTATGCCAACATTTTTTATGGCTGACCTAGAACATCACTTCCTCAAATCTCGTCCACAAGTACCTCTCCTTTATCTACGCTACATCGATGAAATTTTCATCATCTGGACTCACGGGAAAGACCCCCTTGAAGAATTCAACCAGGACTTCAACAATTTCCACCCCACCATCAATCTCAGCCTGGACCAGTCCACACAAGAAATACACTTCTTGGACACCACAGTACGATTTAGGGATGGACATTCTACAGGACTGACCCAGCAAAGAAAACAACAGAACACCACTGGCCATCACCTACAGCCCCCCGCTGAAATCCCTCCAACACATCATCAAAGATCTACAACCTATTCTGGAAGATGATCCCACACTCTCCCAAGCCTTGGGAGGCAGGCCTCTTCTTGCTTACAGACAGCCCCTGAAACTGAAGCAAATACTTAGCAGCAATCGGACACCATACTACAAGAACACTAACCTGGGTACCTATCCCTGCAACAAACCCCGTTGCCAACTCTGCTTGCACATCGACTCTAGCAGTGCCATCACAGGTCCCAACCACATCAGCTATGCAATCAGGAACTCATTCACATGCACATCTACTAATATTATATATGCCATTATGTGCCAGCAATTCCCCTCTGCCATGTACATCGGCCAAACCGGACTCTCCTTACGCAAGAGAATAAATGGACACAAATCGGACATAAAAAAATGGTAACATCCATAAACCGGTAGAACACTTCAACCTCCTTAGACACTCAGTAGCAGACTTGAAAGTTGCCATACTCCTGCAAAAAATCGTCAAAAGCAGACTCCAGCATGAAACTTGCAAACTTGACACAATCAGACTGGGTCTGAACAGGGACTTGGAATGGTTATCAGGCCATGTACACACTACAGACTTGTCCCACAATAACTTGTATTGCGGGACAAGCAAGAGTTATAACGCTTGAGTGCATCCACACAGCACTCCTTCTAGCGAAAGGAGCGTTCACACGCTCCTTTCAATTTTAGCTAGAAGGAGCAGTGCATGGTGGGTACCTATCCCACCATGCACTGCCCTGCCAGCCAAAAGGCTGGCAGTGGTGCTGCCTTGAGCCCCAGTCCTGCTGGGGCTCAGCTGCTGCTGGCCAGCTGAGCAGCAGCTGAGTCACGGCTCAGCCAAGCCTGGCTTCGCAGCTGAGCTGGGCTGCAGGGGCTCCAGCTCCCCTGGTGGGGCTCCAGTTGCCAGGCAGCTGAGCCCCGCCGGGAAGCTTAAGACCCCCACCACCGAGTTCCGCAGCCGGCTGGCAGGGGCCGCTGCCGCCGAACCCCACAGCCAGCCCCGGCGGGGACTTGAGAACTCCTCCGTGGCCACCTGAGCTCCCTGGAGCCCGGTGGGTGGAGGGGCTCCACTGTCGGTGGCTTTGGAGCCCCGCCACTCACTGGGCTCCAGCTGCAGGGGCTCGGGTGGTGGGGGGCTGCAGCACTTAAGCACGCAGCTCCTGCTGCCACCCAGCCCCCTAGCTCAGCCCCAGGGCTGAGCTAGGGGGCTGGCTCTAACCAGCTGCCAGCTTTAATATGTGAATTTCACTGCTTGCTAGAGCAGTGAAATTGACATATTTGACAGCTCCAATGTCCCAGAGTGGCCCGGTTTGGCACTCTGGGACATTTCCGGAGGCTGTCAACAGCGCAAAAAGCGGCCACACAGGCTGTACCACGGAACAACTGTTCCGTGGTAAGCCTTACCACCCTTGTTTAGGTGGTTTACATGTTGCGCAGCAAGAGGGCTGTTACCATGCAACAAGAAGCTTTAGCGTGTGGACGCTTTGATTGTTATCGCGTGGTAAGGAGCCTTACCGTGCGACAACTTTGTAGTGTGTACATGGCCTCACACTACAAAAAGTAACTGTCGGTTTTCACACATTCTCACCTTCTATTCAACTGGTGTGAATGAGCCTCTCCTGTCCCACTGAACTGACTTTGTTAGCACTTACCATTATTATGCTACTCCTCCTGACGTGTGTATACCTCTCTACTGTTGTTTCCACTTCATGCATCTGACAAAGTGGGTTGAAGCCCACAAAAGCTTATGCCCAAAGAAATCTGTGAGTCTTTAAGGTGCCACAGGACTCTCATTTTTTGCTGTATACAGACTAACATGGCTACCCCTCTGGAACTTGTAAAGCCTGTATTTAGTTGCAAATCAACATGTTTTAAGGATTATTGAGGAATGAGAATTAACCTTCCTTTAGGAAAATAACTAAAATGTACAAATTAATTATTTAAATTAAGGATTCCCATTTCCTGATTTAAATTATGATTAAAATAAGAAATTTAAATCATGCACCCTGCCCTTATGTGTACAGCCCAAACCCCACACTTTGCTCTGTAGTGCGTTTTTGTTCCTGCACAAAGCCCAGTTCTCTCTTCCCCTAGAGGGCACCTTTCTGAAAGTGGCTTTTGGACCCAAAGTACCATGCCCAACACCGTGTGCACAGATGATTTCTGGCAGGTGACCTATCACTGAAAAAATGGAAATAAAATTAAATAAAAGCATGGGGACAGGGGGAAGGAGAGAAGAAGTGAGACTTTACCTGGTGGAGTAAACAGCAATGGAAAGAGTGAAAAATGCCCCGTAGTTGTCAGAATCAGATAAATGCCAGCGTATTTTGGGCTCTCCACAGACAACAGGCTAGAATACAAGAACTTTAATTTACCTTTTGCCTCTTTAGAAATCAAGCTGAATTGTACACAAGTCACAGCTGACAGACAGAAACCAGCACAGCAGCTGCACAAGCAGTTTAAGCAGCTACTACTGGACCCAAACCTGTGTAGGGGGGATACACCCCTCCCCAGTAACTCATACTGGTGGGTCTCTGCCCGACTGTCTCAAACCATGTGGGCCTGGGGAAAGAAACTGTAGGAAGCAGCCAGCCAGAGACTGAAGCTGCAGAAAGCATTTCAAGGAGGGACCTTCAGGCACTGATGTCTGCCTTTTCATTCTGCATATTCTCTCCCATGTCAACTGGTTGTTTTCACTAACCACCTCCTGCCCCTTCCCTCATGGTCTCCCTGTGTCTTTCCCATGCGCTAATCACTGCCTAACTCAACCTCCCTAAATGGATTTAAACAGAACCAGAAAGTTGTGGAACTAACTGAAGGTTGCAGCCATCACATTGTTCATTCTGTTTTGTATATTCTATCCTCCTCCCTTGCCCTTTATCTTGTCTACTTAGTTCCGTGCTCTTTGGGGCTGGGATTGTCTCTGTACAGTGTCTAGCACAATGGGGCCCTGATCCCACTTGGTCTCAAGGCACTATCCTAGTAAAGAAAATAATGGTTTTCATCTGCAAAGTGACAGTGAGACTCAAGAGGCCAAAAGACTGGCCTTCACAAATGTAGCATACGACAAAGGGGGAATCACATTTTAGCCATTTGAAGAGAAGATCTGCTTGATCAACTGCTAATGCTTATGGACAGGGACCCAAGTATTCCACAGAATCTACTCCAGGCCATGGAGTTGTGCTGCAGAATCTAAACTTGCATTAAAAATGCATTTTTGAGCCTCCTGTTTGTGAAGCAAACCTTGAAGCAAGTATAATCCAGTGCACTGATGCATGTCAGAATTTGCAGGCAGCCTGAAATAACAGCTCAGAAGCGTGCGTTTTTCCAATCATCTTAATGCATTAATTCTAAAATCTGAAGACGACAGGCCAAATGTTAGTTTTGTTCTTGGTCATGCTTATTCAGCAATCTTAAATCCCTGACCATGCCTTCTTGAATAACAGCAGACTCAATTATCCCTCTGTCCAGCTACCAATACTTCTCTGTAACAGTTTCTATGATGCAGGTATGTATGAATAGAAAAACCCATATCAGACAATCAGTATTATGTCGTTGCTGTATGATTGATTTTCAGATTTAATCCAATTAAAAACTCCATTTTAAAAGCAATGAAAAGTGCCACTGAATTTAGGCTATATGCCAGCTAGCATTGCTTATGCCAACATGGTTAATTTTTTGTGTTTCTCCACACAAACTTTACTAGGTATTTGAAGTGTAACATGTTAATTTACTGTCACACTATGTACAATACCCAGGCCTCAAATGAAAAGGAAGATGGGAAAGCATGTAACAGTTGTGTCTGAGAGTTTGACTCCTGGACTCTACTGCTCCACACTGGACTTGTTAAATACTTTGTTCAAAGCAACATGGTTTTTTATGCCTGTGTGTCCAGTCGTAAAGTTAGCATATCACAAAGCATGATGAAGTTTTTGGATGAAGGGTTGTCCATAAATGCAAGGTACCCTGAAAGGAGATAAATTGCTAAGAGCACCTGAAAAGAAATGATTTTTAGAGCAGACTTGTGTTATACTGCACTATTGAACAGTTAATACACCTCAGAGAGGGATGTATTTTAAGTGGTGGGTGTAATGATTTTTATGTAAAATGCATCAAAATGCTTCAGTTGAGCGGTTTTACGTAAGACATAAATTCTCTGAATCATTATAGTGAAAACTTTGTGACAACCCTCCTTTGAAAAACTCCTCAATCATAGCCTGCCACCAGATGAGTCTGAGGAACTACCATTTCACAGGTCACTTACCTCAAAGGAAGAATAGCAAGGAGTATGGCTTTTTCATGCACGTGCCAGCCAAACATGAACGAGCTCAATGAACAGAGTATCAGGCATCGAAGAAAGCCTCTGGGCCCTTGGGGTTTAAACCAAAGACAGAAAACAGAGGGCTAGAAACAATAGGCAAAAATAAGACTTCAGTGTAAAATTTCACAGTCCTGTATACAAGTCATTGTCTGTATGAAGCTTTAGGATGTTATTCCTGAAATCCGAGAATGAGCGCCCAGCTCCTGTTTCTATTATAGCATCGCTTTGCATCATCCCAGGAAGATGTACATTTTAGTACTGACAGGTGTCACATGGACAGCACTGGAGACTGAAGTCTTCCATCTATACAATAGGAACAACATAGGAAGAAGTGCAAACAAACTCTCACTGCCAACCCAATGGGGGTTTTCTCCATGTGGAGAACTGCCTTTAGGAATGTAATGGAACCATCCACTCACTTGACATGGGTTAACTGCTACTGGCTGGTTAGTATCCTTCGGCCAGCAATATCTGAACTGACAGTCTAGGATGAAAGGATTCTGCATCCAATTACCAGTCACCTGAGCCTTCAGCACCCCACTCCTTTAAAAAAAAAAGCAGGGCATTTAAAAGTGAGGGATCAAGTGCATTATTCCTGGCTCCAGATTATGCTACTAGGAGCTCAGCAAGTTCTCAGTCCAGTCTTGATCTTCCTTTAAATTTTACTGAAATCATGACCTACAGAATTACTTCCAGCACAGTAAGCAAAGTGGTTTTGACCCAGAGTCCTGGCTATATCTGTCTGTTTCTGGAATATAATATAGTTGACAGACGATGGTTTCTAGGAATACCCACAGAATGCTTTCTTATGCAAAATTACGACTGCCTCAAAATCCATCCCAATCGTTCTTTTCCATGACAAATATACCTAGATCCAGAGCAAAAATATATGCAATATCTGTACATTTATGTTACTCAGTCAAGGGAAAAGGGGACACGGACATTAAAAACATATCTAAGATTAAGTTTGTTTGAATTTACCAGTATAGAAATGAAGGTACAAATTAATGTCGCTAGTGGAGTCACAGAAGGAAGGACTGTGTGCTGGAATTCTTGAACCAATCCACCTGTCATTGAGGCTTTAGGAATCTTTTCAGGATCAAGGAATTTGTATTTTAGACCTGCAAGTGAATACAGCATTTGTCAAAGCGCATTCCTGCATTTTCAGCGATACACACTTTATTTTTTATGAAAAGTGTGTGATATATAAAATACATAAATGAACATAAATGGCAACAGCTATGTGAACACACAAATATGACAGAGACTTCACAAGTTAGAAACTCAGCCTGTTCTTCCACAGCAATTGGGAATCTACTGCTATGCAATACATAGGGCTGAAAAGCAAATGACTGAATGAATCTTAAAAACAAACAAAGTTTCATTTTTTACATGAATTTCAGACAAGGAATTTGATTCCCCTAGGGAGCATTATAAGTAAGTAAGTAAGTACTGAAAATATAAAATTAGTTTACTGTACCAGCAAAGGCTAATGTTTTATCCACAGCATTGTACAAAGCCCAAAAATTAGGAGCCCAGTAAGCATGGCAGAGGCCTCTCTTGAAAGGGAAAAGTCGTGAAATTACTTGAGGCAGTTGGCCCTGTAGGGAACAAAAGAATGGAAGACAACCCTCATTTAGAGAGGCTTCAAAATTTTTTTTTTTAAATTGTTCAAATTTGTTTCTAAGAGAAAGGTTAGAGAGTTAAGAGAATAAGGAGTCATTACCAAAACTGCAAAGGGTCCCAACGAAAGAGCAGAAACCAGGCAGATAATCAAACCCAGTAAAGTTATGCGAAGAAAGCTGAAGCTGCTCCACTTGAGGGATCCATCTACAGAAAATTAACAATCCTATTAATAAGAAATATTTGGGGATGTAGAAAAGGAACGGGAAGCGAACAAACTGAATAAGTACAAGTAGTAAATAAGTAGCATGTCATCTTTAAGTGAATATTTACAGTGAGGAAGTACCGCTTACTATAATATCTAGGTTTAAAAGTCTTCACGTTATATTCATTTCTCAACTGCTAGAGAGTGCTATTTTAATTTGCTGGCTTGTTATTTATTATTTATATTATCATAGCACTTAGGAGTGTCAGTCTTGGACCAGGACCCCACTGTGCTAGGTGCTGTGCAAACAGACCAAAACTACAGCCCCTCCCACAAAGAATTTACAAAATAAATAAAAGATCAGAGACAGCAGATGAATACAGACAGGAGAATAAAAGGAAACGAGACAATTTTGTTAGCATGACCATTAATTTGAGGCAGGTGTCAAAATACCTCCTTTTAAACACTTAGACTGTACTTTTGACCAAGTTGGTTCCAAACAGGCTATTTGATGAAAACAAAAAGCCAAGTCTGCAGCAGTTTGGGAAGGTAGAACTAATCTTCATTTTGCTGGTAAAACAGCTCCAACTACAGAAGGCACATTGTGGATTGACATGGATTCTGATTGGCTTATTCACTTTTCATTGCTTCTTTCGCTGGAATTTATATGCAGCTGCAAAATACAATTAGCCTGTGGATGCCTTAACTCTCTTAGCCAGTGAATGCAATTGTTTTCAGCTATAAACCCCATTAACTTGAGGAATTCCGGAAATTAAAGTGAAGAACATTCTTTGCATGTCTTATTTCCTTGTAATTGCTGTTCACTATGCATGAAGCAACAATCCTATTACAATTTGCGCAGACAGTACGGCCTCATTTAGATGCTGAAAACCCACCTCTTTGCAATGCCCACAAGTGGGTTTATACTGTACTCCTGGATCTTTTCCCCCTTTATTTTCACATGCCTAAGAAAATATGTTCAATGAGCCATCAGGACATAAAACCATAATGCTTCCAGTCTAGTCTCTTACCCTATTCCCTCTCTACTATATATAATCTTCATATTGTTGCATAGTTCTTAAAACTGTAAATGGTCTTCATGTTAGGGCAGGGACTGCCTCTTTCCTTTTCTTCTGAAAAAGATCTAGCATATCTTTGTGCGCTATAAAGTGCACAGTAATTCACAGAAATATAGTTTGAAGGGACCAGCTGGGTCAATCTAGCGCAGTGATTCTCAACCGTTCTTCATCTGTGGACCCCTAAAAATTTCAAATAGAGGTGCGGACCACTTTGGAAATCTTAGGCATAACTCTGGGCGTTCGTGGACCACAGGCTGAAAATCACTGATCTGACCATCCTACATATCTCCAGAATAGCTTTCTATTGAAATGGTTCTTATTCTTGGTTTGATGGGTATCTAGAAGAGGGAAAGTTCCAAAGGGGTAGCTGTGCTGGTCTAGTTCAGCAAAACAAACAAGGAGTCTGGTGGCACTTTTAAAAAGTAACAGATTTATCACATGAGCTCTTATGGCAGAAAAATCCCACTTCGTCAGACGCTTGAAGAACGTCTTCAAGAAGAACATTTTAGTCTTCAAGCATCTGATGAAGTGGGATTTTTCTCCCACAAAAGCTCATGTGATAAATAAATTTGTTAGTCTTTAGAAGAAGGAAATGACTTGTGAGAAAGACAGCTTCTATAAAACCAATTTAAAACATGGTCTCCAATAAAATACTTTAAATCAAAGCTTCTATTTCATTGGCATCATTGCGTTGGCAACTCTGGCATGAAGGCTGAATTTGAGCAGCAAGCTGCACCACTAGTCCAAAGCAGGGCTGCGCGATGGCCACTCCTCCCTTCTGCCCCTGCCCCTCTCCCACATGGGTCCAGTGCTGCCTGCCCCTGGCTGAAGCTAATGCACAAGCAGGCAGGGAAGGCTGCCTGGCCGTTGTATGCCTGAGATCTCTGTGGTAGAGGAGAGGCCAGGTCGATGCACCACTCCCCACCACCAAAAAGATTGATGACTCCGTCTTATCCATGGACTTATTGCCATTCCGTAACCATAATGCTCTCATGCCAAGGTAGTATGTCAACCTTATAACAGAGAATTTTAGAGACAGTAATGACAAGACAAACAAGGAGTCCTGGGGCACTTTTAAAGACTAACAAATTTAACACAGCTACCCCTTTTGAAAACTTGTCAATAATGACAAGTTAGCACTGAATGCAAGCAGCACTTCAGTCTACACTTCCTGGGCCCTCTTCCCACACATCCTTAATACAAAACACATTATTGAAGGTTCAGTAACTTACCTGCCATATTTGCAGTGAAACAATAGGATCGAAGCAAATATACACCATATGCTGGGGCTACATAGATGTAGATGTGTTTGAAATGCAGGAGAACAGCAAAAAGAAAAGCCCCCTCCAAATGCCTTTTCTAAAAAAAAAAAAAATAAAAAAAAAATATAAAAAAATAAAATAAAAGGTTGTACAGGTGGAAATCCCAGAAGAGCTGCATTTAAACACACCTACCTTAACACAAGCAGTTTCAAAGATGGCCTTATTGCATTGCCTAAAGCATCAAAACATTTCATTTCATGTATAAGAGAGTGGACATTGTCTCCATTTGCCTAAGAGTCAAAAGATAAAATCCTGACTCTAAGGGGTGTTTGGAACAGAGGGGATCCCTCACATCTTTTCTCCCTCAGAGATAACTCCCCTTCCTCAGGATAACCTTTCCTGCTAAAGGACTGCTGGCTCCCTCCAAAACAGTTGAGGTCCCTCATGTAACAACTAGGAAGAAATCAAATGACTTGAGTAAACAAACAGCAATATGCGGAGCTCGCTCACTCACAAGGGGACAAGTAGGCTTTCACCGCAGCACATCTAATATATTATAGCCAAGTGAACTAAAAACACAGAAGAAATACTAAGAAATCCAATTCAGCAGGTCAGAACTGCTCCCACTTATTACAAGAGAATGAAGCCCCATAATTAAAACAGCTGTTCATGTTACAGGACAACAAAAACGTAATTTAATTTTATTGTTACCTGAAATATTCGAGCAACGGAAAGAAGCATCAATCCAAATAAAAAGCCATTGTACTGAAAGTGGATATCTGAACTTTTGTCAAGGAAGAAGTTTTTTTACTGTCAGTTTGCTTGGACAGACTTAGAAGTCCACAATCAGCAGAGAAATGAAACTATAACCAAGGAAACATTCCTAAATTGTTACTCCAAGTTGGGTATGAAATTACCTTTGTTACTCATTCGAATTAGCAAATATAAAAGCTGCAGAGCTTAACCTCACTGATTTTTAATGAGAAATGCTTGGTTACACTAGGTTCATACTTCTTGAGATGCACCGGATTTTCACACAGCTGCTCGAGCACTCATTTTTTAATGAATATGAACTGCTGCTAACAGGTGCTCCTAACTACGCCAGTGCACATTTTGCCAAGACTGACTGGTGCCTGTTAGAACTGTTCGTGAGCATTATCGTTTTCTACTTCTTTTTTCTTTTAAATAAAATGTTGGATATTAAAGACAAGGAAAGTTAATTCAATTTTGAGGTTGTACACTAACAGATCAAAGTCAAGGAGAGTCTGCTAGGCTCACTGCCTAGGAGCTGTGCAGAAGTTTATCAGTTGCAGAGAAACACTTCAAGTTTGCCAAATCAGCAAATTCTGACCAGCTCTAGATGTAACCCAGGCGTTCGAAGTTATATTTACTTGTAAAAGTTCAGTGATCGTAACTTTGAATTTATTGTTACCAAGAAACTTTACTCAGCTGAGACTCCCTGAAACCCAAAGAGTAACATGTGTTGCAATCAACAGTAATATTTGTTATTATTAAGATATTGCCAGCAGTTTTCATATATATTTGCATGTATTTTATTTGTTTTGAGTGTCAGTTTTGCTGGATTTTGACAACTAACTGAAAGGATACGATCTATAATTAACAAGCCAAAGTTCCATAAAAGCAGAACAGCAAGAACAAACATCGGTTTCTCCAGAATGTCTTTTCCAGCTTGTTTCCCATTTACACATCTGCAGCATCTGAATGAAGAAAATAAAACAAACAGAATTATTATATAATTATTAATACAGAATTATTTCTTTTACTATCTATTTATATTATTAACACAAAAACTGGTCCTTTTAGGGAAGTTCTGCCATATGCCAGTTACTTAAGTGATAGCGATTTTTTTGATAATTTGTTCAAGTTATCAAACAAAGAAAGCATTAATTTACAAAAATTTATATTGTAGAACTGGAAATAAGTTTTTCCTAAAAAAGCAAATTTATTTTTTAAAACACACAACTCTGAAGGTCTGACTAATTTTCCAAGAAGAAAGTATCATTAAACAGAATTTAAGGTTAGGAACGATAATTTTAGAAAATTATTTCCTTGTCTATATTGCAATATTTTGTTATTAAATCAAGGAATTTTTAAAATCGGATTTGCTGGGGTTTTTTTTTTGCATTCTCTCACCACGGAGAAGGAAAATATAATAGCATAAAATGTTTACTTTCCAGTCAGTAAGTTTCATTATCAGGTTCTCATGTACTAGCACACTACAGTGTTTGGAATACAACATGCAAACTATTATTGATTTAAAAGTTATTTCTACCAGACTTTAAAAAATACAAACCCCATGACTGGCAGATAGATTTCTGTTTATTTTTTTAAAAATAAAGATTTTTTTACTTCTCATTCTAATTTGAAATTATGGCCAATGTTTTGCAGAAAATCAGGCTAGATCTTTAAAAATATAAAAAGAATTTAATTCAATAGTCCCATTTTAAAAGAGCAGTTTTGTTACATTCAGCAAATAAACAAACATCTAGACTACCTGATTGTGAGAGAGACTCAGAATAGTCAAAGGAGGAGTCTATTTAGGGCCTGAGAAATTAATACAAAAGCAGATGTCCCTCTGCCCAACTTTTAGTGAGTGCAGTGAGACTTGCTATTTCTAATCACTATGGTGGGCAACAGGCTTTTCTTCAAAATACATGTTGTCTCTTACCACCCCGACAAGAAATTACACACATACTCTTTTCTCCTTCAAATCCATGGTATATTTAAATATATTATGTCCTTTTACTAAGATTGCTAAACTGACTGCCAATAAAATGTTAAATTTGGAAGACAAGACCAACAGAAAAGAATGGTTTAACATGTGACAAGATGTCAAAATTACCTGAGTGAGATTCTTTCATGGTTAGAAAGGATGAAAGATGACTTAGGTCATCCAGTCTGAGCACTAAATTCCTTTAGAATTCTTAAACTGAGAAGGACTTTACATATGAGAGAAGGTAGCTAATGTCTAAAATAAATTTAATTGTGCCCATTAATATTAGATTCCCCACAATAAAAGAGGAAAATACATCATCTATCTTAGCTACACACCTCCACTTGTTTCTTGAGTAAGCTTAGCCAGCTACGTTTTTTCCACACATTTACAAATCTATACGTATACTCCTTTGTTATTACCACATGCCCACTTTTGAAAACTCAATACTTTAAATAAACAGCTGACTATCCCCAAAGAAGACAAGACTGAGACTTACTCATGGACTGCATACACGAAGAGAATATCTGTAAAGATGACAGAAAGTCTTTGAAAGAAGACTGTTGCAGGACTGGAGTAGTTCAAATTTTGGATAACCAACATTTCCTGGTCAAAGTATTTGGCAACATGTGAAAGTGCATATTCAAACCAAGCAAAGAATGGAGGATAATCCAAGGTCCACTCAGAAGTTGCCTAAAAACAAAATAAAATTTACCAATTTAGAACTGAAGATCAAGTCTAGTGCTCATATTTATATGTAGATTAAGTTTGTTATATGGGATTAATTGGTATGTTCTCTCTGGTAGCCCATATTGAATAAAGACCAATACTTTTGATTTCAGTCCTGTCTCATAATGGGAACTGAGCAATTGTTTTTACGAGGCTGAAAATGATTTCAACACCTTTGCTATGAGATGTTGGCATTTATGGAGGGTCTGGAAGTCTTTTGGGGTTGACAATGAGTAGGCTTCACAAAAATTGCTTCTTATTTATTTTATAACTGCCTGAGAATATCAATGTTTATTTTAAACCATCTTTTCAATTTTATCAATTTAAATGTTTACAGTTGTGAGAAATTAAGTGGGGGGAGTCGGTCAGGCAGTCTAATGACAGACATTGAGATTTTAAAAGTTAAAGCTATATAACTGTTAACACTCTAATTGTCAACATCATGTCAAAACATACAAAGTAAATATCCTTAAATCAAACTCTAATAAGTTCTCAGGCAGCATTTTTCTTATTTTGCCCATCTGTGAGTTTTGATTATTATCAAAGGCAATATTTGATTATTATCAAAGGCAAAGTTGCAGTATGCTTTTGTAGCAATTCCTTCTTGATATAGCATGATCTGGCAATCTGTAGGTCAGAAATATATTTATTACAAATATATAGCTAAAACAATAAGATCAAAGAAATTCATAATTGATTATGATTTTTTCTACAGTCAAGCATAATAGGTTCTTGTCACTTTTCATCTATCTAGTTTCTTTGTATATCGTAAAACCAACGTTACTGACATTTACCGATAAAAATAAAATCCTTCCAAGCGTATAACGGGTCAGAGAGCTTTTCTCTTCCACATTTCTGGTTCACATCTTATTCAGGTCATAAGGGACTGAGAACCTTTACAATCTGATGGCTGTTTTATGCTCTACGAAATATATTTGGTGGCTTCAGGTCAACTCAGATACCACAGAGGCAGATACAGTATGAAAGGAACCTGAATGAAACCGTTCAGAGTGAGCCTCTGTCCACCTCAGAAAAATAATAAGCACAACTGGTACCCTTGCTGGCAGTCTCAGGAAACACAACTATTTTGTTCTAATATAGTAAGTTCTTACACTATCCTCAGTGTAGTATCAAAGTGCTTTCCAGCAGTGTATTAGAAAACAGGTCTGATATGCTCAGGCAATGCTCAGGCAGCCTGCGTTACTTTGATGTGCTGCAGATTCTGAACTAGTTGGAGTTTTCTAAAATCTGAAGCTTCATGCTCATCAAGGAATGACTCGACATTGAGACTACCTGTCTTCATCCCAGAAGGTGACCCATACAGGTTAAAACTGAGGCACATAAGTGGAGCAGTGAGTAAAGCTGGCACTTGAGTGGGAATACGTACAAAATTACTACCTTTTCCTCTGCTGTGATATCAACAAAGCATTACTAGCTGACAACATCCAAGTAGGTGGTAAGTTAAGTCCTTTGCCTAATATGATAACTGGGTCCTTTTGTTATATCTTCCCCACAACCCATTTGTTTAATTCAACTGCCTGTTGTGTCTTGCCAGGAGATAGGTTGTGAGCTCTTTTTGATAGTCACTATCTTTTCTTGTGCCTAGATGATGACTAACTGTGACAATCAGAGTCCAGAAACCCCAAGGGGAAAATCAGATCTGAATCCCAAAGAATAAACAACTGAATCAACTGACTGCATACAATACTACACTATAATAGTGTATCAACACTGTTCCCTCTAAGCTGCGCGGCCGTGCAGCGGCCGTCGCACCCCCTGCGCAGCAGTGAGGGACCCCCGCGCAGCCCGGCAGCCCCCGCTGCTCCCTCCAACACCCGGGGCCGCGGCTTTGCCGCGGCACACCCGGCCTGCGCCCGGCCTCTGGGCTGGCCCTCCCCACCCCCAGGGTGGGACAGGCAGGCTCAGGAGCGCGGGCCTGCCTGCCTGCCCCACGCAGCCGGGTCAGCAGGGTGGCTGCGGCAGCGGCGGGATCCCGGGCTCCCACCCCCCGACCGCCTCGACTTCCCGGGGCTGGGGCCGGGGCCGGGCTAATCCACGGCCCCGGCCTCCCAGCACGGGGCCAAGATCAGCCTCCGGGGCTGGGGTCTGCTCCCCCCCCCCACCGGCGGCTTCCCAGGGCCGCGGTAGGGTCCTCCCCCGCCGGCGGCCTTGGCTTTCTTTCTTTCTTTCTTTGCTTCCTTCTTTCCTTTCTCTTCCTTCTCTTTTTTCTTTCCTTCTTTCTCTTTCTTTGCTTCCTTCCTTTCTCTTCTTTCCTTCCCCTTTCTTCTTTTCTTCTTTTTCTTCCTTCTTTCTCTTCCTTCCTTCTTTCTCTCCCTTTCTCTTCCTTCCTTCTTTCTCCCTTTTTCTTTCCTTCTTTCTCTCCTTTGCTTTCCTTTTTCTTTCCTTCTTTGCCTTCCTTCTTTTTTCTTTCTTCCTCTTTCTCTTCCTTTCTCTTTTTTCCTTCTTTGTCTTCCTTTTTCTTTCCTTCTGTTCTTTCCTTCTTTCCACTTCTTTCCTTCTTTCTTTTTCTCTTCCTTCCTTTTTCTCTCTCTCTCCCTTTCTTCTCTCTCTCTTTCTCTCTTCCTTCCTTCCTCCCTTCTTTTTTTCCTTCCTTTTTTAAAAAAAACTTAAAAAAAATTAATTTTAAATAAAAACCTTTCTAAAAATTAAATTTCAATTCAAAATTGATTCAAATTCAATTAAACACAATTAATTAATTCTATTTACAATTACTTTAACTTCAATTAATGCCTATAATTTCTGTCATGTGAGTTTGCACAAAAATTTTATTCAGAAAAAGTTTTGCACACGGCTTGAAAATTTTGCACACAAGCCGCCAAACCTTAGAGGGAACATTGTGTATCAAGTAAGATTTTTTTATGCAAGCCAGTGACACACTTGAGATTAATATCATTGAGAAATGTATACATTAACACAATATATTGAATTATGTATATTTATTGATATCATGCTTCAAAGTCTTTGACTAAAGGGGGAAAACAGGTTCTCCCCATGACAGAAGGAAAGTTAACTGTCTCCCTGTTTCTAATGTAAATTAAGCACTATGGAAACAAAACAAAACTGTGGAAGCCCCATTTATATACAAGTCATCAGGGGAATGGAGAAGTCAGTAGAAAGAGAAGAAAAGCAGGAGGCCACCTTGAATCTGAAGACACAACAGTGAGTTTGGAGAAATATATGGGGAAGCAAAATACCTTTCTGGCAAAAGGGACAAAGCACTTGGAATCTATGAAAAGTGGATCCTTCAGCCATGTGGGCTGAAGATGTTGAGAACTGACTGTAGATAAGAACTGCCTGAGACCAAAATTGTAATCTGCTAAATTTTAGACTCTAGAGAGCATGTTTTTTATCTTTTGTGTTATATGTCACCATTCCTGTCTCTGTTACTCTTGCTTTGTATCATTTAAATCTATGTACTTTAGTAATAAACTTATTCATAGTTTTATTCAGTGTGTACAACCATCTCAGTATGCATATCAATGGGAAGTGTGTGTCCTCACCTAAGCTAACAGACTGGTCAAGTGAGGAGCTGACATACAACCTTAAGCTCCAGTAAAGCTCTCCCTTGCTGAGGCAGAAAGTGGTTTACGGTTCTCTGTGCTCTGAGGAAAGCATCACGCTAACAGAATGGGGTCCCGATACATTATTGATAACCCTGGGCGTTACTGCGAAACAGCCACCAACTACTGACCATCAGTAGCCAGGATATATATTTTCTGTGAAGAAAGGACTGTATTTTTCAGGTGTCTGGAGGAAGCAACAAATTCACACACAATTAAAAACAAATGAACAAAACAAGAACTTACTTCATAGTACCACTGAGAGACTGGTAAATTGTGAGTGATGGCAAGCCAGTTTCTATGTACTTCAAAATCCGTGGAATGACTGTAAAGAACATTGACATTGATAATCAGATATGTACAGATTCAAAGGCTAAAAAAATCTTTTTCAGAATATTCAAACATTTACTAGTAGACAGGAATTGGAAAAAACTATTTGTGTTGCTAGTCCTGTGGATATAGCTACGTCATAGTGGTAATTAAGCAATTCTAAAAGCAGCCTAAGTAGTAACTCCTAGACGAATGCATGAGTCATCTTGGTTTCTACAAACTGCTAACAAGCAGGAATATCAGAATCCAGTTACAGGTCTCAGTTTTGCTTGGCATTAGGAGCCGATGCTCCTATTTTTAAGTAATGCAATCTTGAAGTCATAGAAATGTAAGGCTGAAAGAGATCTTGAGAAGTCATCAAGTCCAGCCTCCTCCACTGTGGCAGAACCAAATAAACCTAGACCATCCCTGTCAGGTGTTTGTCCAAACTATTTTTTAAAACTCTGAATGACAAGGATTCCACAGCCTTCCTTGGAAGCCTATTGCCTACCCTTACAGTTGGAAAGTTTCCCTAATATCTAACCTAAATTTCTCTTGCTGCAGATTAAGTCAGTTACTTCTTGTCCTACTTTTAGCTGACATGAAGAACAATTTGTCCTCCTCTTTATAACAGCTCTTAACGTATTTCACGATTTGTCAGGTCTCCTTCCATCTTCTTTTCTCAAGACTAGACTAGTTTTCGTAACCTTTCCTCATATGTCAGATTTTCTAATCCCTTTATTTTTTTGCTCTCCTCTGAACTCTCTCCAATTTGTCCAATTTTTCCTAAAATGTGGTGCCAGGATATATTCACCAGTACCAAATAGAGCAGAACAATTACCACCCATATCTTGTATACAACACTCATGTTAATACACCACAGAATGATATTAGCCTTTTTTCACAACTTCACCACATTGTTGACTCATCAATCTGTGAGCCACTAAAACTCCCACTCGGTACTATCATTTAGGTAGTTATTCTCCATTCAGTAGTTGCACATTTGATTTTTCCTCCCTATGTGAAGTACTCTACACTTCATTACATTTCATCTTGTTGAATTCAGACCAATTCTCCAATTTGTCAGGGTTGTATCCTCCAAAGTGCTTGCAAGTCCTCCCAGTTTATCATCATCTGCAAATTTTATAAGCACGCTCTCCATTCCACTATCCACGTCATTAATGAAAATATGAATTAGTAATTGATCCAAGACTGATCCCTGCAGGACTCCACTAGATACACCTATGAGTTTTGCAGTGAACTACTGATACTCCTGGAGTACTGTCTTTCACCCCATTCTGCTCCCACCTGACAGTAATTTCACCTAGACCACATTTCCCTAGTTTGCTTATGAGAAGGTCATTTGGCAGTGTCAAAAGCTTTACTGAAAATCAAGATCATCATATCTATTGCTTCCCTGTTATTCACTAACATAAGAACAGCCACACTGAGTCAGACTAACAGTCCATCTCCCAGTATCCTGTCTTCTGACAGTGGCCAATGCCAGGTAGTAGGCCAGTGAACCCACTCAGAGAAAGACATTAGGTTGGTTTAGCATGATTTGTTTTTGAGAAATGCATGCTGGCTATAATCTTCTCCTCCTCCAGGCCCAGGAATGTAATACCTGTTAGAAATATAGACACAGAACAGTGGAGAAAATTCAGCATAGCTTAAAATAAAATCTCCTCTGCATAAGTTTACTTTGGTTTATAATGTTGTACCCTTGCCACTTATTACAAAACACCACTCTAGCTACTCAGCAACAGAAAATATTAAGAACAATTTATACAAGTTGTCTTGACGGTTTAAAGAATTTTTTTAAATTACCATAAGTACTGGCATCAGATTTAAACATTTTGATGTTAAATTAAATTAAACTCATTGAAGAGACTCATGCAGAGCATATTCTTATTGTGCAGTGTAAACAGTCCCAGTTTACAGAAAAGGTGACTCCTGCTACTCGGAAATGTAAAAGCCATAAGAAAGAATATTGGACGTTTCATGTCAGATGTTGTTCTGATCTGACACAGCTCTCTGCCAAATTATTAAAGTTGCATTATAAATATTATAATGCTTTTGGTTACCTCAAGGCCTAAAGATAAAGTTTTAATGCTCTTATAAAAGGGTCCATTTTTTTAGTCCTGTGCTTGCCTTACAAAATTAACGAGCAATGTGTTCAAAATCAAACCATTCTGCTTTATAACTGCAGAATCAAATTACATACAGTGCGAGAGAGAATTTATGTATAATGAAAACTGGTTTAAGTATCACATAGTATTAATATTGAGCTACTACTGCAAATACTTATGAATGTACCAAGGAAATGAATATTATATTTTAGCAAATGAAAGTATTCATACATAAGTTTTGAGTTAAAAGTACTTGTACCCCTAATTCATTGATAACCTTTGAAAATCCCATTCTGTACACACCTGAAACAACTATGTAATTTAAGACTAGAAGCATCTTTTGTTGAAAATTAAACTTTTCACAAAAAGTAAGACTTCACACAATTCATGCATCTTTAAATAAAATTTCTTATTTTAAGAGTAAAAAAAAAATGGACATAGAGGTCTTATTCAAGGCTGTCTATTTTATTCTCCTTTGAGGAAAACAGATCTCATACTTTGCCCTCCAGCACAGATTTGATGTGTGATTTAAGAGGTCTGAACAATCAGGCTGCTCAGGAACATTCTTAAAACTCTTTACAGACTGTGCCAGGTAACAGTGCTCGCAACTCTCAAACTCAGTCCCCACCAGGACAAATAAAGATGGGTTCTCACTTAATCATAATTTGTCTCAGAAGTGATAAATTATGAAACTGAAGTACTGTACTAGAAAAATAAATACTCCTACAATGACACATCATACAAGAGCGCAGTTTTATTACTTAAGTAGCCTCTCTCCAACTGGTTCTTGGTAGCTTAGGGAAAATCATCAGTAGTTGTGCTAGAAGACTAAAAATTTTGAAACGCAGATGCAAAATTCAGTATCACTTTCATGGGTGACAGATAACATTGTAAAACACAAAGCAATTTAAACTGTATGGGATCCTGGACTCTAAGGGCAGCTGGAAAAGATTTCTGACTCTCAAGCCCAGCTCTTCCAGGAGCATGAAAAGTGCCGGAGGCAATTTGCAGCCCAAACAAGCAAAAGCAAATCCCAGGACACCAAGATAACCATTTACAACTGGCTTTCTTTGGCTGACTTCCTACACCAGTGGTTTTCAAATTCTTTTCCTCAAGACCCAGTTGAAAAAAATCATTTATGCCCTCAACCCAACAATTACATCTTTGAGCAATGCTTTCCAGTCTTTTGGCAGCAGCAGCAACAGGTGCCACAACCCAGTGCCTGAGGGTTTGCAAACCAGTACTGGGACCTGACCCTGAGACTATGCCTATACTGATAGCAGCAGATTCGTCACTGTCAATGTGCTCTTCCGTGTTCAACTGACCGGTCTGTTAAAACCTGCTCAATCGAACAAGGAACCAAAGCACTAACTCCAGCCCCGTAACTGGAGTAGCGCTATGCCAACCGGACACCACTTCTGGTTGGCTTAGTGCAGTGTATAAGGTAGAGGCTCCCAAACTTTTCAGCATCATGCTGCCTTTCTGATTTTTGAGAAACCCTCAAGCCTCCCCACCTCTCTTTTACCACCATCCAACCCCTTATAACAAAAAATTAAATTTGCAATTGTACAATTAAAAATCAGCACAAACAGGTTTTCTTGACACAAA
Organism: Pelusios castaneus; assembly: GCA_007922175.1. Classification (NCBI taxonomy): domain Eukaryota; kingdom Metazoa; phylum Chordata; order Testudines; family Pelomedusidae; genus Pelusios; species Pelusios castaneus. Next base: position 3,424,573 of record ML685818.1, read on the forward strand.
ATTTTTTTGCTATGAAAATTTCACAGCCTCACACCGTTCCCCCACCTTGGATCTTCTTCATGCTCTCCCCAGTTTGGGAACCATTGGTGTAAGGAGTAGTTAGGAAATCATCAGGAGATACACAAGTTATTCTGTGCACCTTGCATCTCTCTCATCACTGGCTCCCAAAAAGCATGGCAAGTATAGACTAGGACTAAGTTTGAAAGCCACTGGCCTACAGCCCAGAACACTGCTCGCCAGACACAAGGCTGGACTGCGAAGAGGCATGTCCCTAATACATGCTCCATCCCCTGGCAGGAGCCCCCCAGCCGCAGCCAGGGGCCAGTACAGCCACACGCTGATGCCAGCCTGGGTAGTGACATAGCTACGGGCGGGCCTGGGTGGGCCCGGGCCCACCCACTTTGAAAGCAGGCCCAGCCCGCCCTTCGCTCTTGCCGCCGCCTGGAACCTCAGGCCAGAAACCTCTTCTGGGACTCACTAGGACGGTATGAGGAGACATTTGAGAAGGGAAACCCCGAGCGCCAGAGCCGGGAACCAGCAACCGCCGCGGCCTCCATCCGCCGCCGCCATGAGACGCCGGGAACTACTGACTAATAGGCCCTGACAACCGCCGGGCTGAGTCCGAAACCTATACTGCACTGCGCACGCGCAGAAAACCGCCTCGCGCTAGGGCCGCCGCTCGAGCCCGCCTAGATGGCATTCAAAAACAGCTTGCGACTGCACCGCGCATGCGCCAGCGGTCCCTCGCGCTCGACTGTGCCCAGCGCACTGCCGTGCTGCGCATGCGCCACCTTTCCGAATTCCCGTCAGCGCTTTGCTGAAGCTGTCCCGGCACGGGTCTACTGCGGAGTGCGCAGGCGCCAATAATGGCCTGGACAGGCACAGTAGAGTGGCGCTCTAGTGCCTCTCTCGCCCAATGACTGCTGCTTGCTAGTGCAAAAAACAGCCCCCCGCCAGCAAGCAGCAGTCATGGGACTAGTGTCACTGGATTGTGCCAAAGAGCCTTGTCTCCCCCCAGCTCCTCCACAAGCTGCCCCATTGCTGGGGTGCTGCAGGCAGTGCACAGGGATCATTAGCCTTGCAAAACTGTCCTTAAAATGGACGGGCTGCAAGAAGAATAGGGTTCACCACTCCCACTCCCCTTTTCCACGGGAGGTGATTATGGTAGGGGGAAACTCTTTTATGCCAGTAAAGCAGACATTCCTAGGCCTGGCTGAATGGGCAAGTAGAATTTTGCAAAACTAATTCTTAGTACTTACAAGATGCCCCCATCACAAGTAGAATGTGCACATGGGGGTGGCTGGACTGAACAGCTGCTGCGCATGTCTAAGAGTTGCAGGCCTGCCACTGCATGGCTGAAATCCTTGGGTATCTCCGTCATATTCTAAGTCAAGACAGTGCTTGGATAGGAGACTGGGTAAAATCCACACAGTGCAGGAATTGGTGTTGAAAGTTCTATCTGTTCTCCCTTCAGTGAGTAGTGAACCAATGCCCCAGGGTGACTATTGTGCATTCATTCAGGACTGAGGCAAATGCAGCCTATGTGTCCAATACCCAGTGTGTGCAGTGGCTTCTGGGTAACTTGCAAAGCAAGCTATTGCACTGTAGGACAGAGGGGAAAGCATTAATTAAACTCACTGCATGTGCAATGCTTCCCCCCATCGCTGGAAAGATACCACTGTTGAATACACTGATTCATTTGGAACTGAGTTAAAGATCTTAATACCAGGAGTTAGAGTACAGACAAAGCCCTAGATGGCTGCTATGTGTGGCTGTAAGATGTTTTTACAGGTTTTGCAGTTTCAAGACTTTTCATACTTATAAGAAATTGCCAACTACTAGACAGGGCTGGATCTGTTTGTGTGACTTGTATGCCTTCTTGTGAGCTCTTTTATTCAGGGTTTTTTACATGCTTGGAAAGCACCTAGTGGGTGCTATATTAATGCAAATCATGCAGATTATATTTACATTGGCTTCTTTTCCTGCAATGCAACTGCTACATCAACATCATATAAGTCCTCCATGTTCAAATTTAGGGCTTGTGAAGAGCTATGGATTGAAGAGCTGTGGTGTGATATCTTTGCAGGAATCTGTGTGTTCGTAGTATAATTGGTTAAACCAGTGGTTCCCAACCTTTTTGGCTCAAGGACCACAAATACTGTTTTTACAACCCTGAAGGGCCACCAGTCTATCAACTCATAAAAAATGATTGAAATAAATACCATTAAGGACTATATATCACTACATATTTAAATCAAACACTTTGATGGTACTCAAGTTCCAAAGGGGTAGCCGTGTTATGCAAAGTCTTAGAGAGAGAGAAGGCCAGAACTTCAGAAAACACCATTTCATTTTCATTTGCACAGAAATTTGTGTCCACCACTGAATCTAATGCACAACTCATTATGTTTTATTTACTTTTTTTTCCAAATACAGGTTCAGGAACATTATTCAGACAAGTGCTACCATTAGAAAAGAAAAAGTGAAACAAATTTAAAATTAAAATGCATACAAACTCTGTAAGAGTTACAGGAAATAAAATACCTTCTATTATTTTCCAGAAAGCAGTAAGTCGAAAGCATAGCTCTCAGCAAATCTGGGACCAAATGCTGGCCAACTAGAAAATCCTAAAGCCAGAAGCAAGAAAGAGGGGAGAGAGTGCCCGTTCCTAGACTCCTAGCTTACTTTTGATAAGCCAGAAAGATTCTTTCCCCAAGAATCAGGCACCATAGATAATACTGAAAAGGTTTATTCACGATACCGGGAAGACTGACAGGACAGCTTCAAATTGTTGGTGTTACAGTGATCAAATATATATGCTTCTTTATCAGTTACATAATCCACTTGGAATTCTTTTCCTAGTTACTTACAAGTACAGACTTGTTCCACCCAGAGAGGACAGAGGTGATAATGACTGATGCAGAGACACTTTAAGTACATTAAAGGCCCTATGGCTACATTTAGGCTGGGGTGGGAGGATGGGATGGAGAGGAGAGTACTTACAGATAGTCAGAAATGTATCTAAGCCAGAATTTTTTAATAGGCAGCCGGCCACTGCCTTATTGATTGTTCACAGTATCCTTATCCTTGGGTGGGTCTGGTATGACTATTTGTTAACTTGAGTTTCATGCCACAACTTACTGGCAGGAAAAGTATCCAAGCTGTAACAGAAGAGACCTGACAGAGAAAAGTCTTCAAAGACAGAAAAAATATTAAAGCCTAACACTTTAGAATCCATGGATATACCACGCCACTTCTCATGTTGTCCAGGGTCAGCACCATCAGGGTGTTCTTCCCAAAAAAGATTGGCAGCATGATCTGCCTGTTTATGCTCATACACTTCTGATACACAGCCTATCTCACCCTGAATAAGTGGATCTGGTTGATATTTATCTTGTAGTAATAAGAGAGGTAAATGTTTCAAAATAAATCTGTGTTATTTCATTTCCTATTCTGATGGCACCTTGGAAAATACCAGGTTTTTTTTATAGCTTCCCCATTCATTTACGGAGCACTAGTGCTTCAGCCGACCAGGTTTATTTTTCAAAACGTACAGGAAAATAAATTAATGTAGATTAGTATTTCTTTTCTCCTGACATATGAAGATGGTGTCTGCACATCAGATACAATTGAAAATCTGTGGTTGGGTGGAAGATAAAAACTCCGCAGAGTACCTCAGACAGTCTATTAGCTCTACATGCAAGGTAATTTTATTTGCTTTGTGACTCAGCTTTGGTTACACCAGGCTGCTTCTCTGAGATCTTGAATGTCATACTAATCATTTTACATCATCTAACTAGTTTACATGTTAGCATAGAGTTTAGCTACAAACTCTTTGTATTAAATAGATTCACACAGGAATTGCTTTGCTTCCGTGCTGACATACAGCTACTTCTGGTGTGGAACATGACCATTGTTTAACACCTCACAGTAGTTTCTGTCAGGGAGAATACTATCTGATCCAGTTGAAAGAGCAAAGGTATTTTAAATGAGAAGAACATAATTTTCCATGTTAGATCTGGGCCAATAGATCAGGATTAAAACCCTCAATCCTGTGAAAGTTTTCAGGTGATTTTTAATGGCTATAAGGGATCACAACCTTACTTTTATGTCTCATCCAAAAGGTAGCATCTCCATCAGCAGGGTGCCTCCATTCTCTTGGTGCACTGGTAGAGCACTGACTCAGAAGGAGTGGTGCTACATGTCAAGCCACCAACACCACTTGCTGTAGCATGTGTTTTTGGGGTGCTACAGTCGCACAGGTTTTACACATTTTAATAATAGTCACAAAACACAACACTTAAATGGTTGGTTCTTGATTTGACATTGCACCGTGCTCCTTGAGGAAGCAAGGACTGGGATGAGACTAAGCTTTGGAGAAATACAAACCTGATTTAAAAGCATCAGAAGACAATATAAAAATGCAGGTATGGATACTAGTTACTGGATGCATTACAGACCACTGCATTCTCCTTTTCTGACTCATTACAAATGACTGGCAGTGGGAAATGTCTCAAGGTTCCCAGGGTAGTCAATGCTGAGTTTCCAACTGGTTCAGAAACACAAACTGCCAGCCTAAAATGCTTGCACGGACAACAGTAAACTTGGCAGCTAATACCTGGATATTCACCTTGGAGGTGGACACAAATTAAGTTTAGAGCCATCCATGCAGATAACTGATTACAAAATGTCAGAAGTAATAGTATAGAGAAGGCCTTAGTTAAAGCAGTTGGTCATTTCCACCCCTTCCACCATTTCTGCTTGGGATGTTCATTCTCCATTGCCCTGCCCCTTGTGTAGTCATTTACACCAGAGCACAGAGGGTGTAAAATGCTTCCCTCTTTTACAACACTCACTTTGCACTGGTGTAAACAACTACACAAGGTGCAAGGCCAAGGAGAATCAAGTCCAAAGTTCAGCCATTCTTAGAAGTAATTTGAAAACGTGCCAGGCATAATGTTACAGAAGGGATGGGTTGTATTCCAAAGACAAACTATGTTTAGTACACTCCTTATTGCTTCATTACTTATCTCCTCTGGGGAGCACACGCCCAAAGCGAAGCTGTAGATGTGGTTCAAATTATTTAGAGGACGTTTGGAGGTTTGCTGCTCTCTATCCTCTTAATTGTCTCCAGAACAAAAATGTTTTCAACAGTATCCTCCAGACAAACATGCTCTTATAAATGAGACCAAATCTAGTTACCTTTAATACATTAGATCTTAGTTGGTAAGGATTTAAATGTATCCACATCGTGTTTAAACAAATCCCATGTAATAGCATTATTCGCTCTGCAATGGCATCCTTCATCATTTGTGATACAAATTGCCCAGTGCAAAACTGGCTCCTCCAATAGAAGAATAGAACCGAGACTTCATCACATGGAAAAGACGACTTCAGTTTCTGAGTCAGATTTTCCACTTGTGTGTGTGTGTGTGTGTGTGTGTGTGTGTGTGTGTGTGTGTGTGTGTGTGAGTGAGTGAGAGAGAGAGAGAGAGAGAGAGAGACACCTGTTGAGCTGGTAGCACTTTACATCCACTCTGGCCAGGAATAATTGGCTACACACTGTGCAATGCGATGTAGTGCCAAACCTTGCTGCACTTAATACAACTGTAGATCCCTGCACCAGAGGATCTCAAGGTGGTGGAGGCAGAAAGGGAACCCAGGACTCCTTAATTCCTAGACCCTGCTCAAGACAACAGGCAGCATTCCACCAATCTAGAATACTGACATATTCTGAATGGACATATCAGTAAATTCAATAAAGGAAAATCAACTCCCAGTTAGTGATTCTTAATGCGGATTCTCACATAATTTTGTATTAGGGCTATTTGTTAGTGTGTCTTGAAGTGGGTCTTAAATTCAAACCATTAGCCTATGTTGAATTACATCTGTCCTGATACCATAATAACAGGCTATTTCTACTTGTACCGAATTAGTCGAATAATCTTATTATTCATGAAATCAGAGGCATGAGGGTGGGAGGAATCTATACAAAACCCATCACTCATTGCTATTTTTAGCACCTCTTCCACAAACACCTGGAAGCTATTAATTTGCTTATTAGCTGGCATTACCCAAAGTCTCTTTAAGTTCTGTCTAGTGTACTCCTCTTCTGGCAGACCTTCCACAGTCGCAACCCAATCCAAGGTTAAGTGATTGGGGTCCTGTAGGTAGCTGGATATTGAAGATAGGTTGCCATTGAAGCAATAATAAAGTTTGGAACCCAAGAGCTTCAAGAACAGAGATGATGTGCTGAATATATGAGCACTAAATACTTCCATGCTGGAGGAAGACAGGCTGTAAATCTGGGGTGCTTCCCGAACAGTGAAGTGAACGGTTTGTGTTCTCTGATCCAAGGTGATGTTGAGCATGGCGTTCTTCTCAGCTTTCGACAGCTCCACTTCCTTCTCTTGCAATGCCTCAATCAGTGGCTGGATCTGATAAAAATCTGCCTCCCGTCGCAGCAAGCCCATTTCCTGGAAGTCCTCGGGGAGGTCCAGGTGGGAAGTTCTCAAGAAGTTCAGGATGTAGCGGAATACTTTGCCATCTCTGTCAATGAAGCAGTTGCCTTGGCTATCCCTCTTGGTTGGCATCTTCCCACTGAACATGGCACCCAACATGGAGTCTGGAAAACTAGTCAGGGTAGACAGCGAAGTGGTGTACAGCTTACCTCCAACGTTGAGCGTTATAGGTTCTGACATGCTGGAGACGCCACGACACTGGGAATAATACTGGAAAAAAACCCAAGATGACACATTTAGTTATTCAAAAGAGTCACTTTGCAGAAAAACCTTGATTTACAAGTATATATATTTTTAGCTCTATCTCAATATAAAAACCACATAATTTAGAGATGGGTCAGGTTTTACACATCATCTCAGGCACATGAGTGAGAAAAAACTATCTTGCTTTGACTCCCAAAAGACATGCAAAGGGCTTTGTCCAGTTCATTTTAATAATTGTCTTACGTGAGTGTGCTTCCACAACTCACCGTCTGCAATGAGGATGAAATTGTGGCCTCGCTGACTTCAACAAGGCCAGGATTTCATCCTGAATCCACCGAGTCCCAGATCCCTCATGCACTCAAAACTTCCACTGAGCCACAAAGTTTGGGTGCACAAGGAATAAGAGACTGGAAACCTTGGAGTGGATTGGATATGATATCTTTGGTGTCCCTTGCACACGCCCCCTTTGGAGTCCAAGGGTCTTACAAAAGTTATAGCAGTGCATCCCAACACTGCTTTTTGGTGTCTTCACTATGTTGCACAGGTGTGTGACAATGACAAGTCCTGATCGCACAAATATCCTGATGAAGAGTCAGGATGTTGTGCTGCCAATGCATATGGTTGCCTACAGCTCCATTCAATAAGCAAGCGGCTCTTCAGTTCTTCAAAGTTCACTATTACCTCAGTCTAACAGGCTTTCACCATTCCGGGCCATTTCTGCAGCTGGTGCAACTCAGCATAGCTCCACTGCAGTCAGTGAGGATATACGGATTCACACCAGCTGAGGATCTGGTCCTCAACCTATTGTTTCCTGTCTTCAGTTTCATGTTTCTTCTAGCTGGCGGTTCACAGTCCAGTCTGATCAATGGCTTGATTATGCGGTAGCTGTCTTTGATAAGCTCACACTTCAATACATGTGGTCATTCCACTGACAGCTGCTGAGTTGCTCCCTTTAGAAGACACGTGAGTGCAGGCATTTCAGTACTAAGTCACGGAAAAATGAGAAATACTGTGTCCCCATTAATATGACTACAGATCCAGTAATACACACAATGAGAACATGGTCTTTGTACTACAACATCTGATCTCAACTCACTACTAACACACACAGTAATTGTGCTTGGCACTCCTTTCATCCAGTGAGCTCCAAGCACCTTACAAACATTTGTAAATGAATACCCTTGTAAGACAGGTGTTTAATCACCATTTTACAGAGGCGGAAACTGAGGAACCGAGTGGCAAAAGCCTCAGCTTTAAAACGTGCATGCTGAACTCAAGACACAGACGGTCTGGGTTTGGAGAACCATTGTGGGCTTTCAGCACCTCTGATAAAGATAAGGTGTTAGGTGTCTGAAGCTGAGCATCCAAGAATGGAGATACTCCTTATTAATGGACATTTTGATTTAAACAGCTTATTCCAGGTCATGGAAGAAGCCAGGGTAAGAGCCCAGACACAAGTCCCTGTCCCTGTGTCTAAAGCTCCAGAATAGCCTGCTTTCTTATATCTGACATTCTGTTAAACTGTGATGTAACCCATTCATGGATGGAAGGAATCAGATCTGCTTGGGCACGCATATACCAGCTCTCTGAACCTGCAGAGCTCTTTGCTTAGATCACTGGTTAGACACCTGTGTGTAGCTGGAGATGACGGTCTTGAGCTTTAATACCAGCCCCTCATACTTAATAAAGTTGGGCAAAAAAGGCTCCTGTATATAGAAAGAGACACGCTCTGCAAACCCCACAGGACCTGACACTGTGGCGCATTTCCATTATTAGCCACAATGGGATGTTTCCTGAAAAAAAACTAGTTCCTAGAATAAAACTATTTTTTCCCCCAACCTTAAATGCTTCTCTCCATTGAAGCATCAGCATATTCCACTGCTCCTGAAGAATTCTACCTACCACTTTCTGCTTATGTAGAGAAAGGAGATAAGTCAGGTCTACAATACGTGGATTTCGGCAGCATTCGAAGGGTGATACACAAGCTATGTAAAATAACTTGTGTATCTCCCTTCAACTTCCTAACGCCTAATCACCGCGGTGTCTCCACTGCACTGAGTCAACGGGAAATGCCCTCCTGTCAACTCAGCGCTACTCTTCTTGAGGGGATGGTCTTAATGCGTCGACTTCCAGATCAAACTGATGGCAGCAAATTTGCCACTGTCACTGTTGACCTGACCTCAGATCATATAAAGAGTTGACCTGGCCTGGCTCTGTAGTTCAATTGACAGCCATGTGGCTTTCCAAGAGTTGATAATCCGGCTGTAAAAAAAAATTGTTACGAATGAAATTTGACATTCAGGAGATCGGCTCCAGATGAATGAGTTATTTTTTTGTTTTTTTAAATTTTAATCAAAGGAAAAAAGAATCCCATATTCCACTGCATGGGATGGAATACAGAGAACGAGCCCCATTCCTTTGTGTTAGCACATTTCAGTCCCTCTTTGCTGGTCCTGAATAGTTGGAGAGAGAAAAGCGTGACATGTTTTCACTCAGTTTTGTGTGACAATCTTTGTATTGGCACCACTGAGTGTCAAGAGTTATAAAGTGATGGTGGATGGTTCAGATGATTAGTGATAAGATACAGATCTTTTTACCTCTAGGTGCTGGTTCAAATCCAGCTTGTGTTTATATTGGCACAAAGATTGTTTGGTGCCTTATATCCAATGAGGGATTGGGCGGGGCTCTCAGTCCAGTTCCAATGGACATCACAAAAGCCATCCATGTAACTGGCCCCTTTTGTTGGCAGTTTAAGTGGCGAGGACAAAGACTGAATGGAGATTAAGCTGCTTTTTTACCCTTGAAGGGAGCCACTTCCATGTCTATATGAAGAACAGATGTATCCTAAATAAAGCACTTCAGTTTCACAGGATATCATATACTAATTTTTACAAGCACAGATTCACTTGAAAAGATTTCTGGATTGACTAAGATATAAAAATATTTTTAAACCCTCAAAGTTTTCAGATTTTTTTTTTTTGCACTCTGTAGCTAGTTGCCTTGTAAAATGGAATTTACCTACCACGGGCCAAATGTTTGCTTTCATTTACAACATTACTTATAAAGCTTCCTATCTTTGCAATGCTGGTGCAAACAAGAGAAATCTTATTATCTGGCAGCCCAGGGCAACCAAAAACCCTCAATGCAAATGACATTTAATTACTTGCTAGTTGCTGGGCGCCTTATGGACAATGAATCTAACCCTAGAGTGAGAATGAAAATGGGCCTCTTGCTTCACTTTCCCTGGAAACATTAACTAAAGGCAGGTGAGGTGGCGATCTGCCAGTCTAGCCTGCTGCGTTGCTGAATTCCTCGCCTGGGCGTGATCTGTGGGCCCCAACCTGTACTCTCGCGATCATGCACATAGCTAACTTAATAGTAAATAACACCCAGCTCTTATTTCTTATCCATAGAGCTCAAAGCCAGCTCCTCCAAACTGTGCTACAGGACTTAACTGCTGTTCAGTAGCATTTACAAAGGAAGTGAGGTGGGCAGATGACAATTAGCCTCCACTTTGGATCAGCAGCAGTTCTCGGCAGATGCACCCAGGGTAACTAGTTGCAGGTTAAATGAGTAGCTTCTCTTTGAGTCAGAGACCTACAGTACCGCAACTTAGGGCTTTTCTATATGGTCAGAGTGCAGAGGGAAGCTGGGATGTAAATCTACAGTACAATAGTCACACGCTATCTGTTCACATGGACCCTGGTACCATGTACAAAAAGTTCTGGAGCATCCTTTGATCTACTGTAGTTTCAAACAGAGGAAGAGTAAATGCACTAGACAATTTCCAGAGGGATAGCCGTGTTAGGCTGTATAAGGCAACAACGAGAGTCTTGTGGCACCTTAAAGACTAACAAATTTCTTCGGGCATAAGCTTTCCTGGGCTCCAACCCACTTCGTCAGATGCATCACGACGAAGTGGGTTGGAGCCCACGAGAGCTTATGCCCGAAGAAATTCGTTACTCTTTAAGGTGCCACAGGACTCTCGTTGTAAATGCAGTAGGGAACCTTTACTGTGCAGTAGCATGATTCGCATAGTCCATTACTGCCTGGCAGGCTAGTGCACTGTAGGTTTATATCCTGTCTTGCCACGCACTATCTTGCCATGTGGACACACACTTAGAAATAGCAGCCAGGGCGGGGCTGCACAGAAAAAAGATTTGGGGCACAGGCCTCCATATCCACTCCTCTCAGACACAGGCCCCAGGGCCTGTGTGCACTAGACAACCCCTCCATGTGAGTGGTTTGAAGGCAGCTCTCTCACCCCTGGAAGCTGCTTTACATACATGAAACAATTTACCACACGTGGAGTGAATTTACATAGCCAAAAAAGAAAAACCAGTTTGCAAACTCAGTTTGACTCTGAGTGGCAGTGAGGGGAGAAGTGCGGGAGTGGGGAAGGGATGGCAGTGAGACACGGGGTGTGTGGCAGGGCAGGGATGCTGGTGGGATGGCAGGGGAATGTGGTAAGGCAGGGATGGCCAGTGGGGAGTGTGGGGTGTCCATGGAGCATGGCAGGGCCAAGGAGCATGGGGATCAGTGAGGCCAGGACCTCTGCTATTTCTCTTCCCACCTCAGCGCCTCACCCGATTCCTGGCACCCCCGAGCTCAGCCAGTGCTCTGGGCTCCCCTGACCCAGAACCGAGCCGGCTGCCCCTGAACCCACCCAGTGCTCCGGGCTGCCCGGCGCCTGGCCAATGCTCTCCAGGCTGCCCTGCACCCCGTCGAAACTCTCTGGGCTGCCCCCCCCACCCCACGCCCAGCCAGCACTCTCTGGGCTGCCCCACCCACGGACCCACCCACCCGGCTCCTTCCCCCAGCACCACACCCCTGAATCCTCGCTCAGTGGGGGCACACTTACCCCTCACTGGAGTGCAAAGGAGTCAGCCACCCTGCTCCCTGCCAGGTCTGAGCCCAGCGGCCTTTCAAATTTCCTGCTGCTGTTCTCCTGCCCTGGGCCATGTGCCTGGGTGTGCGATGGAAGATTTAAAAAGGCCCCGCCCGGCCCCAGCTCCCAGGTGCATGCGTGAGCAGGGCTGAGAGCAGCTGCGGGGCCAGCTCAGGGCATTCTGCAACACATTTGGGGGCCAGTGCCGATTGATGCCTGACAGCAACAACTAATTGTAGCAACCACATAAGAAAATATCCAGCCCAGTCACGTATTTGTGCAGCACAATGAAATACAGAACTCAGATTATCACTGGACAAATCACCACAACAAAGAACTCCCTGCCAGCCCAGCTGGACCGAGAAAGGGGGCTAGACAAGAATGTAGCAGAGGGATTTTCTCCACTGTCTATACACTTCTCTGACCCCTTAGCCAGCCAAGAGAGCATTTCATCAGTGCAAGACGACAGAGAGAGAGAGCTGTTCTAGGCAAGATCCAGCACAGGAACTGTTTCAAGCAGAGGGGAACCTCTATAACCCGGAACACCACAGAGATCATCACGCTGCCCACAGCTATCCTAGGCAAGGCTGTAATTTAGAGCAGCTCCCTGTGCTGCGTAGGGCACACCAGCCCAGAATTGGGAAGATGCACAGCTGGCTGCAAGCACCTTTGTCTCTTTTTCTCTGTGTGCGCTGTGCCTGCTTACGGTACAGCGTGATGGTGGCCATCTTGGCAATGGAGCCTGAGACCTCCTGAGTCAAAGCATGAGTCTCTGTAGCTTGAGCTAAAGAGCCAGGCTTGGTAGCTGGGAGCAGCGACAGACAATCTTCTGTGGATAGCCTTCCGCGGGGAGCAGTGGGGGCAAAAATCCTAGCTTGCTTCAAAACTAAGTTGGATAAACTTATGGAGGGGATGGTGTGATGGGACAGCCTCATTTGGCAATTAACTAATCTTTGACTCCTCGTGGTAAACGTGTCAATGGCCTGAGATGGGATGTTGGGTCGGGTGGGTTCTGAGTTGGTGCAGAGAATTTGTTTTTGGGTGTCTGGCTGATGTGTTTTGCCCACATGCTCAGGGATTAGTTGGTCACCATAACTGGGGTTAGGAGGGGATTTTCCCCCAAGGCAGATAGGCAGGGGCCCCAGGGCTGTCCCTGGGGGACGGAGGGGGGTGAATGGGGTGATCACCCCGAGCCCTGCAGTTACGTGGGCCCCGCGCTGTCCCACTCCCAGCAGGGCAGTGTGGGACCCACGTGCACTGCAGCCCCTCCTCCGCCTTCGGCAGCGAGCCAAAGACAGGAGGGCAGGGCGGGCTGGGAGGGCTATGCCCAGTCCCTGGGCCGGCCATCCCTGCCCCCAGGGTGGAGCAGGCAGGCCCAGGGGTGGAGCACGTGGGACCTGGCCTGCCCCACACAGCTGGCTCCCCCTCCCAGGCGGTCTCCGGGGCTGGGACCGGAGCCAGCTTCCCTCCCCCCAACAGGCGGCCTCGGCCTCCGGGGCCGGAGCCAGCTCCCCGCGCTGGCAGCCTCAGTCTCCCGGCCCAGGGCCGGCTCCCTAGGGGGCGGAGCAGGCCGGTCGGGCCACCATGCTCCCCTCCAGTATGGAGGGCATGGCCCTGCTTTGGCCAATTGGCCCTGGGCCCTGCTCCCCCCACGGGACGGCCCTGAGTGGCCCTGTGGGTTTTTCGCCTTTCCCTGTAGCGTGGAGCATGGGTCACTTGCTGGTGGTTTCTCTGTACCTTGAAGTTTTTAAATCATGATTTGGGGATGTCAGTGACTCACTCATAGGTTAGGAGGGGGCAGGAGGTTCTGTGGCCTGCATTGTGCAGGAGGTCAGACTAGATGGTCATATGGGCCCCTTCTGACCCTAAAGGTTATGAAAAGAAGAGGGTGGGAACACATAACAGACACTGAGCAGTGGGTTACACCAACACAGAATCTCACTTCAGTATATTTAGCCCTTCTGTAGTCCCTTCCATTCAAGCACATCCCAAAGCACTTCACAGTACAATCAGTAACTAACCTCTCGGAGGCAGGGAAATAGCATTATCCTCACATAGGGCGATCAGACATCCTGATATTAGGAGCCTTGTCTTATATATGTAACTATATCATGCCCACCTCTACTCCTAAAAAACAGGTGTCCCAGTTTTTCACACCTGCTATTTGATCACCCTATCCTCACTTTACCTATAGGGGCAGCGAGCTGGAAAAAGTTGTAAGTTGTGTGACCTTGGGCAAACATCATTTCAGTAGCAGAGCTGTGAACACAAGCCCTCTCTCTCTCAGGACTCCTCGTCCTGTGCTCAAGTCAATGCCAGCATGTCTCTGAGAACAGACCAAGACGTGCAGTGATCTGCACAGGAGTGGGAGCCTCTTTTCTGAATAGTGCCAGGACATACAGTACCTGTGATCTGCTAATACAGAAACCCACAAGAGCCCACTTTAGCTCTGCTAGCACTGATGAGCTTTGAAATGCCATCTAGCACTCTAAAGAATGACCTCCTTTAGCCAAACACTCCCACCCCCAACCCTCTCCCAAAGCCCCGTTTGCGGGAAAAGTTTATTAAAGACATTCAGGCCATTTTCTATCTGTTCTGATATCATGGAGCTTCCTCTTCTTATCCTGCTGCTTTTGACTTGGCAGTAGTATTTACAAACATTGCAGAGAAGAATGTTTATTTTCCAGATTCCTTTGTCTAAAATCTAGTAGAGTATCAGTTTAATACCAGATACATTCTCCATCAAAGGCCTAAGTCCTGTACATGAAGGAGTAGAGATTCCCTGATCCCATCTTTCCCCTAAAATTAAGCCCTTTCCTCATTTTTCTGTCTTTTCTGTGTTGGAGTTTCTTCCCACCCCCTAGATTGTGGTTTTTTCACTTCTTCCTCCAAATATCCCTTTTATTTCTGTCGATTGCCCTTTCCGCCCTTCCTTCACCTTGTCCCATTTCTCTTCCATTCTCCAAAGGTTATGTGACCTTCCCTGTGGTCAAGGTGGGTTTAAAATATATGACAAACTTCCACCACAGCCTGTCAAAGCTGTTCCTACAGTTGGCATGAGGTAGTCGCCAGAACAGCCCAACTCCTCCTCACCTCAGTGCTTGCAGCGGTCATAGTCCTTAATGGCACTGGGAGCAAGCTACAGACGTTGTCATGGACAACCAGGCCAGCCTCGCTCTGTACGAGTCTCACATCCCACACTAGCTATCTTCTAACCTTGCTCCTCACCACCTACCCTTCTGTCTCTCTGCTCCCCATATCTTTTTTGTCCCGTCCCGTCCCCTCCACCTTCACCTCTTCTCTGTACCCTACTTCCCACTCTCTACTCTTGGGTCCCATCATCACTAATAGAGGCAGGGTGAAACTGATGCAATGCTGATGAATTTCATTCTGTTGCTGAAGAAGCAGCAGGATGCCGGGGCAGTGAAAGATACACATTATCTCATCTCTCCTCATCCAGCTGTATAACTGAGAGTGCTCTGTGGGTGGATCACTCTACTGTTTTTGCACTTCACTATTCAGCAAGCGCAAACAGCATGAAACAGTCTAGTTTTGCATCAGTTTTACTCTGCTGTTGCCAGTCCCAGTGAAGAAATGTTTCACGTCGGATCAGTGGTACAGGCCTGATCTCCCCAGTGGGATGTTCTTGCAGGGGAATTTTAACAATGCATAGAGGATGCCATCCCGCACCTCGTTCAACCTCCTAGAAAATGAGAGACAACAAATCAAAATGGTTTGAAGTGACTACATGTAGGATGGGTTTACAAAAAGTACTTACTGCCAGATGAATCTGACTGCGTTACTGGAGCCTAATTCTAGCAAGAATAGCAATCTGATCAATGTGGCTAGCATCAATGATCAGTCTCATGGATGCAGGAAGAGACTCACTGAATTCAAAAGGATACCTCATTGGCACAAGGGGCCTTCTTGCACGGATCAGCCTGCACCTTACTGCGGGAAGGGAAAGTGGTACATACAATCTCTTTGGAGTCTGGTAAAACATTTTATATAGTGGATCATGAAATCTTACTCAAAATTCATTCAAATGAGCTTTGGGAGAAACAGTCACAAGGGTTAAAACTAGCTGAAGGACCAGCAAAGGGGGAACAGCATGTTATCAAATCAGGGGTTGCCTAGTCAGATACTGGTCAAATCAAACATCTTATTTGTGCTTTGGAGAAAGATGTCTAGAGAATGTTAATGAAATCTGCACGATAACAGGAAGGAGTTACACATACCAGTGCGGAAAGAGGCAATGCAACAGATTAGAATGTAACTCACTCTGGAAAAAAATGCAAGTCAGTATTGCTAAGGACATATAAAATAGTCACTGGGAGAGAGGAACATGCGGAGAGAGTCAAAGGGGACAACAGCAACATTAAACATGAATCTACAATGTGATATGGCAGAGGGGAAAAGGATCGCTACCATTTTGGGCTGCAGAGTCTTTGGGCTAGTCTTCACTGACGGCGGCAAAATCATCGCCATCAGATTGACCTTCCCAGTGGACTGATCATGTCTGTGAAGACCTGCTCAGTCGATCGGGAAACTGATCCTTGAAGACCACCCCAGTAAGTAGTGTAGCGCTGAATTGAAGGGAGGGCATTCCCCTTTGACTCACTGTGGTGGACATTCTAGGTGTAGGGAAGTCAGAGGGAGATACACAAGTTGTTTCAGGTAACTTGCATATCTCCTGTCAACTGCTGCCGAAAACAGTGGGCAGTGTAGACCTGTCCATTGTCTTGTAGAACAGAGAAGTAACAGGCTGTGGGCATCTTATTACAGGAGGAGTTGAACATACCCAGAAAAAATTCAGAGAAGTAAAGTAACAGGCATGTGTGAATTGGTGGGACCAGATTATGATGAAAAGTTAAGAGAGCTAAATATGGTAATTTAAGACAAGTCTCAGGGTATCAGACAATCCGCAAAGGATATATATGCTCACAAGGGAGATGAATTATTTAGGGTGGTACAATGGGATTATGAAATGGAACATTTATGCTAAGTATCAGGAGGAACATCCAGATTTAGGTCTATTAGCCTTTGGAGTAATGCCCAAGAGGTGGAATCCCAACCTCCTGGGTCATTTTAGAAAAGACTGGACTAAAAAGCTAGGAAATATATTACAGGGCATAATTCTGCACGGGCAGGGAATGGATTGGTTCCATCTAATAGGTAGCTGTGAAAAAAATTCTGAACATCCAGTCCTGAACAGATAAGACTTTAAATCTGGCGGTTTTATAAGAAAATATGGTGGTTCCCTTTATTAGGCTATCGTCTCATTCTCTTGAGTATATTAAAATGAAATATCGAGGCTGCTGCAGCTGTTCAAAGGCAATCATTATAGGCATTCTGCTTGTTCTGTTTCAGGCTATGCGCCAAAGCTTTCTCATTTTTAGAATGGATTGCTCTCACTTGCTCTTGCATGTTTCATTTTGTTGCTGCTTTAGCATTCATTAATGAAAATGTCACTTGCCACCACTCTTGACACCGTGTGTCAGAACTCAGACCACGCAATGCTCTATTTCAAATTCAGGTAAAAATTTCCATGCTTACAAAATACCTAGGTGGCATGAACAAGAGTCATCTGCTCTGAAATCTAGACCTGGGTGGTCAGTCTAGCCTGCCTTCCGTGCTCCTTACTGTTGAGGATTCACCTGACTGTGTCCAGCAATGTCTTTTATTCTTGGTCTCCACACTCAAGACAGTCTTATTATTAGCAGTGCTGAAACTCACCAGTGAAGGATCAGGGCCCCATTGTGCGAGGCAATCCCATTTGGGAGAATTTACAGTCTAGATGTCAGGCAGAGTGTGACAGAAAGACAAGACAGACAGCCAAGGTGGCAGAGGTGGGAAGAAGTACCAAAATGAACAGTGTTTGGCAGAAAAATAGAGGTCGCAGCTCACCACTGACCTATGGATATCACAGCAGAGCTCAGTTTTCAGGAAGGATTTAAAACAGCACCTGTAAAGAACAGTCTAATGGGGCTGGCAGGCAATTGTATTTGGGCCATTCACTCATATCTGCCTCAAGTCCTGACGCGCAGGCTTTGCTGTACATATTTGTGTGGGCTCAGTTTGACGGAGCTGGCTGTGGAAGACCCAGGTTCTCCCACTGCAGTGGGACAGGGGAATATGAGCACTGTTTCCATACCAAGAGCTTGATAGCTTAAGAGACAGAGGGTTCTGGTGGTGAGCTGCTTTATTAAACGTGCATGTGCCTCGTCTTCATCCGTGCTGGCAGAAAGTGTGCTGCGGCTTCCCCTGGCTTAAAATGGTTTCCATCATGTACAGGGTTTACAGTGGGGTTCAATGACTCCGAGCACCCCTATTATACACATTGTTCCAGACCCTCTCGCCTGTCTTGGCTGAAGGTCTTGTTGATGCCCCTGGCTGCATCTGGGGTCGCGCACTGGGTAACTCGAGGGGGTGGAAGGCCATAGTGCCGATGAAGCCCCTTTGCCCCAGACTCAGAGGCAGCTGGGACACCATATAAGGATGTTCCCCGGTTTCAGGAAGCAAAGTAGATAACAAGTCTTGAAAGTACCAGTGGAAATCAGTCAAAGTTTGCTCTCTAAGAGAAGGGGGAAGAGTACTTCCACCGTTTTCAAGGAGAAAAGTATTGAAGTAAACAACCTGTCTATATAAGGGTAACTGCAATGGGGGTGGGGTGCGCATGATTTGAGACGTGCCTGTCTCCGTGTGCCTGCTTGAGATCTCAAATAAACCTTAGAGTGCTTCTCCGCCCTGCTGTGGTTCTTGGTGCTGCGCACTCCGGGCAACGAACCCCAAACTGTTGCTAGCCCCAGCCCGTCCTCGGGCGTCCCACCTGCAACAGTCTGATTCTGTGGAAGTGGAATTTTTGAAGCAGTCATTACTAATGCCGGGCCCTCACCCTTCTCCTTTTTCACCCAGCATCTGAGTGACGTGGTGTAGCACAGGGATCTCAACTGTCATCAGAAATTCCCAGCAGGTTCAGGGCTGCTTACCACTCTCCCTTTTCTTATGGCCAGACGGGAAGGGTGTCCTCAAACTCTTTTCTGTTATAACATGGGGTCCAGGGTACGGAAAAGGTTGGGCTCGCTGGTCTAGCAGACGTGCCAAACAGACACACAAGCAAAATCGAAGCATGAATGTTCATTTCACAACATACCCACTTTCCTTGCCTTTAGCAGTCAGCTTCCTCAATCCCTCCTCTATTTAACACCGGTAGAGCTAAATGTACAGCGCTAAAGGGCCAGGTGACTGCGTGTGGATAGTGAAACCAAACAGATGTTTGTCCTGGGTGGGGACAACTTAGTTGGGGAAGTCGGAGGTAAAACAGTAGGTCAAATTGAGGCAGAGGAGTGAAATAATCATTGTAGGAGGGGGAAGAGGAGAAAGGAATGAAGCTCAGTAATTACCGAGGGGGCTGGGAAGAGGACAGGGAGATGGAGATCATGGAGAAGGGAGAGAAGAAGCAGGCAGAGAAGCAGTTGCAAAGTGATACAAGGATAAGGACAAAAGCTGAGCATAACCCACCCCTCAAAAAACTGGTGGTCTCCGGGCACCTTCCATTTGGTTTTTAAAATCAAACATTTACAGAGGAAAAAGTCACTCACCAAATCAAACCCTCAGTATATTGAAGAAGCTAAAGCAACCTCTTTCTCCAATGTAATCAATCATGCTCTCAGTAAAGCATTTCACATGTTCTCCAAAGCCCTGGCCAAATTCCCTGTGGGCATTCCTGCTCACTTAAAATCCTTCTGGTAGCTTCAAGGGGATATCATGTTATCTCTTGTGCTGGATTGCGGGGTAGGGGTGTCACTAGAACAGTTCCCAACCTGGGGGGAGCCAAAGATTACAGGGAGTCTTGAGGCTCCAGTAATACTGAGGTCATTCAGCCCCCTGAGCTCCATGTCAGCTGGGCGCAGCTCCCCTGAGCCAGCCAGAGCAGCAGCCCCAAACTCCGCTGCAGCCAGCATGGAGGAGTAGTTGCCACCAGTCCCACACTGGCTGGGGGTCTGGCCAGAGAGGAGCAGCCCTGGCCAACCCGCCAAAGCCCACCCCTGCTACTTCAGTTGGAGCATGCAGCAGCAGCTGCGCCAAGGTAGGCATAGCTTCTTACTAAGAGTATTATTTTGTAATTTAGTGTTATCATCATCATGGTATGTATTTAAGGGGGTTCTATGTGTTTTTGACTATTGGAAGAGCATGTGTTTTACCTAGTGTTAACTAGAGGGGTTTTCACTCAAAAAGGCAGGGCACCACTAAGCTAGACCTATTAAGTTTGTACACATATTGGCTGAGTGGTTACCCCCTGCTTCCGACCTACCCCCTTCATTCCCAGAGGCAGCCCAGTTTTCACAGATAAGATGACCACTGACCTATGGGTGAAGTTAGAGAGATGGAGCTGTGTGTTAACAGACAACTCGGCGAAAACCAACGCTAACCTGCCACGCGTCATCAGAAACTAAACCTTCCCAGCAGCTTAAAAACTGCACATGACATATGGATATCTGTCTGCCTGTACCTCTGTGCTATTAATTCCGTGTAGGCTTTGGGAGAGGGGTACAGGGCAGGCCCCTACTAAGCAAAGTGATCTCTGTCTGTAGAGCATGATTCTTCTTACAGTTAGACTGGCACAAAAATAATTCACACAGCGTTACACTGGGGTAAAACTGGTGTGGATGGAGAATCAGGACCACAGCTTGGTATGTGCGGGCAGATGTTGCTAACAAGTACCCCTCATTTCAATCCATACAGGTTGTAGTGTTAACATCTGGGACATGCTCTTTTTTTCGCTGCCCTGTCAGATTGTGCTACCTGCCTGCTACACCAGCTCTGCCGCTGGCCCTGGGCCAGTCCCTGGCTTCACCGCCCCGCGCTTCAGTTTCCCCTTCTGCAAGGTGTACGCTGCTATATTGTTTAACGTCCCCCCTTGGGGTGTTATTTATTGAGGGGTGCGTACGGACGAAAGGTTTTTTGTTTATTGGGATGATAGCCCGGCCTTGATTTGATGGAAGGGAGGAGGCACTGACAGATACATTAGTAGTTAGGGGAACCAGATTATAAAGGGTTGAACCGATTTAGCTGATAACCCAGGTGATTATTATAGGAACTAAATATTGTTTTTATAGGGGAAGTAATGAGTAGGGTAGAGGGGTACTAGGGATTAACAGTACCAGGGAAAACAACAATGGAATTAGGAGAGTTATAAGCATAAGATGTTTATTGCAGATTATTATGAGTACAATAAAATTTATGCAGTTCTTTTTTGTTTCCTTGTACATTTTTTTTAACTGTTACATATTTGTAAGGTTTAATGATTTAGTGTTATGCTGCAGAGGCTTTAAAAATGAAAGTAAATGCGCATTATTGAATGATTAAGTGCTAAAGCTATTTTTATTACATTGTGATTGCCCCTACCTTTAAAGGGGATTGCAGTTTATTTACCTGAACTTCCAGGCTGGGGTGCTAAACTGCTTGTTCCCTAACCTTATACTTACCTCCCCATACTTTTGGGGGCAAGGGTGCTAAACTACTTTAGCCCTAACACCAGGACTTGGGGTGCTAATACTTCTGTTACCTATATTAAGTTACTAAGTTACTTATTTCTTATAAACTTATATACCTGTAGTTACTTTTGAACCAGTGTTCGCCGAGGCCCTATTGGTGATTTTTTAATACTTACCGAACTTTTTGCCAACGTGTCAGTTTCGCCACCTTCGGGGATTAGGTGCTGACCTTTTTTTGATGAGCTTGGGCCAACGTGCCAGTTCAGTTACCTTTAAGACCAGGTTCTGACCTTTCTTTGGTTTTGGCTATGGGCAGACCCCACTTGCTATCGTAGCCGGAGCCACGGGGCATTTTGAGTTATGTCCAGCCTACTGTCTGCCTTAGTTTTTTTAGGGCTGATATTTATAAAGTTTTAGCCCCTCGTGCCCCTCCTGTTCGTTTCAGAGAATCCCTTGTTCTTACTCCTTTGCAACATAGCCCCTCGGTTCCCATACGCTTCTGAGTCTTTGCGACATTGCTATCAGTTTCCATTCGCTCATGTACCTTTTGCAACATTATCATTAGTTCTCATGCGCTTATGCAGAGAGCTTCTTGCAACATTGTGTGTTCAAGGCTGCAGGTGCACACTATGTGACGTTTGAGTTTTTGGCATAGGTTCATGTGAGCTGTTATGCTAAGGCCTTTGAAAACTCCCACGAAAGCTCATGCGATTAATAAATCTGTTAGTCTTTAAAAGTGCCACAAGACTCTGTTGTCTTTCTACAATAGACTAACACGGCTACCCCTTTGGAATTTGACTACTCCTATAACTATATAAATTCAGTAATATAAAGTCCCATTTCTAAACCCACTTTCCACACAAGGGGGGGGGGTGATGGCATTCGCCGGTGGGGGAAGGGAGCGAAGGCGTGCACAGTGCTGTACACTGTGCAGAGGCAGCCCTTCCCCCCAGAGGGTGCAGAGCCAGAGCTAGGACCAGGCTGGGGCTCTGTGCAGCCCCCCGAGGTAACGCAGCACTCACTCACCCCTCCGTCCGCTGGCCCCTTTCCCAAGCGCTGCAGGGCTGTAGACATGAGCCCAGGGAGGGCCGGCTGCGAATGAGAGGCTGAGCTCTATTAGCCACGCAGCACTCCTTGGGACTTGTAGTTCTCAGGACCCCAGCACGTCAGCCACCCGATGGAGGAGAGAACTACAACTCCCAGCAGGCTCCGGGCAGTGCCTTCTCGCCCCAGCTGATGTTAAAGGAGACGCAGGTGGTTACTGCCGACCTGAGCCGCTCCTGCGCTGCCAGAGGCTGCGCTGGGAGCAAGGGCGGGCTCAGCCCCTGGCACTGCGCGCGCTGTAGCCGCAGTTTCGTTGCGGAGTGTTTGCAATTGCAATAAGGTATTTATTTGCCTGGCAGGCAGGATCGCGGAGGCAGGAAATGTTTCTCCGGCGGCGTTGGAAGGGTAGGCGAGCGGCTGTGTTTTGCTAAGGACTGGCAGGCAGCGTCCAATTGAAGAGGGGGACTAACTTGAGCAAAGGTTTTCATCAGGGCAAAGCTCTGGAGAAAGGCTGTCTTATATCCTGTGGGGGTGGAGGGAGAATCTGGGGAGAGAAATGGGCGATATTCCCATTCTGTGCGGGTGACCCTGGATTCTCTAACATGTGACAAGTGCCCCCAAATGAGCTCCATAACAGCAGCATTAGGAGTACAGGTCCACTCTTCAGGCAGGCTGAACTCTCCTGGATTGTGATAGGGTTTTGCTGGAGAAATCAAGGCAGGCTCTTTAGGCATGTAATGTGTATGCCACTTCAGGGAGGATCTCAAAATGCTTTCTGAATGTAGGGATGTCCTATTGTATGTAAACATCTGGAGCAATAGTAAAGTGCATTGTGAGAGACAGAAAAGGCCAAGTAGATCATCAGATCTATTCCCTTGCCAGGGGTTGAGCTAAAGAGAATGCATCGAATATTAATCTATTTGATGTTTTATGATAGCAGGAACTTGATATAGAGCTTTCCTTTAGTCTTTATAAAGTTTACTCTGGTTTCAGTGTGCATGTCTGTTTTCTGTGGTTTAAATCATGAGTGAGAATCCCAAGATGTGTAGGATGGAGATAAATTTGGGTCTAAAATGAATGACGTATGTCATTGTTATGAAAGCCCAGTTTTACAGGTGTGTCTCCTCTCCTCAGCCAAAACATTGTAGGCATCGGCATCTTAGAGCTTTCAAACATGTCTTTGATGTAATATAGCAAGTACCTTTAACATTAGACTTTTGCACTGAAATGGTTTGATAAATGGGGCATTTTTCTGAGCCAGGCATATCCATGGTTTTATACAGATAAAGGAAGACAGAAATGAAGGGAGAGGAGAGATGTTTATTCTATAAATACATTAAAGAAATGACCAGCACAACAGAGGGGGATTATTTACATTCTCCACGGTAACAGACAGGGCAGTGGTGTGAAGGTCACAGCACATTAAGGTAGAATCTAATGACCAAACCAGTCCTGGGCACAGCAACCAGTCGGAGCAGTCTGACGGGTGCTGCTGGCGGGGAGAGGATTTTCTTGTTTGATTGGGAAGCAAACAATGACTTGGGAATCAAAGGAAAATTAGTCTCTCTGCTAGTTGAAAGGGAGGTACCATCCCAGGAAAGCATGGTCTAGTGGTTCTATATTCTTCTGTTCTATATTTTCAGCTCAGCCACTGATTTCTCTATGCAACCTTGGACAAGTCATTTTTGTTTTTCAGTTTTCCCAACTGTAAAATAGGACAGTAATCTCTCATGGAGTTTTTGGGAGACTACATCCATTAATAGTCATCTCTGTCATTGACAAAAAACATGTAAATGCAAATTATTATTTATTGTGGCAGGGGTTGAACTGAGAGGACACGTCCAGGGAGGGACAGGATGAAATGCTGGTGGATCTGGATTTTATTTAATGTTAATACACACCTGTAGATGAAAGAAAAAGTTTCAGCTAGATGTTGGAACAAAGCTCCTAACGCCAAAAACTGAAAAGCAGTGAGTCATGGGCTCAAGTCACCATCACAGCAGAGATGTGAGGACAGGTTAGCTAATACATTTGTGGTCCTCATGTAGCTCAGGTCCTGCAAAATGCTGAAAGTTGGAATGGATGATAATAATATAACAAATTCTGCCCAGCAAGAGCTTTACAATGAGCGCTGTGCAGCTCACTGGGGCATCCTGGAACTTCTTGGCACTCAGAGTCTCTTGCTTCTGATGCTAAAAGAGAATCTTGACCAGCTTTTTCTGGTAAAGGGCTTATGCTGCACAAGAGCAGTTCTCATACAGTGCAGCAGAGGGCAGTAAAACACACACATACTAGCCCGTTCAGTACAGTAGTGTGTACTTCTATATGGCCTTTCTTCCAAGGATGCGCTATGTCTACACTGGCAAGTTAGTTCGAATTAAGGAAGCTTAATTCGAACTAACTAAAGCCATGGCTACACTAGGCTTTAATTAGTTCGAATTAAGGGCTTCCTTAATTCAAACTAATACATTTGAATATGCTATTTGAACTAAGGGTTAATTCAAACTAGTTAGTTCGAATTAACCAATGTGGCCATGTGAGTTCAAACTAATTGCTTAGTTCGAACTAACTGACCCATTGAACTCAATACAATTCACTAATTCGAACTAAGCAAGTGCCATTCATGGCACTTGCTTAGTTAGAACTAAATTTTTCTAGTTCAAATTAAGTTAATTTGAACTAACTAAAATTAGTTTGAATTAGTTAGTTCGAATTAACTAATTCAAACTAACTTTAGTAAGTGTAGACATAGGGAGCTTTGCATATGTAGATTAATTAAGGCTGGCACCCTTTGAATTAGGTAAAGCTTATATAGGGCTTATTTTGTTTTGCTTCCCTTGAAATGAAGCTATTGTTTAGCATGCAACTGTTTAACAGTGCTTGTCATCTCTGGACAGGAAGTGAAGAATATTATTATATCCAACTGAATAGAAAGATGAATTTAGCAAGGCAAGGCGCAATTCTGTGGTATAGAATTTGGCCCTGTCTTTTACGAAAACTACCAGTGGCTAGTTAATGGCTCAGAACATCAGTTGTATGTCTCACTCAAATGATGACTCAGCTGGTCTTTTATAGCCTTACTAGCTTTAACTTTCTTCTTAACAATCTCAGAATAATGGGCCTGATTGTCCTTGCTGCTTACAGCACTTTCTCCCGATCAACTCCAATACAGTCAATGCATAAAACTTGTGTAGCCAGATGGATCATCCAGGCTAACATGGTGGTGGATCTCAGGGTGGATATAAGAATGGATTTTTAAAAAAAATATATTTTTAAAAAATTTAAATTCAGGTTTATTTAAAAAAAATCCTTTTGAAATTGACCATCTATATTAAGGCCTCACCTTGTTATAGTCTATTAAAGTTATTTAAATTAAATACCCAAAATAATATTGAGAAGAACATGCTCGCTGTCTGATTAAAAGAAAGTCAGACCCCTGAAATGGTGGAAGATGCTAGCTAAGCACCTGGAACAAGGGTCTGCTGAAGTGATAATTTAGTTTTTCACAACAGTAGCATCTTCTGTAGTTGGAGAGAATATTTTCTTAATTTCATCTTGTTCAACTACTGTAGTTTGGTTCAATGACTAGTAAGTTTATTCAAAGTTAAGAAACTGATTGGAAAAGAAAACAAGCTTTCATCCTTTCTCAATCCCCAATCTATGAATAAAAACTAGGTAGGATGAGATGTAATGGATTTAATCTAAAATCTTGAAGGACATGGTGGCCAGAAATAATCAGTTCAATTTGTGACCTACAGGTAATACTTCCTTTTGTCTCACCAATCAGTTAGTTTTAAATGCAAAATGTGTTTTGATAAACTTTTCCCTCTTATGTATCCAGCACATTTAAGGTAATTTTATTTAATAAAAACATTAAATGCTGTTTTTATGCATGTTTAATTCAATTTCCATCCAAATAGCACTTGACGCAGGCTGCAAGTAAAAAAATTAATCATTGAGTAAATAAGAAATGCACCATTCTCCATTTTCTATATAATAATGTAAATATTAAACATTGCTTAAATTAATTACTGATACAGCATAGCCAAGCAAAAATAAGCACTAGCTTTAGCATAAAAGCTACATTTAGCTACAATTCAACATGTTTCAATGGTTACAAGCTAGGAAGAATAAACCACGTTGGTGTTTACTCCCTCATATAGCGAGCAATCACATCCTCATTGTCTTCATTTAGCCAGGCTAAATTACACCTGCAAAACACAGTTAAAACTGATTATTTAATGAAGATTACCTGCTTGCTGGTTTAAATCAGGATTAAAATCAGTTATTTAAATTATTTTGATTAAAGTCAATTGACCCTGATGGATCTTGTGGTTAGGCACTGGATTGAAATTCAAAAGAGCTGGGGGTCAATTCCTAACTCTGCCACAGATTCCTTGTGTGACCTCAGCCAAATCACTTCATTTTGCTGTTTTTCCATTCGCAAAATGGGAATAATGAGGGTACTTCTGTTTGTCTGTCCTGTCCATTCAGAGCAAAAGTTTTTTTGGGGGGATCTTTCTCTTCCTCTATTTATATACAGTTCCTAGCAGAATGGGCCATGATCTCAGGGCTCTCAGGTGCTACTGCAACATAAATAATATGGATTAACGTGTTAGGCAGTCATAAGAAACTGAATTAAAAATAAATGGAAGGATAAAGAGCAATTATATCAATGCTCAGGGCATATGCAGATTGCTGGCCTGAGTTCTTGACACATGCACCCTAATTTGATGGAATAACCAAGCAGAAGATGGATGGTGTCACCAGGCCTCAGTGGGGTCACAGCGGAAGATGCCAAATTCAGGACACGCTGCTGAGAAATGGGGAGCCCTCCCCAGACCAGGGGTTATTCTCCCATTAGATTATACCAAGCCAGTAGTAAAAATCAACTTGTGCCTCATCTGCAGTGATTACAAAGAAGTCCAAGTTGCAGTCTCCTTAGGCGTCTCAGCCCTTATTTCACCATCCAAACACTAGGCTTTATGAGAAGCGGTTACTAAAAATCAGTGTAATCAAACAAAGGGTTCTTCTGGTCCCAGGAGACCAGCCGCAGAGCCAGGTCAATATCTATCTCAGCTCTTAGCCAATGATCATGCTGCTGCTAGTCCTTCAGCATCCACATTCTGAAGGCTGAGTTATAAGAGAAAAGAAGGAGAGAGTTGAAATGGTTCCGGAAGTCACACACACATCATCATTGTAAAGTTCTTGAATCAGGTTTGTAACAGTGACGTTACAGACTGCTGGCTTGTAAAGTCTCTGGTAACTTGCAGAAGACTGGAAAGTCCTCAGGCCATCGATGGGAACGCTCCTTTTAGTGTCAGTCCAGGGATCAGAGCAGGAAAGATGCAAAATGGAGATTCTTTCAGGGTCTTATATACCTTCTCCCGTGCTCTCAGTCTCAGTCTGTGAAAAATTACAAGCACAAGATGGAGTCCAGGGTCACATGAGCAAGTCACATGTCCTTGTATGCTCCAATGAGTCATAGGAGCAGCAGTTATTCATATTCTGCCTAAAATGTCCCCAGGAAGGCCCATCAGCCAGGGACAGGGTTCATCTATAAGGTCTATTGCAGGAGTGCCCAAATGTACTGACCCTCGGAGCTGCATATAACAATCTTCAGATATCTGAGAGTTGAGGCACATCTGCTCGGGCTTGAGGCTTCAGCCCCGAATCCTCCTTCCCCAATGGGCAGAAGCCTGTAATCCCCACCACCACAGTCTCATAGGCGGAGAATGGCAGGGGAACTCTGTGAGCCACACGTGAACTCTAAAAGAACTGCACGTGAGCCAGAGCTTGGCCACCCCTTGTCTATCATCTGAGCTAAGGTTAATGGACTGTCAACTTGAATGGTTCATTCACAATCTGGCTAGAGTGAATACAAACTATCATGTGAGTGTGCCCCCAAGAGCAAAGGGATTTGAAACACAGGTATATAGTTAATATTCATATCTTTAGGTACAAGGTGATATGTGCCTACAAACAGAACAATCATCTTTGATAGACTGTAGCTTTTCTATTGATACCCAGCTTACATGACATACTTCCTATCAGATTTTTTGCAGTTATATAACCATGGTAGCAACAATGATATACATGCTCCTATTTTAATCATACAACACCTCAGCTGGGTCTGTAAAACTCAGGAGTTAAATGACAGATACATTTAAAAAAGGAGGAGATATGGCCCTATTGATGAGGGATGAAACTCTGCTGATGGTAGTTAGCTGGTGAATTTAGCCTCCGTAGGCAGACAGAGACCTTGGTCCTGGGTTCTAATTCTCTTCTCTAAAATTCCTGGAGATCTGCAACAGCAGGACTTTTAAAAAAAAAAAAAAAAAAAAAAAAAAAGTTACATGTGTAAGTAGGAAAACACTTTGATCATCAGAATATGTGTAGTGCAGGCTTCTTTTTTTTTTTGTCTTTTTGATAAAGTTTGTCAGACAGTTCATATAGTCTGTCATTCTGGATTCCTTCCTAGAGTATGTGCCAACTATAGTTACATTGTTTTGTTTTTGTATTTTTAAAGTTGAAGAACACCTAAGATCTACTTGTCTCATCCTTGTTAGATTTGAAGTAGGAAAGCTGACTCTGAAGCACTGCAAAAAGGTCTAAGAAAACTTTATTGAAAATCTACTGCAGGAGAGTTGGAGTGGAATAAATATATTTAAAAGCAGTTGGAGGGACTTCCGTTGAAATTAATCTCAGTTAAAGAAACACTGCTGTTTTGAAAATCACATATTAAAAGAATCTCTTACCTCTGTTAAAAACCCCTTGGATTATTAAAATGAGATTGAGGATTTTGGAGGGATGGGGGCGGGGGGAATCCAAGCTTCCTTTTCATCAGGTATGTTGGTTAGTTTCATTATTTTGTTTAGTCAATTACACTTTCTAATTCTGGCATGCTGTTAGAGTGCGGGGGAGGGGGGGAGTTTCAGCACTGCAGAGAGAGATTTTAAGTAAACAAAGTACACATTTTAAATGTTGGATTAAACAGCTCTATTCTTATTAGAGCTTTATATGAAACCTTAAATTTAGGCCCTAATAAACAATGCCTCTTGACAATCTTTTTTTAAGGGGGCTGTTGTGGGAGGAAGTATAAGAGATCTCAATGTGGCTGAGTGGGAATGTAGGGCTCTAAGCTGCATGGTGCTGAGTGCCCCATTGAAGTCAGGGAGCTGAGTGTGTCAGGAGCAGGCTGCCTGGAGAGATACAAGGACTGGAATTTTCACAGGTGCCTAAGGGAGGTAGGTGCCTCTTCCCCAGTGCCTCCCTTTAGGTGCTTCTACACTGGCAACTTAAGTCGACTTAAGGAGGCTTATGTCGACCTAAACAAAGCCACGTCCACACTGGGCTTTCATTAAGTCAACTTAAGCATTCCCTTAAGTCAACTTAAGGAAAGCTTAAGTCGACTTAATAACATCTGGTTTTAGGTCGACTTCTTAAGTCGACTTAAAGCCAGTGTGGCTGGGGATTAGCACCTAAATTGACCTTATTAAGTCAACTTAATAAGGTCAACAAGGGGCCATGTCTACACTAGAAAAGTTAAGTCGACTTAACAAAGCCTTTGATTCTTCCTTGCTGCATGCACTTGTGGATGTTCTCGGCTTTTGATCATGGCACCAGAAATAGAGTGCATGGCCAGAGGCATAATTTAGTGCTACGTGGGGCAGACATCCTATAAATCTGTATCCAAGGCTTTAGTACAGAGAGTTCTGAGGAGAGCAGGAGGCACAGAAACTGTTGTACAGACCATGCCTACCCTTTTCCTAGAACATTCCCTATGCACATCACTCTGCACATTGCTGCTTGCCCGGGAAGCAAACTGGCAGTTCCTATTTCATGTGACTTTTGCTGCAGTGCTTGCATCATGCCCTTTCCCTGAGCTTTGGAGCCACCTAACAGCTGGGAACCTCAGGGTCTTATTCTAACAATCATTAATACTTTGTATCTCTGTAGTGTGTTCCTTCCACTCCAGGAACTCCGCACACTCTGCAAGCATGAGTAAACAAATCCTCTCAAGAGTCAGTGTGAGGTAACTATTATGGCTCCCAGATTACAGATCAGGAAAGTGAGGTACAGAGAATTCAAGAGCAACATTTTCACACCTATCCACTGCTTTTGTAGACCTTGTTTTTTGAGTACTCAGCCTGAGGTCTCATGGACCCTGCATTTCAGAGGGTCAGAGCACCCATTGTTTCAACTGAAGTTAGTGGCAGCTGTAGATACACAGCACTTTTGAGGGCATCCTGAAATTGAGATGCTCAAAATCAGTGGCTAGTTTTGCCCTAAGTGACTTGCCTAAGGTCATACAGAGAAATGGTGGCAGAGTTTGGCCTAAACCCAGGACTGCAGGCCATCAAAGCCACCCTTATTTATCACATCCAAAAATCTACATTCAAACAGGGCTCAACAAAAAGGGCACCAAATCACCCTGGTGACCGGAATTTGTAGCCTGGCTCCTAGCTCCGCTATGGAAATGCAGTAGAAGAGCGCCCCTTGGCGACCAAAAATAAAACTCCTGGCACCTAGCTGGTAGCCAATTTTGTCAAGCCCTGCATTAAAAGAATGTTGAGATTGAAAAATCAAGCACTTAATAGTTAGGAAATGCCAGAGTTCAGGTTGTCTATGCAATGTTATTTCAGTCCTTTGTGCATCCTGTGATCCTGTCCTGAGTTACATGATCACCTGTCCTCTTTCACTACATAGGATGGCTGGTGCTCACTGAATGCGCAACTATTGGTTATTTTTTTTAACTTCCAATGTGTGGCTCCGTGCATTATTTACTGTACTCCAAACTCTGTACTGGAGACAGGATCATTTATGTTCTCCTGGGCTTCTTTGCAGCACTTATCACTTTTGCATCTGAGTGCTTCACACATGTTAATGAATTTATTGTCACAAAACCCAGCGAGGCAACCGCATAGGATTATTATTCCTGTGGTACACATGGTGCATTGTAGTCCATCACATTATGCAGCTCTTTATATGGTCAAAGCATGGCTCCCACTGACTTTAGGTGCAACCATGAAGGCTCAGCACTTCCTCACATCAGACCTAGGGTCTCAGATTGGGCACCCAGAAAATGAGGAGCAGACTATTAGTGACCACTGGGGAAAAGTCTGATGTAAGTGACTTGCCCAGTATCAGAGAGGAACTTGGTGGTAGAGGCAGAGAGATCATTCCGTTCTTCAGGACAGCATACAACAGCCTTAACTATGAGCTCCTCCTTTCTGTGCCTGCAGGCCCTTACCTCATTCACTGCATCCCTTTCCATTTCTGCAACAAATGAGGCAGGGGCCTTGCAGACAGCAGCCGCTTTCACTGTATAATCCTGATTTCTTCCTCAAGCAAGTCCCTTCTGTGCACAGAATGAAGCAGGCATCCTGAGGGGAAAATAGAGCCTGATCACGTAATTAAAGACTGTTATAAGGTCGATGCACGAGGAGGGCGAATTAAGCACAAAGGGTACGTCTGCACCGAAGCCTTAGGTTGACTTAAGGACGGTTAAGTCTACCTACAGACTCCTGCGTTCACATTGAGTGCTTATTAAGTTGACTTAAGCGCTTCCTTAAGTTGACTTAATAACACCACCTCTGAAGGTTGACTTAAGTCAGTGTGGACGGGGAATAGCCCTTAAGGGCTGCGTCTACACTGGTAAATTAAGTCGACTTAAGCAAGCTTAATTTACCCTGCGTCTACACTACAGTTTCCTTAAGTCGACTTA
>ML685818.1:3456553-3525032 GCA_007922175.1 Pelusios castaneus
GGGGGGGGGGAGGCACAGGGGAAGCCTGGCATGCCCACCTACCTGGCAGGGCAGAACCCTGCCCCTATGCCCTGCCAGGATCCCTGTCCCCCTTTACCCCATTGTACCTAGGTACAATGGGGCAAATGCTGAGCCCCCTGGCATTGGGCAAGGGGTGCCCCCCTGCCACTGTGGACCTCCCCCAGATCCCCCTAAGCCCCTAGAAGTCGACCTAGGCATCCAGTGTGGATGCTCTAGCTCCACTTTTTAAGTTCCCCTTTAAGTCGACTTTATTTTTAAGTGTAGACACTAAGTTGACTTAGTTAAAGTTGACTTAGTTAAAGTCGACTTAAATTAACAAGTGTAGACATAGCCAAGTTGACCTAATTGGCCTCCAGGCCCCGGTGCAATGTGGGACAGCTACCCACAATGCACCACTACCCACAATGCACCATGCTGGCAGTCGGCTGGAGTTTTCAGTGTGGACTCTTTAAGTTGACTTAATAGAGCCTCCAGTGTAGACGTACCCAAAGAGCCGTATGTGACCCTGTCAGCCTGAGGTAGCCACCTAAAAATACCAAGATCAGGGCAGGTTGGATAAAGGAGAGCAGATTCCCCCAGTACTGGTGGGTGACACTGAAGTCAGACTTCCCCCATCAGCCACAAACATTGCTGCTGATTTCCCACACCGGTTTTCTAGAAGTCCCAACAAAATATACTCAGCCCCCTTTACTGCATTTCAGCCACTGGTTCTCAAACAGCCATTAGGTCTAGTAAAGAGATAAGTTACTTAAAACTCCATGCTCTTTACCAAAAAGGTTCTTCTGACCCCATAGGATCAGCTGCATTACTAGATCAATATAATTTGGATCTTACCAAATTACCACGCTGCCAGCCAATTCTTTAGCAATTAAAATGAAGGTTTACTATACAAGAAAACTAAAGTAGTTAGATACAGACATTAATTAAAAGTCCATATACATCAAGTCCTTGGCAGAATTTGAAGTACGCAGGCTTGTATAGTTCCTCTGGTGTACAGTACCTGGATGGGTCTCAGACCTTGCTTCACAGTTTCAGTTGTAGATTAATAAATCCAGAAGTAGGTGTCGGCTGTAGACTGAAAGACTGAACTGAAGATGAGACTGCTGAAGACAAAATGCTGGGGTGTAGCTGCTTTTTTGATGTCTTCTGGCCTTTCCATGCTGTTTGTGGAATTTTACAGAAATAAAATGGAGTCCAGAGTCACATGGGCAAGTCCTGGTGACTCATCAGGTCTCTCCTTGGGCCCATTGTGCCTGAGAGTTTCCGTAATGGGCCACTATGCAGACAATTGCTGCAGCCATCCTGTCTGGGGTGTCTTCCAGAAACACATCACAAGTTGAAATACAAATATATCAAACATATCCATAACTTCCAATACAGGTATGACATACTCATAAACAATATAATCATTCTTAGCAAATTATAACCTTTCTATAACCTAACATGGCATAGCTCATATGGAGTATTGTAATTTTGCAATATTGCTATGAAATAATATGATGAATGGTCCCCCTAATCCAGACAGCATCACACCTTAATTCCCACATTTCCTAACTCCTGAGTGCCTGGCATTGCCATCTTAATGTTCTTTTAACATAGGGTTTTGGCGTGTAATACATGGACAGATAAAAGCTATTAAAGGACATTTTAGGGTTTTCCTGGCTCCATCTGTTCACTTGGACCCTGGAACATTATGGCAATGCTGGTGAGTATTGGTAGAGCTGCCCCAGTCCAGCTCCTGGCCAAATGTCCTCCCTTCTCTTCCCTAGCAGCCAGCTTGTGATTCCGAGCTGTATCCAGTAAATCTCCCAGTTCCTCTTGCCAACACATTGAGGCAGAAAGCACCTGCTAGAGGGCACCTGCAGTTCCCCACTATTTTTTCTCTCTCCGGTTCCAGTAAATGATAAACTCAACAAACCTCAATGATACAGAGCTTCCTCTAGAGCTGGCCACAGGCAGCAGCATCTACCACAGGAACACTTTGTTTCAGTCCATTCCTCTCTCCTACCAGCCAATCTCTCGAACCACACTACCAGCAACCTCTGCGGGGGAGGGGAAGGCCCTTACAATATTTCCTACTAAGCTTGTTCTGTGGAATGGCTTGAACTGTTTCAGCTGAAATTTCCAAGAACTGTTCGGTGTGAGGCAGACTCGTCATGATATGGAAAATTTCAGCCCACATAGTTAAAGTTTGGAAAAATTATAAGCAATTGAAAACAGGGGCTTAGAATGGAAAGCTTTGGGCAACCTTAACTACAGGTGTTGCTGTTTGCATTGCTTATAATAATTTGTATGCAATAGAGGTTTCAACTCATTTGGGGGCCCCATTGTGCTGGGCTCTGCACAAATATACAGTAAATGCTCCAATGATGTAATGGTGGGGAAAAAAGAGCGGGTAAACTAAACTCCACCTTCTACAACTGAGATGT
Source organism: Pelusios castaneus (assembly GCA_007922175.1). Lineage (NCBI taxonomy): Eukaryota > Metazoa > Chordata > Testudines > Pelomedusidae > Pelusios > Pelusios castaneus. The sequence goes on from ML685818.1 coordinate 3,459,004, forward strand.
GTAAATTCAATTTGTCCTTGACTATACTACTGAAATGCTCTCAGGGGCTTACAGTCTTACAGAGCAGACAGGTGGATGAAACAAAATCAGGGGACAGGAAAGAAGGGGTAATTAAAATAGGCTGTTTAGCAGCAGAATGATCATTCCTTCCTCCATGCTTTTAGTCTGTCTTACCACAGATAGTTCTGTCAGAAAAGCCAGTTCTTGGCCTCCATATCTTTTCCTCTCGTAATAATTTCTGTTGAAACATCTTCACTTGTGGGTTTCTTATTTTCTATTGCTACCCTGTCTCCATTTCCTGCAAACCTCAGTTCCCTGGATGTGTTTCAGCTTCTGAAAGCATTTAAACTCTGAGCAACAGCTAACTAGCTCTTGTTTATAGTGGGGACTTAGAGGCAAGCATTGGTGCACTAGGTGGAAAAATCTAGTGCAGTTGCAGAGGACAATATAAACCAACAAGCGCAACACAGAAAGGCCAGGATCATTCCCAACTGTGTGTGGCTCTACAAAGATGCAGTGCAAAGACGTATGATTCCACAGAGCAAAGCAGGCAAGTTTCAGCAGAGCATAGAGATGGTTCCTGAATTTTGGGCATTCATGGGGGTAGGAAATAGTTTGGACAATAAGAGGGATGTTTAGTTGTTGTTAGTTTGCCAGTTAAGAATTCTGGAGACCGGCTTTTGTGTGTGTGTGTCTTTGTGTTTTGGTGTGGAATTTTTTCACTAGTAAGCCACCACTCTATTCTCAGGGGAAACATTCTAGTTCAATCACAAGACACAGGCTTGATACAGGAATTACTGGTGGAATTCTCTGAACTGTGTTATGAGGTGATCATAATGGTCCCTTCTGGCTGGAAAAATCTGTGATAAACCAGGGGGGAAGCCCAGAAAATTCGCAGTTATCATCTGATACTATAATTGGGCCAGAAAAGATCACTTGGGTCAAACAGACGGACACCTTTTCTGTACAATGCCTAAAAGTCAGAGATGGAAAAGATCTGTTACATCATCGAATCCTGCCATTACGGTGCTGTCTTCAGTGGCAGATGCACTCAACCTTTCTTGAATCATGCTTCACTTTAGGTTTTTTTTTTTTAAAACTTGGAGGCCTTCCCCCCCCCACCCCCCCACCATTAGTGAGAAGGACACTGCAAATATTTGTGTCAGGTTGCAACACCACTCACTCAAAGACTCACTGTGCTCTCTGAGAAAACTTGTCATGACCATAGGTGGTCTTAGCGGGTGTGCAAGAGGGGCATTTGCCCAGGGCCCCACAGGGGAAGGGTTCCTATGCTGCGGCTATTTTAAATCTCCAGGTGAGGGGCAGGCTGGGGGGAGAGCAGGGGACTGGCAGCGGGGCTGGAGGTGGTCCTGGCCAGGCAAAAGGCAAGGATGGGGCTCCCCATGTGGCGTGGGGCGGAGGCATCCTTGAATTTTGTCCAGGGCCCTGGAATCCCTAAGAGTACCCCGGATAGGACACCTCTGTTTAGAACCTTTGTTCTCTGGTATATTGTATGTCATTCCCACTAAAGTTTGGCCCTGTTATGGCACAATTCATTTTAGGAGCTTAAATGCTTTACAAAAATTAATGAATTAAGTTTTGCAACTGCCCTGTGCAAATAAGGAAATCGAGGTACGGAGCTATTAAGTGATTTCCTCAGGGTCACACAGGAAGGCTGTGGCAGCACCAAGAATAGACGCCTCTGCTCCTGCTGCCCAGTCCTGTGCTTTGATCAGTAGACAATGGTTTTAATCTAGCTATGTAATCTAGTCACGTAGCCCTGCCTTGACAGGTAAAAAGTTGAAAGGAGAGGTGATCTTCTATTTAGGTCTGGACAGGAATGCAAATAAACCAGATTCAGTTCCTAGCTGTTGTACGCACAGCTTTCCTGTGGGATTTTGGGCAAGTCAATTAATCTACTCTGCACCTCAGTTCCTCATGTGTAAAATGAGGGTAATTCTTCCCTTCGCCCCCACAGTGTTTGTCTTGTGTGTCTAGACAGAGCTCTCCAAGTCAGGGACTGGCTTACTGTGCATTTGTTCAGGTAGCAGCAAGGCACTATAATGGAAATAATTGTTTTTAGGACAAATCTAGCTGTTTGATTAAACAATATTTATCATGGAGTTTCTTGCTCAGTGTTTTCATCCAGTGCCTGGTTACAAATCAGACATTAATGTTGTTCTAAACTGTTCCAGTGAAATCCTTGTTCTTTCAGCAGATCTCTTTTCTAATCCCATATATGGTGAGTTCGGGCAGTGACAAATGGCAAAGGGTGCCTGACTCTGCAGTCTCCATCTCTCGCTTTCTGTCTCCCCTACCACTTTGACAGCGTAACACAAAAACGCAGCCTTTCCCTGATGAGCAGCCAGGATTTGCATTATTCTCTTCCAGTAAAGGCTGTGGCGACTGGCAGCGCTATGGAAAATAAAGAACCACATTAGCTGTGCAGAATCCTGTCATAGCCTGCTTTACATCAGAGGGAGCAAATCGAGAGATGGCTCGAAACGTGGTAGGTAGGTAGAGAGAGAGAGGAAACCAAAGAAGCTAAATGTAAACAGAGCTGACCTCAGACACCTTGTTCTGTAGTTAAGGGGATGGTAAATTACTGGGGAGGGGTTTCTGCATAGGTTTGTTCACGAAAGGTGCTGAAACGACACCCAGCTGAAGCCTGCTCTGTCCAGGTTCCAGTCCTGTATATCTGTTTATCTTAGGTACTTGTAGCCCCTTGTCAGAGGGCACACCTCACCCCCTGCCTCATTTTCCTCTCCCTGGTGCTCTGGCTTACCACTCCAGTCAAGTCAATAACTAAAACTTAATCCTTTCCAGCATGGCAAAAGTCCAGCTAAAAAGTCCCAGCAAACAAAAGTGTTCTCTTTCAGGACTTCTTTAAGTTCAGCCCACCCCTGTTCCCAGCCCCTTTCTGGGCTTTCCCCTACTCTGGTATAGAGCACTGGTTCCCCCTGGAGTGTCGTTCTCCTGCAGACCCAGTTCAGGACCTGCCATGCCAGACTGATGCCCTCTTATGAGGTGCAAGGCAGGTGGCTATTAAGATCATCAGACCCCCATAGTCCTGCCCTTTCAGGCTGGAAAGCAGCTAATTAATTATGCCAGAGGACCTCCCTTTAAGGGAACCAGTCACTCTCTGACACACACTCCACCACCATCGTATCTGAGCACAGATGCATCTCTTGGTCCTGTATTGATGAGAGGCTGACTCCACAGAGTGGTTTCCATATCCCATATTTATAATTCGCCCCAGGGAATATTTTATCTTGCATTTATTCGAAGGGCAAGTAGATGACCATTCATAGGAAGCTTTATTTATTCTACGTTTTAATTTTAGTAGGGTGTTTTTTAACCTTACAGCCCACAGATTGGTGGTGTTACAGAAGGATTTAATTTTCCATTCTATCTTTCAAAGCGTCACCTTGCTCAGTTTTTTGGGATGTCATTTTTAAAGCTAGGTTAGTAATCTCTGTTTCTTTAGCATATATTTACCACTTTCAGTTTTGTCTCCCTCACCTCCTAAACGCCTCACCTTCCCACCCAAGACCTCTTCCATTACTGTTGACAAAAACCTCTGTCCTTCTATGTAACCAAGCCTGCAGTCATGGGCTGTCTGACAGCTCCTACTTCTTTGCTCCTGCACAGCTAGGACAGAACCAAGTCCTGTGGTCTCTTCCCTCACGATGGATGGCTGAGCCACATCCTAGTCACTCCCCACCTTGAATACGGCAATGCCCATCTCTCAGGTCCATTTGATACTCTACCCACCACAGTCCATCCAAAATGCTGGGGCCACAAAATCAAGTCACTCCAGCCGTGTCACTTTCCCCTTGCAGTCTATTATGACCTGGGTCTGTCTGACCTAGCAGTCAGCATAGGAGTCAGGTCTAGTGGGCAGAGTAGGCATCCATGAAGCCAAGGGTTAATCTCAGAGTCAACTGTCAGTCACCAGAGCCAGAGGTCAAGCCAAAGTCAAAACCAGGAATCAAAGCGGCGGGTCAGAGCTGAAATCAGATGTCAAATGCCAGAGCTAAGGATCAAGCCAGAAACATGGTCAGAAGCCGGAGGCCGGGATTAGAGCCAGGACGCATTACTGAAGATTGGAGGTGCGGTGTAAGGACAGGAGGATAGGCAAGCAACCACAGGGCAGGAGCATGGTAGGACATGGAGCAAAGTGAGGCATGAGGCAGGCCAGGAGCAGAGCGGGAGGCAGGCGCAAGCAGAGGCCAGTGTTTCTACAAATGGCCTGTTCCTCCTCTTAGCTTCAATAGTAATTGGACCCACCAATGGAGCCTGGCGCTCCTCCCATCACAATGCCCATAGGTGGTGCTGTGCTTGGGGCTAAAGCCCTAATGGCGTCTCAGCCCACCCAGTTTCAGTAGGGTGGAGGCCAGGATGTGGCAGCTGCCTGGGGATTCCTGGGTTTAAAGGCCCATGACATCAGAGTCACTCTCTCCCCATTGCACAGCTCATCAGATTCAAATATCTTGTCCTTGTTTTCCAGGCCCCATACTGAGGCAGGCCCAGCATATTCGTCAGAGCCAGTCTCCTTTCATGCCCCTCCACCAGCCAGTTCAGTTATTCTGTGTTTTCACACATCCATCGGCAAGGACTTACTAAACCTGCTAAATAACCAGCTCCGGTGCTGTTAGAAGGTGGCCAGGAGGGAGTGTCTCTTGGGAAAAGAGGTACCAGCCTCCTTCTCCAGATAGCTCCTCCTGCTGGTGACCAGCTGAGAGAGACAAATAAGGAAACTCTTCACATCGAGTGCTGAAGAAAAGGCAGGGTTGGGGAATCTGTGGAAAGCACCATCCATAGACGCTTCTCCCATAATCAAGGGACCAAGAGTCAGTAGGATGTGGCTGTTGTGTTGTGGTACATATCCTACATGGGGGGAAGGGTAGTTACCCATCCATACTTCTGGGTATTCCAACAGCACCTGAAATGCTTGGGCTGACCTGCAACAGGTTAACACCCTCAGCATGGGTTCTTCTGAGGGTCAGTCAAGTGCATCAATCACTACCAAAGCCTCAGGACTGGCTACAATCAGAACTGTCTGTCAGTGTCTCATCGACCCTCTACTGCTAAGAACTAAAGAAGATTCCTTTCAGCTCAAGTGTCCGTACATCCGGAGCTGGGAGATCTGGGTTCTTTCCCAACTGTGCTGGTCTGAGTGGCCCTAGCACTTGGCGCAGAAATGACAGACAGCCATGGATTTGTTATGATGTTACGGTACCAATCCTAAACCCAACGAATGTGAGAACATCAGATCACAGCGTCCAAATGCAGGCACACAATCCCGTGCAACAGATACACACCCAACAGGCACTCGCTCAGGCTTGTGCTGAGACTTTCTCGGGTTGACAGGGAGAAACGGGGAGTGAGTCACTGGAAGCTGTGCGGGGGAGTTGCAGTGATGATCTGGGATGGTAGGTCTGCTTGCGTGCATAGAAAATTGCCTCTGATTGTGGGGGGTGGGGAGGTTGACTGAACGCAGAAGAAGAATGTCTCTAAAACGGGGAGTATTTTCATCTGTGTCATCCCAAACTGCTCTTTTAAAAGTCATATCCAGCAATTTAAAAGATGAAACAAAAGACAGACAGATATTTTTAGCCACAATAAAGGCACTTCAGCACAATAACCAGAGCCAGGCACCTGCTGTGGGTGGAAATAGTCAGTGTTGTCCAGGAATTAGAGGCCATTAGTCCTGCAGACTACAGCACAATAGTTTTGCAGAGCTCTCCAATTCTTGGCTGTGCTTGGGGCGGGACCTAAGTGGTTTTTAGATCACTTTTGTTGCCTGCTCTTGGGGCCAGCTTGGCCCCTGGTAAAAATGACCTCAAAGCTGCTCTGAGTTGCAGCTGGCTGTCTACAGTCCAAAGGAGATTTCTAAAGTGGCAGCGAGTTGTGCTCTGACCACTATACCTTCCTACCTAGGAGCAGATGGAGGTTTAGCATAGAGCCAGTTTGACACTGCGGCAGGGGAATCCCCAGGGAACCAATCAAGCCAGCTCTATGGCACTGCTCTAATGATACAGAGTGGCCCTATCTAATTTGAAGATCATCCCCGTATCTCAGAATCTGCTCTGAGTTGTATCTTTATTGCTTGATCGTCACTCTACCTATTACAAGGGGGAACAATCAAGGCGTTTCTTCCTCTATAATGACTCTCAATGTAATATTAAAGATTAACAGGGGAGGATGAGGGGTGGGAGCAGGAGAAGGCACACAGGCTAAAATTTTACGAGGTGAGGTGCTTATAATGTCGCTCTGAAATCTAGAATTAGGTGCCTACATCAAAGTGGCTGGATTTCCAGAAGTGCCGAGTACTCAACCCCACCCCCTGTGCTTGGAAGCCGACAGGAGTCCCGGGTGCTCGGTAGCTTTGGGTGGTCAAGTGTAGCTAGGAGCAACTGGATTAATGTGTTGCTGTTTCACACTGTTTCAGGGTCTGAAAGCAGACATGGACAAGATACTAGAAGCTGTGATGATGTCTTCATACCCCAACAATGTGAAACATGGGCTAGTGAGACGTGTCATCGAGGCAATAAAGCAACCCATGGATAGCGATCAGTGCTGGTCCATGCTGGAACTCTCCACCAAGTTCTACCTCATGGGCGACACTAAGTTTAAGAGAGAGATTGGCAAAGAGATTTTAGAAGTTTACGGACACTATCACCCGGAGGTGTTCGAGGAGTTCTTTAATGTCCGCTTCCTCCTGAGTCTCCTTCAAGAAGGTTATGGCCCTATGGGTAAAAGAAGCCTTTACATACTAGATTATATCCACCTGGGACTGCAGTTCATCTTGGATAGCTCGTCAGCTAATGACATTTTCAGCCTGCTGAGGATTGAAGTGCTCCGCAAAGTCTGCGAGAGGGCTGGGCCCAAGCAGTGTGCTAAGATCAGTAAGCTCTTAACCCAGCATCCTCAGTGCGTTCCCACTGGCAAACACCAGGTCTTGTTTTGCCAGCAGCTAATCCGGTGCATCGGGCAGTTCCGGTGCATCTCAGAAGGAGAAGATGACATCATGGAGTTTCTAGACCACGTGAATAAAGTGAGCAGACTGCTGCAGAAGATCTGGAGAGCTCAGACCTCATCCATTCTGCCATCCTTAAAAGAGCTTTTCACGATCATTTCTTCGACAGGTAAAAATAATAGTGTGTTTTCGAATGGTGTCCTAATAATGAAATAGAAGGTCTTACATTTTACATTGCTCTAAGCTCTCTTGGTACTTCAAATGGTTACACAATTGTATAGGCTATAATAAATAGAAATTTGCATCATCCGCTACCGAACCGCAACAGTAAGTACACAGCAACCTTACCCAATGATTTAGCTCGGAAATGAAGAATGTATTATATCCAGTTGAGACCGCAGAAGAAATTTTAAGAAGAATGTAATTACTTACACAAGCTGAAATTTGACCAGAGTGCTGGTGGGAAACAGTGATGTAGCGTCCAACTCAACTAGAGTCAAAGCCAGTGGAAAGATTCCCATTGACTACAGTGGGAGTGAGCCTTTAAAGTGTTTGATATTGTTCCCTCTAGCAGCCAGGCTCGGTGAGTCTACGAGCCTGCTTCCTACCCATGGCCAATGATGTTATGCCGTCAGTTCAAGTGGGAATGGCTTGTGCTTTCAGTCAGGGGTGTAGCCAGCCCCCGTTTTCTGGCCAGGCCCCTGAGTCTCCAGGGTGAGCCCAGCCAGTCCTGCTTCTGGTCATGTGACCAGAAGCTTCCTGACGACAATCCAGTTGCTATTGGAGCTTCTTGGGAGGGATCGACAGGGAGAGGCAGTGGAGCCTGGCCCCTGACGTGTCAAGGCTGCGGCAGCTGCCCTATACTGGAGCTATTGCAAGGCAGTGCATGTGGGACAGGAGCTCACCCTGGCCCATAGTGCTGTCACTCACAGTCACATCTGCCTGCTGCTGGCTAGCCCATGGCCATAGTGGAGGAGCTTGCGCTGCTGCTGGGCATTCCGGTGGGTGGGCCTGCTGGCCAAGTGGGCAGGCCTAGGCCCATCCAGGCCCACCCATAGCTACACCCCTGCTTTCAGTGCTGAAGTTCTCAGGCTTTAGGAACAGGAAGCCCTAGATGCCATCCCCCGTGTTCTCTGGGATGTCCATTAAGCCACGCTTCATGGTAGAAATGACTGCTCCAATGCATGTAGCCATGCTGAGTTGTTACAAAAGCACTTGGGGGAGAATTTCAAGGGGCAGTGAGGCCCCCTCACACCCTGTGGGAAGGTAAATGCCCATTCTCCACTCCCACAAAGTGCAGTGAGAACTGGGCATGTCTCTGCCCTGTGGGCCTTTGGAACCTCACCGTTGGCCTTGTGCCTTATAGCATTGGCTCTGGAGTGTAAACATCCAGGAGCAGACCGCTGGTTAGTGCAAAGTGAGCAGAGAGGGAATTTGCTTGTGTAGAGATCTAGGTGTTGGGACCAATTGCCAGCTGTTAGAAAAGCAATAGTACACTCGAGGAGCGGTCCCTTCCTCTTCCGGATGTGTGCCTCATCCAGGGCATCCGCCATGACCACAGACTTTGGGCCATTGGAATTGTCATCCCAGAACAGATCGCTGCTGAGTCAGTGGCGCTCTGGATGAGCTGGCCCTTGATACAGTGAGAAAGGATTCAACCTTTGCGGTTGGGATGTGATAATCTAAACCGGAGTTCCCTTGTGACAACCAGCAGTAACACTCTCTCTGTTCTTACTAATATCTCACAGAGGATCCGGAAGCTCCATCGAATGCCTTGGCCAGCGTGGTCCAGCACGTTCCACTGGAGCTCATGAATGGCGTCATAAGAAACCTAACCAATGATGACAGCATAACTGATGTGCAGATGATGACAGCAATCAGTAGGTAGGCAATGCAAGGAGGTACCGATTGTTGATCAACCTGGAAGGCTTCTTGCTGTGAATCCTCACTCCAAGGAAAGACCTGTCCTTCCTAGCAAATTTCATCCAAGGACTCAGACTTGGGGGCAGAAAAATCTTTGCTGATATCCTGTACAGCTCTGGTGGTCTGAGAGATAGGAGATTTTGCTGTCCCTCCTCGCTATCCTCAAAACATTCAGGACTCTGGGAATAAGGATCAAGATTTTTCACTAGTGGTCTGTGGTTTTTAGGTTCCCAACTTTGGACAGCTTAAAGGGGGTCCGATTTTCAGAAAGTTCTGAGAACCTGCCTTCTGAAAATTGGGTCCCTTTAAGGTATCTCAGGATGGGCACTCACAGTGGAGGGGCACCCAAAATCACGAGACATCTGAAACTCTTGGCCAAGGTGAGCACAACTGCCAGTGGATCTTCTTTTAACTGGGTGATGGATCCCCCTTTCTCACCCTGGCTGAGAAAGCAGCTTCACCCTAAACTCAGAGCTGCCGTTTTCCTTATTGGGGCTATCAGCAGGGCCTGGGCAGCACATCAGCTGGTGCTCGTGGCTAATAAGGCACCACTGACTGGCTCCTGGAGCAGCCACTGTCTCCTACCCTAGATCCTCTGAAAGAACAGGGAGGTGATATGCTGGGAAGGCCTGGGCACAGAGAAACTATGGAAGGTGGTGCACTGTTTAGTGATCAGTTGGTGACATAGCTCAGACCCCATTGTGATGGCTGCATTAGAATTACCTGGTGCGAGAGAGGTTATAAAGGAAAATCAAAGGCGTACTCTCTCTCCCATTTCATGGTTGCAGCTAAGCCCCACATGACTCTTTTGTTTGCTTACCCGAGCCTGCATGCAAGAGTGCTTGTCTAGTCTGTCAGACTCTCTCTCTCTAATTGATGCCCAACATTCATCCAGCATCCCAAATTTGCAGCAGCACTTCTGGTACCTGCCTATATCCGGGCCTGTCGACTCAGCAATTAGTTGCACAAGGGGGGGTGGGGGAAGCGGGAATCAATCTTCTTAGCTTTGTTTATTCCTGAAGTAGGTTCAAGGCTCCCATTAGCCGAAAGCTGTGTGTAGCATAAGACTTACAGCAGCCAAGGTTCAAAATAACAAGAGGTAGAATCTAACTTCCCTGCCTGTTGCCTGGGACATTGTCTTAACCCCTGGTTTGCTGATAACATGGTAGGGTTTAGTCACTCTGCGCAGCCCAGTATATCTTTTATCCTTGAACAACAGAGCTCTCTCTTTTGGTCTACCGTCCAGGTCCCTGTCATTCTACTTGGAACAAAGAGATTGAGAATCTTTTTCTCCTGAAGAAAAGTGCTTCAAATTTGTCCTAACTGGGCGAGATGGAAATTAGCTGCCCTCTAATGGTGACCGGCCTGTGTGAAATGAACATGATGGTCTCAGTGCAGATTCAGTGGAGATATCGAGGAGTGAATGAGCTGTGGAGGCTTTGATCCCTACTCACTTTAGCACCCATTAACCCTTAACCAGGGGATGGGATTACTCGGGGAGAATAGAGGTTTAACGAGTCAGCTCCTGAGCGACCAGAGGAGCTAGCAAACAGCAACAGCCAATAGGACCGAACAGCCATCTGACATTCTAGAGGTGTCCTCCAAGGTCAGGCTTGGGATATAGTCTCCAATCTGGGGTCACCAGTCTCCTTTGCAGGGCCACGGCCACTTCCCAAAACTCCTCCATCTCCCAGGTTCTTTGAGCAGCCTTGGCCTAAGAGCCTCTTCACCCTCAGCCAGACCACTTCCTGCTTTCCTCTGAGATCCATGCCCACCTTCTCCTCCAGTTTAAGTGTGTGCTCTCCTGCACCCAAGGACAAACACTCCTCCATAAAGGGCAGGCTGAGCCCTTTCCCTCACACAAAACCAATCCTCTCTCTGGCTCCCTATGTGGGACATTAACCCCTTCCCTCCCTGTTTTAGTGCAGGGTGTGTTCTCCTCTTCCCAGTTTACATGGGGGGAGGTAGCCTTGTTCACTGGCATACCTGTACTGTGGATAAACAAGATGCTTCCACATGTAGATCCTTTTCACCAGCACAAAGTTCTGGGGTGGAGTCTGTCTAAGGTGATCCGAGGCAGTGCAAAACACATTTGTATTCCAGTGCAGTTTCCAATTCACATGTTCTTTTCTTTTTTTTTCCCCACGGGGAGCAAATCCCAGATGCCACTGTGGATTCTAAGAGATAATTCCAAAGAGCTCCAGCTTCCAAAAATAGCCATTGCAAAATCAATTGCATCTTTCCTTTAAAATCCTCTGTTACGATGAATGATGAGTAAATGATTACTCATTGCTGCTGAAACATTAAGCAGAGCTCCTAAAATGTAATTAGGCTCACTTAGGAGCCAGGCAGAAGTTTTGGTGGAGCTTATAAACTGATGGCTCTCCAGACAGCTACATTACCATTGTTCTGTCTTCCAAGTGGAATTACTCTGAAAGGCACGTAAATGGGTTTTTATTTTTGTGCATCAAACCGCTTTCACCGCTGCTCAAGATGGGTGTGGGGCGGTGGGCACCTCAGGGTATTTTGGCTCCGTGTTATGAAAGTAGGGGCAGAGCCCAGAGCTGCATGGCAGGAATCCTAGAGGAAACTCTGCTGTAGAGGGGCTGCCCCAGAGCTATGGAACCTGGGAACCTGAACTCCCCAGCCCCAGCCAGGAAACCATGCCATGTTCCATTGGAAAACTGCCTGTAATTTGATGAAAGCTCATTGAACTCCAGATGGTTTCACGAACGTGCACAAACGATGACCAAATAGTTCCATTGATAATCTAAATTTACAAATAGGCAAAGAAAGAAAAAAGTTGCTTGAGAATGTAGTAGCGTTTGATTTAAGGATTTTTCCACTGTATACTTTAACATGTGATGTTGACCATTGGTCTTTTAACATTAACAGTTGTAAAAGTAACTTTCTGAACCTCAGCAAATGCTGTCATTAAATCATTATCGTCTGAGCCCCTGCATAATTCCCTGAAACTATAAAAATTTAAAAATAGAAAAAAAAACATATCTGTCAAAATTATAAAGAAAAAAAATTAAATTCGGCCAGGCCTAACTATAAATGACCCTAAACCCACTGAAACCGGCTCAGGAAACACTTTCTAGCTGTAAGAACAGTAGGACAATGGATCGGATTGCCTAGGGAGGTTGTGGGATCTCCTTCACTGGAGGTTTTCAAAAGGAGGCTGGGCAGACATCTGCCATGTAGACACAACAAACCCTGCATCTTGGCAGGGGGTTAGATTAGATGACTTTGCCAGTCTCTTCTAACCCCATGGTTCTATAATTCTATGTAGTACACCAGTGGAAAGACTTCAACAGACTTTGGATCAGGCCTTCTTAATAACTCTGTAGCGCTGAATTACCAAAATCCTAATCCAGCAGTCATGGGGCTTGGAATAAAAGATGGGATGTTTAGTTGTGGGCAGTTCCTTCTGGGGTTGTCCCAAGCTCCTGGCCAGGATTTTGGAAGGGGCAGGGTTGACCTTCATTGATATTATAATGCTCATGATAAATCATTATTCTAAGTATTTGTTTTCTGTTGTAGGATGATTGATTGGATCTCTTGGCCCCTAGGGAAGAACATAGACAAATGGATCATTGCTCTGCTGAAGGGTTTGGCTGCAGTGAAAAAGTTCAGCATCTTGATTGAAATCACTCTTCTGAAAATCGAGACGGTCAGTGTGCCTGTCAGACATGTCTGCAGTCAGAGGCCCTCCTTCCCCTTTAGAACCGGAAGGTCTCTCTCCTGCCTTTCAACCAAATTTGACGGAGACATGTATTGACGTTAGTGCTGCAACCAGACGGTTACAGGGATCACTGTAGAATTGGATATACTGTGCATTGGTGCTGTGGCGGGGTCTTCGTTAGTGCGTTGTACCCAGTGCCGTTTGTACCAACCTTCTCTTGCTATACAGAACTGGTAGGCTGGGCTCTGCCCCATCATGCTTTCGAGCTAGCAGTTCTTGCTCCCACATACAGTGGACATATAAAAGCGGGAGGCAGAGCTGTCTAGTCATTAAAGCAGGAGACGGATTCTCACTAGCTCAATGTATTGCCTCAGCCAAGTCAATAACAGAGTGGATTTTGAGTTCCCCATTATTGAGGGCCTGACTCGAGACACCCAGCACCTGATTTTCAGAAGTGCCAGCCCTCCATAGCTGACTTGAGCTGTTGTGGTGGATGCTCAGAACAGCCTGAAAATCGGGTCCTGGGCACCTCAAGTTGGGGTACCCAAAATCAGTGGCCACTTTAGAAAAATATCATCTCGTTTCTCTGCCTCCATCTCCCCATTTGTACGAGAGCTAACTATTATCCCCCATCTTTGCGAATCAGCGGCGGAAGGCACTATAAACGTGTCGAGTGTCACTGTTAACCGCAAAGTTCCAAAGAGGGAGCCGTGTTAGTCTAGTCCAGCAGAACAAACGAGGAGTCCTGTGGCACTTTTAAAGTCTAACACATTTATTTATCGCATGAGTTTTCATGGGAGAAAATCCCACTTCGTCAGACACTTGAAGATGGGGAACTTCAAGCATCTGACGAAGTGGGATTTTTCTCCCATGAAAGCTCATGTGATAAATAAATGTGTTAGACTTTAAAAGTGCCACAGGACTCCTTGTTTGTTAACTGCAAGTACCTCTTGAATGAACGAAAGCGAGAGTGGGAGGGGGGTATTATTTCTCCTGCTGCTGCTGCTTTTGTTCTTTTTCCTTCCACTGTTAATCCATTGGAAAGAGACCTGACAGCCATTTAAAATTTGCTTGTAATGCATTTAGCTTCTGGGATTGTGGTAGTGGTGGGTTATAGATCAGCTTCCGGAGTCTTTGCTGTTGTCATGAGATAATGGGCAAAAAAATGCCATGACGATCTTGAAAGAGAAAGAGATGTGTACTAGCCCAGTGCTTTCAGAGCACATCACCCATAGATTTATCGGAGGGGTTGGAGACATTTCAAACATCACGGCAAAGAAAGTGAGGAATCATTTAGAAAATGTAACCTTGCTTTGCACTCGTTTAGCACCTCCCAGCTAAGGATCTCAAATCACCTTGGCCTTGTGACAGCACCTGCAGCCCTGATGAGGGATTGTGTGAGGCACACTACACGCATTCAGCCAAGTGTCTCTGCCCCAAAGAGCTCACAGTCATGGTGGGTGGAGAGACATGGCAGGTGCACACAACTTTCTGTGGGAGGGCCGGGCAATGCACAAGTGAAACAGTTATATTTGGCATCTTGAGTCGCAGGACCTCATCAAGTGTTGAGCCTCCAAAGAGGCTCGTGAGCTGGGAAGTTATCTTCCTTTTACAGGGATTGAAATCCCAGGCATGAGAGAGGTTCGAGGACTTGTTGGAGTTCATACTTGGAGTCCATGGCAGAGCCAGGAATAGAACGTAGATCTCCTCACTCTCACGCCTGTGCTGCCACAGGCTCATCCTGTGACCTCTTTGTGAGGGACTCCTCACCACAACGTGAAAACTGCTTGGAGATCCTCCTGTGCCCCTGCCGAGACCTCCATCAGATCTGTTGTACGGCCTCCCTCGTGGCAATTCCGGGAGCAGGCTGCTTGTCTCAGGAACTTCCCATACCCCTAAGCCTACCCAGTCTAGGTCCTGAGGACATGACGCCCTGCCACCAGACCTTCCCTTTCTCTTGCTCTGTACCTCTCTCCATGATTGCCAGCATTACAGAGTCTCTCTCCCTGCAGTGCCCAGTGCCAGGTCATACTCCTTCCTCCTCCCCGCATTGAGCTGCCTGCCAAGAGCGCCATTCCCCATCTGGTACTGAGGAGAGAGACAGGCTCCCATGGAGATGTGTTGGGTCAGCAAGGGTAGCCAGGAAAGGAAGGCAGGGCGTGCCCTGGCCTCTGGTATTGCAGAGAGATGCTGAAGCTTGGGGATGCGGGACTCAGCAGATGTCTCGTGGAAAGGAGGATAAAGAAACTGACGTCTCCTTGCTTTGCTGCCACAGACCCGCGCGAGCTCTGTAAGACCCAGTGGTGAGAAAGCCGCCCTGTCTCCTCTCAACCAGCTGCAGTCAGCTGACGCATCACAGCTCTTGGGACTAAGGCAGGTGCAACTGTTAAGGTGATCTCTGCTATAAATACACTTGAATTTGACTTCAGGCATTACTCCTACGGGAGCAGAAATCTGGAGGGCTCAGGGAACAGACGCTGTTTCCTCTGGGATTGATTCCTGTGCCCAGGGAGATGAGCTGGGAGAGACCTTAATGAAACCTCTGTGCTGTACCGTGCCTTTTATTCCACCTGGGTTGCAGGCACTGGGCCTCTCTCCATGCTGCTGTCCACCTTCTCAAAGGCAGAGAGGTCTGCACGTCAGCCCTGCGGGCTTGGTTTACTCCAAACTCTCCCTTCTCCCTCCTGGGCCTTCTCTCCGTTTTCATCACGCCCTTCATGTAGGCCACTTGTGAGCTCTGCTGGCGCAAGAGCCTCCTGGTATAGAAGGGTGCTCTTGTGGTTAAGCCAGGAATGCTTTGTTGTGCTTGCAGCACTGTCCCAGACTCCCTGCGACAATATTTCCCACACCGTGGGTCCCGACCCACCAATGAGTTGCAGGAAGGCTCTAGACGAGTTGCCACATCACAGGCTGGATTAACCCATCACTGGGCACTGGCCAAGGCAAAGATACAGTTATGGCTCAGTGCAGAGGGGAGTCTGTCAGGTGGGCTGGGGGTTTGGGCAGCAAGCCCACCCCTCGCTCACCTGACCACAATGGCCCACGCGCCATGGGGCTGGGCTCTGCTTCCCGCTCTAGACATTGGCCTGGCACACAGGGTTTCAGCGTCACTCAAGTTTGGCTAAGCCAGAGGTTGGCACTTGTCGCAATACCACCACCCCATCATGAGGGAGGGTCAGCCAGGCAAAACCCGAGTGGCTCCACAGGTCACAATGCCCAGGGCGGGGAGCCAGACTCAGCTCTGCAGGACTGGAGCTGTTGTTTCAGGGTGCATGCAGGGGGGGCTTGCCCTCCAACCCCTTTCCTCCAGTTCTCCACATTGGGATTAGATTTGCAGAGCAGGGGCGGCACACACATATATATGTCCATGTACAATGTAAGCTCTTTGAGGCCGGGATATCTCAGCAGCAACTAGTCCAGTGAGATTGCAGTCTGGGTTGTGGTCCTTCAGCATCCACAAACTGGGGATATCCCTGCTCTCCCTGGCTTGTACTTCCAGAACCTCCCTGATTCTCCCTCCGCTGTTATCAGTCTCTCTGCAACTGAAGTTGTATTCCACAGCACTCCCATCTCGGCACTAACTGGACCTCACCCTGCTTGGCTTATAAGAGCACATTAGAGAATTTCCTGAGTCGTGCGGAGGTTTACCACCAATCTTAATAAGGCCCGAAGCCACCATGTTTAATGTGGTGCCTTGCTACCATGTCCACCTTGCATTTCTGCCTTCTCATATGCTTTCCCCCTCCGTAGGTCTTTTCCAAGTTGCTGTATCCTATTGTGCGGGAGGGAGCACTGTCCGTTCTGTTGTACATGCTGCTGAGTTTCCAGCACTCGCATGAAGCATTCCACTTGGTAAGGCTAAATCTAGACTTGAACAGAAGTGTGTCATACTGATCACGTCACATGTCTGTCGGATGAGTGTTGTAGCACAGGTAGCAAAAAAATGGAGCCTGGAAGCAAAGACAGTAGAGCAGGGGTCGGCAAAACCTGCCAGCTTCCCTGCTGGCCCCGCCCCCCAAGTGCGGCCTGGGGCCACAAGAGTTGCATGCCGCAGCTCCAGGCCCCCACTTGCCGTGCTTCCGCGCTGGGGAGTGTGGCCAGCCGGGAAAAAGAAGCTGTGGCGCGGGGCTCCTGGCCCCACCTTCTGCTGGGCAGGGCTGCTGGAGGGGAACAGGCCTGCCCAGAGCTGCCGCTGCTGGCAGGAGAGACTGGCTGCCAGCGGGAGCTGGCCCTGGCCATGGCTGAGAAGAGTGTGGGTCAGCCCGCCTGGAGCTGCTGCTGCCAGCGGGAGCCAGCCCCGGCCGGGAACCAGAGGCTGCCCGCTGATGGGTGCTGGCCCTGGTCCCGGCCAGGAAGTGGAGGCTACCCGCCGGTGGGGGTGGATGCTGGTCCCAGCTGGGAACTGGAGGCCGCCCGCCAGCGGGTGCAGGTGCCGGCCCCAGCCAGGAACCAGAGACCACCCACTGGGGGGCGGCCTCCGGTTCCCAGCCGGGCTGGGACCACGACCGGCACCCGCACCTGCTGGTGGGCGACCCTGCTGAGGGGTGGTGGGCGGGGCGGGCGCAGGGGCCAGTGAAGGTTGCCAACCCCTGCAGCAGAGAATCATTTTCCAAGGCCGGATTATTTTCATGCCCTACCACAGCTCTGAGCCCAGAGCCCGTCCTTCCTCAGCTGTTCCTCAGAACCTTTTGCATCCATCTCTACAGCAGATTGATGGTGGGACCAAGGGGAAGCAGAGCTGATGTATTTGGGGCATTCTGAGGAGTTCTTTGCAAGGGACCAAGCAACCGTGCTACAGCAGAGACTGAAGATGAGGCCTGGAAGCAGGTTCCTACCTTCTCGCTGACAACTCTTCCTAGCCTTTATTTCCCTTCTTCTGCTTGGCAAACATAGGGAACAAACCTTTCCGGGTTCCTAGCTGTTTATATTGACATATGTGTCTTGGATGAGGTCTGAGAAATGTTCGTATCAGAACTTAGGAAAATAGTGATTGCTAAACGGGGTTGTTTCCCTCCTGATCAGAATTTGCCATTTTTCTTGAGTAATGAAATTGCTACAGATTTCTGAAAAAAAGAGGTATGCTTGAAATGAAATAAGTGTGCAACCATTTTGCAAAGCAGCGGTGGTGTTGGAGATAATTTCATTAAAAATAGCAATTCAGGGAGGATGAGGTGAAGTCACAGGAAACAAATGAGTAAGAAATGTGCATGAATTTTTAACACAGGGTCTAGCTCCGGGGTTAGCCACCTGAAAGATAAGAAGAGCCATTTAAAAAAATTCCTTCAATAACCAAGTGTTTTGAGACCCGCAATGGGTGCACCCTCCTAATGGGGGGAGCTGAGCCAGGGTGCCTGCTGCAGGGTCCCCGGAGGTGGGGGGGAGCCTGGAACCAGGAGTGGGCCCCCCAGAGGGTTCACTGGTAGAGGATGGGAGCTTGGAGCCAGGAGTGGGCTGCCCACAGGGTCCCCCACTGGCAGTGGGGGGGTCCTGACCCACGTCTAGCACATTTGTACATTTGGGAACAATATATTCATTTAGTACTGCTACAGACCCAGCAGGGGGCACTTGTGTACAATTCTTTTGGGTTTAAAGTCTGAAAAGTAAGAGCGGCTTTTTTGCTTTAATTTCTATATAAAGAGTGGGTTTAAAAACAAAACAATCAATTGGCTATTTGCACATCACTCCCCAGCCATTTGGCTACCGCAGCTATCATATAGTTTTATAGAGATTGCAATAAAATGGCACGAGCCACAGATTATTGAAGATAGGTTCAATTAGCAATATATGTAGCTCCTAGTTTAAGGTTAAACAAAGAAGGAGTCCTGGGGCATTTTTAAAGACTAACAAATTTATTTAATGCATAAACTTTCGTGGGTATAATCCCACTTCATCAGATGCATGAAACGGAAACTGTAGTACGTTACCTGCAGAGAAACCTGAGTCACAAGATTGGTTTTTTTCTTTGTTTCGGCACATCAAAACAAATAGATGATAAGGTGTTAGTGTTAAAAGAGGGGAAATTACTTGAGTTAGTCATTTCAAGTCTCTACTCAGACCCCAGGTGATGGTGTCAAATTTGCATATGAATTCCAGCTCTGCAGTTTCACATTCAAATCACGTTTTGAAGTAGTTTTCCTGAAGTACTGAAACTTTCAGATCTGTTAAAGCATGTCCAGGGAGATTGAAGTCTTCCCCTACTGGTTTTTGAATGTTGCCATACTTGATGTCTGATTTGTGGCCATTTGTTCTTTTGTGCAGAGGCAGTCCGGTTTGGCCAGATACTTAGTGCAATATTCCATTGTTGAGTCTGTGTGTGTATGGAGAGATAGCACAGACTAACAGAGAGGGTGAAATGCACCCTGTGCCAAGGGCTAACACATAGCCAAGGGAACACTCTGAAGTCCCAGTTAAGCCTTCAAAACAAGGTTTAAGGCTTTGATCCTGCATCACTGAAGACAATGGCAGCTTTGTTGTTGACCTCATTAGATTCAAGGTCAAAACCTAAGTGGGATTTAAGTGATGCACAGGTCTTGTGTGCCGGTCCTCCCTCTGGATGCAGTGAATTTCATACAGATGCCTTAATCCAGGGTGCTGTGTGTGGTGTAGATGCATAATGAGCCTTCTGTAAATGAGTTTACTTTGCTCTTTTAGCTTCTTCCCCACATTCCCAGACTGGTGGCCTCTCTGAAGAAGGAAGACTCCAACTCAGCAACAAGTTGCCTGGAACAGCTGGCTGAGCTGATCCACTGTATGTTCTTCCGGTTTTCTGGATTTCCAGATCTGTACGAGCCAGTCATGGATGCAGTCAAAGTAAGACATGCAGTCTAGTCCTATAAAGGTAGTTTATGTGTGGTTCAGTTTGTTGTTCAATACAGAGGAACCTTATCATTAGAGATTGGCCTGAACTAGAACATCGTATCTGAGCTCTCCTCACTCTGGGGGAAGAGGATGCTTCAGATTTTGAACGTGGGTCTTATCTGGGCAACATGGCCCCATCTTTTGGGAGGGACCATCTCTTACTATGTGTCTGTGCAGGAGCTAGTACTGTAGAGCCCCGATCACGGTTGTTTGCTCTAACCACCACTCTAGTTCAGATAAAAGATGAGAAGCTATACTATGCCTAAGCAAGTCATAATGGGGGGGTTGAGATTGCCCCCTATGAGTTTCCCATTGAAGCCTTGCCGAGGAGTCCCACCGGTGGTACTTAGTGATTCTATATTACATCACAGGAAGCAAAGTGAATTTTGACACAGATCTTTGGTTGTTTACCAAGGCTCTTCCAGTTCCAAATGAAGACCGAATTAAACACTTACTGGGACAAAATGCGTGGACCTCCCAGAAGAATGAGCTGGCCTGTTTCTATCCACGTCTGGCTTCCAAATCTGACACGGGGAAGATTGGGCTAATTAACCTGGGGAACACCTGCTACATGAACAGTATCATTCAGGCTCTTTTCATGGCCTCGGAGTAGGTTTCCATTCCCTCCTCTCTAACGATAGTGCGGTGAGTTTTTTGTTGACAAAATTAGGTCTCCCCGATGGCTAATTTTCTCCTGTGTTTTTTATTTGCTTTTAAAGTTTTAGGCATTCAGTGCTGAATTTAACTGAAAGCAACTGTCAGCCCTTGATGACAAAGCTCCAGTGGCTTTTTGCATTTTTGGAGCACAGTCAGGTAATTATTGCACATTCTAATTATTAGTTTGTACTGTTGGTGACAGAGGCTCATCTGGGTCAGTGGTTTTCAAACCATAGGTTGGGACCCATGGGTCGCAGACCCTCAAGTACTGGGTTGCGGTGCCCCCTGCTGTTGCCACTGAAAAATTGGAGCGCATTGCTCAAAGATTAATTGTTGGGTTTTGGGCATAAATGATTTTTTTTCAACTGGGTCCTGAGGAAAAAAGTTTGAAAACCACTGATCTAGGTGCTACATCCTGCCTGTGTTTTGAAATAAGTTACCCAGATAATTGAAATTGGAGTGATTATACTGTGTTGTTTTGATAAATAAAATATCAGAATTTTAAGTCATATTGGTGCAGAATTCCTCCAGGAATAATTATGGATTCAGGTATGGAAAACTATAAGTGATGGTCTCTCCCAAGCTCTTCTCATTCATGAGAATGGGTAATCTTCAGATTATGTTCTCCCCTGATTTGGTTGGTGTAATACTTAATATTAACATTTAAAGTTTCGTTAGATTTGTAGATCTCAGAGAGGAATGAGTTAACAGTTCTTGGAGTTCTTGTTCCACGCTGCCTGCAGACTCAGGCAGACATTACAGTAGTGGTGAAATATTGTTCATAGTTTGAAGGTCATCTTCACAGCCATAAAGGCCAAGATTTTCAAAAGTGACTGACTAATGATTTTGGGTGCTTCCATTTTGGATGCATCATCTGAAGCCTCTTTGAGAGGTCGCTGACAGGAAATGATTAATTATTCCCAAGCCCTGGTCAGCAGAGAGCTGGTTCCTCATCATTTCTAGTTGCACTGAAAGAAGATGAGAATACATGAGTACTTTTCTGCAGCTGTACTTGCCACAGGAGTGTTATCCAGTGACTAGTGGGAGAGGAGGTGGTTTGCACAGTTATGGACTGAAGGACACGTGCTGCACACAATTGCATGGGAAGGGTGGTGTCCACAAGCCAATGTGTAGTCAGATGAGGTCACACTTTGAAAACCTCTAGTATAGGGGAGAGTCCCCACTGTACCGTCAGTGCTGGGTAAGAGCTTTCACATTTGCCAAAATGCTTTCTGCTTCATAACAGTCTTCCATCTCATTCAGTCAACTGCATTGCTAATGGCTAAAATACATGGCTACGCTTCTTATTGATCTGACCCCTCGGGGGGGGAGGGGCATAACACGGGGTAGTGCTTGTATGGTTAATCACACACACTGCCTCTGCTTATTGTTTGGTCTCATGTTGAACTTCTTTTGGCTCCTTAAAAATCTCTCGTCACGCAGCACTATGTCCCCTTCCATATTAATTACACACATTTTTCCTCAGGGCATTAGTTACCTTATCCAGTAATATAATGGCTGCCTACAGTGATCAGGCTAATGGGTAGAAGGTGTTTTATTTTTATAAAAGGAATCAAGGCTAGAGGTTTGGATCAAATTTAATGGATGATCAAATGAACTAGTGAATGAATTAAGTGGAGGTCTCTGTACTAGTATAGAAATAGTTTAAACATGGAAGGAGGAGATGAACAAAAGGGGACACGAAGAAAATACATAAAATGATGATGTGCTGGAGAAGGTAGATTGGTTGAATTGATGCTCACAGGAGCACGGAGACTGCCAAGAAAATTGACAGGTAGCCAATTCAAAATAGTAGCCATATACTGCTACAGGCTGGGGACCGATCGGCTAGGTAGCAGCACTGTAGGAAAGGACCTGGGGGTTATGGTGGACGGGAAGCTGGGTATGAGTCAACAGTGTGCCCTTGTTTCTGAAAAGGCCAATGGCATATTGGGCTGCATCAGTAGGAGTGTTGCCAGCAGATCGAGGGATGTGATAATTCCCCTCTATTCGACACTGGTCAGGCCGTTTGACAGCAAACTTCAACTACTTGAAGGGGTGCTCCAAAGAGGAGGGAGCTAGGCTGTTCTCAGTAGTAACAGAACAAGGAGCAATGGTTTCAAGTTGCAGGTGGGGAGGTCGAGGTTGGATATTAGGAAAAACTTTCTCACTAGGAGGGTAGTGAAGCATTGGAATGGGTTATCTAGGGAGGTGGTAGAATCTCCATCTTTGAAAACATTTAATACCTGGTTAGACAAAACCCTGGATGGGCTGATTTAGTGGGAGTGGTCTGCTTTTAGCAGATGACCTCATGAAGGGAGCCCTGCAAATCCACGGATAGCCACATTATATCTGCGGATATCTGCATCCGTGGATACATTGTGGATATCTGCAGATCATTTCTTGCAGATGCAGATCAGATACAGATGCACTTTTTTATCTGTGCAGGGCTAGAGCCCCACAAAAACGTAGATATCCGTGGATATCCACATTATATCCGCATCCACGGATACAACACGGATATCCGCGGACCATTTCTTGCAAATAAAGATCGGATGCGGATCCACATATTTGTATCTCTACTCATGAGGTCCCTTCCAACCCTAAGATTCTATGGCTATGTCTACACTTAAAGTTAAGTCGACTTGACTTAAAAAGGTCGACTTTAAGCTGACTTAAAGTCAACTTTGTTAAATCTACTTAAAGTCGATTTAAACATCAGAGATTGCTGTTACATTGGCTTTAAATCAACTTAATAAAGTCGACTTAGTGTTAATCCCCGTCTACACTGGCTATAAGTCGACTTAAGTCTTAAGTTGACCTAAAAGCAGGTGTTATTAAGTCGACTTAAGGATGTGGATGCGGCTTTGTTTAGGTTGACTTAAGCATCCTTAAGTCGACCTAACTTGCCAGTGTAGATGCACCCAATGATTCTAAAGATTCAGAAAGGGGTTTAGGCATTTAAATGGACAACAGGAATACCAGAATTACCCTAGTACGTCAGGTGTTATACAGTTAGATGTTGGGGATTAGAAGTAAATTCTCCCTCAGACCAGGTTATCCTCTAATCTCCTACTGCAGGTTTCTTCTTCTGTAACAGTAGGTGTGGGCCCCTGGGGTGACAAGATACAGCTCCAGATAGACACACTGGCCTGATCCATTATGATGACTCCTGTGCACCTAAGAATGAAGAGGAGCTGAATTGAAATGTGAAAGCTCAAGTGCAAGTGGAAATTCTTCGTCCAGGCATAACAACATTATACAAAGAAGAAATGTAGCCAGGATTCTGCTGTTAAAAAAACTCCTGCTCATGCAAAATGTGTTGTGGGATTTTAAGGCGTGCGGGTGGCTGACATCTTTGCTTCAAGTCTCATTTGAAAGAGTAAATAACACAAATATAGCTTGCACTTATACAGAGCCTTTCCCCTGATGATCTCAGCGCGGGAGAGAGAAGAATCAAAGACCACTCACAATTTACTGCTCTGAGTGACTGACAGGGAAGACAGTGATGTTTCAACAGCAGAAACGGCCTTGAGGGGAAGGTGTTCCCTTTAATTTGTGTTAAATTTAAGATGAAGGGAAGACATCTGAAGGGGATGTCACAGAGAGATTGAGAGGGCGAGATTGAAGTACAGGACTGAAAGTGAATGGATGGAGACAACTCGGAGTTAGAATGGTAACTTTGTGGATCAAGGTCAGGGCCCGGGAAGTTGATGGGCTATTAGAATGGAAGAGCTCCTAACCGAGGGCCTAATATTCAAAGTAAGCCCAGGCTCTAGCAGGACCCCATGTCTGTTTGTCCCTGTTGGTGGACCAGTAAGCAGTGAGAATGAAATAGTGACAGGCAATGTGCTTAAAAGGCTCTTAAACCCCTACTCCAGAACCTGCCCTCCTTGACTCTCCCAAGCAGAACATGGCACTCCATCATGGTCGTGCCAGACACATGGGTGACGCTCATGCCTCGAACACAGGAGAAATATATCAGGCTTACAGCCAGCTTCTGGTTTGAGTATGTGGCCACTAACGAAGCAGTCTCTTTTTAACAGTGCCGGAGGGACTTGTCTGAAAAGGGTGGGAGCAAACCCTTCCTAGAGAACTTCTGCAACTGCTGTTAGCTTGTGTGTGTGGCCTCACGGCTGAGATGCCATACCTAGGCAGAGCAGTGGTAGAAGCAGCATGTTGCAGCAGGTGGCCGGATCGCAGAATAACCTCTTTACCCTACATGCATATTACTGAGGTCATTCAAAAGCAGCTGGAATGCTGGCTCATGCTATGACCACCTCCGTGGCATGGGTGGTATGTGACTTCTGCATTTGAGGAAGCTGGGCGTGAGTGCCGAAGGCTCCCAAGAGCCTAGTGCCAGGTCTGTGGTCCCGCCCCCATTGGGCCTCCTTCCATGAGGCCCTGCCCCTGCTCTACCCCTGCTCTCTTCTGCCCCTGCCCCAAAACTCTCCCCGCTTGCTCTGCTCTGCCCCTTTCCTCAAGGCCCGTGCCCTCACCGATCTCGCCCCTCCCTTGAGTATCCTGCCCGCTGCTTGTGCCTCTCTCTCCTCTCCCCCCTCATCATGGAGGGTGCTGAAAGGAGTGAACAGTGGAAGGAGGAAGGGGAAGAGAGGAGCAAGTGGTGGGTGGGAGCGGCCTCAGGGGAAGAAGTGGTGGATCAAGGGTGGAGCCATGAGTGGAGAGGACAAGTGGGAGCAGGGCCTTGCAGCAGAGCCAGCTCACTGCCAAAGAGGTGCACCACATCCTATTTGAGGAGGCTCAGCCTTGCCTGGCATCTTATACTGGCACCCATGCTCAATGGGCCCCACAGGAAGCTGCTTCATTGCAGAAAAGGATAGGAAGTAGCAACAGAACCAAAGGACTGAGGGAATTCTAGCTTTGCTAACCTTTGCTCCTTCACTTAGAGCAGAGAGTCAGATTCAGATCTGGGGTGAGCAGGTGTGAACGTCACCAAAGTCCATATTTTCCGTACATGAGTCAAAAAGAAGCATCTTCCCTCTACAGTGCTGGGGTTCTTGGCATTGGACTCTTTGGATTCTTCTGTTGGGCCTGGGAACACCCATCAGTTAGCTGAACCATGGGAAATTGGAGTTTTTAAAAAATCCTGATCCCTAGTGGAAAATTCATCTCCATGATCAGGGTGATCACACCACTGCTTGTACAGCCACCTTGTTCCCTCAAACACTGATTCATAATCAGTTCTCTGCTGTGGTCAGGAAGGGCAACATCATCTCGACATTTGTTTGTAGGAACAGTGCTGAAACGCAAGATGTCCGTTAGTCCCGCATGTCCCAAAGAATAGTGCTGACTTCCAGCTCACTGTAGGAGAGCACTGTGTGTCTTGAATCCAGTCCAGGAGTGATGTCGATGTCAGCCATATTGGAAAAGGAGATTGGAAACAAGACATGTCTTCTGAGAAGCACAAACGGAACTCGTCTGGTGCAGCTACTATACAGAACACCTTCAAAGCAAGACTGTCACCTCATAATGCTACTTAACTGGTACTGAACTCTGCAAAAGTGATCCATGCTGTTATGCATCCCCCGTCTTAATGAAGCTTTAACTTAATAAAACTATTTACCATGACACATCTGTGCCTAAAGATTTGACTTTTGAAAAAACCCAAGGCAAAAAGCATTAGACAAGAACATTTTAGCCTCATGTTCAGTTCAGAAGCATTTAGAATACATTAAGAGTAATGATTTGGCCACTGATGCTTTAAGTAAGGGAGCAGCCAAGTGTTTGCCTTTAGTTTTAAGGTATTTCAGTTTTGGAAAAGGGATTCAGCCTTTCTCCTGGATTTACCAGGCTATTGCTGCAGAAATATTTGGAGAACTCAAGGCTTTTGACTTCAGTTTGCAGACGCTGTCCGTGTATGCAGCCGATAATGCCAATGTACATTACAGGAAGCATAACAACGTTTACCAGAAATTGAAAAATGCCAGTGAGGACACTACAGCAGCCAATGGCTTAGCACACATTCTTCATAGCACAACAAAGCTGCTGCAGAAAAACAGTCAGTGTATAACATTTAATTCTAAACGTTTATTTCCACTTCAGCGTTTCTCCTACTGAGACAGATTTATGACTGTTAATTGAAGAGTGCAAGCTCTTGATGCTGTTACCAGGTGGCTGTCTCTTTTGCCAGCAGTTAATAGATCACTGAAGTGCTGGAATCCACTAACTAGTCATTTCCAGTGCTTACGAGAGGAGTCTCCCAAAGTAATTTGGAAATGCTTTGGGGACAAGGGAGCTACTGGTGAGGTGACTGAACTATTTTTTCCTCTTTCTGAGCCATGCTATGAAGCTATTCATGGACTGTGTTGAGGTTTTAGAAGCTAAGTGCTTTATGTTCTTTCAATGCATGAGCTCATAAATGGACTGAATATGAAACTGAAGAGAAGAATTAGGGACAAAGTCTTTGGATACATGTGGATTTAAGATCAAGAGACTTATTCAAGATATTCATGTAGGAAGAACTCCATGACCTTTTATGAAGGAGCAAAGAAGGATCTGCATGACAAGTATGACTTCACAGCAAAGTGTCCAAGGTAGCTCTTGAAAAACCCATCAGCTTTGAAGAATTTTCTGAAGCTGTTTGCATTTCTGTCATGAAAGAATGAAGAATTTGGCATGGTAGGAAAGCTACCGGTAATCTCTTCTCCGGCATTAAAGGGTTGTCTGCCTAGTGAAGAGAGGTACCTGAAAATGTTCACCAAAGCACAGGGCAACTTCAAATACTTGAAGAAAATCAGTTGTTAAATCTCTCTGATACCATGCAGCAATGTTCACATGGAGAGCTTTCTCTCTGATGACCACAGCTTGGAGAAATGAAAGGAAAAGGCTGGATGTAGAGATCATGAAAGTGGAGCTCCAAATATGTGTCAGCTGAACAGGGGAATGCAAGAACATGTAGTCGGAGTTTCTTAAAAATAAAGAACATGGGATGGGCAAACGTACAGACACCAATGAAGGATTATGGTACTCTGTGAATTAGGCATACCACTCAATCTGATTCTCACCTGCAAGCCTAACGGGCATTACATTGTCACACGGTTCCCTACACACTAATGAACACCGTATTTTTATTGAGAAACTTCTGAGTTACGCTGTAATTTTTCATTCCATTTTGTGAAATCCTACACAGAATTGAATGCAGGTTTGCAGCCTGTTGTATTGTCAAACTTGCCAAAAAATGAGTCTTTTACTAGAAGATTCAGTAATGAGCTGGATATTTTAAATGTGGTGTTTTGGTATAGGTTTTAATCAGCTAACATTTCTGCATGCAGGGTCACGCCGGGCAGGGGTGAGGATGTCTTATATTCTGGAGGTGCATCAGTGGCTCCCGACCTCTTGAGTGTACCAGCATTCTAGTGGTTCTAAAGAAATCATTGTATAGTCCTGCTATTGTTACACCCCAGGGACAGTTTTAATACTGGGGTTTTACGAAACACACACAATTTCCACCAACCCCACTGCTGCTCAGGCCTTTCAGATCACACACAATACTCTGGTGCAACGAGAGCTGTCCCCTTTGTCCCCCTCAGCAGATCTTCAGTCTTAAAGGGACAAAGCACTGGTAGTATGTGTAACCCTGACATTCTCTGATGAGTGCTGCACTACATCCCAACAGGTTTCACTGACTGTGTCTGCAAGGGCCTGATCCAACTCCACTGATGCCAAATGGGAGTGGGATCTGGCCTTAAATGCTTCTTTCTCTCATTTTGTTACTGCCAGCGACCTGCTATCTCACCGGAAAGCTTCCTCTCGGCATCCTGGCCTCCTTGGTTTAGCCCTGGAGCTCAGCAGGACTGTTCGGAGTACCTGAAGTACCTGCTGGATAGGTAAGTGGCAACCTTGGGCCCCCTTAGAGCACCGTACACACTTAGAATGTAAGCTCTTTGGGGCAGGAGGCAGCTTCTTTGTTCTGTGTTGGTACAAGGCCAAGTATAATAGAGATCTGGTCCAGGATAGGGCTTCCAAAACACAACGGAATAAATTATAACAGATGCAAACAGCTGTTCTTCTGGGTTATTGTGCTCCCCTGCCAATGTGGGGCTGTTCCCTGGAGCAGGGTTGGATTAATGCATGGGCTACAGGGACTGAAGCCCTGGGCCCCAGCCTGAAGGGGGGGCCCTGGCGTCAGCCCCTATGGCTCCTGTGAATCCAGCCCCCCCGCCCCCTCCTGCCACTCTGCTCAGCCCCCCCAGCGCCGGGCACACTGGGAGGGCCCCTGCCTTGCTGGTGCTGCGTGGGGCCCTGGGCCAGAGGCCAAGCTTAGCATATTCACCCTGGCCCTGGGTCAGCTGGTCGCTCCCAAGGGTGGCGCCTGTTCACTCTGCTCCTGGGGTGGGGCCAGGGCTGACTGATGCTTGGTGCGGCTCTGGCTGGTCCTCCAAGGCCCGTGGCACTGGATGGCAATACCAGAGGCTATACTGCACTCAAGCCAGCCCCACCCCCAGGGGCATCCCAGCTGGACCAGGGCGGGAGCGCAGCCCCTCGCTCCCTGCAGTGCTGTTCCAGGCAGGGGTCCCAACAGTGGTGAGGAGTTGGGGGCCCAGACAGGGGGCTCCCCCAGTAGTGGGGCAGCCCAGGGTCCCGAGGTTCCTTAATCTGGGCCTGCCCTGGAGAGAAAGTTGGAAGCCTTTTATTAATGATTTTGGACAACTAATCCCCATGTTCATTTCCAAGGCTTTCTAACGTAGTATTGACTCACAGAGGAGCCACGTACCGGTGTTGTGGGGCTGAGTGAGTGATGTTCCCTTAGAGGGGCTGGGCCATCGAGGAGATAAGGAAGGTAGTAATGCCAACTAGAGCTTAAGGGAGTTGTTTACAGGCTGAAGCGCTGTCTTTGGAGCTGAAAGACAAGGGCTCTAAATACAGTTTCAATTATAAAGCCCCGTTTTAGGCTCTCTGTATATAAACTTTAGCTTGGAAAAACCAATTTGACCCGAAAGCTGCCACATCACGCTGAAGACAAAGAGGACTACCTTTGCTAAGCTTTGGGGGCAAATCTGTCTATTTTTGAATGACAAGCATTTACAAAAAGTCACCCCCTTTGCAATTTTCACTTTTGTCTAAAGTTTGTCTTTCTCTTGCTGTAGCTCAAGTCCCCTTCAAATTCCAGCTGCAAGCAGGCACATAAAGCAGCTGCAGCAGAAATGGGATGTGTGGCACACATAATGTGTGCGCTCCCCAAATCCCATTCCCTCACCCTCACTCACGCAGAAGAGCCACCATAGGCAGAATCCACCATGGGAGCAGCCAAGTTTTACTATGTGGGGTACCACCAGCGCTGCTAAGCCATGATCAGGTGAATTCCATAGAGTGGCAGTCTTTGGCTGAAAGCCGTGAAGTTGAAAGCATCTCAACCTCCTGTGGGTTGAGTGGGAAAAAAAATAGGTGGTGAGAGGCTGTGTATGGGCGAGGGACCATATGTTGGAGGTTACTGGTCTGTGTGATTTCTAATGCAGGTTTTTTCCTCCTGCCAAAGGCTACATGAAGAAGAGAAAACTGGGAAAAGAATTTACCAAAAGCTCAAGGAGCCCAACTTGATGTCTCAGGCTGAGGAGCACCCTTACTTAAACAAGACATTAATTGAGAAAATGTTTGGGGGTAAGATGATGACAAAAATCCGCTGTCTGAAGTGTCTGAACGTCTCCTCCCGAGAAGAAGCCTTCACAGACCTGTCCTTGGCTTTTCCACCGTCCAACAGACATGTGCAGAGGCAGAGCCACACAGCTGTTTTACCGGTAGAAGAAATCGGTCCACAGATTATTGAACCACCCATAAAACCACAGAGTCAGGTCCTGGAATCTCCAAGGAGGCAAAGGAAGCACGCTGTGTCTGGAGAGCATCTTGTCCAGCTCTTGCCAATAGAAACAGTAGGATTCCAGGAATCAGAGGGACAAGAGACTCCATATACCTTGAGGCCCAGTGGAGATCACGTTAGCTTGGAGGCAGTGAAAGATCCACTATTGGCTTTTGCAGGACAGACCTGTGGCTCAGAGGACTCCAGATCTGTCCCGGATTTGATCAACTATTTCTTATCACCGGAGGTGCTGACATCTGAGAATAAATATCACTGTGAAAAGTGCGCTTCCCTGCAAGATGCAGAGAAAGTGGCTGAGCTGACGGAGGGGCCACATTACCTCGTCCTCACCTTGCTCAGGTTCTCCTTTGACCTGAGGACCATGAAGAGGAAGAAGATCCTGGATAATATCTCAATTCCATTGGTGCTGAAACTGCCAGTCCTGGGTGCCTCAGAGGAATCAAGTGAAGTTTGCCAGACCAGGAATGATAGGGCTGCTTCATGCAATGGATATGTGTCTGTGGTGTATGATCTCTGTAGCGTGGTGGTCCATTCCGGAGTCTCCTCAGAGAGTGGCCATTACTATTGTTATGCCAGAGAATGTGCTGATACTAGTACCAGAAGCCAGCCAAGGGACGGGGCACACAAAAGCACTTCGGACAAGCAGATGGACTTTGAAATCCAGTGGTACCTCTTCAACGACACCAGGATTTCCTTTTCCTCCTTCGAATCAGTCAGCAACGTGACCTCTTTCTTCCCTAAAGACACTGCCTATGTGCTTTTCTACAGGCAGAGGCCGTGCAAGCAGAACTGTGCTGTGCACGAGGCGGTTTCAGATGCAGTCCGGCTGCATGGAGAACCTTCTCCCAATAAAGACTTGATGGAAGCCATTTCCAAAGATAACATCTTGTATTTGCAGGTAACTCCATTTACCTTCAGCACCAGGTTTTAGGGCAGTGATTCTGCTTCCACCGAAATTGAAAGGGTCAGCTTTTCTCTGGGCTTCTGTTGGAACAGGCCCATAGGTTACACACTTGGCTCCCAAAGTTGAATCTCATCTTACTTTTAAATCCAAATATAAAGAGTAGCTGCAACTGAGATTAGGGCTTCAGTGCACCTGGCAATGCACAAACAGAGTCAGATGGTCCCAATCGTACAGAGCTTTAATAGACAAGAAAAAGGATGTGGGGTAGCAGGGCAAATAGTCCCAGAAAGGAGAACTGACTTGCCCAACATCACACAGCAGGTCGGTGGCAAAGCCAGGATTAGAATTCGGCTCTTTTAAATCCTAACTCAGGGGCTTGGCCTATGAGTTGCTTTCAACTGGTCTTGATACAGTTAAGTGCCTGGGACTTCAGTGAAGGATGCTACATGCACATATGTTGACAGACATTTTCATCCAACACCATTGAATCTAGGCGCATTGCCAACAGTGGTGAAATAAGCCCCTCAACACCCTTGTATGGTAAGGCTCATTCTCATTTAAAGATAGGGAAACTGAGGCACAGAGAGGTGACATGTCTTGCCCAGGGTCACACAAGAAATCTGGCAGAGAACACCCATTTACTGTCTCCTAGCCTTACGCCTTAAGCACGTTCTCCTCATTGGGCGTGTCATTTTATACCATAGAGAACACAGGCATAAGGACTCATTGAGTGAGTATGGCTACAGCCCTCTGGCTACCCGGGGAGAATCGTCTCAATCAGCTCTATGGATATTGCTCCCTTTCAGGCCCACCTAGCTCGCAATTTCTGGTTTCCTATGAGCAAGGCCTGTAGGTTTAGAGCCAGATGTCAGATGGTTGCCATAAATAACAGCAGGTTTTCTGCACGCCAGGAGTGTTGCTGAGCTAGCCTGTGTTGTATAGAAGATTCTGGCTCGGCTTCATTTGAGTGACTTTATTGCAGCACTTCTAGGAAGACTGACAGCCCTTCAGCCCCGACACCTCCCTTGTACCTGCAACGACTACCGCAGGGGTAGCAGCAGTGTGCACCTTCCTCTCCTCCTGCCAGAATGGCTGAGGGCCAACTCCTCCAGATCCAGGCAAAGGCTGGGAGGCAAGTTCAGTCTTCCAAGCTCACTCAGATGGAGTGGTCCTATGAAGGCTTGAGGGGTAGGCAGGGATGTGTGCTGGCACGCTCCACACTACAGCAGGGTCAGTCACCCCCTCCTTCCAAGGCCTCTCTGCTGAGCTTGCCTAGCTAGAGGCAATATGAGGGTGATTTGGGGTGTGAGCCCTTGTCTGGAAGTAGGCTCATTGAATTACAGACAAGTGTTGCCACAGGGTAAGGAATAGGCAGTCTCCTGTCAGAGGCTGGTATTAACCACCCAGGGCAGGGTGAGGTTTGATGCTCTGTCCATTTGTCATTAGTATCAACTCTGGATGCACTTGCAAGTCTCTACATAGCAGGATGCTGCCTCTTTCCCTTCCCCCAGAGGCAGCAACAACATTTCCTCATGGCTTTGCAGTGTAATGTAAAGAGAGACGCTGAGGGGACAGGGGCCACTTTCCTGAGAACACGTAACAGAAGAGTGGTCTTACGCTTTTAGGGCCAGTTCCTCGGCTGGTGTCAAATAAGTTAGTTTTTATTGAAATCAGCTGTGCCAACTTACATCCGCTGAGGAGCTGACCCTCGTGTTCTCCAAGGGACGTAAGAAGATGATGTGTGAAGTGAGGATAGCAAGCTTCCTCAGCAGGGATGTCTCGTCAGAAGGAACAGGCCACAGTCCAAGAGAAGAACCACTTGGGAAGGGAATTCCACTTAGAAACTAGCCATAGGCTACCAAATGTCCCTGTTGTTACTTGTTCTCTGTCTGCAATTGTGGTATGAAATAGTCACTGCTATTTATTTATATTCTTCTGTCTGGGTTCTTCACCCACCCTGCCTCGTTGCTGTTGTGCTTCATGCACAGAGATAGCTGAGCAATCTCTAGAACAATTAGAAGAAAAGACCTACCTTTCTTATATTTCATGGAGGTGCAAACTCACAAACAGGAAATCTTGATTGAGGAATGTCCCCAAGGACTTCAGACATTTTACTGGCTTCTAAAAGTAGACAGTCAGGTCTCTCGGACGCATGCCTGCCAGATACTGAGCTTCCTCAGCTCCTGCTGACTTAGTTTAAACAGGAGTTGATGACCTTCAGCACCTTGCATGATCAGGAAAGGTGTTTGTTTCTCTTCTGCCTGTGGCGAATTCTGTAACTGGCATTGATGGTGGCTGGGATCAGCTTGCCAACTTAAACAGAGCCTCTGCTAGAGCTGTTAGCTGTTGCTTCCGCTTGTCACTCTGAAATAGGAGTCCCACCTTCCATGTTTTATGCTCTATTCACTAGACCAGCGGTTCTCAACCACTGTGTTGGGACACATTATTGTATCGCTACACAGTGGAAAGGGAGTTGTGGAGATCCGGAGTTGGGGCAGCTGGTGTGTCCTGTAGGGTTATGCATGCCGTCAAGGGTGTCGTGACCCACAAAAGGCTGAGAACCAATACACTAGACCACACGTTCTCTTTGGGTATATCTACACTAGCAATTTAGGTCGACTTAAGGACCCTTAAGTCAACCTAAATTACTCCATGTCCACACTGGACTTTCATTAAGTCGACTGAAGAAATTCCTTGAGTCGATGTAATGAAAGCTTAAGTTAAGTTGACCTAATGAGTGGTAGTTATTAAGTTAAGCCTTAAGTCGACTCTTTAAGTCAACTCAAGGATGGTGTGGATGGGGAGTAACCCTTAAGTCGACTTTATTAAGTTGACTTAATGCCAGTGTGGATACCTATGTCCATTGTAAAGTCAACTTGACTTTTTCTAGTGTAGACATACCCTTTCTGGCTAGTTCCTGATAGGAGCACAAACTCAAGGGGCCCAGCCCTGGGCCTTTCTTTCTGGGAGCAGCTTTCTTGCACAAATTCCTCCGAACCACCTGAATCACTAGACTTCAGATAAACAGGCCTGGCTTGTTTTTTTATTTCTCCTTTCTCCCAGGAGCAAGAAAAGGAAGCAAGGAACAGAGCTGCCTATGTTTCAACCTTGCCCAAATCCCCTTTGTGGTGGAGAGAATTTGATGGGGACAAAGATGATGAAGGCTCCTCTGGGGGCTGCGGGCCAGCTGCTGGAGGTGGAAGCTCCGGGGCTTTTCATGGACTAGTCTTCTGAAGATGCCACTGAACACAAGCTCTAACTATAACCAACAAGCAAGAGGCCCCGCTTCAACTTTGTTTCTAATCAAGCAGTTGGGTCTACAGAGGCCAGAGTCTCCTCTCATCTACATTGAAGTCAATGTAACCAAGGAGAGGAGTTTGGCCGAACTCCTGTTTAAGTTGAAGGATTCACGGCTGATTCAGGGAACACACTTACTGGCTAGAATTAATCGTGGGCCCATGGGGATTCCCATTGCTTTCTATGTACTTCATCTAAACGCCTTAAAAATCATACTTACTAGCTGCTGAGGTCTGTGGTGATGAGATGCAGACTGTTAACTTCGAGAAATACTCCTTTGTTTCACTGCAGCATCACCTTGTCTGCTGGGTGAGCCATTGATCAGGATGGGAGCATGGCATAGTCAAAGGGAACAGGGCTCTTTCAGGAGAAACCGAGTACAGCATTGGTGACTCAAATGCAGAGCCCAAATCTTCCACACAAAAATGGGATCCATGCCCAAGATTTTCCTGAAAGGGCTAGTGATTATCAACTGCTTCGTTTTCTGGGTGCCCAACTTGCCATCCCTTGAAGGAGCATGGTTTTCAGAAATTTGTTTTCCCCATTAAGGCATCCCACATGGGGCACCCAAAAATTGACGCATATAAAATTGCTAGTTGCGTTTGGAAATCTTGACATAGAATCATAGAATAATAGGGATGGAAGGGACCTCACGAGGTCATCTAGTCCAACCCCCTTCTAAAAAGCAGGACCACTCCCACTAAATCACCCCAGCCAGGGTTTTGTCTAACTGGGCCTTAAAAATCTCCAAAGATGGAGATTCTACCACCTCCCTAGCCCATTCCAATGCTTCACCACCCTCCTAATGAGAAAGTTTTTCCTAATATCCAACCTCGACCTCCCCAGCTGTAATTTATAACCATTGCTCCTTGTTCTGTCCTCTGTTACCACCGAGAACAGCCTAGCTCCCTCCTCTTTGGAGCACCCCTTCAAGTAGTTGAAGGTTGCTATCAAATCCCCCCTCAGTCTTCTCTTCTGCAAACTAAATAAGCCTAGTTCCTTCCGTCTCTGGTTCCCAAGAACTTAGAGTCTGCTGCTTACTTATTTCCTGAAGGGATGCCTCTGCTGCTGTGAGTGGGTTAGTCGTGTGCATTTTCACGCCAGAGGTCCTGGGTTCAATTCCTACTGCTGACTGGGGGTGTATGAATATTGTGTATCAACAGAATTAAAAAAGCCAAATCCTGAATTAAATTCACATGACAAAAAAACAGGAAATCACAGAGTGAGGCTAAATTCAGCAGATAAAGTTATGTGTTCAGTTCTAATAAGGACTATCCATCCCTTTTGCCTATCACTAGCACCATTTTCTCTCATTTCTAACTATTCTAGCCCCAGCAAGAGCTTTTTCCTGAATGATCAGCAGGTGCACAGTCCCACTCCAGAGCTCTTATGCAGGCAAAACTCCCATTGAAGATATGCCAGGGCACCTTTCTTTAATGAAGTCTGCACGTTTTTCCCACCATAAGCAAATTGCACTAGAAGAGTAAATGGCCTGCCTGGCAAAGATCTCTTCCTTTTCACCCTGTGTTGTGGTGGCAGGACCGCTCCATGCTCTGCAGTTGCAAGGGGACTCTGGGAACTGCAGGATGCCTCTGAAATCCCCCCAATATATATGCTAATTCCCAGGAAGAGAAAACTTCACTTCCAGCTGGGAGCAATTGTAGCAAGATTTAGCTGGCTCTTCTTTAGACAGAGTGGAAGATCAGGAGCCAATCTTTTCTCAGTGGCCTAGAAGAGGCAACTTCTTTGTTCCTTTGGTAGAGAGGGAGAGTGGTGATGGCAACTCCCACTGAATGCGGCACCTAATGGGTGTCTGACCTCAGTGAAAGGGGCGTATAGTGGACTAAAACTATGATCACAATTTTCATTTTGGGTGCCCAACTGTGGGCTTGAGTTTTCTGAGCTGCTGGGCATGCACAACTCCAGCTGAAATCAATGGGAGCTGGAGGGGCTCAGTACGTCTAAAAAAAATTAAAATAATAAAAGCCAGGTTTGAAGATGGGCACTTAGACAAATTGAGATGCCAAACACCAGTGGCCACTTTTGAAAATATTAGCTGATACGTGGAAGGAAAATCTCAAGCTCCCCAGAAACCATTCAGGACATTCACATCATTTTGCCATCTCAGAATTCATGGACTTGGGGTGTAATGGCAGGAAATAATGGGAAGCTAATCCGGGTTGACTGACCCTAGTTAAGTCAACTTAACAAATTGGCTACATTTTAAGTCAACTTTGTTAAGTTGACTTAACAGCAGAGATAGCCGTTATATTGGCTTTAAGTTAAGCTAAAAGTTAAGTTGACTTAATAAAGTTGATTTAGCGTTAATCCCCATCTACACTGGCCTTAAGTCGACTTAAGGAGTCAATTTAAGGCTTAAGTCGATTTAAAAGTAGGTGTTATTAAGTCGACTTAAGCTTTCCTTAAATCGACTTAAGGAAATGCTTAAGTCGACTTAAGAAAAGCCCAGTGTGGACGTGGCTTTGTTTAGGTCGACTTAAGCGTCCTTAAATTGACCTAACTTGCCAGTGTAGACGGACCCTTAGATTTGGGGTAAAGTGTTCAAAGGGGATGCTGCAATCAGTGCGAGTTAAACTGACCTGCTCAGGCAGGTTTAAAATTCTCAGTAAGGGTAGATCCACAAAGAGGACTTAAACTCAACATTGCAACACCGAACCTTTAGGTACCTACCTTTTAAGGGGCTTCTGCTCACCACAGGTTCGCCTCCTTATCTCTAGGCCTGGAAATTAGGTCTCACCCTATCTGGCTCCCCCTTGCTACTGGTTACTCACACTGGCTATGTCTACACTTACAAAAAAGTTAGTTTGAATTAGATAATTCGAACTAACTAATTCGAACTAATTTTAGTTAGTTCAAATTAACTTAATTTGAACTAACTAAAATTAAATCGAATTAGTTAGCTTAGTTAACTTAAAATGAGGTTTAACTAATTCGAACTAACTTTTCCTTAATTCAACGTAATGAACTCCTTAAGTCGAATTAAGGAAACTCCAGTGTAGATGCAGAGTAAATTAAGTCGACTTAAGCCTGCTCAAGTCGACTTAATTTACAAGTGCAGATGTACCTACTGTGACCCATTTCACTATTCACAACTCAAGATGCGTTCTCATTGAGTGTGTCTACACTCAGTGTCCATATTGGGCGCTTGTTAAGTTAACTGCATCCTGCAGTTTCCAGAGTCCCCTTGCAACTGCAGAGCATGGAGCGGCCCTGCCACCACAACACAAGGTGAAAAGGAAGAGATCTTTGCCAGGCAGGCCATTAGTTAACTTAATTCGAACTAGCATGGCCCCACTAGAATGTTAGTTCAGATTAGTCAGTTGTATGTAGGTCAATCTACCGATTAGTTCGAACTAAGCAGTTAGTTCAAACTAACATGGCCACATTGACTTAATTTGAACTAACTAGTTCGAATTAAGTGTTAGTTCTAAGTAAAATGAAGTTTAACTAATTCAAACTAACTTTTCCTTAATTCGACTTAAGAACTGCTTAAGTCGAATTAAGGAAACTCCAGTGTAGATGCAGAGTAAATTAAGTCGACTTAAGCCTGCTCAAGTTGACTTAATTTACAAGTATAGATGCACCCACTGTGACCCATCTCACTTATTCATAACTCATGATGTGTTCTCTTTGGGTGCATCTACACTGGTGCCTTAGGTCGACCTAAGGACGCTTAAGTCAACCTACAGAACTCTGTGTCCACATTGGACGCTT
Organism: Pelusios castaneus; assembly: GCA_007922175.1. Taxonomy (NCBI): domain Eukaryota; kingdom Metazoa; phylum Chordata; order Testudines; family Pelomedusidae; genus Pelusios; species Pelusios castaneus. Next base: position 3,496,883 of record ML685818.1, read on the forward strand.
CTTAAGTCGACTTAAGCACTTCCTTAAGTCGACTTTATAACACCACCTCTGAAGTTTGACTTAAGGCTTAAGTCGACCTTATTAAGTCAACTTAAAGCCAGTGTAGACGGGTATGTCTACACTACAGGCTCTGTTAAGTCGACTTAACAAGGTCAACTTAAGTCAACTTTAAGTGTAGATGCTCCATTAAGTCAACTTAACAGAGTCAACTTAACTTAACAAGTGTAGACATAGCCTTTGTGACTCAGGCCTCCAGCCAGGTCACTATATAGATGCCCCTTTGCTGGGTCACCGAGTCTGACCGGCCAAGTCTGCACTGTCCCATTCACTGCTGCTGTTTCCATGGCTTCTTCCTACCCAGCCTTTCTCAAGCACTCTTCTCCGCAACTTCTCTGGGATGTCCCTTCTTTCAGGGCTTGGTCTCACCCCGGCTAAGCTCATCACCTCCTCTCTGCCCCCCGACAGTGATGGAAGACACCCTCCCTGCAGCCCCTTCTCTCACTCCCAGGAGTGTGCACAAGAAATCACATTTGACCACTTTGCTTTGGGAGGACCCCCTTAAACACACCCAGCTAGAATTTCCAGCAGAGCGCGGCCACACACCTGCCCTTGAAACTGCACCACTAGTGAACATGACGGCTTTGGATCAAAGGGGTCTGTCCCTGGTCTCCCCTGTTTTGAGAAGAAACTCCTCCCGCCCCCTCAGAATGGTGTCCCTAGCCTCTGTTTATCAGAGGATGGAGACGGATGGCAGGAGAGTGATCACTTGATCATTGCCTGTTAGGTTCACTCCCTCTGGGGCACCTGGCACTGGCCACTGTCGGTAGACAGATACTGGGCTGGATGGACCTCTGGTCTGACCCAGTACGGCCTTTCTTATGTTCTTATGTTCTCTTCAGCTGCTGCTCCCTCCCTCCCTGGGCTGAAGGGGCACATGGAGATTTTGTTTGCGGGGCTGTGCCACTAATTGCCCCCCTTGTGCATGCTCCTGCTCACTTCTTGGCTTTATCATCCTAGCCTAGGGGTGGGCAAACATTTTGGCCTGAGGGCCACATTTGCATCTAGTTGGACCAGAGGGGGTGAGGCTGGGAGGGGGGTACGGCCCCAACCTCCAGCCAGGGTGCCATTGGCTCACATGGTGGTGGGTGGGAGAAGAGGTGGGGAGGGGGAGCGGCCAACATACAGGAAGCTGCTGGGCTCTAGAGGGAGTGGCCTCCCCTGGGGGAGTGTTTTGGGGAAGGGGTGTGGCTGGGAGAGGGGCATGGCCAGCATACTCCTGCCAGGGTGTTGGTGGGCCCATGTGGTGGGAAAGGGGTGGGGGGAAGGGATGGCGGCAGGAGGGGGGAATGGCTGCCATACTATGGGCAGGTGCCATTAGAGAGCCTGATGGAAAGCTCCCATGGGCCGCATCTGTCCCATGGGCCATAGTTTGCCCATCCCTGTTCTAGCCCAACTCCTCCCCAGCTGGGGTTCATGGGCCATGAGGCCTTATCAAGCCTAAATGGCAGTTGTGTACCTAAATCCCTTGTGGAGCTAACGAGGGCGGGCCTGCCTGCAAATTTGTGTTTAAATACCATTGTAAATCTTTCTGTAAGTGACTTATGAGCCTTTACGTCCCATTTAAGACATTGACCTTCAGTGAGGCTTCTTCACACAACACAGAGACAACCTGTGGAACTCGTTGCCAGAGGATGTTGTGAAGGCCAAAACTATAACTGGGTTCAAAAAAGAATTAGGTAAGTTCATGGAGGGTAGGTCCATCAATGGCTATTAGTCAAGATGGTCAGGGATGCAACCCCTTCTTCTGGGCCTCCCTTGCCTCTGATTGCCAGAAGCTGGGAGTAGATGACAAGGGATGGACCAGTTAATAATTGCCCTGTTCTGATCATCCCCTTTGAAATACCCGGCATTGGCCATTGTCAGAAGACAGGACACTGGGCTAAAGAAATCTTTGGTTTAACCCGCTATGGCCATTCTTATGTGGTCCCTAAGCGACTATGCCATATAATGCTTCAGTGCTGCAGCTGGAGCACGTAAGTGTAGATGCTACCTACGCTGCTAGGAGGGGTTCTCCTGTGGGCATAGACAATCTGCCTTTCAGAGAGGCAGGAGCTAGGCTGACAGAAGAATTCTTCCATTGACTTCCCGCTGCTTACACCGGGGGGGGGGTGGGGTGGGTTTAGATTGGCTTAATGATGTCCCTCAGGGCTGTGGCTTTTTCATAGCCCTGAGCACAGAGCTGGATTGATTTAACTTTGTAGTGAAGACTTCTGTTGACCTCATTACCGCCTCTCGGGGAGGTGGAGTACCCGCACCAGTGGGAGAACCCCTCCTGTTGGCATTCTACACCCAACCTTGGAAGCACGGACATCCCCTACCCTGCACAGAGGCTACATAAGGGCCTATATTCGCCTCACGGCAGTATCAGACCAGAGTTTTGGAAACAAACGTCAGGGCTGTGATAAGGCAGGTGCACGCAGTGGCTGTGTGAGATGGGTATCCAGGGCTGGGTGTGTAAATTTCTGTCCTTTGAAACAGGGATTACTTATGGCAATTGGGGGTCTCCGGAGGTGTCATTTTGTTGTGGGGAGGGAACAGAAAGTGAGGCTTTCATGGTGGGAGAGGCTGAGGACCTGAAGAGCTTGCATAGCACCAGCTTCTTCTGCACTGAGGTTTCAAATGCTAATTACATTGCCCTACGGGTTAATCTGAATCTGCTTTCACACTCCAATGTCCTTGCTGGTGCTACCCATCCAATAAAGCTTTATCAGCCTATCCTAGCCTGCTGGAACACTGTGCCACCACAGCACCAGAGCCACGGATGAAGGCTGAACTCTCAAAATAGTGCTGGGCAATCATTTGAGAAATTAGCAACTTGGCAGGTGGGCAGGAATAGAGATGGAACAAGACCCAGGGCCGTTTGCAGCCTTAGGAGGGTAGATGTGTTTCATCCTTTGAGACACGAGAGCACAAAAGGAAGATTATTATTAAACCCAGTCTGAGCTTCTGAGCATCCACAGTCAGTGGTTTTCTTTTTATGTATATGTATATTTATATAGAGAGATTAAAAAACACGAAAAGACACAGAATGCTGGGTTATAACCACTATCCCCATAATTCTGCTACAGACTGACTAGATCTTTTCTATTGGATTCTTGCTGCTATTTGACTGTGCCATCTGTTTCTTTCAGATCACTGTGCAGACAGCTATGTCTAGTTAGTGATTTTAAGTAATTAACGCCTTTTCCTTGCTGTCTATAAAGTTATTTTTAGCAAGCAACTGGAGGCAGAGTGGGATTTTCTCCCACGAAAGCTCAAGTGATAAATAAATCTGTTAGTCTTTAAAAGTGCCACAGGACTCTGTTGTTTTTCTGCAATAGACTAACATGGCTACCCCTTTGGAAATAAACAGCTGTAAATGATATAGAAGCTGAAAAAAGGAACTCTGTTCCCCTATGGTTATAAACATCATAACAGAAATAAAGGCCTTGAAAAAATAAGAATTGTATTCATACTAAGTTAAGTAGTAACAGCACCATGTTAAATCCAGTGGAAAAATTCTGCTCTGAATTGCACTGTTATAAATCTAGTTTATAGCCCTGTTAAGGCCATTGGCTAAGATTTTAGTGGAATTACTCCAGATTTACACCATTCCAAATGAGATCAGAATATGGCCCAAACTCTCATTATATAGTTTAATAGTAACACAATTAATTATCAATATATAATGTAGTCCTTCTCTCAGTGGGGGATGCTGAATGTTTGATGTCTATTTAACTTCACATTATTTGTAGAGCCCTGCAAGTCCGCGGCTATCTGCATTATATCTGCAGATATCCACATCCGCTAATACCCGCAGACCATTTCTTGCAGATGCAGATCAGATACAGATCCACACATTTTTATCTATGCAGGGCTAGAGCCCTGCAAATACACGGATATCCACAGATATTGGCATTATATCCGCATCTGCAGGTACAGTGCAGATATCCGCAGACCATTTCTTGCAGATGCAGATCGGAGACAGATCACATATTTGTATCCGTGCAGGGCTCTAATTATTTGTCTTATAGGAGCACTTAAGACATCTGAGACCCGGCGTGGTGGGAGCTCTTGTAAGAGACAGTCTTTGCTCTGAACTGCTTAAATAGACAAGACAGGCAACAGAGCGGAAGACTGAAGTACGAATATCCCCATTAACAGCTGGGGAACTGGCTTTACACTTAGGGCTAGTCTTCACTTAAAATTTATAGCGGCCCAGCTGGTTCTGTATAGCTATGCTGCTGTAAGAGTGTTTGAGTAGTCACATAATGTTGGTGGGACAGAGCTGTCCTGCTGACACCGTAAACCATCTACACGGGTGGCGATAGCTGTGTTGGCATAGCTCTATCCGCAAAAGTTATGTTGCTCAGGGGTGTGTCGTGTGTAGCATAAAAATGCTACAGTCATACAGCTACGCCACTGTAGACCCTACATATGCTGATGGGAGGGATTCCCTCACTGGTGGCACTCCACGAGAGGCGATAGCTTCGTCAGTGGAAGAATTCTAACATGGCCCTAGCACTGTCAACACAGACTGGTCGGGGTGTGAAAAATCCACAGCCCTGAGCAGTGGAGCTAAATTGATTTCAATGTAGTTGAGCCAACCTAATTTGCTTGGGTAGACTGGGCCTAAGTGACTTGTCCAGGGTCTACCAGAGGCACAGCTAGGAATTAAACACAGATCACTGCAGTCCTGTTCCAGAGGTTACCCCCCAAAGCCATCCTGCCCCTCGCCCACCCTTAGAGAAGTAATTTCCAAGATGTCCCTTACTACATTAAAGAAGGTTTTAATCTTGGAAGAAAGATGGCCTGATACATGGAATTTATTGCTGACTTGCTGGGTTCAATCCAGTTGTCCACATTCCAGGCCCCACCTCCCAGTTGGCCCTGCCCCTTGTTTTCTGTCTCAAGACACGGGCCAGTGACTGTCTAGGGAGAGAACTGAGCTCCTCTCTGTAGATGTTTGTCAGCATGTGACCCACCAGATAGGTGCCTCCTGATGATGGTACTGGGGAATTATACAAGCGGCCATCCCATCCAGGGGTCTGAGCTGTCTTCTCATGGTCTCTAGACTCTTTCCATGACTTCAGCCCTGCAGCTGAGTCCTCTCTCAGTCCCTCACCTCCCCCCGCCACCTCCTGCCTTCCAAGGTAAGGTGGCCCACTCTGCATCAGTGGCCACCACTACTTCATTCACTGCCCACCTGCAGTCTGGGAGAGGGAGGGAGGGAGGGACGCAGGCCCACCCACTTCTCCAGGCCCCAGCCCAGGGACCCTACGTACTACTCCTCAGCGCTGGCTTGACCCCAGCATAGTGTGACAAGTCCCCTGGGCCACATCCTCACCTACTCCAGGTACCTTCTCTCGCTTTCCTTCAGGGTCTATGTCTCTGGCTCTGCTAATCTCTGGCTGTCCACTGGGAGCTGTCCTTGGTTCTGCCTCCTGCAACCAAGCCAACAGCCTCCTCACAGGTGGTGAAGACTGCCTAGAGCTGGGGTGCAGCCTGCTGATATACAGGGCTCCTCAGCCCTGATTGGCTCTGCAGCTGCCAGCTCTGACTGGCCACTCATTTCCCAGGGCTTTTAACTTCTTCTCCACCAGAGCGGGGAAACTACCCCACTACACCCTCATATTCCTGAAGGTAAAAGCTGATGCACGTTGGTGTGAGAGCATGGGGAAATTTTCACTGGCTCTGTTCATATTGTAACCTTTCTGCAGCTCATCTCCAGGACATATTTCAGCACTACTAAATTCACTTCAACAAGAGAAAGAAGCCTGGTCTTGATTTTGCTCTCCAATACATAGAGGGAGTGTCCCACATGTCCCATGCACCCTGACATTCCTGCACCTGCATATTTGAAACTTATATCTTACGGATGTATGTGTAGTGTGTTTAAATATTTGCATAGCATCTATTAAGGTCTGATATTTCACTTGTTTGTGCCTGACTAGAGAAGGAATGATACATATCTGATTTAATCATTACATATGCAATTCAAACCCAAAGGAAGTATCCTTATATACAGGATATTGATCTGAAAACAAAATTAGAATTAGTAAGTGTTAAATAGGGTGAATGAATCCTTCTTAATGATTGTGCATGGATTCATATAGCAGTGGGAAGTCATATCCCACTTTTTCTCGTGTCCCTATCAGTTGCTGATTTGTTATTTCGAAGTCTTGTTTGAAACACATTGCTATTACAAACTGCTCTGGAGTTTTGGAAAGAAATAAGACCTGTGAAATATAGAAGTGTGTGGCAATTGTCCTCTTCTTCATAAAGTTGCTCCTGCACTTTGAAGACATCGAGGGCAAGTCCTGCAGATTTTACTGTGACTGGTGCTTATTACACTAATCATAACTGTCTTCTACTGTTATCTTTTGCTAAATCTTATCATCTACCTTTTGTCTGTCTTCTCATAGTTAGGTTTCAAGTGCTTTTGGGGGGTTCATCTTTTCATTGTTTGCACAGCCCTAGCACAGTAGGGCCCTGATCTTTGAGAACCCGACTGTAACCAAAAAGAAGACTCAGAAAATCTCACACTTGAATTCAGTTGCAGTTTTACCTGAGTAAAGCTTCAAGATTTGGCCCAATATTAAGCCTATTGTGTGAGACTTAACATATTGTATCAGATTGTGAGCCACAGACCTGCTTTGCTTTAGGGTTGGGATGACTGCCATCTTGGACATGTACTACACAATGATAGAAAATGCTTATCCCAAAGCCTGAGAGCGACAGCAATTCAGAACTTGGATGGGTCCCTCCTTATGTGATGGCCACCATATTGGTCAACTCAAACATTGAACAGGCTCTCTAGTTGTGGGAGGTGTAAGAGACTCCCATCCTCTGTAGATTGGGCACAAGGGGGGAGATGTAATAACGAGTGGGTTACATTAACAGGTCACTGTTAGAGTAACTGAACAGTCAATTACTAGTTCCAGATCCCTCTCTCTCTCTCTGGCCTTGTCTTCACTACTAAAAGAGGAGTGTTTTTCAATGCAAAGTAACTAACATTCATGAGCTAGCCTGAAGTAAAGATACAGGGAAGACAGGCACTTTAGCCTTATTGTGAGGCAATTTAGGTGGTGTCAATCCCAAATAGGGGAATAGAGGGCTGGCCTTGGCTAGCTACTTCACAATAAAACTTAAGTGCCATTTCTTTGCCATGTTTTTACCTAAGGATAGCTCACCTGTGTTAGTTACCCTTTTTTAGCAATAAAGACAAGGCCAAAGAGCCTGGTTTTCCCTCTATTTTTACTGCTGGATAGCCCATGCACGTTAGTTGCTCTGGGGTAAAACCATGCTTTTTTCAGTAGTGAAGACAAGGCCTGTGATCGAAAGGATTTCTCAGATAGCTTCTCTCTCTGCACTGTCCCATTCAGACTTCCCACTCAGAAGGTCATACCCACAAAAGATAAATGGACCTGATTTTCAGAAGTGTCAAGTACCCACAACTCCATTTGACGTCAGTAGGACCTGTAGGCCGACTCTGAACTGCCTGGCATCTTGCTGTTCTATTTACCTTTGTACCAAGCGAGTGTAAAATGTTACCCACTCTAAATGGTATTTGAAAGTCATGGTAGTATAAAAGACCAAGAACAATTGTATTATAAAGAGCTGCACTAATCTGCTGTGAGTGACATTTCATCAATACTGACAACCCCAAATGTTCAAAAATCACAAGTCAAGCACACCAAAAATTATAAGACTGGCTTTAAAAATCATGAGATTGTGTAAAAAATAGTAGATTGTGTGTGCTTTTTATTTGCCTTCTGCTTTTTGAGCCTTTATGGTGCACTGGGTTCCCATTTTTCAAGTTTTCTACACATCCCATAGGACTAGAAACTTGTTCTTTAAGAACTCAGGCTGAAATCACTAAACCCATTCGACTTTAAGAGCTTAGGCTTTAAGAAAAAAAATCATCATTGTTTCGTTTTGATATGAAAAGCAGTCACTTTTGGAGAATTCTTCTGCATCCACCTCCCCATTTCACCTTTTATGCCATTGTGACCCCTTTTCTAAGAACAGGGATTTGCTCTGGTGTCTTGGGCCAAAATAGCCCTCCCCACACTTGAGAAGTGTGCTGAGCTGAGTTTAATTGGAATGTCACAGGGGGGAAAAGCACAAACAAAATGAGAAGGAAAAAAAAGGCAGAGAAAAAACAATTAACATGTTGACAAGATATCCTAAAAATGTCACATGAAGGAGAGTGAAGAAAAGGTACATGAGCCCTTAGGTCAATGACCAGTCCAGAGTTATTTAGCCTGAAGATTGGCTTTCCAGATGGGCAGGACCAGGCCGCGTTCTGGCATGTTGGGGAACGGGCTAGGTTGGGACTCAGCACCTTTCCCCTGCTGAGAACACTTTTATACACTAGCCTGTGATCCCAGTGCAGCACACTTAACTTCATACTCCTCCCCTGCAAGATAAGTGTGAGCCTTATTTTATAGATGAAGAAATCTGAGAGTAATCAATGGGGGGGGGGGTGCTTGCTTGGTGAGAAATGCTGGTCTATATCCCAAAATGTAGTTTATGTATTAGAGTTCTGAGGTGGTGCATTGCTCTAAGTTTCAACAAACTCCCCACCCTGATCCAGGCCCGAGATCAGGAATTACAGAGATTACGAAACATTAAAACTGAATGGGCCATCACCAGGACATTCGCCTAGAATACATGGCCTAAGAGATTCAGTGGTTTGCACAAACTCAAACAGTAAGTTCCAGAGGGGTAGCCCTGTCAGTTTAGTTCAGCAAAAACAAACAAGGCGTCTGGTGGCACTTTTAAAGACTAACGAATTTATTTGTCACATGTGCTTTCGTGGGAGAAAATCCCACTTCTTCTGATGAAGCAGGTTTTTCTCCCACGAAAGCTCATGCAAGCAATAAATTTGTTAGTCTTTAAAAGTGCCACAGGGCTCCTTGTTTGTCAAACAGGAAGGCTTCTGACATCCTGGACCGGATCTTGAACTCGTGTAAATCAGTGCTATCTCCATTAACTAACACAGAACAATGCTGATTTACTCCAGATGGCGAAGTGGACGATTGTGTCTCACTGAAGGCCCAAGTCTGTCTCATTCCTGCCAGGCTTCCAACACAAATGAGTCTATGGAAGGTCAAAGATGGTGCCGAAGTCCATTTGTCCACTAGCAGATGACTTTACCCTCAGATTCAAATAACGTTCCAACTCAGGAATCGTGGCCACCAATTTTATTTATTTATTTTCCTGTTGCTTTTCTCCTGTGATACAATAATTCAAAACAAGATCAACTTTGCTTCAGACATGTACCATGTTTATTAACACCAAAAATGTAGTATCTAGATTAAGCTCAAGATCAATTTAAAGGATAAATAACTGTTTCAAATGATTCTTTTTTTAGAAAACTCCCCATGAATAAATTAATAACTTAAGTGATTAGTTGTCCACAGTGCTTTGAAAAATTAATAACCTACTCAAACAGCGACACGACAATAGACACAGACTGTACATTTTGCCACTGATTATTTTTGTCCTTTCTGACTTCTACAAATGGAAAAAAAAATACCCCACAATCCATTTTGAATACATACAATATCACTGAGATTATGCTGCAGATTCAACAACTTCAAAGCCACCAATCATTCGTGACCCACAGCAGTTAAAAAAAGCTATCCTAATTTATATGGGTCGGGTCCAGTCTAGTTACCATTGAAGTCAACGGAAAGTGGACTGGGCCTTCCAGGTTACTCCAAGAATCTGATCCTGAATTTACTGACGTCAGTGGCAGAACCCCCATTGATTCCAGTAGATGCAGAATTAAGTCCCTAGTTATGTTCCCTATATTCATTGCTCTGCAGCCAGGAGTTCTTAGTTGCTCATTTAAATAGCATGTTGAATGATACAACAGCAGAACTTCGAAACTGTGTGAAAAGCCTCCCCACCCTGCTTTTCTTCCCCAGCATTTTGAACAGAAGGACATCCTGGTTCCATGATGGCAGGGTGACCTTTTCTGTTATAACACCACGGTGCATCATCACCATGAAGTGCTGTCATCTACAGACTCCCGACGGCACTTTGTATCTCTAGACATCAGCTAACTCTCCCAACCTCCTTGAGAGGTAGGGAAATCAGTACCACTACCCTCATTTTACAAATGGGAAAGGACGAGATCCAGGAAGGGTTAGCGACTCACCCAAAGTCACAGAGGGAGTCAGCAGAAGAACTGGGCTAAGAACTCACAACTCATCAGCTCTCAATCTTGTGACCTGCCCCGTAGACCATACTCCAATTTGCTTGTACACTACTATGCTAATGAGTAACCATAGACTAGAAGAGCCCAAGGACTGCTAGTAGAGTTGACTAATTTTGCTCCAATGATAGCACAGGCAGTCTTGGGTTTTATCCCAGATGCTGCTTGGTCGTGTTGCATGGGAATGTTACAACGGGGTCACGTAGCCCTTCAATACTGGTCTTTCCCAGGAAAACCACAGCTGTGGCGAGCTCATCAGCAATACACCCCACAGAATTGTAGAGCAAAAGACAATGAGACAGACAGGAGACAGGACAGACCAACAGAGGGAAGAATGCTGCCTGCCCATGGAAGAAATAATTTTATAGAAGTTGTCTAGCTTCAGGGATACCATTAACAGTCATGATATCAGTGCACAAATAACAGCATCTTAGAGCTTTGCAGCTGTGGTCCGAAGTCCTTGAACTAAAATAGTGCAAGAGAGACCACTGAAAGGAAACACTGCAGTGGCATCAAGGAAGTGGTTGCTACAGAGACAGCAAACCTGTGGCACGCTGGAGCCATCAGACTTCAAATGTACAACCTTAAATTTACTTAGCCCCTGTGATTTGAGGGTGAGTAGGTGGGAATTTTCTCCAGTCCAAGCTATGGCTACCATTCAGAACGGTGTCTGTTTCATACACGCTATACCAAAGAGTAAGTCCAGGATAGCTACCAGTGGTGACTTTCAGATGATTCTAAACACAGCTCAGATACACTTACATTTAGTGGGGAATCTCCACAACTTTCTGTCCCGCCCTTGGGAGCGCCTTAAAATAAAGCACCCAGGCTTCATTGTGAAGTATCCAGTGCTTGATCTGTAATGAAAGAGGTGCTGGGGCTCAAGGAATATTTTTCCAGTGGAGGTATGTGAAATGAAGCCGGATTGATCACGCCTGCGTTTTCACACTGCAGAAACTAGATTCCTTTTCAGCAGGCACTTGGTTCTGTAGAAAACCTAGGTAAGAATATCTGGAGCTGGCATTTTATTTGGTCCTTGCAAAGACCTGGTCAGGACCTTGGATGGGATCTGTGCTGCACATTCCAGTCTCTGCTCTTTGGGGGTGTTCCAGTTCACATCTCCCTCTGACCCACACAATGCATCAGCCAGAAGTACCCACTACAATGTGGAAGTAAAATTCACAACACCCAGGTCTGAACTTCTTCCTTTTAGCAGATTGGCTGTATCCTAAGATGGGATACCAGCAATAAGACACCACGAAAACAAGGTATAAATTCCACCTCTGCAGAAACCAGCCAGTTCCCTTGCTTCTGGGGTAGATGCCCTGGAGATTTGGGAGTTTTCTCTGGCTTATTTTAAAGCACCAAAACCCTTCACAGCCCAAGGACAACAACACCTTGATCTATACATCGGGGGAACCCATGTGTAACTCAGCAGGGCTGCTGGGAGACATGAAATAATTGTGGCCCCACTTCCTCATGTCACGTCTCGGTGTTGCCCCCTCACCCTGATACAGCGCGAGATCAATAAATAATAACATGCACTGCCACAGCATTGGCAGCCTGTGCACCTTCACTGGGACCAGTCACATTTCCCATTTACACCACAGAAAGGGTATGTCTCCACGGCAAGAAATACACGGTGGCGGGGCTGCAGCTGGCCTGGGGCAGGTGTCTCAGGCCTGTGGGGCTCAGGCGGTGGGACACTTCAGCTGCAGTATAGACGTTCAGACTTGGGCTGAAGCTTGGGTTCTCAGACTTCACAAGGGGGGAGGACTCAGAGCCCAGGCTCCAGCCTGATCCAAGATGTGTACCCTGCTGTTTCACTTTGCAGCCCAAGCCGGAGTCAGCTGACCCAGACTCTGAGGCGCAGGGCCATGGGTTTTTTTATTACAGTGTAGACATATCCTAAGAGACTTCCTCAAGGCCACAGAGATTGGCTGGCTCAGCTGAGAGAAGAATCCACGTCTTCGGACTCCTAGTCCCAGCTGGTCTCCCTGATAGAGCCATAATAAAGTGATGCCCTGTTAGTTACTGTGGGGCAGTTCCCCTGGAGCCTCTCCTCCCCTGTGACTGACTACTGGGAGGGTGGAAGGGCATCTCTGCATCTCAGCTTTTAAGGCTGGGGAGGAATCCAACTGACTCTGGCATCTTTCTTACCAGGAGACTGGGTGGAGTGAGAAGAGCCCCCTTTTGTGCGAGTGTGAAAATCTGGACCCACATACTGCATCTCAGCCACATTGTCTCCTCACAGAGAAACAGGACTACCTGGAACCCTACAACATGCACACACCCTTACTGGGGCAGCTGTCTAGCGCCTATTCCAAAGCACCACTAAGAATCTCCTTTGTCTGCACCTCTTGCTTACAGCTAGCAACAGCTCCACTGCACATCCTGGGATAAGGGCCCACAGGTGGAAGGGGCTAAACTTGCAGGGTTTCAAACAAGTTCAGCTGCCCGCTGGAACCAGTGGGAACAGGTGAGAGTGCTCAGCCCCTGGTAATATCTGGACCTGGATTTCAAAGGGCTTTAGCTCATTAACAGTCCTCGTGAGCCAGGCATCTTTGTTATGCACGGGGACATGCAGGCAGAGAGGTATCCACAAAGGTGTTAAGTGTCAGGACCAGGATTCTAATTCACATGGCTTGCCTTAAGCCATCCCAAACCCCAGCTGACACTATAGTAACCTATTGTACAGGGCAAGAGCTGGGCTCTGTCTGTGAATTGCGGCACTTCTCCCCTGTGCAATACACATGCTCCTTTTCTTTCTCCTACCTGAGTGCAAGCCCTAATCTGGACCCCAATCCATTTACAGCAGCAGGCAGCTCATTTCCCACCCAACACTGCATAACAAATCAAAACAAATCAGACAGCTCATAGTTAGTAACTTACAGTAAGTAACACATGCTTTTTGGATATGTGCCCTTAAAAAGTATCTGCTTAACATAATATGGCTGAGAGTTTTATGCCATGATCTTGTCACATCATAACACTATGAAAAATGGCAAAAATTCAACCTCCTCAAAAACACACAGTTTTCTAGATGAGACGGTGAAGGTGGGAGGCCTTGGCATGAGAATCAGGCCAAATCTTTCATTTGCACTGAAGATTAATCATTTGTCGTGCATTGGGCTCCCTAACATATGCAGAGCTAACAAAGAAGCCACTTTCTTGGCTGCCCCAGTGCAGCTGGGATACAAGACACTAATTTCCTCAGTGCAAAGTCATCTGTGCCCCGTGCCTTTCCAGTTGTTGGTTTTCAGGCTGGGTGAAGAAGAAATGCTGCACAAACATTCGCCAGGTCTAACCAGGAGGAGCTCCTTTGTCACAGCTAGCACGTACATCATCACGTATATCTGGGGCATTTGCAGGTCAACATACGAAGGTCCCTAATCATACCTTTCTTTGAAGGCAGAGCACCATAATGCACTGGGCATGCAGCTTATTATTTGGAATGCACTGAGCACATGCGTAGTGCTTTGCAAGAAACACATGAGAAATGTGCCAGCTTCCTGAACAACTTGAAAAAGAGAACATAATGAGTACTCACCAGCAAGCAGAGCTGTACTTGTACTTGAGATGCAACCAGCAGCTCAGGCAGTTTCAAAATGGTCTCTTTAGAGCCACGGCCACTTAGCTCTGCCAAATTTAAAGGGCCAGGCCCAGACAGTCATGCGCTCTGGCTTGTTAAAGGGCAGTCCTGCCATAGGGAGAGTTAGCAGGGATCGGGAAATCACTAAAGAAGGTGTTTCAGACTCAGGCCTGGGGCTGCTTTGTTGTTGTGCTCATCACCACTAGAGCACAGAAAGAAAGATGCTTTCTTTGCTGAAAGATGCTTCTGTATTAATATATCTAAATCCTGATACCCTGATCCAAGCCACGGCAACTCTCACACTAACAATCCCACTTTCTAACAACACGTTTCAGTGTGGGACTCAAGAACACATTCCTTATGCAGCTACCAAAGTGAAGCTCTGAAGGTCTGTAAGAGGGAGCAGGTTCATAGCCTCCAAGAGAAAGGCCTGGACTATTAATTCAGAGAATCATAGAAGATTAGGGTTGGCAGGGACCTCAAGAGGTCATCTAGTCCAACCCCCTGCTCAAAGCAGGACCAACCCAACAAAATCATTCCCAGACACTGATGGGTAGAATGGTTATTTACCCTGTGGCAGGACGTAGAGGAAGAGATGGTCTCTAAACAATCATAACTAACCTCCCACCTGCCTTGCATCAGAGCTGGAGGCAAACAGGCAGCCAGAACTGATCAGAGAGCAATGGCGTAACAAGCTCATAGTGAGTTGCCCCACTCAAGAGGCTCTAATATACAAACCCTTCTAGTGGGATACACATGCAACATCCCTGGAGTGTTATACCCTGTGTCCCAGATATGTTTGAGACACATCGCTGGACCATCCACGGGGTGACCTTTCATGTGGCAGCGTAGCTGGTTGGCTGGAATATTATCAGGGTATAGTGAACAGGTGAGGTGCACCCTTGAGGCATGCTGAAGGCACAGGCCTATCATGGGAAGGAGTAGGAGGACTTGCATAATGCTTTACAGAGGCATCAGGCAGAGGTGCCAGCTATGCGTTTCTCATTGGTGAGGGAACAGGTAGTAGAGGCAGAGGGAAATCTTCAGTCAAAAAGTGAGAGGCGCTATTCTTAGAGCCCCGCAGGAAAAGCTTCCAATGAGAGAGAAGGGGGGAAAAATACACACCCGTAAGGAAGAAGCCAGCTACGTGAACGGGTTTCCTTATTTCCAGGAGGTCAGTAACTGGCTTAAAAGGTAAATCAGAACATCACTCAATGCACTAAAAATCTACATGGACGGGTGAGAAACTTTGATTAGCAATACCCAGGCTTTTTATCCAATCCCAGCCATGTTACATTAGGGATTTTTGCATTTCACTGAATGTTCTAGTGTGGAATTAAATGTGACAATGGGACTGCCACACGGAACATCTCCTCTGCTATTATATTCATTGTGCTGCCGGCATCAGTCATAAAACATCTGGACCATTCCTTTTTCAGCTCCCCGGCTTTCAAGATCTACAGCAGCATTCTACTAGTATGTGGAAACTTGGCACGTTCAGCTTCTCTCCAGCCTGATAGGTGTGAAGAGAAGATGAACTTCTAAACACGCATCTTCTGCTGAACTCCCAAAGAACTTATGATACAAGTCACATGGGCAGGGAGCGTGTCAATTTACTACGAGCACAGAACCTGCTCCAACACCATTCAAGTCAATAGGAGTCAGACCCAATGTTTTGTGTCTGTCTGAAGCTGGCTTCAGTTTAATCTCTATAATAATTGCATTTTTTGAGAGAGGCCTTCCTGTCTTAAAATGTGGGGTAGCCCTGCTGTGTGCTATTAAACTATTGCTGCTGCGATGCGCACTAGCGGTGTGGTGAATTTCATCCAGTAGTGGGTGAAATGAACCTAAACACTTCTGATGGGTTAATAAACTAAAGGGGGAGGACAATGATCAGATCTTGTTAAAAAGAGCTTTATCAGTGTTAATGATACTATTTTAGAGGCTTAAAAATGGAACAAATTTTAAAAACATAGTTTGTTTCAATGCTTAGCCATTGAATTTAATCACTGATCCTCTGGATTTTGGATCAGGCCAGTGAGTATTATTCACTGATCTCCTATGGTAGCAAAGGATAGTGCTCTTCTGGCATGATCTTACTACCAAAAACTCAGACCCTATGCAGGACAGCGTAGTTTGCTGGCAATAAAGCACTCACAGACCTATGGAAGACAGAGATCTATGTGGGACCCGTCTATTAGCCTTTTCCTGAAACACCACAGTGATTACTGTTTTTTTAAAATATGACACCTGCTTTTATTTTTCATGTGAAATACCATTATGGCAGCCTTGCAAAAATTCCTTATAGCATTTTCATGCTCATCAGCCCTTTTCATGGTAAAGGCCGGGAGAGTAAAATACATACCTGCGCTGATAAATTTTCAGGACAGTTTTGCAATGCAGCATAATATTTCCAAAGAGCAGCATCCAGCAAATACAATCCATTTGAGTCATGTAGTGCCTGCTGCTGGGGGGGAGGCAAGATCCAACAGAGCTGTTGATGCACAACCAATAATAACAAACAAAAATTTCTTTTTTTCTTATTGACGTTGGCAGAACTTTATTTAAAAAATTGAAAAAGAACAAACTCATTGGCAATGCTGCTCTTCCCACAGAAAGTGGAATGCACACCAGAATAGAAAGCCCTGTAGCCCACTGAATCTCACTATCTGGGTCCTCTGCTCTGGTCTGAATTTCTTAACCTGATGGGCCTGATTCTCCTATTGCTTACACTGGAGGACAATCAGGCGTAGCTTCACTTAAGTCAATGGAGTCAGAGTGATGTCAGAATGAGGAATAACGTGGTTTCAAATCTATGATGGGGTGTATGGGTCAGCATTCCCCATCTATACTCGGCTCAAGCCAGGGAAGCTAATGGTCCAACCAGCAGGCCAACTTCAGTGATGAATCCTGGTCATGTGCCACCGGAGGCACGTTGCGCGTACGCTAGGAAGTTATTCTAGGATTAAGTGTATCTCAGTACTTAGACATGGGTCAGTAGTAACTCCCATTGTGAGGCATTCCTCATAGCGAACAAATGGGCTGGACTTACACTCCTAGAACCGAATATCCCTGACCTTCGGCACCAGAAAGAGAGGTTAGGATTCAATTTGACAGCAGGGCCCTATCCTAAATAGTGCTGAGGTGGAACATAGGCGTCATGCTGGCTCTCTGCACAAGTGTAAATTCCACCCAGAGAACTACTGTGAAACCCTCAGATGGAATGACACTTGAGATAAAGCTCACTGACAGTTGAATATTTAGAGATGACTTGATACTGTTTGCCATCCGTTTTGGAGAGGATACTAAATGTGAGTAAGTCAGTCTGGGCTCAGGGAGAATTAATTAATCATAGAATCACAGAAAATTAGAGCTGGAAAGGAACCTTAGGAGGTCATCTAGTCCAGTATTTCTCAACCTTTTTTATATCAGGAACCGGTGTCCTATACTACGTCAGGGAGATCTCAGGGACCAGGACTAGTCTATGGACCAGTCATTGAGAAACACTGCTCTAGTCTAACCCCCCGCTCAGAGCAAGACCAACCCCAACTAAACCATCCCAGCCAGAACTTTGTCAAGCCAATCCTTCAAAACCTCTAAAGAAGGAGATTCCACCAGCTTCCTAAGTAACCCTTTCCCATGCTTCACCAACCTGCTAGAGAAAACATTTTTTCCTAATATCCAACCTAGACCTCCCCCACAGCAACTTGAGACCATTGCTCCTTGTTCTGTCCTCTGCCACCACTGAAGAACAGCCTGGCTCCATCCTTCCGGAGCCCTCTTTCAGGTAGTTGAAGGCTGTTATTAAATCCCCTTCACTCTTCTCTTCTGCAGACTAAATAAGCCAGTTCCCTCAGCCTCTCCTCATAAGTCATGTGCTCCAGCCCCCTACTCATTTTCATTGCCCTCCACTGGGCTCTCTCCAATTTGTCCACACCCTTCCTGTAGTAGGGGCCCAAAGCTGGACTCCAGATGTGTCACCAGTGCTGAATAGAAGGGAATAATCACTTTCCTTAATCTGCTGACAATGCTCTTACTAATGCAGTCCAATATGCCATTAGCCTTCTTGGCAATAAGGGCACACTGTTGACTCATATCCAGTTTCCTGTCCAGGTCTTTTTTGCAGAACTGCTCTTTAGCCAGTCGGACCTTAGTCTAGCATTCCAGTTTGTCTAGGTAACGCTGTATCCTATCTCTACCTTCAGCTTATCTACTGCTCCTCCCAGTCTCGTGTCATCTGCAAACTTGCGGTGGGTGCAATCCACCTCATCCTCCAGATCATTAATGAAGCTGTTGAACAAGACCGACCCCAGCACCAACCCCTGAGGCACTCCGCTTGTTACTGGCTGCCAATTAGACATTGAGCTGTTGATCACTACCTGTTGAGCCCGATGTCCTAGCCAGCTTTCTATCGCTAATGTCTATTAAAAGGCACTAGCTGGTCAGCCTTGGCGACACACATTCTCAACGGATGTACAAGTCAGGAACAGCATGGGCTATGGCACAGGTTTACTCCCATGCGATCCTACCAACAGACCTCAACCCTATCCTGGGGATTGGGGGTGTTCAGCCTTTGGCTGCATACAACGGGACCACCCGCAAGCCCCATAGTACCAGATGATACCTTTCATTCTGACTCATGTCTTTCAGAATGAGGCTTTTAGGACGGCCACGGGAGTTCTCCAATTAAGATAAATGTCTGTGTAATAGCTAATGAAGGCTTTGAAGAAATATGAATGTCATCGTTTTTAATGTCAGCCTGGACTGCGTTGTTCTCTCGTATATTTCATTCTGTATCTTGGCACTACAATTTGAACGTGTTGTGTAATACACTGGCCCTGCATGTGTATGCCTTATCATGCCTCCCTCTTGTAGCTAGGCCCACTGACTACAGCAGCCAGCTACTTACTATTAATGGGGGTAACTCCTTTTGCTCCAGGAGCAGGGACCTGTGGTTTTGTTGCTGACAGTTTGCTGATGATGGCAATATCTGTATGTTGCTTTGGTTCAACACATATGCAGTCTGGGAGTTAAATGAGTGTGACGCTGGTAGGAAATGCACAGCTGTTACTTGTGTATGTGTGATATTATAAGGGTGCATTGGCCATCCATCATGCTAGCCTCAGGCTGTTTGTGTGTACCCATATGAGCAGCGCTGGCTACTTTCAAAGAATCAGGATTGGGACTGCTAAGATTTTAGTACCTTCCTTGCAATGTTCACTACTCTATTGCTTTTGTGTCTGTGCAACACAATATATATGTTGTATTGTCTTGGCAATCCCCTCTGAATGTTATTCACCCAGAATTAGGACACACAACGGGCACTGGGTACTTAATGGAGCTGGTTGGGCATTTCCTGTTGAAATGATTTTCCAGTGGAAAATGCCCTTTTTGCAAAATCAAAATTTTTTTCAGTGGGAAGATTTCAATTTTGCCAAAAAATTTCAATTTTCCATTTGGAAAAATCAAAATGAGGCTTTCCCAGCTGTGGGCCTGGAAGGCTTTTGCGGATTTGTTTTCTGCCTGTATGGTGGGGAAGTGAAATTGACCCAAGCCTTCCTGGTGGGAAGCTGGGAACCTGAAAAATGGCATTTTAGGTTCTCCCCCAAAAGGCATTTTCCTGAAAAATCCCTTCCTGTGAAAATGTAATTTTGTCATGAATTGGGATGAAAAGTCCAGTTAAAAAAACAAAAAAAACCTGAAATTTTTCCTGGGGATGGATTTACATTTTCCGGTCAGCTGTTGGGCCTAACTTGTTAAGGCCCCTTTGAAAATCTCACCCTTTGTCCTCTATCCTTGCTGTTAATGGGATGTGGGAGAAGGGGCAGACTAGATACGGTGTGTTTTTGAACCACTGTATGCAGGGGCATAGCCATGGGTAGGCCTGGGTGGGCCAGGGCCCACCCACTTGAGATGGGGCCCACCCATCACAGCACCTGGCTGCGGCGCAAATTTTGCGGCTGTGACTGCTGGCTGGCCCCGCAGCTGTGGCAGTGAAGTTCGCGCTGTTGCTGAGCGCTGCAGTACGCAGGCCTCATCCTGCCGCCTCTCCCCTTGCCTCCTCCTCCCACAGCTCCACTTGCTAAGTAATAAGAGGAGTCGGAGCGCTGATGCTCTGTCTCCACTTGTTACCGAGCAACTGGAGCATCTTAGGCAGCTTCTGGTCACATGGCTGGAAGCTGCCCTTTGGCTGGGCCCACCTTGCAGATTCAGGGGCCTGGCCAGAAAACGGGGGCTGGCTACACCCCGATTGTGTGTGTTATCCTAACCTCTTTGTTTATCCTTCTGCTAACTCTTAGCATGTAATGATGCTGTCAGTCTAAATCAGTGCTTCGTCTTTCTAGCGTTCTGCTTGGCAATCAGACCACTACATGTTGATCGTTGTTACTGCATGTTGCTATGGAGTCATAGATTGTGATCCATGCATTTATGGATTATTATCAAGCCAACAGAGTCTCCATTACTTCTCAGTCCCCTCAGAGGGGCAACTTCTTAGAAGATGAACCCAAAGTCAAGATTCTGAAGCTTGGAGTATTAACTTCATCAACACTGATTGCTACTGTAGTGTTGACCCAGTGTTGAGGTTCCACACTGTGTAAACCACATGACTATAGCAACTAGTGGGAAAAAGGCATAGGTCAGTTCTTAGGGCCCGGTGCACAGTTGTTCCCGATAGCTTATTCTTCATTGCTTTATTTAAGCCAGTTTTAAATTACTGAAATGATGGGACTGCTCTGACTCTTTCTGGGAGACTATTCCCTGGTTGAAGATCTCACTGTTAGCCTACATTTCCTTCACTCAGTCCACCCCATTACTTCTAGCTTTATCCCCTTTGGCCTCTTACACAACTGGTACAGTATTTACAATCTCCAGATACTTGTCAACAGTCTCATATCCTATTCCCCTAACTTATCAGTAAGCCATACAAGACCTGCATGAACCTAATTCTCCACTTGGACTCCAGGGAATCTTTTCCTGCGCCTCTTGCAATCAATGGCAAAACTTTCGCTGACTTCCTTGGGAACAGAACTGTCTCCCAATGGGCCTGCGATGCTGCTCCGGGCCCAATTCAGAGTCTATTGGTCAATGAAAGGACTCCCATTGGGTTCAAGCCGCCAGTTCTTTAATTCTGCTTTTCCAAGCCAATCTTTCCAGCCCTTTCAATTCTGGGAGCTTAAAACAACCCCAAGAATGACATCATTTTAAAACCTCAGTAAACCTTCCTGTTTGATACATTGTGTGTGTGATGTGAGGGAAGGGAGGCCAACCCTGGCGGTCTAAGGTTGTCTCAAACAGTCAGTTAGTCTGGGAGCTTTACAGGCCACTGAATGGTCACAGGTATCGGCACACACGCCATGGTGCTTGATGGGAAAGTGCCCCAGCAGGCCGCAATCACACGTCGACCATTATTTACAAGTGATTTGGTAATAGAACAAATACAAATTAGACATGGCGGTGGCCCATTGTTTTCAAAGAGGCTGAAGGAGTCAGGGCCACCATATGGTGTGTAGTGGGAACCCATGTCTTGTAAAGGACACCACCAAACCCGTACACATACAGTACGGAAGAAGATGGAGAGCGATAATACAGTGTTAGCATGTACAAGGTGGCTTTAATAACAGGTGTAAGCAAAAGACATGCAGGGCATTGGTGATCCCAGTATTGCTAAGTTTGAAGTTCCTGAACAGTATATCCAGCAGCTATGGTAACGGCGCAAACCCAGCCACTGCAAGTAGTTGGTCTTTGTCACTGGCAAACAATATCTGCCAGGTCTGCCCCTGAAATTGAGTTTCTTTTAAAAAAAAAAAGACCCCAAATAACAGTCCTATTAGAAATGCAGCCCCAAAATGAGCTGGCATTCCCAGGTGGGAGCCCCAGCCTGGGAAAACCCATTGGGCATTTGCCTGTCTGGATGGCTATCCCCATCTGCCCCGTCCATTACTGCTTCATGCTCTTAATGGGCTCTGCGGACTGCCGGACGTCGGTCCATTCCTGCATGGTGTTCTGCAGGGCTTGTGTCTTCTCTTTGTCAACCTGCACGTAATCGACCTTCTCGTCTGAGGCGACTGACGACGTGGAGGGCTGGGTACAGGGGAGGAGAACACAGAGTGACGTGGGGATAACACTTCTCTCCCACTCCACTGCTTCTGCTGGCCTCATCTCTGTCCCTTCACACAACCTCATCACCAGTATTGCAAGAACCGTCTCCTGTGCAGCGCCTGCGACCTGGAACTGCCTGCCTAGATTTCAGTCTCCCTAGTTCTTCATTTACCTGCAAATCCCTTCCTCCTAACCCTCCTTTTCTTAAAGAGGCCTTCATTGAAAGACTCCTATTGACTTAACAGGCTTTGGAGCAGGCCCAAAGTGAGAGCCTGTTCTGAAAGAGGAGTGCAAAGATGGTAACCCAGGCGCCCACATTTATTGTCCCTCAATGACTCTTTGACAAATACGCTCACTTAACAGGCCCAACACCACTGTGGTCTATCTGCCAGCATTGCCAGGTCAGTCTTGGAGCTGAGAGTCTTCCCAGTACGCAATTCTGTTAGTGACACAGAAGGAGGACTAGAACCCAGCCCCCTCCCTTAGCTGCTGGGCCGGATTAAGGGGCCCCGGAGCCTAGAATAACATGCAGGGCCAAATCCTCAAATGGAAATTGCCCCGTTCGCCCCCCTCCCATCCCCGGGGCTGTCCTGGTGAGTAAGGGTGGAACCTGGCCTAGAGTAACATGCAGGGCCAAATCCTCAAATGGATTAAATGGATGCAGCACCACTGACATCACGGAAGCAGTGCCTTCTTATCCCAACTGAGGATTGGTCCCATATTGTTTGTTGAGTGATTTTAAACCCTGAAAAATACAATCTTTCATTAAAATAGTTTAAAAAAACCCGAGATACCTTTCTGTGTGGCCCAGGTGAGTTTGGCTGGAAGTCCAGGGCTAAGTAATCCACACTCCCTGAACTCTTTTTCGGTGCGGGGCTGTTGGTGCCGCTAGGAACTGGAGAAGCAGAAACTGGATTTTGCTAATGTAGTGAAGAGATGGGGAAAAAATACTTAATAAACCAAGGAGAATATAACAGACCTAAAAACAAAATCCATCAAGATACTTTGGTAGCACTTTAAATGAGAACCTGGCCTGTATTTTCCTTTCACTTACCCCTCTGCAATCTGGGTCAGGAGCCATGAGAATAGCAGCATGAACTGAATTCATTGGTGTCCCATCACCACCGTAAGGGAATTCTTTAAACATACACTTAACTTGCTGCGTTTGAGCAATCCCACTGGCTATGTCTACACTTGCTAAAATTAGTTTGAATTAGTTAGTTTGAACTAACTCATTTTAGTTAGTTTGAATTAGCTTAATTGGAACTAGCATGGGCACACTGGAACGTTAGTTCGAACTAAGCAAGCACTTGCTTAGTTTGAATTAGCGATCCCCATTCATTTCAATGGCCAGTTAATTCGAACTAAGAAATTAGTTCGAATTAACATGGCCACATTGGCTAATTCGAACTAGTTAGTTTGAATTAAAGCCTTACTTCTGAAGCCCTATTTGAACGTATTAGTTCGAATTAAGGAAGCCCTAGTGTAGCCATGGCTTTAGTTAGTTCGAATTAAGCCTCCTTAATTCCAACTAACTTGCCAGTGTAGACATAGCCATTTACTTCAGTGGAACAACTCACAAACAGATGCTTAAATACTGCACTGTGCATAGATTTAATCCACTGTGTTAAATACAACTGTATGCAGTGTGCTGTAGCTGGGCTGGTCCCAGAATATCAGAGAGACAAAGTGGGTGAGATAAAACCTTTTACTGAAAGAGAAACAAGCTTTGAGCTCACACAGAGCTCTTCTTCAACTGTGAATACAGTTGGGGTTCGTCCTGCTATGAGCAGAGGATTGGACTGGATGACCTTCCGAGGTCCCTTCCAACCCTAATCTTCTATGATTTCCCAGAATAACAAAGAGCTCTGTGTAAGCATAAATAAATACAATTGATTCATAATAGGCCATGGGGTAGCAGCTCTGCATGAGACACCAATCCTCCTGCCTCTTTCATCAATGCCACGGATTCTAGCAACTTGAAGCTGGCCTTATCGATATTGCCGTGGGGCAGTATTGATGGCTCCTGTCCCACACACAGTCAGAAAATGTCAGCACTCCCTGAGGAAGCAGAGTCCAAAAATCAATCTAAAAATAATCAAATGTGGCAGAGAATGAAAATCATAGAGTGCTTAGTCCTCCAGTTCCCAGAGAGGACCAAATAGGATGGACAGGGGTACTTAATAAAGGGTGGGACTGCCATGGAGGAGATCATTTTTGAGCTTTCTGGTGAGGGAGAGAGAAGCCCACAGTGTCTGTGTCCACTCTCACAACATAAAATAACAACTGAAAAACAACAGGATGTTTAATATAGACATATGTTAGAGCGCCATGTTCCAAATGACTGCCCTGTAATCCATGGAAGGATATATACTGTCCTTATCATGACAGAGCTGAGTATATTTAGCACAACCATCCCTATCTGTGCTTTGCTCTTTTAGGCTATGTCTACACTTACAAAGTTAAGTCGACTTTGTTAAGTCAATTTAACAAGGTCGACTTTCCATATTAAGTTGACTTAACAAATTGGCTACACTTTAAGTTGACTTTCTTAAGTCGACAACAGCAGAGATAGCCGTTATATTGGCTTTAAGTCGACTTAATAAAGTCGACTTAGCGTTATTCCCTTCTATGCCGGCCTTAAATTGATTTAAGGAGTCGATTTAAGGCTTAAGTCGACCTAAAAGTAGGTGTTACTAAGTCGACTTAAGCTTTCCTTAAATCGACTTAAAGAAATGCTTAAGTCGACTTAAGAAAAGCCCAGTGTGGACGCGGCTTTGCTTAGGTCGACTGAAGTGTCCTTAAGTCGACCTAACTTGCCAGTGTAGACGCACCCCTGGAGCCCAGGTCATTGTACAACATAGCCTTGCCTGGGGAGTTTGTCAATATGAACAGGCCTTACCATGGCCACATAGTTTTCCTCGCTGTCTCCTGAGTCAGTGCTGGTGATGCTCTGGGTGGAGACGGGGCGACAATATTGCAAGGAGCCGGAGTTGAAGGTCTGGCTGTAATGAGAGGTGCTGATGGGTTAGTTACAGTCACAGGTCTCCACTGCTCATCATAAACTCGGTATAGGATAGAGCTGCAGACCTGGGATCCAAATCGGAACCTTCCTGACGCTTGTGGATGTTTAAACCCAGGGGTTTGGTGCCCCCTAAGAAGGACCATTTACAAAGTTTGTCTCCACAACACAACCTTCTCATAGTTCAGAGAGGGTCCAGATTTGGGCCTTTACCCCATTTCTGTTTAATATCACCTTGTTTCTTTATGCGGCTTCAGTTCCGTTTTATCCTATTATTAGAATCCAGGCTCCAGAAAATGTTTATCTCATAGGATGTATTTAATTGCAATCTCCTTATGACAGTACACAGAGCCCCTGAGCTGCAGCAGGCTTCTCATGCCATTTCATCTCCTCTCTACTCACAGCTTCCAGTTTGTGTTTACTGTCCAATAGCTTACTTGCATTTTGATGGAAGGCTAAACCGTGAAGGCCTCATCTTGTTTTCTGTTGGCCAGATCTAATTATAAAAACCAACATAATGAAACCAGAGCCTGATATTGAAGCTTGCATCTTAAATGCTATTGGTTGTCTTGAAGAAAAGAAAGGGTTGTAAGATGAGTCGATAAGAGAAAAATCCATTAGCTTCTACAGAGTCAGGTGTTTTGTCAATCAAAACCCAAGCCTGTATGTTTCCCAATGTAGCGATCTGAGTGCATCGCTCAGATGTCCTGCAGCCAGTCTCCAAACAATCCAATGAATTAGAACATAATAGCAAGTGTCTTTATATTGGACAACCGCAGACTATGAATTAGTAGGAGCACTGGAGTTGTGTGAATCCTGGCACATTTGGCGTAGAGGGTTTGCTACGAAGCTTTGGGCGCTCAAAGCATAATACAGTCAAGACCCCTGAGTGCCATCCTGTTTTGCGCTGACACTTTGGGTTCCAGTGGGTTTTGATATGAAATCATATATTGACTCCAGATTCATTCAAAGATTTTGTGAACCTGAGCCAGGCAATGACTACCTTTGTTCTGAGTTTGGACCAAAACTATCTGACTTTGGCGCGGTTTGGGTTATGCACAGTTCTGAAAAAGACAACTATCTCCAGGTGAGATTAGCCTTTGGGGCTTTCTGTTGGCAATTAGCACCTCATAACGCACTGGATTTCAATGTGGAATCTGAGGCAACTCTCCTCTACAGTGCCAGGTAGAAAAGTAGCAAACGCTGCTACATTTCTCATGAAATTTGGATGGGCTAGAACGGAGGCCAAGGACAGACTGTCAGATCTGAACATCTCTGCAGTGTGGGAAAGTCTGATCTAGACTGAAACTTCGTACCTGCCCCCTGCTTATAAAATGAACCAAACCAAAATCCAGAGCTCCACAAACTTTTAGGGAAGTTCAGACTTTGCAGCTGGTGCCCGTCTCCAGCTCAGAATCAAAATGCAAGTCTCACTCAATAAAAGATACATCCCCTGAACAGCAATGGATGGTAAAGAGACCAGCAGAATGGGAACGCAAAGCCTCTTTTTTGGTGCTGCCTGTACTGGAGATCGAAGGTCAGTTACATCACACAGTCTCACTGGTATAAATTTCCACTGACTACAGTGGACACACTACTCAGAAGACACAGATGTTCCTGAGAATAGAATGTGGCTCCTGGTACATCCGTGATGCAACCAAAATCTATCACCCTGAAACTAAGTAAAGTCAGGAGACTGGTTCAGCTGATGCGGACATGATCTGAATTTGGCCCACGGTGATACGGGTCACGGATGGTATTGTAGGAGTTAAGACACCCCCATGTACTCACGTCGGTCTAGACCAGGATTTAGTCACCGGCGACTTGAAGGGAAGCTCGTCAATGACAGCGTTGTTCCTTAGGTCCAGAGGCGTTGGCTTTGCTGTAGCAGAAGGATTCATTCATCAGTGAACATGATCTTTAAACTCGCCCTAACAGCGATTACACAAAAGCACTCGTTTAAAATAAAATGCAAAGGCCTCGAAGAGCCATGGGGATTAGCTGATGCTTGTCCCAAGAAACCTCAGTTTTATCCCGTCAGCTCTGAATTAGTCAACCTCCCCGCCCCCCTTGCTCTTGAGAACTATTCTCAGCTACTACACTCCTGCATTCATTCATACAAGAAAACCAGAGCGGAATTCATCCCTCTCATGTGCACACACAGCTCCTGCTGACTCCAATGGGAATTCTGCTGTTTGGGCCTCCGAGAAGTGAAAGTGTCTCTCATGGGAATGATATGAGTCAAAAATGCCCAGAAGGACAGAATGGAGGTGTGGCTTGTTAAAGAAACACTGATGCCCATTAGACTTGGAAAAGCCTCCATCTACTGATCATCAGAAATTAACATTATCAGACTGCCACTTAATGGCAGTGGGCTCTGATCAAAAGTTTCTCCATGACGGATTTTAAAAGGAAATCTATCCTGTAGCATGAAAGCTATCCTCGTCACTGTAGCTCAAAACAAAGGAGAGTAGAGGAAAGAATGGCAATAGCTAACAGTAAATATAGCACTTTGCAACATTTTGATGGTGTGAAAAGAGACGAGTAAGGGGGCACGTGATAGAGGTCTAAAAAATCTTGAATAGTGTGGAGAAAGCGAATAGAGAACCCCTTCATATAATAGCAGAACCAGGGATCACTCAGTGAAATTAATAGGCAGCAGGTTTAAAATAAATATAATGAAGTAGTTCTTCAAACCACACAGTCAACCTGTGGAACTCCTTGCCATAGGATGTTGTGAAGGCCGAAAGCGTAACTGGGCTCAAAAAAGAATTAGATAAGTTCATTGCTATGCATGGCTATTAGCCAGGATGGACAGGGACGCAACCTCATTCTCTGGGTGTCCCTAAACCTCTGACTACCAAAAGCTGGGACTGGGTGACGGGATGGCTTGCTCAATAATTGCCTTGTTCAGCTCATTCATTCTGAAGCATCTGGCCCAGCCCTTTGTCAGAAAACAGGATACTGGGCCAGATGGGTCATTGGTCTGGCCCAGTACAGCTGTTATAATGTTCTTCAAACACAGACTAGTGGCCTAATCCTGTCATGTGCTCGGCACCTTCTGCCTGGTGAACAGCACCTTCACACAATCAAATTCCAAAGGGGTAGCCATGTTAGTTTATTGTAGAAAGACAACAGAGTCCTGTGGCACTTTTAAAGACTAACAGAT
>ML685818.1:3525432-3550897 GCA_007922175.1 Pelusios castaneus
CCACTTCGTCAGACGCTTTGAAGCTTCAAAGCGTCTGACGAAGTGGGATTTTCTCCCACGAAAGCTCATGCGATAAATAAATCTGTTAGTCTTTAAAAGTGCCACAGGACTCTGTTGTCTTCACACAATCAGTATCTCACAGAACCATGGATTTGAAGGCCAGCAAGGCCCGTTAGATCATCTATTTT
Organism: Pelusios castaneus; assembly: GCA_007922175.1. Classification (NCBI taxonomy): domain Eukaryota; kingdom Metazoa; phylum Chordata; order Testudines; family Pelomedusidae; genus Pelusios; species Pelusios castaneus. The sequence continues at coordinate 3,525,621 of ML685818.1, forward strand.
GAATGCCTGCGTAACATAGGCTTGTGTATTTACCCAGAGATTCCTGCATTTCATCTCCACAGGGACTTTACAACACCCAGGCAGGAGAATCCATCTGAATGTGTGTGTGAGAAACCAGGAGACTTCTCAAGTTGCTCTGAATTCCAGTCTGTTTTATTTTCAAAATGTTGAATTTAAGCTAATGGCTAATTAATCAGTTACGACAATTTAAAAACATGACAGCCTTCAAGGTCTCCTGCTGTTTCCTGAACTCACACTATTATGGCTGGTGTTATGGGAGTGGCTGCAGAGAGGGTGCTAGGTGCTGTACATACCCATAAATGTACATCTACACTGGGAGCTGGAGAAGAACGATTCATACCCCTGACTGAGCTAGCGCATTAAAAGTAGAACGTAGCTTGTTGCCCAAACACACACCTAGTCTCTAGATCTGGTATATATTTGGGCAGCCAACCTCTGCCACTGTTTGTGCTGCCGTGGCTACTCTTTATTTTTCGTGGGCTCATTCAGTCAGAGCTAGTGTGAGCATGTCTCCTTACACTGCAAATCACCCTGCCAGCTCAAAGTGGAGCTGTACCCACAGCAAGAAACAGTCCCTGCTGCAACTGCTGTCTCCGTTTTACAGAGGGGAACAAACAGATTTACCCAAGGTCACAGAGGAAGCTCAGGCAGAATCAGGCCTTGAACATACAGAACCTGCCTCTGAGCACAGCATCACCTTCCTCTCCACAACACCTGTGGTGCCTAGTGGCCTAATCTACATGAAGAGGATGGAGGGCCGTGTTTCCTGCTGGGACCTCTCAGTATAATGGCACGTTCTGGTGAGAGACCACCCACTAAAGGCAGTGACGACCCAGGTCCCTTTCAAGACAACAGGGATGATATTGGGCTCATAGTGGGACAACGACTGGTGTGTCAAGCAGCTGATTTGAAGGTATGCTTTTTGGCATACAGATTACTTGCCATGAGACAGATTTCTTCTGTTCCTTAAAGCAGCGGTTCTCAAACTTTTGTGGTTCGCAACACACTTGACATCATATCGCGACCCTACACGACACACCAGCCCACCCTCCCCACGCCGAATCCAGCCATCTCCCTGGTTCTCTGCAACACACTTACCACGGTGCGGCGACACAGGAATGTGTCCCGACACAGTGGTTGAGAACCACTGCCTAAAAGGATAGCTGAGAGGTCAACATCTTCCCACATATACAGCCTTGCATAAAGGCCAGGGAGAATTCTACTTACTGCACAAAAGAGCTATGAAAATTGTGCCACCCCTAAAGGTGGGAGAGGAGTAGGAAGGGGCTGGGGTTGGGGCTAAGGCAAATAGATGCTGGCTACAGCTGCTCAGAAATTGGAATTTTTGTTTCACAATGAAATCCAAAACTTAAATCCATTCCACCCACCCCAACTCTTCCCAAATTGGATTGAAAAGATAAAATTTCTCACAGAACAAAAATTCCCCCAAAATTTTGATCTGGAAAGAAGGTTAAACAGTTTCATTTTGGTAACATCAGTTCATTTTAATTAGTCATCTATACTCTATTAAAATAATAAATTTGATACTTTTTGATGGTTATGATATTTTTTATGGTTCTTTATACTTTTTGATGGTTATGATATTTAATACCAAATAAACAACATTTAAATAAAATATGAATGATTGAAGAAAATGAACTGATATGATTAAGTGGTAACACAAGGATTTTACCTTATTAAACCCAAAGGCATCAACATTACAGAAGTGAAATGAGACAGAAGAAATCCTGGCAACTTTTTCCCGTTGAAAATTTCGTTGAAATTGACATTTCCGTAAAACATTTAGATTTTGACAAAACTGCATTTTCCGATAGAAAACTTCCATAAGTAATTTTCTGACTTGCTCTGATAGTGGCTAGTGCAGCTGGCTGGCTGTACTAGGGGTGGGAACTGTGTCTCACTCAGGGCTGTGGATCGGATGGCTCCTCCCAGTGTTTGCCCTGTCTGGGCGCTACGTGGCACATGATCTGATACCTCAGCTATCGGAAGTATTATAAGTAAGAATATGAAATGGTCATGGAGGTGACGGATTCCATACTTTCGAGGACCTCCAGGACTTTGGGGTCACGCCTGGAACACCTCACAGGCCCAGGGCTGCTGCCGAACTACTTGGGTGCTCCTGCTCCGCAAATAGCTGATCAGCCTGCTGGCTGCCTGGGCTGCCGACCAGTTGACCAGGGGCAAGCCTGCTGGAGAAGCTGCAGGCCCTAGCGGTTCCATCTCCCCTTCTTCCCCAGGTACTTCTAATAAAAGTCAGGGTCAGGTCATGATGAATCTTTGTTTATTGCCCGCGACCTCTCCTTGACTTTTACTAAAATGACCCATGGCAGAATCTAAACCTTGATTATAACAAACCTTGGCAGGGCTCCTGTGACGATTCCCTTCAAGCACTCGTGTTTTTGTCCAAAGAACTGCTCTTACCTTTCCGGTCGGGTTTGAGGTTGCGGTTGACTGGAGGGGGCTGGATTTCACTCAGTCGCCTGTGGCACTGGGAAACGGCTCCTCCTTTATGGAGTGGGAGGGTATTCGAGGACAATCCCAGCAGGTCAAAATGATGCGGCCCAGGGCTCATGGGGATGTAGAGATTCTGGGAATTGTCATTCGCTTTCTCCATGTTCAGCAGGGATGAGGAGCCCGGGTTCATGGGGACGTAATTGTCCTCGGAGTCAGCACTGTGGGAGCGAGCCACGGTGGCTTGGGCTTGCTGGAAAGGACAGAAGAAGCCGGGGTCAAGAGGACATTTAGTGAGGGTATGTTGTATGAGCCGCAATATTCAGTTACTCACCGCGGTCTAGGCACCCTAACAGAATCCCTTCCCCTCACAATGAACAGACATTTATAGCAGAGATGGGGCCAAAGTTGTTAGATTCCCATCAGCCTTTGGATCTGAACTTCAAACAGCCCCCAGTTCAGGGCAGTTCTGGGGGTGGTCCTCAACCTCTCTCTGCTCTAGTTCAGCAGTAATTTCTGTGCTAGCTTTTACTGCTAGAGAGAGGCAGAGTTATCCTCAATATTACGATGGATCTCTGGCGTTGCCTGTGGTGTGCTGGGCACTTTCCAAACAGGGAAGAAGGAAACAATTCCTGCCCCCAAGAGCTGACAGTTACTGTCCTCTTTAGCCGGTGTCTTTGCCCAACCCAAGTGCTCCTTAGCACCTGTCCACTTTCCCTGAGCCCCCAGTGTGTAAATAATCTTCCTGAACGTGTCAGTTTCCTGTGCTAGGTTCCACTTGGGTTAAGGTGAAGCCCATCCCTTTGGTATCAGGGATCCTCCCTCCCCAGTAAATTTAATCCTTCCTTCTGCAACATTGTGTTGAGACTCTGATGGTTCCCTCTCTAGCTGGCTTGGGTGTGCAACTAATGGGATTTCAGACACGGCTGCCACAAAGGCCCTGGACTAAGGCCTTCCTCCAGCAACCTAATTTATCTTCTAAGACCTGCTTCCCACATCTGTCTGTCATTTATACCGATATGTGCCACAACCACAGTATCCTCCTCGGCACTCTGTGCAAGTTTGCCCATTGAAACCCAACTTCACAGCCCATAGGGAAGTAAACCAGGCTATTTCACCCCATATGCAGCTCTGAGTAATTTATAATGAGCACATCTCCTACCACCACAGCCTGGCTGTATTCCAGAACTCTATCCAACCTCCTGATGTGCACTCAGTACATGAGGAATGACCAGTTTCCACTGCCTCTCCTGGAAGGCAAGTCCCATCCATTGGCCCCTCCACCCTACATTCATCTCTTCTTGGCATGACACTGGCTCCCTCATATGAATGATTAGGACAGCCTGTTCTGAGGTGGGCTGGCTCTACAATGTCCCTCTAATGTAAATAACTCTGCTGCTCTCAGTTCTTCCAGCCCAGGAACTCTGGCTTTTCAAGATATTGTTGTTGAGCTCTGAATACCACAAGCATCCTGAGCTGAGTGGATGGTTTGAATCCTCAGATCTGGACCCTTCTTGTGGCCTCAATGCATGATTGCAGAAACTCTGCAAACTCAGACAGGAGCTTTTTCCTTTCCACTCTGAATTCTGCACACTGCTCTGATAACAATCTTTATGAAAGCTCATCACTGAGGTCCAGCTTCAGGGTGGAGATTAAAGATGGGATGGTGGAATCCATTCAGATAAACTCATGCAAACTTCAAGCTAAACTGAACCTTCTTGGAGGTTAGAAAATACTCAGCTAACACTGTTTCTCATGCTGCTCTGCATGACCTGGCTCCAGCCCTGACAGAAATGAGGCACGGGACCCGGGTTTAGTGCTATTTCCAGTTCAAGAGAAGCAGGAAATACCAGAATTCTCATGATAGAGCCTGGGCTGGAAACATTTCCAGCCCAGCTCGGCAGATTCCTAGATTTATATTCAAAGATTCATCAACTATATGGCCAGAAAAGACCATTAAATCATCTAGTCTCATCCACTACATATCACCGGCCCTTAAATTTCACCCAGTTACCCCTGTATAACTTGAAATTGACTAAAGCATGTCTCCCATTAAGGCGTCCAGTCTTATCAAGAGATGGCGAATCTGGAACTTCCCTTCCTAGTTTGTTCCAATGGCTAAAACTCGGGATGTTTTGACGAGCGTCCAAACCCTTTGGTGTTTCTGTGAGCTGAAACGCCACTCAGGTGCAGTTTGTGTGATCATCCAAACAGGGGCGTGCACAGGAATAATATTTTGGCTGCTTTTGAAGCGGCGTTTCTTACTGGCCCTTGCTGCGGCTGGGGAAGCTGGAGCCTCATCTTCCACGTCTCCAGAGAAGCTGGGTCTCCCCACCCAACCCACAGCTCTGTGGAGCTCATTCTGCCCTCGCAGCCAGAGGAGCTGTCATCTCCTAGCCTAGCCTGCGGACAGAAGAGCTCGCTTTCCCAGCTCTGATCCCTGAGCAGTTTCTCAGCCCCTTGCCATGGGGGGAGGCGGCGCCCCTACTTATCCCCTATTGTGCACACCGCTGCATCCAAATCAAACCTCAGCTGTGCACAGCGTGAGCGTCACTGGCTCCTAGTGAACAGCTGGTCATCACCAGGGCCTGAACCAGACACGTCCAGGGCTGCAGCCTGAGCTGAAGGCTTCAATCCTGCTTTCAGGGACATGAAAGGAAAACTCCAAGGCAGTCCGTGGAACCAGCTCAAGTCCTCGGTCCCCAGAGTGGCAGGGGGAGAGCGGTGACATTCTCAGTGAGGCGTGCAACTCTGTACTTGCCTGGAAGACAAGACCTTGCACGTCCGGCACGTGCGATGTTATATTGCGTGCAGGCCGTTTTGTAGAACGAAACGGCATACTCCATGCGCACTCGGCAGCCTGCTGGACAGCCAGGCCTGGGGCAAGCAATGAGTGTGTTGTACACCTGGATGCCACACACTGCAGACTCACTTCCTCTGTGTGTGTGTGTGGGGGGGGGGGGGGGGGGGCCCCGGGCACACCACGAACGAGTGGGTGAGGGCAGCACCAGCTTACCAGATACGAGTTGAACCCGTCATTCACCGACTCCGCTGACGGAACTGTGCTGCCGCCACCATGTGGTGGGTATTCATAAGTCTCGCAGGAAGACGCTGAAACACAATTGTGGGGTCACAACACACACTGTGCCTGCTTGTTACTCCTCTACAGACTCCTAGGTTACGTCTACACTGGCAAGTTAGTTCCAATTAAGGAGGCTTAATTCGAACTAACTAAACCATGGCTACACTAGGCTTTAGTTAGTTCGAATTAAGGGCTTCCTTAATTCGAACTAATAAGTTCAAATAGGGTATTTGAACTTAGGGGTTAATTCGAACTCACTAGTTCGAATTAGCCAATGTGGCCATGTTAATTTGAACTAATTTCTTAGTTTGAATTAATTGGCCATTGAAATGAATGGGGATCGCTAATTCGAACTAAGCAAGTGCTTGCTTAGTTGGAACTAACTTTTTCTAGTTCGAATTAAGCTAATTCAAACTAACTAAAATTAGTTTGAATTAGTTAGTTCGAACTAACTAATTTGAACTAATTTTAGTAAGTGTAAACATAGCTATAGACTCTAAGGTCAGAAGGGACCAGTACGATCATCTAGTCCGACCTCCCACACAATGCAGGCCTCAAGACCTCACCCACCCACTCCAGCAATAGGCCACCAACCTATGACTGAGTTATTTACCTCCTTAAATCCTGATTTAAGGACTTTAAGATACAGAGAGTTCACCGGTAGGTGAACCATGCCCCGTGCTACAGAGGAAGGCAAAAAGCCCCCAGAGCCCAGGCCAATCAGCCCTGGGGGAAAATTCCTTCCCGGTTCCCAAATATGGTGATCAGTTAAACCCTGAGCACGTGGGCAAGTCTCACCAGCCAGTTCCCCAAGAAAGAATTCTCTGTAATAACTCAGAACCCACCCCACGTACTCTCCCTTCTTGGGCCACTGTATATCCACCACCCGTAGCCAAAGATCAGTCAATTTCCAAAACAGGCTATCCCATCATACCATCCCCTCCATAAACTTATCAAGCTCAGTTCTGAAAGCAGAAACAGAGGCCTCAGAAATGGAGCCACAGGCACAGACAATATTAACAGCTCACTTGGTTTGGCTACAATTGACTTGGCACAGACGGGAAAGAGTGTCCTAGAGGGGAAAGGCCCCCCTTACATGTACTATTCTCTGCCAGTCAGTTCCCTGTGGCTTCAAGTTAAATAACTGAAATGCGGCATGTCATTTGTGTGACCACTCGAGAGGGCCTGACTCTCATTTTCAGCTGAACTACAAACCAGCGGGAGTCGCAGCTGCTCTGGAATGCTGAAAATCACTCATGGAGGGCACTGGAAATCACCCTCCGGAGCCTCAGGTTGGGCACCCAAAGTTCAAGGCATCCAAAATCAGTGGCAACTTTAGAAAACTTTGGCCATACATTGGCACAATCTGGAGCTGCAAAAACCATGGGTCTGAAAGGCAGCGTTTCAATCTGAATCTGAACTTTCCCAAAATTTGAGGGTGACCAAATCTGGGGTTTTGGGTCAGCCAGGAACCAGCTGCAGAGTTTGGGCATGCCCTGAATTCAGGGGCGTTCATATCTGCCACAGCCAATTCCCTAAAAAAGTAGCCCCAGGGCCAAGTTGGAATAAACCAGTGCAGCTCCATTGATTTCAGCTCAGTTATCCTTATTTGCACAGACTGAACATCTAGCCCAACGTTTCTCTAATCTTTGACTGTACCATTAACTTCATAGGTGGGAAAAAGATGCCTTGCCCCACCACGCTCCTACTGGAATGTAACACTTACCTCGGTGTAACCTGCTGTTCTCCACTGCTGGTAACGTGTTCCTCCTAGGAATGGTGGCAGCCACGGAGACCACGCCTATGCTTTCGCCATTCTGTGGGCGCTGCTGGGGGCTGCCCCACCGGGGCTCCATCTGTCCTGGCTTGGGGGGCCGGGGTGGGGGAGCAGCTGAGGAATCACTGGAGGTCACAGCCAGCGCGTTGTGATTCTTGTCCAGCGTGAATGTCCTTGGGATCTGGTAAACGCAGAGAGGGGTGACGGGGACGTCATAGGATTCCGTGGAGAGTTCCCCAAACTCCTTGCAAAGGGCATTGTTGGGAGTGTTAAAGGTGTAGACCTCCTCATTATCCGTGTCGGAGCCTGTGAGGCTGGATTTGGTGTGCGTGTAAGAGCCAAAGCTCCGCGGGAGGTCGTAGGCGCTGTCCCTGAGCTCCGAATTGTGCCTGGTGGGCTTTGGCAAGCTGTAGAATCCGTGGACTTGCCCGCCAACCCCGTTCACGCAGTGTCCATTGCCCTGGGAGAGCTTCTGAACGGCCGTGTCGCTCCTCATGAAGAACGAGGACCTTGTGGCTTGGGAGAAACTGGCGCTCCTAGGAAAGAGGAAAGGGTGTGCCTTAGCTCTCTGAGGAAGTGCGGCCAATGGCTCCAGCAGGGGCCTGGGCGCCAGGAGAGCTGGCTTCGATCCCCAGATCTGCCACTGACTTGCTGGGTGATCACGGACAAGGCACTTATTACACTCTCTGTGCCTCCGGAGCCTGTACAAGGGGATAAAGATGTGCTTTTCTTGGTCCCTCCACAGAGCGAAACCCCCCGAGGGGAAACTTGCGAGGGGGCTGGGGTGGGAGGGGGACAAGCAACAAGAGGGGAAAAGGATGGGAATTCAGAGGCACAGAGCCTTCTCAGTTAACCTGGTATCTGTGGGTAGGGGGCTAGGCCACGTCCCTGATGGTACAAGTCAGAGCCTTTCCGTGTGTAAGAAATGACTTATTTGTGACAGAATGGACTCCTGTGTGCAAACCCTACTAGTGTGGTAATTGTTGTACAAAGTAATCCTTGTAAGGTATCATTTGAAAACCCATAACTGGTTGGTCAGTACTGTCCTGAGAATATATATGTGGCAACACTGCATGTGAAATTATCGGATTCTCCTCTAGAATGTGGTTAAATCTCACAGCCTTGCCCAAACAAAAGTTGACAAACAGGCCAGTCTCAAAAAAAGGAATGAGTGCCCTGCCTGTTTGCATAGCTTTAAGGAGCTGAATTAACCGATCTCTGCCTCAGTTTCTCTATCTGTAAAATGGGTATAATAATATCTACCTCCCCAGAGGTGTGGGGAGAATTGTCTGTACAATTTAATTCCAGGTGAGAAAGATGATTCCATGGCTATTCCCTTCCTTTGCTTGTCTGTTTGGCTAATCCCAGGCTAACAAACCACAGCCAAGAATTAAAATCAACTCAAATCACTCATTGTTTCTGCACCTAAGAGAAACCCACCCCAACCCATGGAAATAACATGACATTTACAAAGCATCATTGTTCCTTCTGCTCATATGTTCTACGCCTTTCACCCAGCCTGAGTGTCTGGTCTGTTTAGATGGTAAGCGCTTTGGGGCAGGGACTCTAAATTTGAGCAGCACTCAGCATGTGATGTGACCCCATTTTCAGTTAGCCCTGAGATGCAACTGTAACTTTACTATTAATACTAATAAAAACAGTCACATATTTAAGACTTTCTCTGATCCCCTGCTTGCATAAATAGATTGCTAAAGGCTGTAAGTCGGAGTGGGCTTCAACTCACAACTCCTAGCTGTCTGCATGAAAGTGCAGGAGCACAGATTATTTCAGATAGGGTGTGCCTTTTGAGAACAGACACTCTAGCAAGTCTAGCTTATCCATAGATTGTGGGGCTAGAGACAGGAATTTCCTGGGTGGGATTCTCTGGCCTGTGTTATGCAGAGGTGGATGAACTAGATAATCAGTCACTTCTAGCCTTGTGGTCTATGAAGGGACTGTACATCTTTAACAGCAGCTGATTCTATTACACGCCTTTCACCCTTTTACGAGAAAAGCCGAGGAGATCTGAATGCTGACAGCTGGTGTTTTAGGCATTAGCGCCTAGATTTTCTCATACTAAATCCCTGTTATCATGGGAGAGTGAACAGAAAGTCTGTGCAACATCCTCTCAAAGTAACATATACACAAGGGCACCTTGACTGTGCCTTTTGCAAATGTAATGGGGTTAAAAAGGCCACAGAAGCTACATGCACTTCCCATTCACAGATGACTTTGTATTGTAACTTGCAAATGGTATATTCCTAGCAATGCATTTCACGTCAGGTTAGCTATTTTATCATGCCAACCTTCCATCTTGCATAATCTCCCAGGTCTGTTCCATTAGGTAACTTCTCCTCCTTTAAAAGTTTCTTTACAAGACTCTTCAGCTTGCCAACACTCCCTACCATCTTACCATCATTAACTCTGTTGCTCTCCCTCATCTATTCTTGCTGTTGCTAACTTTGTATAACTTAGATTGCAAGCTCTTGAAAGCAAGATGCCTGTAGTTGGGCTTGTAAAGCACTGTGTAAATCTGCACTGCTATATACACAAGCCTTCAAAATAATAATACACAGCAAATCTGGAGGCTGTAGAGAGCTTCCTGTTTGCCACTGTGCTTGCTAGGTCAATGGGAATAGGAACTAGGTCATGCTGAATTCAACAGCACCATCAGGTAGAAAGTCAGTCCTTCTGCTCCTTGGATTTCAGTGGCGTTACGCCAGTTTACATTCTCTGAGACTCTGGCCCAATTCTGTATAACTTGGTGATGGGACAAACGGATCTGTGAGCAATGTAACTAAAACCAGCTAATGTCTGCAGAGTGTAAGCCCCATAGAAGGAGAGGATTTATTTAGACAAGTTCCAGAGGGGTAGCCGTGTTAGTCTAGTTCAGCAAAACAAACAAGGAGTCCTGCGGCACTTTTAAAGACTAACAAATTTGTTTATCACATGAGCTTTCGTGGGAGAAAATGAGGGTGCAGCTGGAAGAAAAGGGATGAAATTTGACAAAGGAAAACACAGGCTGGATGCTGGGAAATAACCTGCCTGATCTCTAGGATGTGGATGGTCCACAAAGAGAATGGCTGGAAGTCCCATCATTTGGGACATTCCATACTGGAGACAGAACAGCTGCTCTGTACATCCAGCTGCTTGGGGGTGGTGATTGGGTGGTGTGGGTTTGTGTTGCGTTTGTCATCACCATAAGCTGCATTGGCATCAACACTAGAATTAGACAAATCTTTCATAACATAGCCTCAAACCGGGGGAAAGCTGACAGCACCACCTATAGGCAAGACTGCACAAAACTTTCCATTAGAAATACCCTGATGGCAGGTCTTATAACTTTCCCAAACTTCAGTGGCTGCTGAAGCAGAACTGAGAGCTGGAAAATGGTCTTTCCTGTGCTTTCAGCACTTGCCTGTGTGGACGTCCGTATTTACCCCTTCACATAACACAAGAACCAGAGGGTCACCCAGTGAAATGAAAAGGCAACTGTTTTAAAACGAACAAAAGGAAGTAGTCAAATTCCAAAGGGGTAGCCGTGTTAGTCTATTGCCAGGGCATGTCTGAAGACCACAATTATAACTGTGTTCAAAAAAGAATGGGAGAAATTCATGGAGCAGAGGTCCATCAATGGCTATGAATCAAGAGGGTCAGGGATACAACCCCGTGCTATGGGTGTCCTTAACCTCTGACTGCCAGAAGCTGGGACTGGATGACCGGAGATGGTTCACTTAATAATTGCCCTATTCTGGTCAGTCCCTCTGAAGCGCCTAGCACTGGCCGCTGTCAGAAGACAGGATTCTGGGCTAGATGGAGCATCGGTCTGAGCCTGTACGGCCATTCTCATGTTCTTATGTTATCCTGGCATCTTCTAATTTTTCAGTGCTTCACCCTGCACCCACAACCTTCTTTTAAAATAGTTTCTTTGCACATGCAAATTATAGCTGGTCCTTCCCTGTTCGTAGACATCATATAGCCTCGCGTTGCATCAATCCCAGAGACGTTAGGAGAAAATAACGTTCAGTGGCATAAATACGATGGTGCAAGGTGATGTGGGGCCCATGAGGTTATGGGGGTCTAACCAGATGAGGGGACACTCCAACACTTCCCCTGGCATGCATGGTCACACCGGAACTCACTCCAATTTGGCCCCATTATTCCTCCATCAGGCAGACGGGTGGCCAGGTCGAGTTTGAGAGGGTGCTAAGGTGTGATCCAATGTCCCCTCACATTGTGGCCAGGAGCACAACCAAGCCAAATTTGAGAGAGTGACACAGGTAAGTGGGGCCACTTAGATTTGGCTCGTGCCATGTGAGAATGGGGCGGACAATGGCTATGTGTGGAACTGCTGAGTGGCTGGGATTCAGTGATGTTGACCTAGCCTGGGTTGGAAGCAGAGAACTGAGCTGTGGAGTGCGGGCAGGGGAGCGATGTGGCCTGGAAAATCCTGGGATTGTGAGTGAGGGGCGGGGTGGGGGTGTTGGTGGGTTATGGGGTGAGTGGGGTATTGAGGGCTGTAGGGTGAGGGGTTAGAGGTGAGTTAGGGATGTTGGCGTGGCGTGGTGAACTGTGGGCAATGGAGGGGTGAGGGAGGATGTTTAGGGGCAGGGGTTAAAGTAAGGGAGAATGCACTGGAACGCAGTTCCGGGGCCCACAAATTTGTGGGACCAGAGTTCCAGGGCCCCTAAAAATAGAAAAATCTGGTGGAACGCACATTCCACCCTGCCCTGGCTGCTGACAGGTCCTACGCCCCACCGTTGTTAATCACAATTCTTCTTGTGTGATGCAGTGTTTGCTAGTGTGTGACAATAATTGCTATAGACATAAGTGCCGTATAAAACTATAAATATTTTTATGGAGCAATAACCGATGCATGTGGTACTGAGAAGTGGTTGTAAATGCCTACCTGAGCTGGGGCCTGCACATGCATGAAGGGGGCCCAGACAACAGGGGAAGGGGGCCTGGAGATTAGGAAGGTTCCGGGGCCCATCAAATTATACTTTAAACACAGTTTAGGAAGTATGTTGAGGACAAGAAAAAATTTAGGTTTCAGAACTAGGAAGTGGGCTCCTACCCTCTTCTTGCACCAGGGTCCTCTATGGCCTTCTTGTGCCCTGGATAACAGCGTTACAGAGAAGATTTTGCCTGCAGTGAATTCTACAAGGGAGCTACAATTTGCTTCTCAGGTGTCTTTTGCCTACGTGGTGGGCCCATGGCAGGATGGGGAGATAAAGGTGCTGCTATTCACAGAAATCATCAAAAGATGGCGCTAAGTAATAGGCCCATCTGACAAAGAAGAAGCGTCATAGGACAGGGCTGAATGAACCAATCCCTGGAATGTGGTTCCTAGTCTGGTATTTTGATTCTGACTGTGACTTAAATCAGACGACTCCGGGCCAGAACCTTCGCCTTTCATCTGCGGATCTGAAACTACGTTAAGGTTAGTTACTCAGTTCCCCCCCAACACTGCTGCCACATAGCTATTATTCTCCCCATTTTACAGGTGGGTAAAACCCAGAGACGTTACATGGAAACAGTACCAAGGAGTCCTGACACCTCACTCTAGGCTGTAACCGTGTGTCAGAGGAAGAATTTTATTTCAGACCCCTAATGGAGATCAGCTGAAGTGTGAAGATGTCAGCCCTTATTATTTTCATCCCCACTAATGCACCTGCAGATACTGCACTAGGCATCTGAAATATTTATATAAAGTCCAGGTTAGTACTGGGAAATAATTTCGACAGTAATTTTTTCCAGTGGAAAAATATTGATCTGGCAACACCAAAATGTTTTGCTGATTCACATCAGCTTTGCTGAATTGTTGGTTTTAAAAACAAAAAAGACTCAGAAGAGTTTGGAAAAACAGGAAACATTTCATCTCAACACGTTCAAAATGAAATATTTCAATTTTTCAATTTGAAACAACTTTTTGTTTAGAAATGTCCTTTAATTTTATATTTAAAACAATTGAAAGCCATTCTCAAGGCTCATAATCAAAACAAAACATTTTATTCAACCCTAAACCAATTTTTATTTTACTTTTCGACTCACTGATTTTTTAAAAAAAGCTTTCACTTCAACCTGAAACTATTTCCATCCCTTTTTCTCCCACTCCCCAATTTTTCACACTTATCCATGAACTGAAAAATCCACTATTGGCAGAGCCCTAGGCCAGGTAGATGGCATAAAAGGAAATCTTATTGCACACTCCAAGGGGCAATCTAACGCTTGTTATCTTTCTTCCTTGTCCTCTGTCACCAGGCTTGCTGAGGATATGTGTAGAATGGTTTTTAGTTTCTATGGGGTATCTAACAGCTGGAAGATGGGGAGGGTTATTTAAAATGTTTCATTAATTCCATCTGAAGTTAATTTTTTTTTTATTGTTAGTGAAATTCAGATGCAGCAGGGAAATTCTGTGTGGATTAGCAGAAGCCCCTGATCTCACAATAACCCAGCTGTTCTGTGACCTTTACGCCCCTCTCACTCTCCCTTTGACCCCTCCTCCTTGATAACACTCCAGAAAGTAGCTCTCCACTGTTTCAGGCAACCCTTCCAGCTGGGAGGTCGGACTGCCACCCTTCTCCCATAAATGCCGGCCAACTGTGATGCGAAACAAGATCTGCATGATGCTAGATTTACACCATCGCCGTATGAAATGGCAGAACAGCGTCAAATTGATCTGCAGCAGGCAGAAATCCGGTTACTTTGTCCAGAGAGCCTAAAACTGGAAATGATGGGTCAGATTCATGCACTAGGGCATCTTAGAAATCCTCTGGGGAGGACGAATCCCTGTCTGGCATAATCACCTCTTTGCTGTCTCCTCTCAGTCACTCCAGCATAAGGTGCGTGTGATGGTCACAGTTAGAAATAGCGGGGCTGGCCACAGATCAGCTGTATCCTGGAAATCCCTAGATCAGCCCCCTCGCTGGGTGTAACATAGATGCGTCTCGAGGCTGCTGTAAGTTATGACATGGCCAGACCACCTCATAGCAGCCCTGGTAGTTGGGAGGAACATGAAGAGAGCATTCCCCTCTCTTCAGTTGTCTAGATTTACTGAGGCACTAAGGCTGATGTCATATCTTTGATCTAGGTGGCACTCTTCCAGATGTCAGTGACAAGTGTGTCAGATTAAGTGACTTGCCCAGGGTCACACAGCCAATCAGTGGCAGAGCTGGAGGTAGGTCCCCACAATGCTGTATTATAGCCACCCACCAATGCTTCCTCTGGATAAAGCTCTGAGGTGGAATATCATTGCTGATGAGGTATAGGGTTCCCCCACATTTGCCCATAGGCCTTTCCCCACTGTACCTTGTATTTTCTGATTTTCGGCTCATACACTGGTGCAGAAAGAGATAGTCCTGTGGGGCGCTGGCGGACAAGGTGGTCTGGATGTGGTTGGCAGGTGAATCGAAAGAGAACAAGGTTGGTTGGCTGGAGTGGACAGGAGCTGAAGATTTGCGTTCTCGGAGCAGGTGGTGGTTGGTGCCGCTTAGCTCGGCTGGAGAGGAGCGCGGCCCATGGCTCACCAAGGGAATGTTCCTTAGCGTGTCTGTGTGAGAAGAATACAACAGGGTTTATTATCATTGACACAGCCAGCGCTTTCTAGCCAAAGATCTACAAGCTCCATACAAAGGTAGAGGGGGAAAGTGAGACAGAGAGTGGCCGGCGCAAGGATACCCACTGGGCTAATGAGAGAGGTGGGAGCAGAATGCCCACCTCCTGGCTCCACAGGCAGGTGTGCTACCTGCTTAGGCCACTCAGCTAGGCTCTCTGCCACTCCCAGAGGCACTTACTTTCAGCCATCCAAGTTATAACTGAATAGGGATCTCAGCTGCAAATGACTTATAAACAACCCAAGGCAAGAGCCCCACTCACAATGGCAGCTTCGCAGGCAGAGACCAGCCACTGAATGGGCCCTGGAAGTTTAAACTGGGGTCTCACCTCTAGATAATGACTGAAACATGTTGGTGGGGCAGTGTGGGGGTGAGCCTATGTCCCCACCACCCGGGCGGAGGATAAATACAAGATTTAATTCTGCAGGGCTGCTGATCTGGCGCCTTTCACAAGCACTAATGATTCACACTGACATTTCCCTTAACGATTTGCGCTTTTGAGTTTTTTGGAAAATGCTCAGGCTATGGTGCTGCTTATGTTTATCCCTACAGGAACCCATCATGTTTCTCAGCACAGGAAACACAGACAGTGCTGTGCTGGTGTTAAGTTAGTGAGCATCCTCCTTCAAAGCCACCGAGGTGATATACACACATAAATACATCCATGAACTGGAAGCAGGATCCAGCAGTACAGCTATAAACTGGCAGTCTCAGACCCCAACTTGTCTGCAGGGGGAATATGCAGAAACAGAAGGAATTAAGGGGCCGTGGCATAAATAGCCTGGGTCTGGTCACGTGTGATGGTGGAAGTCACCTAGCAAGAGACTCTTCCCTGACAAACCAGCCTGAGAGAAGAATCGAATACAAGGTCTCTGCACAGGAAGGAATTAAAGGAGATCCTATGGGCCTCTTTAGTTCCCCAAGGTCTTGCCTTTAAACGTAGCCCAAATTGATCCTGAGGAGGGACTATAAGAAGTAGGTGGCTGACAGTAGAGCCCTGCAAATCCGCAGATATCTGCATTATATCCGCCGATATCCGCGGATACAATGTGGACATCCGCAGATCATTTCATGCAGATGCAGATCGGATACAGATCCATATATTTTTATCTGTGCATGGCTAGAGCCCTGCAAATACGCGGATAGCTGCAGATATCTGCATTATATCCATATCCGTGGCTACAACACGGATATCCGCAGACCATTTCTTGCCGATGAAGATCGGATGCGGATCCACATATTTGTATCCGCACAGAGCTCTAGCTGATGGACCTGCCTTGCTGGGACCTCCTGGAGAATGAAAGGGCTTGATTCTCCCCCTGCTTTTAGCAGTTGTTCATATCTGTGCCCGTGAATCTGCAATATTACCAGCTTGCAGTGGCAGCATTGTACACCCTTTTTTGTGCTCAGTTTGCACAGGCGTAAATGCCTCCACAAAGCACAAACGCGCCGGGAGTCAGAGCCTGACCGCCATGAACTCACTGGAACACCAGTTTACAGCTGGGACCTTTTACACAGGGTTTTGTGTTTCTCATCCAAAGAACTCCCTGGAGTAGAGACCAGTGTCTAGAAAGCCTCAGCTCACATCTTTCTGGACTCATTAATATAGCCTATTTACAAAAGGGTAGACTGAGGCGCTGAGCCGTGACATGTCTTGCCCGAGGTCACACGCTGAGACAGTAGCAGAGCAGCACGGCGCTCCCTAGTCCTGCTAAAACAAACAAGGAGTCCTGCGGCACTTTAAAGACTAACACATTTATTTTGCGCATGAACTTTCGTGGGCAAACTCCCACTTCTCAGATGCCAGAGTGGAGAAAACTGACATTGAAAAAAACCTTACAATATGGGAGTGAACGCTAAATCCTGTGATTACATTTCACTGCATCAGGTCAGATTACTTCAGCAGTTTAAACAAGATGTATAGATTCAAACATAACAGATCAGAAAGTGGTGAGGTTGAGAGAGGTGAGAATCGCTGTTCGCAATGAAAAACAAAGGAGGAGTCCTGTGGTCCATTTGAAGTTTAATGCTTGTAACCGGAGAGCCGGGTCATACTTTCATTGAGACTCAGGTTGATGGCATCAAATTTGCATCGGAATTCTAACTCTGGAGTCTCTCTTTGAAGCCTTGATTTAGAGTAAACGTGCCTGAGAATACATATAGATAAGTACATTACTGGGGCTATGTACACAGTGTAGACTTGTCCTGCAATAACTTTTATTGCGGGACAAGCAAGCGTTGTAATTATAACGCTTTACTGTGTCCATACTGCGCTCCTTTCAATTTTAGCTAGAAGAAGCAGTGCATGGTGGGTACCTATCCCACTATGCACTGCCCTGCCAGCCAAAAGGGGGCTGGCCCAAACGGGGAGGGCAGCCGGTTTGGGCCACCCCCCTAGCTCAGCCCCGGGGCCAATCCCCCAGCTGCGGAACCTGGCAGTTTTAATATGTCAATTTCACTGCTCAGCTAGAGCAGTGAAATTGACATATTTGACAGCTCCAATGTCCCAGAGTGGCCGGGTTTGGCACTCTGGGACCTTTCCGGAGGCTGTCAACGGCGCAACAAGCGTCCACACAGGCAGTACTGTAAGCCTTACCACCCTCGTTTGGGGTGGTTTACCTGTTGCGTGGCAAGAGGGCTGTTGCCGCGCAACATGAAGCTTTGTGTGTGGACGCTTTGATTGTTATCGCGCGGAACTTTGTAGTGTGTGCAAGGCCTGAGTTCCTCTCCTACTGCTTTTATGATACAGCTTCATTGACTCCCACAGAGCTATTTCTGATTTTCACTAGGTTAATTGGGAAGAGATGCGAGGCTTCTCTAGCCACTACCCAACACTGCCTCTGCACTGTTGCTGAAGGGAAAATCCATTTTAAAATACTACATTTCCACCCAATGCCCCCACAGAGCTTCAGAGCCCTCCTGCGGACCTCTCCGCTCTGATAAATACACTCCAAGAGCTTGAACCAGACGTGACGTTTTTACAGCTAAGCTGCAAGCCGCATAAAAACAAGGCACTGTATATATTGGAAAAGCAGAACCAGCTTGAGTTGAAGTGGTTTCAAGGGCTCCCAGGAGAGATACATGATCATGGTGTATATAAAACCCTAGTCAGATGGTTCTGATGTCACCATTTTTATAGCTGTGATTTTTAACTAATGTGGCGTTGATGGAAAAAGTGCCTGATTGACAGTTCTGGAGAATAAAATCCTCTCTGCATGGGGTGGGCACAGCACAGTTGACAGTTGCAAACTGCTCCTTTGCCTTAGCTGTGATCTGCAGGGACCACACATCGGGATTCATAGATTTTGAGGTCAGAACAGACCATTATGATCATTTTTGGTCTGCCTTCCTGCAGCACCCAGGCCTGGTCTACATTGTCGACAGGAGTTACACAAGCTATGCACAGTACCTTGCGTAACTCCCGTTGACTTTGTAACCCGCCGGAGCGTGCTGTCTTCTTCACCGAGCTGTGCTGACACGAAATGCATTCCTGTCAACGCAGCGCTGCTCTGCTTGAGGGAGTGGTTTCATTAAGTCAATTTCCAGATCGACTGAACATGCCTTTGCTGACCACTCAGTAGATCTGGAAAAATCGATCTGATGAGGGTGAATTTGCCACCGTCAGTGTAGATATATCTCCAGGTCAAAAAACCTCATCCACTGACTAATTCCTGCACCAAAGCTATACCTTCTGTTTGAGCCAGAGCAGCTCTTGTACAAAGACATGCAGTCTTGATTTGAAAATATCAGGGGACAGAGGTAAATTGGACCACTGTTACAAACTTGCACCTTATGACAGGAGAGAAAGAGAACTCAGTCTCCAAGTCCATTCATTCCTTAACCTTTCTTTCCAGTGAGGCGGAGTAGTGCGAGTTGTGATGGTGGGTTTGTGAGGTGGTCACCTGTGCACTAAGATCTGAATTTGGATCACAGTCTCAGTTCCCAGAGGTCATCGCTTCTGAAATAAACAAGCTGCCTGCCAGACTATGTGCCCTACAGATAAATACACAAACATAACAGCCCAGCCTGCAGTTCTTGCCCAGGAAAAACTCCCAGTGAAGTCAAGAAATGGAGCCCACTGATTGATAATGTTACTCCACTTTGACCAAAGTGGCTAGTCAAAGTTCAGGGCCCTGTAGATGTTCCAGCTGGGATAAAAAACTGATGATAGGTGTTTGATATTTCTTTGATGCAATCTTATTAATTTACAAGGAATGTATAAAGTCCTGCTTCTCTGAACACAGGAGGAACAAAAAAGAGGGGATAGATTCATTGCTTACAGCCCTAAAACTCTTTAGCCAGCACCAGACCCAAAAACTTCCTCTCTACCTTCTTTCAGGATCATACTGTGCTTACAGGCTTTTGTCTGGATTTACCATACACAGCAAAAAATCTTCTGCGCACACAGTCTAAAACTCTTGGGTAGGATCACAACCCCCCGTTTGTTTGTTTTTTACATGGGTGATTGTGATTAATTCATCCTTACAGTACTGTTAATTGAAGAGTGCAGTCACACCCATCAACCCCAACAAGGTTTCTACTCACCCCATAACGAGGTTTCACCTAGCGCATAATTATTATTTACAGAGCACCCAAAGCATGCCAGGTGCTTTGGGTAGAGTTTTAAAGGTATTTAGGTATCTAATGATGGAAACAGGTGTCTTTCAAAAGTCTAGGGATCTAATTCCCAAAAGGACTTAAAAAAGCTGGTTTTTTGCAACAATTTAAGAAGGCAGAAGTTCAGAGCTGGGTTCCCTGATCCACCTACTTTGTGCCACTCTGACAGTGTATGCGAGACAGGAAACCAGTGTAACTAGCTATTTGAACATCCCACAGTGTTGGGGAAACTCTGGGTAGAACAAAGCCCAGATAACGGGCTGAAGGCCATCCCAGCCTCCTAGCTCCAGTATAGTGTGTGTGTCAGGTGCATGACTGTGGATAGGGGTTTCGCTGGAGTGCAGGTCTTATATTTAAGATAAAACCTGTACAGGGAGATTCTGATCTCTGCTATGCTGGCAAATACCAGTGTAACCGAGATCAGAATTTTCCCAGCTCTAAAACGAGGTTTTGACTAGTCCATAGCCTTTTATCTTCCTCCATGATTATTTGGAAGCACCTCCTAACCAATCCATTGTGTTTAATCCTTAGTAATCACAAGATAAGGTTTATTTCTCTGAACTTGACCATGGGAGCCTATTGAAATAGGAAGTAAGAAACAGGGTGATGTAAGTGAAAGCTACTATTATAAAGATGTTCCAGCTGGGACATCACTAGAGGGACAAAATAGGTTAAATAGATCTTTGCTTTTATTTCTATTTTCTTCTTTAGATCCCCAAATCTAGGACAGATTCCAATCTCCCAACATCAAAGTTACTGCTGCCACTCTGGATTTACATTGGTATAACTGAGGTCAGACTCTGGCTCTCTGCCCTTGTGACATGACCAACAGAGAGAAGAAAAGTGGCTCAGAGAAAGAACGGCTCCTGATGGGGTGATTTTTCAGTCTTCTAAACTTAAATCATGTCAAGGTAGCAAATTGATCTGTCTGCGGATCTGTCACTGCTGATATATTTTCCCCATCATACTATGAATGTCTATAGGACAGAAAAAGCACATTAATGGAAGTCAGAGAGTGTGGCGCAACTTTATCGTCTGGTTTGTGCTAAACACCAAAATGATCAATATTTAATGTTGACGCTAATGGGGTTAGAGAACAACTTAAAAACCTAATTCTTGGCCTCTTTGCATAGATGTTAAAGATCCCTTGGTGCTTTCCAGGAGATCAGACAGTTACCTCAGTGTCCTTGGACCAAAAAGTCCCCTAACCCCTTACCATTATTATTAAATATTTATGTTGCTGGCATCGTCAGAAATCTCAGTCAGGACTGGTGTCCCATTGTATTGTAGACTCCAAAGACTTGCCCCTGTTCTAAAGCCCCTGGGGTGCGTCTACACTGGCAATTTAGGTCGACTCAAGGAGGCTTAAGTCGACCTAAACAAAGCCGCGTCCACGCTGGGCTTTTCTTAAGTTGACTTAAGCATTTCCTTCAGGAAAGCTTAAGTTGACTTAATAACACCTCATTTTAGGTCGACTTAAGTCTTAAATCGACTCCTTAAGTCAACTTAAGGCCAGTGTGGATGGGGATTAGCGCCTAAATCGACCGTATTAAGTCGACTTAAAGTGCTGTCGACTTAATAAGGTCGACAAGGGGCTACGTCTACACTGGAAATGTTAAGTCGACCTTATTTTCCAGTTCCAAAGGGGTAGCCGTGTTAGTCTATTGTAGAAAGACAACAGAGTCTTGTGGCACTTTTAAAGACTAACAGATTTATTAATCGCATGAGCTTTCGTGGGAGAAAATCCCACTTCGTCAGACGCTTTGAAGATAGGAAAGTTACAGAGTGGGAGGAAATTAAATGCAGGGGAGTGTATGACATAGCATCAGGTCAGGCTGTAACAGCAAATCAAAGTAGGTGTTAGGATTCAAACACTGGGGAACAGCACATAGAGGAGGGGGAGGTCAAATCACTTGTTGTAATGCGAGAAAAATCCATAGTCCCTGTTTAACCCCAAGGCAACTGAGTCAAATTTGCATATAACTTCGAGTTCTGCAGTCTCTCTTTGAAGCTGTGATTTGTTATTCATCTGTGTCAACACAGCTATTAACAAGTCGTTAAGGGAGTGAGCAGGGAGATTGAAGTGTTCCCCTACAGGTTTTGCAGTGTTGCAATTTCTGATGTCAGATTTGTGTCCATTGATTCTTTGGCACAGAGACTGTCCTGTCTGTCCAATATATAAGGCAGAGGGGCATTTCCGGCACAAAGACTCTGTTGTCTTATTTTCCAGTGCAGACATAGCC
Organism: Pelusios castaneus; assembly: GCA_007922175.1. Lineage (NCBI taxonomy): Eukaryota > Metazoa > Chordata > Testudines > Pelomedusidae > Pelusios > Pelusios castaneus. The sequence goes on from ML685818.1 coordinate 3,547,449, forward strand.
CTAGACCAGGGGCTGGCAACCTTTGCCGACCCCTGTGCCGGCCCCTCCTCCTCGACCCTCAGCTGGTGCTGACAGCCCATTCATGGAAAGAAGCCACCTGGAGGGCTCCTCTCAGCAGCGTTCCTGGGGACCCCATCCCCAGTTACCTGGAGTGACTCCTTTTGGCGGCAGCACACCACAGAGAGGAGCTGCTCTGGGCGGCTTCTTTACGTGGGATCCTGGGGCATGGACATGGCAGGGACGTCTGCACTGCAGCCGCCCCCGAAAGAAGCCACTTGGAGTCTTTTGGTGGCAGGAGTGGCAATTTCTGTGGTGCCCCAGAGGATGGCGAGTGCCGCTCCAAATGGGCTCGTGTGCCACTGTTGGCCCGCGTGCCGGGGGTTGCTACCCCTGCCCTAGACTCTGTGAGCCAGATTGCTGGTACCAGAGGGAATGTGGTTTGTCTCTCTGTTGAGATGGATGTGGCCTTTAGCTAGGCCAGCCCCGATGACAGCTCTGAGTTGCACCCCCTGCTTCAATGGCCCTTAGAAGGCTTTGCAGGGGCCAGAATAGCCAGAGCACAGATCCATTTCTGTCTACATCCCAGATCTACCCTCTCCCTTCTCTGCCTTGGACCTGGGGCTGACTTCCTTTCTGTGACCCATGTCCGCTGTGATGCCTGTCTGAAAAACGAAAGGATCCCATTTGCAAAGGTACCTCTATCATCAGGCCATGGAGTATTTTCATTGTTGCACAGGTCTAACGGCCAAGGCAGCCATTTTACGACAGACCGTAAATCGCCTCTCCTCATCCATCATTTCTACCTCGTTCACACCAAATCTTCCCTAATGCAACCGCTGCCCGACAGTCGTGGACTGAGGCATGTTAGAATTAAATGGCATTGCGATGAAAGTTGATTGTAAGGGGCCATCTGCCCAAAATGTTTCATCATCTGCTGAAGATGTGGGGAAGCTGACGAGGGAACTACAAAATAAGTAGCAATTTAAAACAGGACTAATGGCTCCACAGCTCTCTCCCTTATTGCGAAGATGTAAAAAAAGGCAGGTGGCGGGGGAATGTCCAGCGAACTCCAGTAAAAGCATGCCATCCTCTCCAGAGAAGCCATTCGACTGACATCTGCATTGATTTTCAAAATGAATTCCCATTATGCTTCGCGCAGTGACCTGGCCACTGAAAGCATTAATGGAGGTGAATTCAGCACTCCCATACTCCATTAGGTTTGTGAGATGAACTCCGTAATAGCAGGTGAGGGACGGATTGTTATGTGAGTCTGGAAGGGTATTTCAAGCGCCAGAAAAATAAATCTGGTTGCTCCACAGAGAGACTGTCAAGGTTTTTTTTGTTATTTTTTTTGGTGTTATTAGACAAGAAAATACAGGTTAGGTCACACAGCCGTGGTGGGCCCTTTCAGGGGGAAAGGGAAAAGCATGCAGTGTTAAAGGATTCACCTGACATGATGGATATTATCTTTGATCCATGCTAACACAGATCCAGCTTAAAGAAAAGTCTGGGCCTTAACGTTGCTGCATTGATTAGAAATGGCCATGGGTTGGGTAGAGGAAAACGGAGCTTGTGCTTGTACCACAAGGTTGATAGTTTCAACTTGAAACCCAGGAGCTTTGGATTCCAGTCCTGGCTCTTCACAGGCGCCCAGAGCCACTTCCCCTTCTGTGCCTCAGCTCCGTATTGCTAAGGGAAGAATAAGAATTCATTCTTTCTATCACCCTTTGTCAGTAAATGGTAAGCTCCTCAGGACAGAGCCTGTTTGTACAGCTCCTAGCACATAGGGACTCTGATCACAGCTGGCACCTCTTGGCCCTGCTGTGATACAAACATTGATGAGCGCTAAAGGGTTAGTGTTTAGCAAGTAGAAGGTCCCTCTCACCTAAAAATACATTCATCAGCGGTGTGGTGGGGAGACTAGGAGGGAAGCTAAGGAATCTTGTCCTTCTTCATCTTGGGTTCAAATCCAGGCCCCAGTGGTAAGACCAGAAGCCCTAGCCCGTTAGCTGGCTGCACGAAATGAGCTGATAGCTCAGTTCCAAATGGGCAGAGTCATTGTGATGGGCATATCTGCTGGCAGGGTTGCTCTCCAAAGCAGGGAAGGCACTCAGTCTATCCTGCCCCTTGGGATAATTCATCTAGGGCAGTGTGGGGAGCAGCTAGCACCAGCACTGTTTGCCATGCTATGCCCAATTCCTGGATGGGCAAAGAACATCAGTTTCCAGAACCTTGTCTATAAGAAGTGTGTCATTTCCTACCATTGTTCTGCTTGCTACACAGCTTGACCAGTGCCAGCAATAACAGAAGAGATGGGCCACCAGTGTCTTTAACCACTGTCTGGTCTAACCCCAGAGCTTCCTCCTTTGCTAGCCCTACATTCTCCACTCTAGTCCCCTAGCTCTTAGCAATAACAGAGTTAAAGTTGGTTTGGAGATGTTTCAAAGTCTCTAAAATCCACATGCCCAGGCAGACTGCCTTGGAAATTCCTTCTGGCGCCCAGATGTGGGTCTGATCCCTCCTCTCACATGTCCCTCTGGCAGATCCGATCATCTTGCCTTTGGGTGCAGAATGCCAGCAGCAGGACAAATAGCAGGCATAGTAAAGGAGGGTTACTCTCATACTCTCAGTTCCTAGGGCAAGCCTCACAGGGGCAGAGTTAAGGTTGTGTGGGAAGTACGGTTGTAGCCATACGTTTCCTGCTTTTGCAGCCCTGGAGTTTTGGGAATTAAACTCTCCTGATTTGGCAAGGCAGAGAACCAGGCACAGCTGACCGCCCCCGAGATTTGCAGCATGTTAGCAGCATTGATTGCATGCGAATTGCTCATCCAGTTCAAGCTACAGATGCTTTAAGGAAACAGAGCCTGCCACTCAGCTGGAAACGGGTGTAGCTCCATCAAAATCAAGGTTGTTGACTGACACCAGCTGAGGCTCTGGCGCTGTAGAGTTCATAGCTAAGATGTGCATGTTAGGCTGTAGTAAGGAAAAAACAACTCTGACTCCATCCCAGAAGGAAAAATGTGCATCTGAAACTGCAGCTAACTACGGTGTTGACTAGGCCAGGAGCCAGGAATTTTTTATGACTGTTTTTCAATCTAAAAAGTGGTATTTCCCTCCTTGATGACAGCTTTAAATTCCCTTGCTTAGAGCACTTGACTATTAGTGTGTACACATATTTTTACACAATGTTCCCGTGCTTATCTGAGTAAAATAATTACTCAGTCTCCTGGAAATTATTGCTCAGAAGGTAGTTTTTAGCCATGGCAGCTGATATAACTACAGTTCTCCCTGTTTGGAACCAGATACTGCCCTGAAACAATCCCCACATTCTCAGACTTGAAATGGTGCTTCTACAGAAGGGCTGTCCTCCCTTTTTGCACTCTTTTGTAGTCATGAGCAACTCTTAGGCTATGTCTACACTTGTAATTTTAAGTCGACTTTAACTAAGT
>ML685818.1:3551297-3664565 GCA_007922175.1 Pelusios castaneus
TTAAGTCGACTTAATTTACAAGTGTAGACGCAGCCTCAGACACAGAGTTAGGGCCAGATTTGGTTTCCATGTACCTGAGAAAGTTTTTTCTTTTACTCTCATGAGTAGCACCATTGAAGTCAAGGAGAGAGTTTGCATGAGAAGGATGCTGACGTGCGATGGTATTTACAGGGCGCGTCCTCACTTCACTTTTTTAGCTGATGCTACACTCCTCTGCTACCATAATTTTCTTGCTTACATTGCTATGAAGCCGGAGTAACTGCAGAGGAGTCAATGGTATCATATGGCCATGAAACAGGAGTGGAGAATCAGGTCCTACATGCCTTGACACGGCAGCTTCTCTTTCAAGCTGTGTTTTGTGGATGAGGCTGGGAAATGCCTTTTAAAATGAGCTAAATTGAGAGAGAAATTAGGGTTCAGTGGATTAGCAAAGTGAGTAGTCAAAGAGCCCTCAGCTCTTCATATTTCTGATTTATGCCCGTGTATCTCCATTATGGCACAGGGGTGCAAATCTGATAGGACCTGAGGCTAAAATAGGGAAAGAACAAGTTAAGAATTACTTAGACAAGTTAGATATCTCCAAGTTGGCAGGTCCTGATAAAATATATGTGAGAATACTTAAGAAACTGGCTGAAGAGATGCCTGGGCCATTAGCAATTGTCTTTCAGAATTTGGGGAGGATGGGAGAGATCTTAGGGACTGGAAAAGGGCAAACAGAATACATGTCTTGAAACAGGAGAATAAGGATAATCCAGGGAATAATAGACCAGTCAATTTAACATCAGTACCCAGAAAGATACGGCAGCAAATAATCAAACAATCAATTTGTAAGAAGTTGGAAGAGAATAAGGTGATAAGTAACAGTCAACATGAATTTGTCAAGAACAAATTGTGTCAACCAACCTAACAGCCTTCTTTGACAGGGTAACAAACATTGTGGACAGGGAGAAGCAGCAGGTGTGATCCATACAACACCTAGGAAGGAATAAATCAACTGCATAAATACAAATCAGGAAATGACTCCTGAGGAAGGAGTTCTGCAGAAAAGAACCTGGGATTTATAGTGGATCACAAACTAAATATGAGTCAAAAACCTAACAGAGTTGCCAAAAAAAGAGTGGCCGTTATATTGGGATGTATTAGCAGGAAGGAGAGTTGTAAGCAAAACACAGGAAATAATTCTTCCATTCTACACAGCACTGTGTCCAGTTCTGGGCACCACACTTTGGGAGAGAAGTGGACCAACCGGAAAAAGTTCTTAGAAGAGCAACAAAAAATACTGAAGGTCCAGAAAAAATGGCCTATGTGGAAAAATTGAAAAAATTGGGTTTGTTTAGTCTGGAGAAGAGAAGATAGAAGGGGGACATGGTAAAAGTCTTCAAGTACATAAAAGACTGTTACAAAGAAGAGGGTGATAAATTGCTCTCCTTAATCAAGGATGACCACAAGAAGTAATTGTCTTAAATTGTAGTAAAGTCAATTTAGGCTAGACATTAGGAAACACTTTCTATCTCTAAGGCTGGTTAAGCACTGGAAGAAATCGCCTTGGGAGGTTGTGGAATCTCTGTCACTGTTAGACAAATATCTGTCAGGGATGGTCCTGACTCCGTGCAGAAGACTGGACTTATAAAGTTCGCTTCCTGTCCTGTGTTTCTATGATCATAGGACATCTGCCTATGATGGGAAATTGCAAAGCAACTGCACGGTTCTTGCCTGACATCTCTCTGCCTGTTGAAATTGACAGTACGTGCATTTTTTTAAAGGGGATAGTAATATATCACCTTTTATAACGCCTTGTCTACACTGACTGGCAAATTCCGTGGCAGTTGACGGGAGTTACACACGCTCTGTAGAGTAGCGTGCGTAACTTACATCGACTTCCTAACTTCTGTTCTGTATGCCATCTCCAGGATGCTGTGCCAACAGGAAATGTGTCTCTGTCAACGCAGTGCTACTCTTTTTCTGGAGGCGGTTTTAACAGATCGACTTCTGGATCGATTGAGCAGGTCTTCACTGCCGCTCAACTGAATGGGATAAACCGATCTGATGGCAGCGAATTTGCTGCTGTCAGTATAGACATAGCCTGAGTGAATCCAGATAGTGGTGGGGCTCAGGTGTCCTCTTTGCAACCTGCCTGGAAAGTCTTCATCTCTCATTCATGGCCTCATAATGGGAATTTTGTCCAGGACTTCAATAAAGTCAGGATTTTCCCTCTGGGATTATGAAGGCAGTCCTAAGGACAGGGAAAATCCACCCACCTCCAACCACTGCAAGGTCTGAGACATGGTTCAAAGATAAAAGGGTGGAGCTGTCAATCAATTTACAATGTGAAGCAGGCAGGTAACAGCTGACACGCAGCACAAACACTCGCTACTTCTCAGAGCTCCCTGTGACAGAAGGGAAAAGTGACACTGAAATGGTAGGTACCTAACTCAATCACTGCCGCATGGGAGTGAATGTCAGAGCTGAGACTCATGCTGATTTAAGCCCTGATGCAGACACTGCCAGGTGGGAGAATGGTGTAGACATATCCTAAGAATGAAAGAGGAATTCAGATGGGGGAATATCAGGAAACGACGACAGGTCAACTAACAGAGTAACGGGAAAGGTGATCTTTACATTTTTTCCTTCCCCATTTCTTGCTGGCAGATTTTGATCGCTGCCTTCTCTTCTTTCGTCCTGCACATTCTCTCATTGAACGCAATGCCCTTTAAAGTTAACACCACAATTCCTCCCTTGTCTCTTTTCTTCTGGGGCCGTTAAGCCCTAGAAAGTCACTGGTGCTGTAATTTTAAGCCCAACCCAACAGCTGAGTTGAAACTTAAACTCAAAGCCCCTGAAGTGCAGCACTAGAGGAATATGATGAAGTCGTTGCATTAAGCTCCAGAGGAAAGATTTTCAAAGTTAAGGTGATTGCTGCTCTTTTCTAGCAAGATATTTTCACTTCCACGTTGGGGTTTTCTATAGCATCCATCCTTACAGACTTAGCGTCTGCATCTGTGATTGGCAGCTAACCTACAGCAGAAATTCAAAGCTCACAATTCATCTTTAGAAATATGAAGCCCCATGATCAGCTCATGTTCGCACGGGGACGCTGGATTCCTGTGAGATACTGAACACACTGACAATTTCAATGGGAGCTGAAGGTGCTCACCATATGTGACGTGGGACTTTATTTGTGTATAGCTGACAGTGATTCCATGGGCCAGCGCATCAGCAGGTGAAAATCAGTACAGATCCACTGACTTGGATGGAGTTGTGCCAGTGTATACAGCTAAGGATCTGGCCCATGGAATCTACCTCTATCAATTTCATGTATTTAAAGGGAACTAGGTGCCACAGGAAACTAACTGATAACAGGCTATGGACAGTAGTGTATCCAAGGCCTCTTCCACCCCGTACCTGCATGAGTCATGAAGGGCTGGCCGGGGAGTGAGGCCACCCTACCCAAACTGGGGCTGGGCCACAGGGCTGGAGCAAGAAAGGCAAGTGCTGCATAGTGTGTGGGTGAGTGTGTTGGGGGGTGCTCCCGCAATGAGTTGCAAAAAGTCCCCCAAGCAGGAGGAGGTAAGAGGCGTGTCCCGCTCACAGGTACAGACTCCTCCCCCCAAGGGAAGCTGAAAGGCAGTGTTGTCTGGTAGGAACCAGAGACCTCTCCTGCCGTGCGCAGTGGGGGTGACACATGAGGTCTGGGGAAAGGACGCAAATGCAGGCTAGCGCCTGGGCGCTGGAGACCCACAATACCCCTCTGGCATAGAGCTTTTCACCTGTAGGTTTCTGGTTCCAATGCAGGGCAGGTTTTTATTTGCCTTCTAGTAGTGCACAGAACTGCAGCTGAGATGAGATCGCCATTGTTCTAGGTGCTGTACAGACATGGAGGAAGAGATGTTCCCTGCCACCGACACCTTTCCTTCCCAAGAGTCAAGACAGACTCAGGAAGTAGCACCATCTCCTCTATAGAAGAGAGACTAACGGCTGAGAAGTGTCTTCTTGTCCCTAGAGCAGCGGTTCTCAACCTTTTCCAGGTCACGACATGCTTGGTGGGGTAACGTGACCCTACAGGACAACCCCCCACTCCACCTCCCAAGGCCAAATGCAGCCATCTCCCCGGCTCTTCGTTACACACTAACCAACCACTGTGTGGTGGCACAGTAATGTGTTCAGACGCAGTGGCTGAGAACCACTGTCCTAGAGAAGGTTCATCACTCATCATGTTCACAGGATTGTGAGACGTGCGCTGTGCCCGCCTTAGTTCGCAGGGTAAATAAAGGACAATTGTCTCACAGGCAGTATGTCCGACACCTTTTCCAAGCATTAAATAAGTGATGCTCCATGTTAATTTGGCTTTTGCTGTTTTGTTTGTATGTTGCAAAGTGAATATTCACAGGGTGGAGAGGGAAGAGAGAGATCAATGTAAATAAAATAATCTATGCAGGAGTGCCAGCAATTTGCTCATATTTGTAAAAAGAATACCGAAATATGAGACCTTTCCAAAGCAGTGATAGCCTCCCTGGAGCATGGGAACAAGGAAAAAAACCCACAGCACTGCAGAGAGAGAGAGAGGAGGGAAAGAGCCAAGTCAGTTCATCCTGCCCTCAAAGCATTACATAGCTCAGTTATTGTAACAGAAATCAATTCTCTGAAGGACAAAGAGGGAAAAGGGAGAGAGACGGCAACATAAAAGGCACGAAATACTCCTGCCCGACCGGCCTTGCCTGACCTTGTTGCGATTCACATGAGATTCCCTGACTCACCCTTCCAGCACAAACGGACTGAGAAACAAATCCAAGTGTGAACGGCTTCCTGGGTATTCAGATGCAAAACACGCGAAGCTCATTTAAAGCACAGTGCCCACTAACTGTTTTAGGAGTGCGCAGAAGGCTTACTGTGTTGGTTGCTACAATTAGCTGCTAGACAGAGTGTTTCTGGATGCTGGTTCTGTCCTCTAACAAGAGAAATGGGTTTGAGTCATAAATCTTGGATCCAGATCCAGGATTAGATTCAGATAAAAAAATTCAGGCCAGGATTCTGTCTGTTCTCCTATGGTGTACTGATTCCCTTGACTGCAGGAATTACTACATGCATGTGCTAGACATGAGGTCAGATTACTACTATTATTCTATGTGTTGTGGTAACACCGAGTCACTCCAGTTATAGACCAGGATACCACTGTGCTCAGAGCTGTACAAACAGCGATCATAACAATGGTCATATCCCTTTTGGCTTTAAAAATATATAGATCTGAGTTTCCAACGTCTTATGCCAGCGGCTCTCAATTTTTCCAGACTACTGTACCCCTTTCAGGAGTCTGATTTGTCTTGTGTACCCCCAAGTTTCACCTCATTTAAAAACTTTTTGCTTATAAAATTAGACATAAAAATACAAACGTGTCCCAGCACACTAGTACTGAAAAATTGCTTACTTTCTCATTTTTGCTATATAATTATCAAATAAGTCCATTGGAATATAAATATTGTACTTACATTTCAGCGTACAGCATAGAGAGCAGTGTAAACAAGTCATTATCTGGATGAAATTTTAGTTTCCATTGACTTCGCTTGTGCTTTTTATGTAGCCTGTTGTAAAACCAGGCAAATATCTATATGAGTTGATGTAGCCCCTGGAAGAGTTCAGTGTACAGCAGCGGAGATTCAAGCCCTACATTAGCAAAGGGATGTGACGAAGTTGGCTTGCCAAAAAACCCCTGAACACTGAATCTAATTTTCATAAATAAATAAATAGCAGCTTCTCAGCGCTGTAACGATCAACCTTAAAGGGACAATGCCAATGTTTGAAGATCTAACATCTGGTCTACAGAACTTTCCCCCTTTCAAAATGCTTGCAAGGTACAATGTAACAATGTACACTTATTTTTCAAAAAATGAGTATTTCAGGGCTCAAGGAAAGGACAGACAAATATCAGCACCTGCAACCCAGCACTTACACGCAACCTGCACATGTTCTTATCTTATTGGCTACATGTGGGATAAAGGCCTTGCCATGAGGGAAAACAGCGGTGCAGGGAATTGCTCAGGACTACGCAGGATTTATTTATTCTCCATAAATAACATTTTCTATTACTTTCCACTTCATGAATCATCATTTCTGTTATTTACAATAATAATATGTTGCGAAGGGATTTATTTTTTTGAAAAAGATTAGATCTGTTTAATTTGGAAGGGAGAGGAAAAAGCAGAGATAACAGAGATTTACTGTAACTGTATAAGATCATGAGTGGCCTTGAAGAGAAGGGCAGCTGGGAACTCCCATTTACTCTTTCCCATAGTGTATAAAAGTGACGCATTTAAAACATAGACAAGAGAATATATTTTTACAGAATGAGCTAAATTCTGCCTTTAGATAAGCATGTGCTACTCCCATTGAAGTCAGTGGGAAAGCCAACTGGTCTCTGCAGCAGAATTTAACTGAAAATATATTATTAACCTGTGGAGATCCCTGCTGCAGGATATTATTATAGGGATTCACTGAGATTTTTCAGCTTGGTTCTCAAAAATTCAGTTTGACTCCAGAATTCAGCAGTCAGGTATTTTTATTGGGCACATAGCAACACTATAACCATAGCCCAGGCTTATACACAATGGGTAAATGGTACATCACAAATTCAAAGTTATAAAGCAAAACATTTCCTTATATACATCTTTACTAATACCTGTATTCCTGACTGTGCATTGCATCATACGCTTGGCTTGGTAACTTTTCTGGAACCAATCCTTGTACTGCATGCTCTGTCATGTATAACCTGATCTCTGCAATCCAGATTTATCTGGTCCTTAGCATCAACCAGGGTGCTCCTGGTGTTCTTAACCAGGCCAACACCATCCTGATGCTTGTTATGTCCTTATTTATAAATTAATCTTCCATTCACCTTCCCAGTCACACCCACTGAGAACTGAGGTCTCACTTATGTCATGTTACTACCATTCTTGAGACAAATTGCTTGGTAAGAATAATGAATTGAGATTAGACATTTATATTGGAAAGAGGCTGTTTTCTCTTCTCTGTCCCTAATAGAGCAGGAGTAGCACTAACGATCTGTCCCCTCTGTCATCTTAACAATCAGTACAGTAGCTGTGCTTTAAGGCTATGTCTACACTACAAAAAGTTAGGTCCACTTTGTTAAGTCGACTTAATAAGGGTGACTTTAAGTCGACTTAGAGTCGACCTTATTAAGTCAAGCTAACAAAGTGGTGTCCCTGGACGTGGACTAAGTCCACCTAACTGCCCTTAGTTCGACGTAACAAGGTGGACTTAAGAGTCCACACTGGGCTTAGGTCGATCTAAAGAAGGGTTTGGTCGGCCTAAGGAGGCTTAAGTTGACCTGCCCCGTGGTTCTTAGTAAGTCGACTTAAACTTTCATTAAGTCGACTTAAGGAATTTCTTAAGTCAACTTAGTGAAAGCCCAGTGTGGACGCAGCTTTGTTTAAGTCGACTTAAGCCTCCTTAAGTCGACTTAATTTGCCAGTGTAGACATAGCTTAAGAGTTCAAGCACAGGGCCATTGTAGCCTGTGGCTTTCCAGATTGGCTAGGGGGAACTGACTTTGCAGTTGTTGGCCAAGCCCTGGCAGAATAGCAATGCTTGATAGGTAGAGTAAATAACATACCCTAAAATTCATTTATACTGGGAATGTTCAGTTTACCAGAAAGAGAATTAATGATGCCCTATTTTGTTTTTCCCCAGTGAGGGTGGAAAATGCTACAAGCTTGATGAAATGCTTCCTGGAAACCCCTTTTGAAGTTAGTGCCACTTCCAAAATAACCAGAATTAAGATTTGCATGAGAAAGGAGCGATGGTCTTAGGGTCATGACCGTAGGGTGGGACTTAGGCTTTGTCTATATGCCGGCGGTTCAAACTCTCTGGTTCGATTGGGCAGTCATTTAAGACATGCTCAGTTGATCCAGAATTTGACTCAGTAGCTCCACTCCCGGAAGAACAGTAGTGCTGAGTTGAAGGGACCATGAGAGCTAGAGAGTCAAAGGGTGATACGTAACTTGCATATCTCCCTTTGACTGCTGCCGAAAATGGCGGCAAGTTTAGACAAGATCTTAGAAGAGTGGGCTTCTCTTTCTGACTCTGTCTCAGGATTTCTCTGTCTGCCCCCGGGCGAGTTACCTCAAGTCAGTTTTCCAAGCATTCCACATCTATAGATGGGGCCAGCTTTTCAATGGAGCTCAGCTCTTGTTTAGGGACACACAAGTCAACTCAGCTTGCACTATGATGCACAAGAAGTCAAGGGCCTCTGAAAATTCTGGCCTCACTCACTGAATTCTCACCTCAGAAAATTCTCGCTCTGCCTCACTTCCCCTTCTGTAAAATAGGGATAATGAGTAGAATGGGTCAAAAATTTTCCACTGAGTGTAACAGATGCTTTCTGTGGGAACATGAATTTTCTATTATCTTACAAAATAAAAAAAAATTAAAAAGATACTTGAAAAATCAAAAGGAAACACTTTGAAGATTTAATTTTGCAGGAAATTTTGAAATTTCAGTTTTTTATTCTGATTTAGAATGGAGAAAGGAAAAAAGGAAGTGAAAATGTTGGAACGTCCCCTGAAATGAAAATTCCAATTTCAGACCAGCTGCCTTGTCTGTTTTGGATGTCAGACCCTTGACATGGGGACTCTGTGTGCGCATAGTGCTTAGGATTATGGGTTGGGGACTTTAGGCAGCACAGAAATACACATAATAAGTGTATCAAAAAGCTGAAGAGTCTCTCTATGCAAATATCTCACTGAAACGGTCTTCTCTGACGAGATGTCCAAGAAATTAATGGATTTTTACTTTGCTCATCATCTGTGATTGTGAGTTGCTGCTTTGGCTGGGCCCTTCGTGTGTCACCTGATTTCTACCCGCCCTTTGGCAGGTCTAAAAATGATTGATGAATGATTAGCCATGGATGGTGGGGTCAGGTCAACTACTTATCACTTAGGCTAGCCAGCCACCAGTTTGGTAGCTGTTTGGTGCAGTGAATAGACACTAGGACTCAGCGGGGCTAGGCTCTATTCATTCCTCTGCCACTAGCATGCTAGGTAATTTTGGGCAAGTCACTTCCCTGCTATATGCCTCAGTTTTCCCATCTGTAAAATGGGGATAATAACCACGCCCTCCTTTGAGATCTACCTATGGTAAGAGCGATAGCATTATCAGTGGAGGGTTATTAGTATTATCGCTGTGGCAGCTGTTTAGAGGCTGTGCAGAGAAAACCACTGTGGTGCTCAGCACAGCGGGCATGGCTCTCATCCCTCTGCAAGGGGTGCTCAAGGATGGGATAAAGGGCTTTTGCATAGAGATGAGAGGAACACACAGCAAGCAGAGCACAGATGTCTCTCCTTGCTTAAACAAACATCATTGCACTTCTAACTTGATGACAGGGTACTCAGCAGGGAAGATGGTGAATCACTGCCGAATCTCAGCCAGGACTTTCCCTATCTAACTAATGAGACTGGAGTTTCTGTGTCTTCCAGCCAATTTCAGGAAAATTGGCAATGGGCCGTAAGGCTCAGGGAAAGGTTCTGAAAATATTAACCATGTGCAGGTGTGAGACTGTTCCCAAATGGTTCGCTTAGATGTGAGTTCTTGCTATTCCCATTAAGTGCATAGAAATTTGCACTAAATTAGTACAAAGAAACTGCCCTCTACCAATCTTCAAGGGCTCTACAAATGTGTTTTGATTATTTCGCCCAACATCCTCTGAGGTAAGTCCAGCAAATTAAACAAGGAGTCTGGTGGTGGCACTTTTAAAGACTAACAAATGTATTTATCCTAAGTGTTCTTGTTTCCATTTTATAGAGGAGTAAATGGAGGAAAAATGAGGTTAACTGTCTTGGTCAGCACCACACAGAAAGCAGTGGCAGAGTCAAAACCCAGGAGCATTACCTTCCAGTCCTTTGCGCTAGAGACCACTCCCTTCTAGAAGAGGGAATAGAACCCAGGAGTCCTGACCCACAGTCCCCTCTCTAATTGCATCCCAGTGCCAGAAACAGCCCTGCAGTGCTCCACTCTAATCAGATTCACTTACGAAAATGGGATTTAGGATCCTAATTCATTCAAAGATTGTTGGAATGTGCCCCCAAACCAAACTATAAACAAGAGCCTATGTGCCCTTTTTTTCAGATTTCCATTTCAAAGAGCAGCAGTTTAATCTGCAATCAAAAGCTATTTCTTTGATTGTGACTGGTCTTTTCACGTCTTTATCCTGTGAACTGCCAGACATATTTCTAAGGCACCCACCCATGGCCTCTGGCCACTGAAAGCCTCTGTTTCGGTCCTCCATTCACAGATTCCACAACTTCCTTCCTGCTTGTTGCAGGAACCCTGTGGGACTCCTTTCTCCTGCCAGTTCCACTCCACACTGCAAAGGGATGAAGAACTGCTGTCTCTACCTCGTCTAGCTATCGTAGACAGGACATCAGTGCCTTTACATTGCGCAGAGCAGAGCCAGGGAACAGAAACAAACACCATGTGACCCTAGTTTCCTGCAGTCCTCCCTCCACTTCTACAACCTGTGGAACTGCGGTATTCCTAGAGCTTACTGGGATTCCCATCTGTTGTAGACAAGGGCTATATGTTTTGCAGAAAAGCCCGGTCAGATATTTTTCCCACACCACAGTGGGGGCTGAGGGGAACCCTAACTCCTTCCCCTGCCAACCCCGATTGAAATAAAAGCTTTTGTCTAGGCTATGCTGCAATTCATCCATAAAGTGACTACGTCTCTTACAGAAAACTTCTGTTTTCAGCTGTGCTTGTTCTTTGTAGTTGGCCATCAATCTGTTCTAGATTATATGAATTAGAGTTAGTCTTGATTTAAAACTTACAGCTATGCCGCTTTAAGAGCACTCGTGTAGCCGCATTACGTCAATGGGAAAAAGTGCTCTCCCACCGACACAATAAAATCACCAGAGTGGTGGTAGCTACGTCCGTGGGAGACGCTCTCCCAAACTCCCATCGACGCAGCACTGTTCACACAAGGGATTATACCAGCAAAACTTATGTCCCTTAGGGGACATATACAGGATAATAGCCTGTCATTGCCAGCAGCCAGTTCTAGAAGCTTCAAAGGTAGATGTAAGAAACCTGATACCTAGGTAGTGCCTTCTCTTTGGAGACAAGATCTCCCTGTGAAGGTTTATCACCTCAGCCTCCCAATTATGGGCTGAAAAAGTATGTCAGGAAGTCCTGCAGCAAAAGTAAGAGATGATGTTCCAAAAAGACTTGATGTTCCAAGATATCTAAGAGAAGAGTCAAGAGGAAAAACCCCTTACAGAAACTGCGGTAGCGACTGTCTTATATTCTGTCTATATAGCATCTAGCACAATGGATCCCTGGGGGGGGGGGGGCACTAACACAATATAAACATATAACCAGTAATAAAAAATAAGCAACTGACCATCCTGGCTGTCCTTAAACATCATAAAGGGCAACCGTGTAATGTAGCATTGTTATATATATTACATTTGTGCTTAAAGGCTTACCTTACTAGACACGCATAGGAAGAGATAGCCCCCGCCCACCCGAAATTTACAGTCTAAACAGACAAACGGTGGACAGAAAAACAGTGGCACAGAAGGATTAAGTGATTTGTGCCACAGCAAATCAATGACATGAATAGAACCCGTCTCCCAATGTGCTATCCAGTGCTCTACTCATTAGACCAGACTGCCTTTCCCCACTTTCATGGAAGTTTTCCTAACCTCAGCAAATTCCCTCCCTGATTCTGCTAAGGTTTTCTCACTGCTTTTAGCACTGGGGGAGCTGCTGCCCTGTGACTGCTGCATTTATAATCCATGGTATCAGCCGGATTTGTGGTGAGCTGGTTTAATTGGCACGAGGTTAAAAATGACTGCTACTGCAAAAGCTGCCTCTACTCTACGGCTCCCGACATTGCTAGCAATGGTGGGGACACTTTTAGAAGGTCTCCAATATAGACCAGATCCTCGAGGGCTTTTCCTGGAGCCATGGGAAAAGGAGTGCTTGGTTTTGAATCCTAAGTCCAGCGGTACCATAACCATTTCAAAGTCATTATGCGCACACGGAATAATATGATAATGTCATTCGAATGGAATGTTGCATTCCAGGTGATTGAGAATCGTATTCTCTTTTGAAATATTAGTGTTTAATTTAAATTGGTTTCCAAGGCTACAGAAAACAAACTGGAATAACGTCAGCTGAAAACCTCCTCCATGCCCGAGAAGTGCTGACTGGTAATGTGGGATATGGAGGAGGGTGTGATCTGATCTGGGCTGATCGTGCTCAGATATCATTCCCATTACATGGCTGCTCAGTATCTCAGGTGAAGTGAATCTGGTGTGTTCTTAGTCTAGGGTGTTATCCCATTACAGTCCATGCACCTGATTCTCCTCTCTCACACAAAGCTCCCTGACCCGCTAAAGGCCCAGAGGGTGTCTTATACACGGCTCTAATCTCTGTCCTTCTCAAGCGGTGGGTGCGTGGCCCTGGGAATGCTCTACTGGAGCTGTGACACCCTTCAAAAGGGGGCAGCACCCAACTCTCCTGCACACCACCCACGTTCCACTGGCTGGTACAGAAGGGGTGCACCATCCTACCATGATCCTTTTAGGATGCCCAGTGCGTGGCGCTTGGCCCACGAGGAAAGCTGGCCTCCTGGCTAGGTCAGTGTCCATGGAGTCAAGAGATGCAGGTTCAAATTCCAGTTCTCCAACAGACTTTCTCCATGATCTGATTATTATTATTAAAGAATTATACTATGGTAGCATCCAGAGCCCCCATCATAGACGCTAAGCCCATTGTGCTAGGCACTCTACAAACACAAAATAAAACGTGGGCCTGCTTTCCTAAGACTTTGCCTTGCTGGACTTCAGCTCCTCCACAGGAAAATCATCTTTCCTTGGTCTGTTTTCTCTATTCAGACTGCCAACTCTTGTGGGGAAGGGATGAAAAGTCTCTTACTATATACAGCACCTAGCACAATGTGCCCCCCATCTTGTATGGACTTGCTAGGTACGACCGTAATATAATTAATATTAGTAATTTAGCCCATAGGATGGTCTTTTAAGGCTCTCATGTAAGGGGGGATTCATTTTGCTTTAGAATAGCTGGAAGTTCAGTCAACTAAGCAAAAAGCATCCACAAACAGCCTCTGAGCTCTGTTACTAATTATCTGGGCTCTGGTGGGTGTGAAAACATCTGTATTGGTTTGGCAGAAATTGAGGACTGAGGTTGGTGCCAAAGATAAAAGCTGGCCTGGCTTGAAAGCAAGGCAGCAAAATATTAGCATGATGTTCACACTCAGAAATGCCGGGCTATTCACCACTTCTGAAAGAAATTAACAGAGCTAGAAGGAGACCGACTGCACCCCTCCTCTGCCATCAACAATTGGGACTGCTCCCTCCAACCTGTCGGGTCTAGTATGGGAGTGTCTCACCTCCTTTCCATTAGCTTCCTGGCTGGGCTGCTGTTGAAAGGTTTTTAAAGGGGAGACTTACAATTGCCTTGTAGGTTGATAATTTATGCCACCCCATTCCCCCCCCCAAAGCACTGATTGCACACTTTTCCACTGATTTCTCTACAGGGGTCTGTCTTTGTCTAACAGTCCATCCTACAAGATACAGAGCTCCATGCATTTCCATGGACTTCAGTGGAAGCTGATGATTCTCTCAGCACCTCCCAGCATGGGGCTCCTCACAGAGAAGGATCAGATGAAGGTCTGTATAGAACTGTGTCCTGTCTCTGGTGGTAATCCGGTGTTTCTCACCAATTCGTCTCTCTCACCAACACAAGTTGGACCAATAAAGATATTGCCTCACCTGCTTTATCTCTCATATCCTGGGACCAACACTGCCTAGTAACCAGAGGCTTCAAAGCCAGCTGTAAGAACCCCACAGCAGCAGATGTGGGATAAACGGACCCCCACGTTAGACCTTTTCTGAATTTCTAATAGATTGGCTTAACCCCGGCGCATGAAGATTAATTCCCCTTCCAAAATTTCTGTTAACATCAGTGATGAAAACGCTGGTTCTTCTTGTTGTTTGGAATTTGTCCCCTCCATTGCCTGTCTGTTGAGTACGTGCAGCACCGATGATACCAGCAGGAAGTGATCCAGCACCGGAAATATCAAGTCCAAGCCCCTCTTATAATAAGTCCCTGTGCACTACTCTGTTGGCACAAAAGTGGCTTTAAACCTTGCGGACTCAT
This sequence comes from Pelusios castaneus, assembly GCA_007922175.1. Lineage (NCBI taxonomy): Eukaryota > Metazoa > Chordata > Testudines > Pelomedusidae > Pelusios > Pelusios castaneus. The sequence continues at coordinate 3,565,490 of ML685818.1, forward strand.
CCAGTTAGTAACTTCTCAGCATACGGGGATTCCAGGGATAACAAACAGCTGGCAGAGTAGCTCTATGCCACTCCATCACAGTCCCTGGTGTAAAGGGCCAAAAGGGATGTGGCCATAACATCCCTATGTTTGGATATTCTTGGTTGCCACAATGACTCCTTGGACAATAGGTAACTGGGTGTAATTTACAGCAGCCTTGGAACTGCTCTAACTTACACCAGGGCCAAATTGACTCCAGACTTGGGAAGTTGCAAAGCTGATGTAAGGGGGAATGCAGAACTGCCAGCTGAGGGTAGGGTGTGGGTGAACATTTAGGATGGATGGCAAAACGAGGCAGGCATGGGAAGGGGGAATCACATTGTATAACTGTGCTTCACTTTGAGTTTGTGGTTCTGGGCCCATCTGAATATTTGTGCCAAAAACTGTGGCTGAATACCCAGCAAGTTTAGGTTATGTCTACACTTGAAAAGTTAAGTTGAGTTTATAAAGTCGACTTAATGAGATTGACTTTAAGTCGACTGAAAGTGGACCTTATTAAGTCGACTTAATAGAAGTGGACTTAACTTTTCAAGTGTAGACGTGGCCCCTTTTCAACCTTATTAAGTTGATTTAGCGTTTGAAGTTGACTTTAAAAGGTCCACCTAGGCACTACTCCGCATCTCCACTGGCTTAAGTCGACATAATAAACTCGACTTAAGCGCTAGTTCAAATTAAAACGAGGTGTTAGTAATTCAAACTAACTTTTTCTTAATTCAACTTAAGGAGCAGCTTAATTCGAATTAAGGAAAGTCCAGTGTAGACGTGAGTAAATTAAGTCAACTTAAGCCTCCTTAAGTCGACTTAATTTGTAAGTGTAGATGCACTCGTAGTGTGGACAGGGCTGTTTGAATATGCCACAGTGAAATAGTGTCTGTTTTCCTGCTAAATGCATCCACAATGGAATTGAGAGTTTAGCGGGCAAAAGAGTGGAATCCAGAGAGCAGTCCTTAAGTGGATTTTAAGTAAGTCAGACTTAGGGTCTAGATTGCTTGTCAGGGGCTCCTTAAGAGAAAGGTTTTTGGATTTAATCACTCCTCATATCATGTTGCTTTGTGACTCAGTGAGGAAACATCCAATAACAGCTAAGTACCAAAGAAAATCACCTCTTCACTAATACTTGATTTCATTCTCACATGGAACATGTTTTGATTAAACAAACCCCCTCCTTCTTCTTCCTCTTTCAAACAGAACTCACCCAGGGTGGTAAAGTCCTTGATGATCAAGACATCCATATATCTATAATAGACAGTACAGACACATACGGATGGGCGGGCCAATAAAATAAGAACTGCCTGGAATCTTTTCTCACCAGTTGAACTAATCCTTTTTTGAGATTAAGGAACGTTTAGTGATCTTTTCCCTTGAATTGTTTTCATTTCTCCGCACCTCCGTGTTCGGTCTCTGAAACCGCACCTGCAGTTTTTGCTTTATGTGTGCAAAATCTGCGTTTGTGTGTGCAAATGTATACTCATTGGGGCTGACTCTGATCTTATTAGCATAGGCTTTACACTAATGCAACTTCATTGTAATTATCTGTACTGAAGGATACCTAGATGTCCCACATGGGGCAGAGTCCCACTGTGCTAGGCATTGTTCACACACATGGTAAGAGACATTCCAACTCTTCTCTACGGCTGTAACATTTGGGAGACCTATAGAAAAGACCTGAAAAACCTGGAAGACCAGCATCTGCATCTTCTGTGGAAGATCCTCAGCATAAAGTGGAAGGACTGCCACACTCGTGTTAGTGTATCATGGAAGCCAACATCTTTAGTGTTGCGGCCCTGATTATCCAGCACTGGCCGAGGTGGAGCGGGCACTGCGTTTACATGTTCACTGCTCAGCGACCAAAACAATTGCCATATGCCCAATTTACCAAAGGAGAAAGGAAATATGGAGGCCAAAAGAAATTCTTCAATGACATCTGCAAGATAAACACCAAGAGCTGTGGGGTCAACACCACACACTGTGAACCGTAGGCCAACAGCTGGCTAACTGGAGTAACCTTGTCAGAGAAGTAACAGCCACTTCTGAGGAAAATTGCCTTGCCCTGGTCACAGAAGAATGGCAGAAAAGAAAGGACTGACAACTGTCCTCACAGAATCATGCAGCAATTGTCGCCCTACCGTACCTTCCAACAGCAGCTGCAATATTTACCAATGAGTCTGCAGCTCAAGGATTGGGTTTCTCAGTCACCAACAGAGCCATATAAAATAAAACCCGTGAAAGAGATCATCCTTAAACCGAGGGATTGCAGAGGAGTCTGGAAGAAGAGTCCCTTGTTTTTATTTAGCTTACTACACTTTGAAAGCTATTGCACTTTACATTCACATGCCACCTTTAACTTTCAAGTGTAGACAAGCTCTAAGTGCAGTGGGAAAATGCAATCCAAGTAGTAGGAGTAACTATGGAAGCAATTGCTACAAAAACAATTAAGTTGAGATAATCAGTAACATTTAGGGAAGTTCACAAGTTCATTGCTTTGGTATTACAGGCACTATTCAAATAAATACAGTGTCATGCATTTGAATGTTTTTCCTCAGATAGCTACATCTTTCTGTTTCCATTCTTTATAAAAGTGACTATTAGCACAGAATGCAGATTCCACATGTGGAACCTATGAGAACTTCTTTCCCTTAGTTAGTGGAAGGACATGTAGTTTTAAAAAAAAAATTAACTAAATACAGATTAGTCTTAAGTCTGTGAATGGGATAATTAAGGTAGGTAGGAAGTAGGATCCACTGGTTCTCCCATAGAATCCTGCTTCTCCTACAGTGAAGATTGTTTTTGCTCTTTGCTTCTGTGTGAGGCTGTTTTCTCTTCAAATTCTTACCTGGACCTCCTAATTTTCATCTTACAATTCACTTTCCCACTCCTGGTGCAGACATACCCATGTGGGACACCACATATTGCCTGCAGAGCATCCCATCTTTCCGGCTATGTCTACACTTGTAATTTTAAGTCAACTTTAACTAGGTTGACTTAAAGTCGACTTAGTTAAGTCAACTTAGTGAGTCTACACTTAAAATTAAAGTCGACTTTGGGGGGAACTTACAAAGTCGACCTAGAGCATCCACACTGGACGCCTAGGTCGACTTGTAGGGGCTAGGGGAACCTAGGATAGGTCCATGGGGGCAGAGGGGGCACCCCTTGCCCACTGCCAGGGGGCTCAGCCTTTGCCCCAATGTACATAGGTACAATGGGGCAAAGGGGGACAGGGACCCTGGCAGGGCATAGGGGTAGGGTGGGCAGGGCTCTGCCCTGCCCTGTGGGAGAGGGCATGCCAGGCTCCCCCTGTGCCCTCCCCCCAGCAGGGAGGGCATTGGTGTAGTCCTGGGGTAGCCCTAAGTCAACTTAGGGCTACCCCACGTCTACACTGGCTTAAGTCATCTCTAGGGAGTCGACTTAAGCCTTAAGTCGAATTTAAAGTAGGTTTAATAAAGTTGACTTAATTTTCATTAAGTTGACTTTATTTTCCTTAAGTCGACTTAAGCAAGCTGCTTAAGCTGACGTAAGGAAAGTGTAGTGTAGATGCAGGGTAAATTAAGTCGACTTAAGCAATCTTAAATCGACTTAATTTACAAGTGTAGACACAGCCTCCATGCCTTGGGGATGGGGGCAGCCATATCCCAGCTGCTTCCTGCTCAGGGCTAGTGGGAGAAAGGAGCTCACTGGACCTCCTCATACAGCACCTGGCCTGACACAGGAATCAATTAGCTCTTAATTCATCATTTCTTTCTCTAAGGTACTTATACGCCCCCCACTGCTAGACTAACTGAGCACCCCACACTCTTTAATGTAGCGAGCCTCACACCATCCCCAGGAGGTCGGGAAGTGCTATTATATCCAGGGAAAACTGAGGCACAGGGAGACTGCGGGCACAAATAGTCTCCATGTGCGGTGCTACCGTGGCACAGCAGCACTGCTGTAGCGCTTTACTACACTGACGGGAAAGCTTTTCTCCTCCGGGCTAGTCTATCCCCCTCTGTGAGAGGCAGCAGCTGTCCTGATGAGACATAGCCCTGTCTACCCGGCGGGCGGGGAAGGTTAGGTTGGTGTAACTGTCTGTGGATTTTTCACACCGCTGAGTGACGTAGCCATATCTGTATAGGTCGGTAATATGGACTTGCCCTAGATGAAGCACAAGAAATCTGTGGTGGATCACGGCACTTGCACAAACCTTCCCACTCTCGCTAGTGCCTTAACTCTTGACTCCTTCCTCGCCTTTATTTTCTATTTTAAACCCAATTGCTCTTCTGCAAGCCCTAGAGGTGGCGGTGTCGTTTGCTCTTCACCTCCGTGTACCTAGGAAGGACAGGAAACGTCTGCTGACCTGACCAGACAGGGGGAGAAGGAATGTGTGGGTAGCAGGTTGGTAAACAGTCCAAGGACACAGAGCTGTACTTCCCTTTCCCAGCTGTCAGAAAGCTGGCTGGGATCCCTGTGGGTATGGGAAGAGCTGAACGACTGTTTTGTTTTTCCCTGGATGGTCCCATTTTTCAGCAATCTGCCCTGCGAATTTGGAGCCGTAACGCAACATGCTTCAATGTCCCATGTTACTTTCCTTCTCCTCGGCCCAGAGGGAAAGCAGCTACAGCTGTGCTTTTAGGTAGAGGTGCGTGAGGGTGCTGGGATGTACCAGCAGGCCAGAGTGGGATCAATAGGAACAGGACCAGCCCAGGAGGACAGGTGACAGGCGGGTTGAGTGCGGCAAATGAGGAGTGACAGGGGTCCCTTTTTCATTTGGATCCTCTGGTCACCATAGATGCGGAAGCTTCCAGGCTTAGCTCCAGGAGTGTTGAGTAGTGTAAAGTACTACGCATTATGGACATGATCCTGCCCTTTCTTGCACCGGTGTCAATCCAAAGTAACTCTATTGGAGTCAATGGAGAAGAATCTGGCTCTCTGGGCCTGATTTTCTAAAGAGCTCAACATGCCTTTAGGAACTTAAATACATGGCCTGATTTGCAAAATTGCTCAGCACATTGGGTGCATGTTGGGTGCTGAGTCCTTTGGAAAATCTGGCTGTAATGGCTGAATTGGGAGCTGCTGGGGGCTTTTTCAAAATTTGGATCTTAGGTGAGCAGCCAAGAGGAGAGCTGAGCTCTTCTGAAAATACAACCCCAGTTATAGGCACTGAACACTTGAAAATTTGATGCCAACTCTTTATTTAATACACTTTTTGGCCAGTATTGTAAATGATTAGGAACAAAGAGTCAGATCCTCCACTGGCGTAAACAGTCATAGTTCCAATCAAGTTGATTGGCTTTGACTCATGATGGAGTCAGAAGAAACAAAATGCTAATACTTATATTCTACATTTATATCTTTCAAGTGGGGTCCATCTTTGTGTTTTTGGTTATACAGGACCTAGCCCAAGGGGGGCCTGGTCTGTGAGCGAAGCCCCTAAGTGTGACGACAATTCAAATAATAAATATTAAGAAAAATTATGCCACTGAAATGTCAAGACATGGGGGGTGGGGGAGAAACCCTGCAGTTGAGAGACATGCAGTAATTATATCTGAGAACCAGACCCATCAAAGAAAAGCAGTATTACCCTTACGGATAAAATCAGTAATAAATGCTATTACATTCATAAGATCAAACTGGAAATGAACACCAAATAGTGTCACTGGAAGTTCATGCAAAGCTGCAGTCACATGAAGCTGCTGTTTAATAGTCTGGCCTGCGTGGTTTTGTTTGATGGTTCTGTGTGAATTCCTCCTTTGCTTTATTTAGGTTTGTTTCTCACTGAAATCATAAAGCAAAGGAAAAAAATGAAACAAATACACACCAAGAGCTGGGAAATGAGAGTTAAGTCAGTCTTGGCTTTCATTCTAAGTTTAATGAGGTCGGCTCAAGACGTCCCAGAGCACGGCTGATATTAAAGGCTTACCGCGATCAGCATGAAAACAAAAAACAATCAATCAAACAAATGGAATGAAAATGGAGAAAATGAATGAGTAAATAAGCCAGCTTGTGAAAATGTAATGATGTGACAAGTCACCCTAAAACCTTGGGCAGGAATGCCAAATGGGCAGAGCGGCTCAAACCTCTTTCCTGCCTCTGACAGGTACCTGAGAAGTGAGTCTCTTTGTAGTACTTAAGCAAGCAACGCTTTTAGACTTTGTCATGTTGCCTTTGAATCTGAATTGTGCTTGCACTGACTTCATGCAGTGATTCACACCAAGCTGAGATCAGAAGCGGGCCCTATGTATGCTGGCAAGTGCCCAGGCTTGGGCTGCGGCGTGCGACTCTCCCAGCTGGATCTGAGTGGGGAAGGAGCAGGCCCTGGCTGCAGAAAGAGCAAGTGGAGCCAGAGAGGAACAAAAGGTGAGGGCTTCAGTATTGGCCCCAAGCCTTCTCTACTCAACCCCCAGCTTGCTCACGCCACCCACCTCAGCACCCCTTGCTTTCCAGCCAGCTTCCCAAACACCTTCTAGCTCTTCCAAACCCTGGAGGGCCTGGCAACCCCCACCCACCTACCCCGCACCGCTGGCGCCTTCCCTAGACACAGAGGCCAAGTTTTGTGCAGCTTCCTGGCCTCTTGCCGCCACTGCTTGGGGCAAAGCGTGCTGATGCCCGTTTAGGCGCAGATACAAATTAGCTCATTAAATAATTTGCACCCATTTGACTGCACGGAGTGCAGAAAGCTGCTTGATTGTGGCCAAGTGTAACGTGAATGCATGGCTGCAAAGAGAGATCCAGAGCCAAGAGTGGTCGAAGAAGCTGATCCTTCCTCAAAGCACTGAGAAGGTCAAGGTCACTGCAGGGCTGACAAGAGAGGGAAGATGGGGGGAGGGAACAATTGTATTAGGGACCTCAGTTCAGCCCCTCAAACATCTGAAACGTTTGTGTAAATAAAGTGAACGGGACGCAGGTGGGGCTCCAGCATATATGACATGCCACCGCTCCCAAGTTTCTCTCAATAGGCCTGACTCCAAAGGAGGGATGTATCATCGTGATGTGCAGATAGGATCTGGGCTCTAGGGGACCCATCCTTATGGAAAGAAAGAAAGGGGAATTGGGTTGTGAATTCTGCACTAGTTGAATTATTCCCATAGTGCCTCCCCACTTCAGTGCTTTGTACAGGCAATGCAGCTTTTCCAGTTCTGTTGCTAAATGTCTATCAGCTGCTTTAGCTTCAAAAGGCTAGTGTGGTTCTGGTTGTTTGATCATAGACTGATAGCATCTGCCTCTCTCCTTTTCCCATGCTCAGTAAATAGTCAAACATTCCTTCAGATAATGGGGCTGAGCTGACAGGCAAAGAGCTTGTGAGAAGAAAAGCCAAGTGCAAAGGTCGGCAATAGTGGATTTAAAAAAAAGAAAAGTTTTTCAGATCTTTGCACCTGTCCTAGGTGGATGAAGTTTGGGCGGATCTGAAATACACATGAGTGAAATCTCCTAACCTTGATGAGTGGAACTGCCGCTACAAACCAATATTGGTAACTGATTTTTTAAAATGAACAAAGCTCTCAGATTTCAGGAATTTTTCCCAAGTTAAAACAAACACCTTTAAATAGGAAATCCGTATTGCTCTTAAACATAGCAGCTAAAACCCTGGCTTCATTGAATTTCATCCCATAGGTCCAATTCTCACCAGCACCAAATTTATACGCAGAGGAAGGCAGGGTGAGAAAGATGTCTCTAAGTCACTTTTCTGCCTTCACCACCCAATTCTGGGGCATCTGGGGGGAAAATGGCCTCTGACGTAGTAACTAACTCCCAAAGTCCCTGAGGCCTTGTGAGAATGAAGAAGAAGGATCTGAGGATTGGTTGGGTTTTCTTTAAATGTAGAGCAGAACTTTTATAGAATCACAGGACTAGAAGGGACCACAAGTGTCATCTAGTCTAACCCCCGACCAGATTTAGGATTTGTTGTGTCTAAACCATCCAGGACAGATTGCTAGCCAGCCTTCTTTTGAAAACCTCTAGGGAAGAAGCTTCCACAACCTCCCTAGGCAAACTGTTCCATTGTCCTTTGTCTATGATGAGATGACTGGATTTATGGATGCGGGAAGAGCCGTTGACGTGGTATACCTCGACTTTAGCAAGGCTTTTGATACGGTTTCCCACAGCATTCTTGTCGGCAAGTTAAGGAAGTATGGGTTGGACGAGTGGACCATAAGGTGGATAGAAAACTGGCTAGATCAACGGGCTCAGTGGGTAGGAATCAATGGCTCAATGTCTAGTTGGCAACCGGTAACGAGTGGAGTGCCCCAGGGGTCGGTCCTGGGGCCGGTTCTATTCAACATTTTCATTAATGATCTTGATGATGGGATAGACTGCGTGCTTAGTAAGTTCGCGGATGACACCAAGCTGTGGGGAATGGTAGATACTCTGGAGGGCAGGGCAGGATCCAGGGAGACTTGGACAAATTTGAACACTGGGCCAAAAGAAACCTCATGAGGTTCAACAAAGTCAAGTGCAAAGTCCTACACTTAGGACGGAAAAATCCCATGCACTGCTACAGGCTGGGGACCAATCGGCTAAGTAGCAGTGCTGTAGAAAAGGACCTGGGGGTTATGGTGGACGGGAAGATGAATATGAGCCAACAGTGTGCCCTTGTTGCCAAAAAGGCCAATGGCATATTAAGCTGCATCAGTAGGAGTATTGCCAGCAGATCGAGGAATGTGATAATTCCCCTCTATTCGACACTGGTCAGGCCGCATCTGGAATACTGTGTCCAGTTTTGGGCTCCCCACTACAGAAAGGATGTGGACAAATTAGAAAGAGTCCAGCGGAGGGCAACAAAAATGATTAGGGGGCTGGGGCACATGACTTATGAGGAGAGACTGAAGGAACTAGGCTTATTTAGTCTACAGAAGAGAAGACTGAGGGGAGATTTGATAGCAACCTTCAACTACTTGAAGGGGTATTCCAAAGAGGAGGGAGCTAGGCTGTTCTCAAGGGTAACAGAGGACAGAACAAGGCACAATGGTTTCAAATTACAGCTGGGGAGGTCAAGGTTGGATATTCGGAAAAACTTTCTCACTAAGAGGGTGGTGAAGCATTGGAATGGGCTACCTAGGGAGGTGGTAGAATCTCCGTCTTTGGAGATTTTTAAGGCCCGGTTAGACAAAACCCTGGCTGGGGTGATTTAGTGGGAGTGGTCCTGCTTTTTAGCAGGAGGTTGGACTAGATGACCTCGTGAGGTCCCTTCCAGCCCTATTATTCTATGATTCTATTGTTCTTACAGTTGGAAAGTTTTTAGTGAGATATAATGTAAATCTGCTAAGCCGTAGTTTGAACCCATTGCCTCTTGTCCTGCCCTGTGTGGCAAAAGAGAACACCTGTTCTGCATCTTCTATGTAGCAGCCTTGTAAGTATCTGAAGACTGCTGTCATGTCTCCCCTTAATTTCCTCTTTTCCAAACTAAACCTGTTCCTTTTGCAGCCACCTCTTCCAAACAGCAACACTGACACAGAAATCAAATACTGGATCCACTATGCCCGCACATCCATTGGAAAACTACTTAAATGAGTCTTCAGTGACAGAGATCTCCAAATAGGAACCAAGATCTTGGTCTACAAGGCAGTTGTCATCTCTACCCTCTTTTATGGATGTGAGGCTTGAATGACCTATCAACGACATCTTGAGTGACTGCTGTGATTCCAGCAGCCCTGCCTTAGGAGGATCCACAGGAGCATTTGGGAAGACCGACACTCTAACACCAGTGTTCTCTCTGCAACCAACATCAGCAGAGTAGGTTCAGGTCATGAAACACCAACTCCATTGGGCTGGCCATTGCGTATATGCCTGACACTCGTCTCCCAGAGCAAATACCCTTCTCACAGTTAAGTCAGAGAAGAAGAGCTTATGGAGGGCAGCGAAAACGCTTCAAAGACATACTGAAAGTACACCTTAAAAAGGTTGTTATCAATCCAACAAAATGGGAGAACTTGTTGTGGAACGGAAGTGGTTCCATACTGTACACACTACAGCTCATTTTGAGAACAGATGTGCTCATGAGACGGAGAAGCAACAAAGGAGAAAAGAAAGGATGCAGTACTCTAGCCAACAGCTATATCTTCCCCAAGGTTCACCTGTCACCTCTTTGGGAAAATCTGCAGAGCATGAATTGGGCTCTTTAGACACTTAAAACTCCACCAATGAACTCTTGTGCTGACATCATCCACATATCAAGGAACAGCTGAAGAAAAACCAGCTCTGAGGAGAGTGGTACGTCCCATGAGTTGCATGCTGTGACTCTATTAATGCAACCTAAAATTGCATTTGCTTTTTTGGCTACAGTATCACATGGCTGACTCATGTTGTGGCTGTGATCCACCAAAGCTGCCAGATCCTCCTCAGCAGTGCTGCTGCCAAGCCAGTTTCCCCCCATTCTGCATTTGTCCATTTGATTTTTTCTTCCCTAAGTGTAGCACCTTCCATTGTTTTTGTTAAATTTCGTTTTGTTGTCTATGGTCCGGTTCTCCAATTTATCAAGACCTCTCTGAATTTTCTCTCTATTCTCAAAGTATTAGCAACCCCCCCTGCTTTGTATCCCCTGCAAACTTGATCAATTTACTTTCTTTAGCTATACCCCAGTCATTAATAAAGACGTTAAATAACACCACTCCCAGAAAGAACTCTGTGGAACCCCACTTGAGACCTCCCTCCAATCCATCATTCCATTAATAGTTACTCTTTGTGTGTGGTTGTTTAACCAATTATGTGTCCACCAATGTTCCCTCTAAGGTTTGGCGGCTTGTGTGCAAAATTTTCAAGCCGTGTGCAAAACTTTTTCTGAATAAAATTTTTGTGTAAACTCACACGACAGAAATTATAGGCATTAATTGAAGTTAAAGTAATTGTAAATAGAATTAATTAATTGTGTTTAATTGAATTTGAATGAATTTTGAATTGAAATTTAATTTTTAGAAAGGTTTTTATTTAAAATTAATTTTCTAAAAGTTTTTTTTTAAAAGGAAGGAAGGAAGGAAGGAAGGAAGGAAGGAAGGAAGGAAGAGAAAAAGAAAGAGAAGGAAAGAAGAGGAAAGGGAAGAGAAAGAAGAAAAGAGAAAGAAAGAAGGAAGAGAAAGAAGAAAGAGGAAGGAAAGAAGAGAAAGAAAGAAAAAAGGAAAGAAAAAGGAAGACAAAGAAGGAAAAAAGAGAAAGAAGGAAGAGAAAGAGAGGAAGAAAGAAAAAAGAAGGAAGGCAAAGAAGAGAAAAAAGGAAAGCAAAGAAGAGAAAGAAGGAAAGAAAAAGGAAAGCAAAGGAGAGAAAGAAGGAAAGAAAAAGGAAGGGAGAAAGAAAAAAGAGAGAAGGAAGGAAGAGAAAGGAAGGGAAAGAAGGAAGAAAACGAAGAAAAGAAGAGAAAGAAAGAAAGAAAAAAGAAGGAAGAGAAAGAAGAAAGAGGAAGGAAAGAAGAGAAGGAAGAGAAAGGGGGGAAGCAAAGAAAGAGAAAGAAGGAAAGAAAGAGAGAAATAAAAAAGAGAAGGAAGAGAGAGGAAGGAAGGAAGCAAAGAAAGAGAGAAAGAAGGAAAGAAGAGGAAACAGGAAGAGGAAGGAAGGAAGAGGAAAGAAAGAAAAAAGAAGGAAGAGAAAGAAGAAAGAGGAAGGAAAGAAGAGAAAGAAAAAAAGGAAAGAAAAAGGAAGACAAAGAAGGAAAAAAGAGAAAGAAGGAAGAGAAAGAGGGGAAGAAAGAAAAAAGAAGGCAGAAAAAGAGAAAAAAAAGAGAAAGAAGGAAAGAAAAAGGAAGGGAGAAAGAAAAGAGAGAAGGAAGGGAGAGAAAGAAGGAAGGAAGAGAAAGGAAGAGAAAGAAGGAAGAAAAAGAAGAAAAGAAGAGAAAGAAAGAAAAAAGAAGAAAGGGGAAGGAAAGAAGAGAAGGAAGAGAAAGGAAGGAAGCAAAGAAAGAGAAAGAAGGAAAGAAAGAGAGAAAGAAAAAAGAGAAGGAAGAGAGAAAGAAAAAAGAGAAGGAAGAGAAAGGAAGGAAGGAAGCAAAGAAAGAGAGAAAGAAGGAAAGAAGAGGAAACAGGAAGAGGAAGGAAGGAAGAGGAAAGAAAAAGAAAAAAGAAGGAAGAGAAGAAAGAGGAAGGAAAGAAGAGAAAGAAAAAAAGGAAAGAAAAAGGAAGACAAATAAGGGAAAGAGACGGAGAAAGAAAGAAAGAAAGAAAGAAAGAAAGAAAGAAAGAAAGAAAGAAGCCAAGGCTGCTGATGGGGGGGACCCTACCGCGGCCCTGGGAAGCCGCTGGTGGGGCGGAGCACACCCCGGCCCCGGAGGCTGATCGCGGCCCCGTGCTGGGAGGCCGAGGCCGTGGATTAGCCCGGCCCCGCACCGGGAAGTCGAGACGGTCGGCGGGTGGGAGCCTGCTGCGGCCGCAGGCACCCGCTGCCCCGGCCGCGTGGGGCAGGCGGGCAGGCCCACGCTCCTGACCCTAGCCTGAGCCTGCCTGTCCCACCCTGGGGGTGGGGAGGGCCAGCCCAGAGGCCGGGCGCCGGCCGGGTCTGCCGCGGCAAAGCCGCAGCCCCGGGGGTTGGAGGGAGCAGCGGGGGCTGCTGGGCTGCGCGGGGGTCCCTCAGTGCTGCCCGGGGGTGCGACGGCCGCTGTGCGGCCACACACCCGCGCAGCTTAGAGGGAACACTGGTGTCCACCTAATGGTAGTTCTTCTGAGCCCACATTTCTCCAGCTTACTTATCAGAATGTCATGTGGGACGCTGTCAAAAGTCTTGCTGAACTCCAGGTACATTACGTCCACCTACATTCCCCCCATCCATCAGATCAGTTACTTTGCCAAAGAAGGAAATCAAGCTGGCTTGCCATGATCTGTTCTTGGTAAATCCATGCTGGCTGCTGCAGTGGTAACCTCTCTTATTATTTGCATCTGAAAAGGAACTTCTTTATCTGCAATACTGGATAGAAATCATATATACATCCTGTCTGCAGCCTGGCTTCGTCATCTTAAGTGCATCATAGTTTAGAGCAAACACACCTGTATTTCCCCTCAGTGGTCCAGGAATGGCAATCACTCACAGGCTTCCTGCTCTGCAGCTATTGCCTCTCTTGGGCAAAGACCCGTGTTCCACTCCCTTCTGACAGGAGTATTTCCAGTTCCCTGTGTTCGCTGTCTTATTCCCAGCACAGACAAATTCCCCAAGGGCACCTGCTTGATTTGTCTTCTTAGGGCCGGGTAACAGTGTGACTGCCTGCAGTTGGCATTACCACATAGATCTTTCTATGCAGGCCAGTTTTATTCTTTAGGTAAAAAGCACTATAGAAAAAACATATTTAAAACACTACACGTGTGCTAATAGGCTTCCTACCCTTATCACGAATTCTGTCAGGAGCAGTCCTTCAAAGCCCCATCCCAGGGGGATTCCTGGTGGTTATAGGTTCGTCAGTTTCCACTGAGAACATGCACGCTCATCTCAGGTTCAGGCCACTCTTTACACAGTTCAGGGTCTTTAATCTAGAGCTTCCTCAGAGCAGATAAGTGGTAGACAATGGGTTTTCCTCTCCAGGGCATAGCTTTAAAAAGGAGGATTTGAAGAGGGAGGAGGTGGGTGAGGAAATATCTTTTATTGTACCCACTTCAGTACAGCCCTGAACCATGACATATTCAAACCCTCCACCTCAACAGGGGGTTAGACTAGCTGTCACTTGCTAACTACATCGTTCTATGATTCTGTTGGTGAGAGAGACAAGCTTTCGGGTTTACACAGAGCTCTTCTTCAGGTCCCAGACAAGGGTTATTTGCATTCCCCTGGTAACTTCATAGGAAATCCACTTCACAGGTACTGTTCAAAAAAGTCCTTTGATGTTCCTAATCCTAATATCTTCCAGAGATTGCATAGCCAGTCTCATAATGAAGATATATACAATGACTCATACGCTACTGTCCTTTTAAAAGAATGGACTTCAAAGGTGTTAATATAATTCAGTAAAGTTCATTCAAGATATTTCAAGGTATTTCAGTTTGTCACCAGATGCAACTTAATAGGAACTCTCCAAATATAGATCTTCCTGTGATCTGCTGAGCATCCCATGCAAAGGGTCAAACCCTCGATTAGCATTAAACCCTTTTTCCACCTGAATTATTCCATCCCCATGCCTCCTTTCCCCATCTCCCTTATGTCAGATCCCTGGATCATCCAACACCATTGAAGTTCATAGATTAGATTGTGACATCTAACCTGTATAAGATAGGCCATAGAACTTCTCTGAAATAATTCCTGGTTGAACCAGAACAGATCTTTTGGAAAAACATCCAATCTTGATTTAAAAATGGCCTGTGATGGAAAATCCACCATGCCCCTTGTCAGGTTGTTCCAATAATGAATTACCCTCATGGTCAAAAATGTATGCCTTATTTCCACCTGAATTTGTTTAGCTTTCACTTCCAGCCATGGGATCTCGCTAAACCTTTGTCCGCTGTATTAAGGGGCCCATTATCAAACATTAGTTCGCCATGTAGGTATATAGAGTGCACGTCATGAAGCAGATCAGGTCTTTTTGAGTAATACAGCTGAATAATGGCAATGAGGCTATTCTATTCCCTCTCCTCCATCATTGACTAAACCTAATGCATTTGCTGCAGAGCTCTTTATAAATTTGGCAGTTTATACCAGTTCAGATGGTTCCTCAAGGTATAAGTTTCCACACCGCAAAGCTTACATTGTTCACCTCCCCTCCCCAGGTTTTTTCCAATTCCATTTAAAAAACAGTTAGCCTCCCTCCCCCCCCATAATCCCCTGTCCCCGTATTGCCAACCCTAACCATTCAAGGTCATGAGTTAGGCTCCCCAAAATCATAATTTAGCTTAAAATTCATGTGACTAAAAAACACTTGGGATTCTTTTTATTTGCCTTCTGGTTTCTGAGCTTTTAGGATTGATGCTTTCAAATTTTCTCTGCAACCAGGAGAGTCAGAAAGTTACTTTAGAAAGTAAATGAAATGAATTCAGGACCATCGGATTTGCTGATCCCTTCTCATCTGACAATCTATGACTCTCTCCCGATATAATAACATGACTCCAGGAGCTGGGGGTTTAAAAACACCTCAGGGCAGAACCTCCACAGGTGCAGATGAAACTATGGCAGCTTATACCCACTGAAACAAACAAAGAGTCCTGTGGCACTTTTAAAAACTAACAAATTTATTTATCACATGAGCTTTCGTGGGAGAAAATCCTGCTTCGTCAGATGCTTTGAAGATACCCTCTGAGAATCTGCAAGACTAATAATGCAAGACTCATGATCAAAACTGCAAGACATGCAACGTTGCGACTCTGTTCACTGAGGTTGGCAATTCTTGGAGCTAGTTAACTAGAGAGGATCCCAACCTACAACCAAACTTCCATAAAACTCTGGAGAAATTGGAATCCAGCTCTGAGCGTAGCATTTGAGGCCTATTTCTCTTTTCACCCAAAATGACAGATGGTCAAGTTGGGTTCACTTGCAGGAGTATCCTTTTCTTTCAATAGGGGTCATAGTATGGGTGGCTAGTGAAGTTTGCCAACTCTCCTCATTTTATCTCGAACCTTGCCATATCTGGTGACTTTACTAAAGCCCCCAGCCCAACCCCAGGAGTCATGTAATCTAAACTTTGATTTAAAAAGGAAGTACATCTTTAGCTCCCATGGCTTCAGAGTAAAGATTGAAAAGCATGACCCCTAAAATCAGAAGGCCTATAACAATGATCCCAAATATGCTGTAGGTTAAACCTCAGGATCTTTAAGCCAAACACATGAATTCTGAGGTTCTAACTCATAATTTTTGAGCAATCTGGGCTGGCAAGTATGAGGGTTACATAATGAGAATAGCTGGAGAGATGAAGGACCTGGGAAAGGGGACATCAGCCAGCACCCTCTTGCTAAATCCTTCTCAGATCTCTCCTCTGCTACGACACATTCTGGAAACTGCTGTCTGGTAAAAACCTGGTAAGTGAAAGCCATAATTACCGCACCTGATTGGCTAAGAATTACGCACATAGCTAGGGTGTGCTAAAACATCCCATTGTTTTCATTACTTCATCTTCTCCTGCCCACCCACTTGCTTGTCGCATCTGCCTCCTCATCTTGTCTCTCAAACTGTACATCCTTGAGGCATGAAGTGTTATTTGCTATATGTTTGTACAGCATCTAGCACAGCGGGGTTGTATTATGAATGTTCAATAACAGTAATGGTGAAGGTACGTTTGGGTTATGAGATATGAGATGCAATGAAGGAATACATAAGGCCAAGAGATCTCGGAAGATTCTTCCAAATGTCAGGAGCTACAGAAGAGCAAAGAGGATTCATGGAAGGACTGAGAGCTGGCTGCTGTTAGCAGAACAGGAGGGGAGCAAAGGGGGACAAGATTCATCAAGTGGGGGGAGAAGGTAGGTAGCATCCAGGAGAAGTTTCAATAATGGACACACATGAAGCTTCCTCTGCTTTCTGCATATAACCTCCCATGAACATCTGAAGAGAAGTCCTCTCAGTAATGCTATGCTCAGACCTCACCAGTACGAAGGAATGCAGCTTCAGAGGGCTTCTCTGAAGGACAGCAGTTAAAAGATGACATGAAACGTAGCTACTGTGGAGTCCCTCCTCTGTCACTACTGCTGCCAAGCTAAATTCAAAGGCCGGGGAAACACTGGCAGCTGTCGTGAAGTATAAGTACTTCCTTGCTATTGTGCCTGGCACATGTCCGTTTCTTTTCACGCTAGTACTCAAGATGCAGAGCTCCGGGTGGTATGAAAACCATGTGTGATTTGAAGGGTGAGAGCCAAGAGTAGAGACATAGCAGGTTAAAGCCTGGGTTTCAAAAGTAAGCAGTGTGAGATTCTACCACACTGTGGTACATACAGTAAGCCATTTGCAGTGGTAACATTGTGCCAGTGTTTGACCATTTGGCCCTTATTCCCCAGAGCCGTTTTGCAGACAAAAGACTAGATAATTGAGGGGGAAAAGCCAAAGAGTTCACACGTGGGGAACCTGAAGTCTGGCACCTAGATTCATATTTAGACACCTAAATAAAACTGGCCTGACTTTCCGGGGCCTGCAGCACCACCATTTCCATTGATTTACAGCCCTTTCAATGAGACCTGGCTTCAGTTTGAGTTGCAGGTGCCCGGCACCTCTGAAACTCAGTCCACTTTCATTTAGATGCCTTTGATTGGCTGAATTTTCCTCCTTTTTAATCATATATACTATATGCAGGTCTAGTATAATGTGGCCTCTTTACCTGCCTCCTTTGTAATGTTTCCCTTTACCAGTCCACACTTCCTGCCCCGAACTGAGGTGAAGACCACTCTTTTGAACACGCCAAAGATCAGATTTTGGTGGGGAAGGGAGGAGATTTGTGAATGTTGGATCTAGCTTTGGCTATAAAACATCCCAAAAGTTTGGTGGTCTTCGAACAGGGATGTCTGAACCAAGCTCCTCCCTGCTCTCTAACATGTACTGGCTTTTCTGAGCAACCGAGACAGCTGTGGTCTCTGGATTGATTCTAGTAGAGCAAGCGTTTCGCACCCTGTCTTCCGCTGAAGTCAGCGAAGACTCCTGCTGACTCTGGATCAGGTTCTTAGTTGAATGACCAAAGGCATAAGAAAGTAGCCGAACTCTAAAAGTCTAAGTCTCCGAGTACACAGCCATCACTTGAAGTTACGCTGCCCCTTTAAATTTGTTGTAAACTTTGCTGACCCTGGGTTTCCTGAGTCACAAACAGGGAGCTATTTTAAGATCTTAGCGGCTGTTCGGCTTTCATTTCAGTGTAAACAATACCAGAAATGGAGCGGTTTTGGCACAAAGGAAGTTAAGTTGAAGTGCCCTTGGTCTTTCTGTGTTCCCTGCAGGGATCAGATCGCTCAGGTGATAAGTGAGTCACAATATTGAACAGCCGAGAGCACTACAAACAAGTGGAATTTTCTCCCCGAAAAAACCAGTGATTATTTAGACTATTGTAGTACCTAGGAGCTGTGCGGTACCAACGCGGAACAAAACAGCACTCCCTGTTCCCTTGCAATCTACCAGAGAGAACAGGTGGATGTAGATAGATGGGGGAATAAATGGAAACAATGGGATATGGGCTCTGCACATCAACAGCCTAGCCGTTATCGAGGTTTTTATAGGCGAAAGGAATAGGCACGTATTATCTCCTCAGAGCCTTTCTAACCTTTCAGTGTCTCTCTGATGTAAATTTCCTTTGAGTCCAGGAGAGGAATTCACTTGAACAGGTCTGGGCAGGAGAAACATCCTGTTTATAATCTAGGGAATGCACAGTCCAGCACTCTGATATTCTGTGGAGATTGTCTACTGTTCAGCCCCTGGCATTAGCACCTTCCTGCCCCAATTTATTTCTATGACCCATGGGCAGGTTCATATCATAGGCTGGGGAAGGCTGTGCCGTCCCTGAGAGCCACCGCCACTGGGAAGCATGGGGCCATAGCAGCCCTGCCTTTCCCTGCCCTATCTGCCTCCCCCCACCCCTGCTGGGGGAGATCCCTGCAGTGGCCGCAGTGAGGAGTAGGGGTGGAGCAGGGCCTGGGGTGGAAGTAGAAGAGGTGGGTTGGGGGGGGGAGCAAGCCTTCCCCAGGGGAACACAGAATTACACTAACCTAGAGAATGAACGAGACTGATACAGGTTCTCTCTCTGCTTATTCCATTGCTGAAATGCAGCCACCTCGAGCTGGATTACAGAGGCTGTCTCAACAGGACATAGCACTACCATACACTGATATGGGACCACCAGAAGAATACCATAGACTCGTAGAGTTGCGGGACTGGAAGAGACCTTGCAAAGTCAACTCTCCCAGTCCCTTGTTTTTATTTCAGGACCGACCATTATCTAGACAACCTGGAAAGTTGTTTGTCTAACCCGCTCTTAAAAATCTCCATCAACAGAGATTCCATAACCTCCCTAGGCAATTTATTTCAGTCCTTAACTACCCTGACCGAGAGGAAGTTTTTCCTACTATCCATCCTAAAGCTCCCTTGTAGCAATTGAAGCCCACTGCTTCTTGTCCTATTCTCAGAGGTTAAGGAAAACAATGTTTCTCACTCCTCCTTGGAACAACTTTCTCATGTATTTCAAAACTCTTATCATGTCCTCATTTCAGTCGATCCTTCTCTTCTCCAGAATATTCTCAAGCTTCCCTCATGGGCCATGTTTTCTAGACCTTTACCATTTTTGTTGCTGTTCGCTGCATTTTCTCCAGTTTGTCCACATCCTTCCTGAAATGAGGCACCCAGAACTCGACACAATGCTTCAGTTGAGGTCTAATCAATGCAGAGTAAAGTGGAAGAATTACTTCTCATGTCTTGCCTACAACATTCCTGCTAATACATCCCAGAATGATTTTTGCTTTTTTTTTTTGCAACACTGTTGACTCATATTTAGCTTGTGATCCACTATGATCCCTAGATCTCTTTCAACAGCACTACTTCCTACTTGGTCATTTCCCATTTTGAATTTTAATCCGATCCTCCTAAACACTTAAAACCCCTCCAAGCTTGGTATAGTCCTCAAACTTTAAAAGTTTACTTTCTATGCCAGTATCTGAATCACTCATGAGAATATTGAACAGAACAAGACCTAGAACTGACCCTATGGGACCCCACTCAATATGCCCTTCCAACATGGCTGTGAACCACTGATAACTAATCTCTGGGAGTGGTTTTCCAATTAGTTATGCACCCATCTTATAGTAGCTCCATCTACGCTGTATTTCCTTAGTTTGCTTAGGAGGTCATGTGACACTGTATCAAAAGTCTTCCCAAAATCAAGATCTACCACATCTATTGCTCCGCCCACCCCCTTCTCCCCCTACCCACAAGGCTTGTTACCCTGTCAAAGAAAAATATCAAATATCAAATCCATGCTAACTGTTGGTAATCACCCTACTATCTTCTAGGTGTTTTCAAATCAATTGCTTAATAATTAGCTGTGTTTATCTTTTCAGATACTGACATTAAGGTAAATGATCTGCAATTCCCTGTGTTGTCCTTATTTCCCATTTTATAAATGGGCACTATATCTGAACTTTTCCAGTCTGCTGGAATCTTCCTCTTCTTCCACGACTTTTTGGAAGATAATCGCTAATGGCTCAGATATTTCCTCAGTCAGTTTCTTGAGTATTCTATGATGTATTTCATCAGGCCCTGGTGGCCTGAAGACATTTAACTTGCTGTGATGGGGTAGGCTTACCCTGCACTGCAGAAGCCCAGTGGACTCTATGAGCGGTGGAAGCCCCGCCCCTTGAGCCCTGCTGGGCATGCTCAGCCTGCTGTCACATTATAAAAGGAAGCTGCTCAGCTCAGTATAGACTCTAGGTGACCAGCAAAGAGGTAGGACATGTGCTGGAAGCTCCTGACCAAGAGCTGCATCAGCCCCATTTGGGGGAGGAGCGTGACCCCAGAAAGAAGCACCGAGAACCAGCCATTCTATGCTGACCACCCAGAAGCCGACACCCAGGTGCTCACTGTGACCAGCTGACCCCTGGAAATTTTGGGGGAGCAGGCGATGACCTCCCCTGCAGAAGGCAAGAGGACATGGGCCAGATCCCTGTAGGAGGAGATCTTCAGTGAACGGGTAAGAAGTAGCCCAGGGAGCCCAGGTAGTGGAACCAGGATGGACCATAGAAGTAATCAGCGTGTTTCAGTCTGGATCCCCGCTGACTTGGTGCCATACACCCCTAGCACTGATAGGGCCCTGGCATGGGGCTTAGTGGAGCGGGAGGGCTTTAGCCCCCCTACCCAGGTGCCATATCCTGTGGTGGACGCCCACTTGCTATTGACTCTGTGGCTGCTAGGCTGTATTGTCCTGACCCCAGGGCCATGTATTGACTTTATTATTGACTCTGTGACCGCTAGGCCATACTGCCCTGACCCCAGTATTAACTTTGCTATTGACTCTGTGGCCACTAGGCTGTACTGCCTTGACCCCAGGGCCGTGTATTGACTTTGCTATTGACTCTGTGGCTGCTAGGCTGTACTGCCCTGACTCCAGGGCCGTGTATCGTCTTTGTTACTGACTTATCCAGGTTGACCTCGGTGCCTCACAACCTCGTGGAACCACCCGCCTCGCTTACATCCTGTGGACTTTCCCCACCAGGGGACGCTGAAGCGGGCGTACCTCACAACACCTGCCTATATACATTTTAACTTGGTCTTTCCCTATTTTAGCCTCATATCCTACCTCATTTTCACTGGCAATCACTATATTAGACATCCAATTGCTACTAATCTTTTCAGTGAAAACCGAAACAAAAAAGTCATTTAGTACTTCTCCCATTTCCACATTATCTGTTCTTGTTCTCCTGCCCCCACTGGATAAAAGGCCTACCCTGTCCTAAGTCAAATATATTTGCAGAATGTTTCCTTGTTACCTTTTATGTCTCTAGCTAGTTGAATCTCATTTTTTGCCTTGTCCTTTCTCATTTTATCCCTACATACTTGTGTTATTTATTTATATATCCTCTGTAATTCGACCTAGTTTCCACTTTTTGTAAGACTTTCTTGCATTGCAGATCACTGAAGATCTCCTGGTTAAGCCAGGTGGTTTCTTGTTATGCTTCCCATCCTTCCTACACAGTGGGATAATTTGTTTTTGTGCCCTTAGTAATGTCTCTTTGAAAAACTGCCAACTCTCTGGAACTGTTTTTCCCCTTAGACTTGCTTCCCATAGGATCTTACCTACCAACATCCTGAGTTTGTTAAAGTCTTCATTCTTGAATCCATTATCTTTATTTTGCTGTTTTCCCTCCTACCATTCCTTACCATTTCCCTCCTACCATTCCCTCCTTTACCATTTCATGATCATTTTCACCCAAGCTGCCTTCCCCTTTCAAATTCCCAACACAAACATCCCATTTGTCAAAATCAAATCTAGAACAGCCTCTTCCCTAGTAGCTCTTCAGCTTGAAAGGGCATGGATTTATTGAAGATAATCTCACAGACCCCCACAGAAAAATTTAAGAAGAAGAGAATCCAGCTTCCAGATCATACAGACAAAAAGGAAGAGGAGAGAGAGATATAATTTCTGCTGGAGACAGCAGAGCAGGGAAGCTACCAAACCAATGCATGGAGGGGGTGAAAACCTGCTAATTTTTCAGAGCAGAAACAGCTCCTGACATTTCTAGGTTACGTCTGCATGCAGCAAAGGCCATGGAGCTGTGAGGAGACAGCCTAACAACAAGAGACTAGTGTTCTCAGCTCTCCTTGATGGGAACTCATTGACCTTTGAGCTGGAAGACCAGCGTACAGCAGAGTCCTATGCTGTGTTCTGCCGTCAGACCTTCCTTAGCGGCTCAGACTAGCCGTCCTTGGAGTCTGGGAGCTTTGCCATTGATTTTGAATGGCTGCAGGCTGCCGTTCTTAGCCTGTCTGTGAATGCCCATAGGTCTCGTTAGACAAAAGAGCTGCTGTTACATTTGTGTAACAACCTGCATGACGTGAGAGAAATGGCTTTCATTCCAACACCACCCTGCCCAAGAGCCAGCCCCTAAAAGCCCTGCCTGTGCAAGTGAATTTTGCTCATCTATTTCAATGGGAGAGTTTTCCTTGAGGAGGGCTGGATATTCCTACTTTCCCAGGCCTGCTCTCTTCCCATCGATCATCCCCTTGCTCCCAGTGGTGCCAGAAGAAGACAGTCTCACCATGAACAGTGGATGTTGGTTTCTGGCCGCGACATTCAGTGAGGCAAGAAAAGCCCAGGGAGTTCTCCTGGTGATTGATTTGAAATGCCACGGCATTAAACTAAAGCCCCAGTGTTGGAGCCAGGTATAACTTGGGAGCTGGTCATCTCTCTCCCAACCTCATCTCAGCAGAGCTTGCTCTTGCATGCCAAGCAAGGAGAGAAACCTGGTGATGCACCATACTAAAAAGACAACATGAAGCAGAAAACTCAGGTTGATTCTGCCTAGCTCTTGGGGTGCGTCTACACTGGTGCCTTAGGTCGACCTAAGGATGCTTAAGTCAACCTACAGAACTCTGCGTCCACACTGGGCGCTTGTTAAGTTGACTTAAGAGCTTCCTTAAGTCGACTTAACACCACCTCTGAAGGTCAACTTAAGGCTTATGTCGACCTTATTAAGTCGACTTAAGGCCAGCGTAGACAGGTCACTACAGGCTCTGTTAAGTCGACTTTAAGATCGATTTAAGTCAACTTAAAGTCAACTTGTTAAGTCGAATTAACAGAGTCGACTTAACTTAACAAGTGTAGACATAGCCTTGGTGAGTCCGACCGTTTGTTCCCAGTGTTACCACTGTCTGCAATAAAACCAGTGGAATGTCATAAGTCAGGGGTTTGGGAAAAGGACATCTACGGATGAAGGAATAATGTGGTCAAGAAATAAAAATCACATGTCAAACACCTCTTTATTTGTTACTACATTATTAAAATCGAATGGGAGAGCTCACTGTTCCTAAATTCAGACAAATAATGTCAAAAGTGAATAATATTTCCTCTCCCAAACCCCCTACTTTTCCCTTCCTGAAATCTGACCCTTAGACTTGGGGTAGGGACCGTATCGTCTTCCATCAATCTTTTATTGTTATGATTTATATTATAGTAGAGTTGAAAGACCCAAGCTGAGCGTAGGGCCCCATTGTGCTAGGCGCTGTACAAATTCATAGGAGGAGACAATCATTGCTGCAGTCTTACTAGGCAAGAGGTGGAAAGGGAAACAGAGGCAGAGAAAGGCAACGTTACTTGTCCAAAGTCACAAAGCAAATCACTGCCAGAGCTGGGAATAGCACCCAGGGCTCCCAAGTCTAAATCAGTGCTCTCCAATCAGCCTTTCAGTGTACAGCACCATGCATCTCTGGCCACTTATAATAAGTTAGAGCCCTGGATACAGATTTTATTCAAAGAAAACTAAACGAAGCATTTGCATCCCCACCACACATGCAAAATACAACTTGGCAGAGTTTTGGCGGGAGCCCTCATGAGATCCTACAGAAGGTTAATGACACGAGAAATATCTTTAGCAAGACTTTTTTCCCCCTGCAAACAGAACATATGAGAACGTACAGTTCACAGCTGAGATTGGGCTGCCTGCCCACTAGGGCAAAGGAAATGCAGATGGTTAGAAAAATAATAAAATAACAATGAGCTTGTATTTCTTCAGCAGGCCACATTGACGAGTCCCACAGAAATATAGCAATACATGACTTCACATAGAGGAGGGCAATTCAGTCTACTAAAGAAACACCAACAGAGGTATAGAGTGAAAACTGAGACTCTGTTAACACAAAATATACAAGAAATATTAGACCCCACTCCAAAGCCGCCCCAGTGCTGTCCCACACATGTGGACTGCACTCACATGCACACACACTGTAAAACTAGAAAGGGAACTGTCCCAGGGTGACTGGCCCCAGAGAGAGGTCATGGGTCCAGCCCCATCTGGGCCTCACTCAGCTTGCCTGGGAAAAGTAGTCACAGCCCCAGGGCAGGTAGGTCATGTGGCTAAACTGGACCAGGCCTGATAATAAAGGAGAAGCTTCCAGCGAGGAAAAGGAGGAGAGAGGCAAGACAGCTCAGAGGGGAGGATGCCCTGCCCAGTCCAGGCTGCACAGCTCCAGCAGAAGCTGGCTCTGATCACAGCACAGGTCCCCAGCAGAAGTGCTGTGGGATGTCCGAACCAAGGAGAGGAACCCTTGTCTTAAGCCCAACACAGTCGCTGATCAGGAGAGTTGCAGGCCAGGAGGAGAGGAAGGGTTTGGGTCTGGGGCCAAAGAGCCTGTATTTGGAACAGATTCACTAATGAGTTCCCACAAAGGGGAATTGTATTTTAAGTGCTCTCGTGAGGGTGCAAATTATTGCAAGATCCTATGGAGCTACAGAACCATCTCATCCCTCTCGGGGTTGTGATCTGGAACCACCCTATTACCAGGATTCAATTGGCTTGAGTCTCACACTCATGTAAGCCCCATTGGACCAGATCATCAGCTGGCAAAAATCAGCAAAGTTCCAGTGACTTGGCCTTTGGCTGCACCCATTTACACCAGCTGAAGATCTGGTGAAAAGATTTTGACCAAGGTTAAGATGATTCTCGCTGAGGTCCTATGCGTTAGGGCAGAACAGGCCATAGTAATTTCACAAGTGATTGCTAGAGAGGTCACATGACCTGGTCAACATCACCGAGTGAGTTAGAGAAGTGGCTGAAACCCACGACACTCCCCAGATCCATGATCTAACCACTAGCTTGCATTCCCACCCAAAACAAATGAGGAGTCCTGTAGCACCTTAAAGACTAACAAACTTATTGTGGGCACAAGCTTTCAGGGGCTAGAACCCGTGTTGTGGGATTCATCACCCAATGAACTGTAATTTACCCACCATTATCCAGAGCCCTGCTGCTCGTTAATCAGAATATTGACCAGGACCTGTTCTGTATTGGTGAGCACTGGCTGAGCCCAGATGAGGGTTTCAGTTTACTTCCAGTGCTACATAAATGAGGGTCTCTCAGCAGAGATGGAGGAGGGGGTGGAAGTGTGGTCAGGGAAGACTGTGTGTTCCACCGGATGGCACACATGGCTGGGAACCAGGAGACCTGGGTTATTTCCAGTTGGGATCAGATGTGTTCTGTGGCCTTGGGTAAGTCTCATGACCTCTCTGTACCATCAATCACTGGCACAAATGGAGATAATGTGTTACACATAGTGAGTACAGCAATACTACAACTGTACCGTTTTCCTCCACCTAAACCCCTGCTATCATAGGGACAGGACAGTATGGATACTCACAGTATCATTTAGTGGGGGAAATTTGACAGAGGCTTGATTGTACTCAAAGGCTATGTCTACACTTGTTAATTTAAGTCGACTTAGCATGCCTACACTAAAAAATTAAGTCGACTTAAAGGGGACCCTGCCAAACAAACTTAGAGCGTTCACACTGGATGCCTAGGTCGACTTGTAGGGGCTAGGTGGACCTGGGAATGGTCCACGGTGGCAGGGGTGCACCCCTTGCCAAGTGCCAGGGGGCTCAGCATTTGCCCCATTGTACCTGAGTACAATGGGGGCTGAGCAGGACAGGGACACTGGCAGGGCATAGGAGCAGGGTGGGCAGGGCTCTGTCCTGCCCTGGGGGGGGGGGGGCATGCCAGGCTCTGCCTGTGCCAGCCATCCGGGTAGGGAGGGCAGTGGGGGAGCCCTGAAGCCCTGTAAATCGACTTAAAGTCGATTTAGGGCTAATCTGTGTCTACGCTGACTAAGTCAACTTAATAAAGTCGACTTAGCCAGTAAAGTCGACTTTAAAGTAGGTTTTATAAAGTCGACTTTAATTTTCCTTAAGTTGACATAAGGAAAATGTAGTGTAGACGCAGAGTAAATTAAGTCAATTTAAGCAGGCTTAAGTCGACTTAATTCACAAGTGTAGACGCAGCCTAGGATAGATAAATCAAAGCTGAGCCCAGGATCAGCGTCATAAAGCTTGCATCACAGTGTCACATTGCTTTCAATGACCTATTGCCATGCAAACACTGTGTTCTTCTGCAATGAGGGACTCAGATCCATGGGGAGAAATGGACGAGCTCAGAACCAGAGCTTGGACCCAAAGCTGGCTCTAAATAGCCAGGGCATTGTTGTGCATTGGCTTTCAGTTAGCAATTGCGGTGATTACGAGTGGCAGTCCAGCTTTGCTTTTTTCGTTTTTTTAATAGCACCAATGCAGCTTTAGTGAAAGCTCTGAATAATTCATTGGCGCTATCTGAATGGGAACATCTCTCCTTTCTAATGCACTGGGATGCGTCTGCTGAGTTGACTATCAGAGCCTTTTTTTAGATTAAAAAACAACGAGAGTCCAGTGGTACCTTATAGACTAACAGATTTTCTTCGGCATAAGCTTTTGTGGACTATAACCCACTAGTCCACGAAAGCTTATGCTGAAGAAAATCTGTTAGTCTATAAGGTGCCAGTGGATTCTCGTTGTTTTTTTGCTGTACAACAGACTAACATGGCTACCCCTCTGGAAATTTTTTTAGATTGACTCAGAAATTGTGCTAGGCAAGCTGGCCCTGCATCGAATGGGTTCCTTTCCTACAGCATCCACCAACAGCTATTTTGTGTCATGAAGGGACTTTTTCCCCTCTACTGCTGATGTCACTCCAGGGTCCTTCAGGGACAAAATTATTGTGTTCTCTTGGGGTAAGGTTATTTGTAAGTGCAGGCTTGTTTTTCACTGTGAGGCTGATGATAGCCAGACTTGCATTTCACTTCAGTCCAGTATTGATTCTCCTGCCACTGGCTTGGTTTGCTAAATAGAAAATCTCTGGTTGCAATTAAATTTCTTCCAGCCTAATGAAAGCAAAACAGAAGTCCTGTGATTGGGCCTGCTCTAAGGCTTGAAAAAGGTGTTTGCTATTAAACTGAATCTTGGTGGTCATGAAACTGTCATCTGATCAGGATGAAATTTATTTAGCCTGACCTTTCTTTGTAAATTTATGTTTGCAAGATTATCGAGGGCCCTTTACACAATCATTGCCAAGGTGACGTCCTGTTTCCTGCGTGAGCCGCTGAAGGCTGGGTTTTGTGCTCTTGTGACGCTTTGTTTGCTATCCTGCCTGAAAACCTTTTGGCCGGGTTTTAGTTTGTGCAGATTGCAGCTGCTCCGTTATTGACTAAAATGAATTAAAGCTGGATGCTATTATTGGTAGCATTATTACTCTAGTGTCTGGGAAGCCCCCAGCAAGCATCAAGGCCCCACTGTGCAAAGAAGACAGTTGTTGCCCTGGAGAGCTTACAATCTCTGCAGACAGGATGTGAGAAGGGGAAAGAAAGGACAAATGGGGTGTGCGGGGGGCTGAAAGGATGAGGCAAAAAAATAAAATAAGAGTTTAACCGAAAAGCCGTGGTCTCAGTTCACACCTTAATGCCATAGGGGAGTATTATATAGCCATCACAATAGATGCCAGATTCAGAAGAAGGGGAGGTGGTGACTTCATGATTCCTGTGAGACAAAGTGGGGATTTTCTGTGTGTGCCTTATTCCCCCCTATACTTTGCACTGTAGGGCGGGAGGATTGAACATGATTAAAGTCTGTTCTCAGGCCAGATCAAGAAACATGGGCCATTTAGGTCGGTATTGCTTGTTTAGGTGGTTTTATTCCATTGGCAGGAGTCTCTCCTGCCGACAAAATGTGGCTACAATCATGCTTATGCCAAGTGGATTTTTTTCATGCCTGTGAGCGATAAAAGTTCTGCGGGCACACCCACGAGTGTACACAAACCCTAAGGAGATCATGCCATGCCACTCCTTTCCTCCCCCACCCCCCCTGGCTCTCTGCAGTTGCTCCCTGCTAGCATCCCTCCTCTCTTTCACTGCTGGAACAAGGGGTGCGGCAAAGTCCTCTGGCTTGAAATAGTTTCCTTTATATACAGGGTTTGGATCAAGGGCTCTCAGCAGCCACACTATAGAAATGTTCCAACACCACTGACAACACCAGCTTTTCCCTATCATCTGCTGCCAATGTCTCACCTGGGTCCAACAGGGGCCAGAAAGGGTAGGACACTGTTCCCCTTGACCCAATTACTCCTTGGCCAAACCTGCCAACTTAGGCGGGGGCCAATTGTAGATAAAATGTGGACAGGACACAAGATTTCCTTTAGTATCTTCCCCCACCTGCCTGTCTCCTCTGTTTCATCACACCCATGTCAATCAGCTAAATAAAACCTCTGAAGGTTTTGTCCCATTGTCAAGTTCCAAATCCCTTGAAGGGACTCTGCTGACCAGGACAGAGAATACAGAAAATATACTTGAGAAGGCTCAGACCTTGGACAGTGAGGTAGAAAGGTGTGAAAGTGAAAGTCTTACGAAGGGTGTATTCTCCTGCGTGAGGTTCTGAATTGTCTCTGTATTAAAGTTCATCAGACGTAGCCCATTAAACCTTACTGGCACCTCAGAACCATGCACTCAGTTACACCCTGTCTATTTGTGGTTTTATAAGGTCGCTGTATTACTGTGGTTCTGAAGTGCCTTTCTGACGGGTACCTGAAGTGTGGAGAGTAAGTGACACTCCCAAGTTCACACAAGAAGCTTGCAGGAGAACACCCCCATCTCAAGAGTCCCAATTCAGTGCCTTTAACCACAAGACCATCCATCACTCTGCCATTGAAGAAATGATGGAAGTTAGCTCCTGGAAGCTGGAAGCTCTGCAAGCGTCAGTGCTGGGGAAGCTATGGCAGACAGAAACTACCATGAGAATTCACTAGGGAGCAGTCAGGATCAAAGACGGCTGCCATGCTGTGGAAGTCAGAGAAGTGCTGGACGGCTGAGCGGAACAGGGAACTCTCAGGTGGGGACAATGGAGAGAACTTCCCATTAAGAAATGAAAAGGCCCAATCCTGCTCCCATTGAGATCAGTGGGAACAGGATCAGGGCTCAAGCTCCCTAACTCACACGCTAATCTAACAGAAAAGCTGTATCCCCAAGGGGAAGGGTTTGGGTCTAGCTTACTTTCCAGAGCACAGTTTGACATGTGAGACGATATTTCATATCCCAGACATAACTCTCACTGTACCTGCGTTTTCCTCAGACTGGTTGAAGCCACATATCTGGCAGATACTGCGAACCCACTTGTTCATGTCCTCCTCCGTCTCAGCCACCAGGTAGAAGGTCCTGTCGCTGGTCTTGATGTCAAAGACGTAGCTGTCCTGTAGTTCCTTCTTGTTGAAGGTCAACCCTGCATCCACTTGCTCACAGAAATTGAGGTTGATCACCCGCAGAGGCTTCTTGGAGTGGTCATTCTTGTAGTACTCCAGGACATCCGGGTCACCGCTCATCCGACCGCTGCGCAGAATGAACCAGCGTTTCTTCCATGCCTGAGGGGCAAAAAGAAACCATTTTACCCCTCTGAGAGTAGAGATTCCAGTGGCCAGCATCCCCCATTGCTCGACTCATTTGAACTCATGGCAGTGCTAGGCCGGCTGTGCAAATGAACTAGAAGAGGTAACAGGAGCTATCTATGTCTAGGCAGTTCTCTGACTGAGTGATCCTGAGAGGTCCCGCTTAGCGAATCACACAAAGAGGCCCCAAGTGGCTTGGTCCAGACCATGGAAGATTTCTGAGTCCGGACTAGAATTTAGGATGGCTTTGATCACGTTTCTGTACTCAACAGAGTGTCTCCTGACCTGAATGTCTTGTGTGTCTCTCTGGGGATGTGCACACAGCATTCACAGGGTGTTTGCCGCTCATGGACAAGCCTGTCAAGATCCCAAGTAGTTAGCTGGGCACTAGTCTGTGCTGGAGTCCGTGTGGCCATGGCTTCACGGCTCTGCTGCCCAAGCTTGCTAGGTTGAAGCTAGCTAGGGTATGTCCACATCAGCGGCACTCACGCCTTGTGACAGCAGCGTAAGCATGTTCTCGGTGTCCTGTGAGCTGCGAGAAGACATTACCAGCTAGAATCATGATGGATTGTATTTCAGTAATGCAAAAGCACCTGATCCTTTGGACATGACGTCCCAGGAAGGCTGCCTTTCTTACAAGTCCTTGAGAGACACTATATTGAGGCTTTACAGTTGCAGGGTACGAGTGAGAGAGCTGCCTACCCTATAAATGTTTAAATGCCACTATTTGAGAGGCAAACAAAGCCAACGTGAAGCTGTTGTTTTTTAATATTGGGAATCATGCCAGGAAGATCTGTGGAGAATTGAAGCTTCGCTCGTTTGCAAAATCCTTTGTTCCCTGAAATACACCAAATTCCTTTGCAAAGAAAACGTTATTGATTCTCAAAAGCCTTCTTGCCTGTGGCTATCAGGCTGTGCTTTGCTAGTCAGAACCATCCCTGTCCAAGCTACCCCCCTGAACAGCCTCGGGGGGGGGGGGGGGGTTTATGGTGCCTTAGGCAAACTGGAAAATAAATATGATTCATTCCACCTCAATCGCTCAGACAATGAAGATTTTGCTGCCCCCAATATTTTCCTCCCCCAAGCAAACACCTGTTTTGTACGTAGGACTTTGCTGGCTGAGTGACACATGCTTAAAAGGCTGGTTTTCAGATCATATGCCCTTTGCCAAGAAGCACATGTGTTCGCAGAATACATACTGGCCCAGCTGCTGGAGGCGGAGAGCAGGAATTAATCTGTGACCTGAGCTGGAATTTTAAAAACACAAAACAAATCTGGGCTCTATGGGCTGTCAAGTTAGCTCTGCAGCAATCCTGCTGAAACATGGTCGGAAGAGAGTGTAGTGCAACCTGCTTGGGGACTGCCTAACAGGATTATGAATACTTAGCATTTTCTATTAGGGCTGAATGGGTGCTCGAAACCATTGTCTTTATGTAGGTGCAGTACAGAGGTTCCCCAGCCCACTGAGAGCTCACTCACTTCCAGCCCAAATTTTCAGGCACCGTAGGCCGCAGGTCCTCAAAGCCCTATTCATCCCAGCTAAATGAAACCCATTAGAAACAGTGTAATTTCCTGGCTGGAGCCCAGTGTGAGGACTCCTAAGTCCAAATTCTGGTTCTGACAGATTCCCTCTGTGGTCGTGGGCAGATCACAGACCAGTTCTGTGCCTCAGTTTCCATCCTCTGTGAGATGAGAATAATAATCTTGCTTTATCCAGCTCACAGGAGTGCTGGGTAAGTGTAGTTGCTGATGTTTGCATGTCCCTTTGGGCATACAACGTTACTGCCTAAGTGCTAAGTACTATGATTAATAGAATTTAAAGCCAGATGGGACCATTGTGATTCTCTAGTCTGACCTCCTACATGACACAGGCCAGAGATTTCATCCAGAGAGACCTTCTGAAGTTTGTCTAGCACTATTTCCACATACTCCTGTATCCTGTTGCTATTCTAAAATGGCACGGCATTAAAGAAGTCACTTCAAGGGAGGAAATAATCGATTTCTGGTTCCCCCTTCAGCTTGTCTAGTTTATGATCATACAGTCATAAGAGCCGTAATGTTTATGAGTTCACGGTGAACTCTGCTCACATGGAGTCCGTCAGCACCAGCAGATGCTAAGCACCATTTAGAATGTAGCCCTTGTTTGGAAGTAGAGCTGGTAGCTGCAAAATCTGACTGCCGATCTAAGGCAGATGGAGGGCTTTGGTTGGGTTCATTACATTGATATAGTCCAGCCGTGGAGTTCAGAGCTGGATTCTCTCCTCTGCTCTGACAACTTTGTGCTGCAGATTGGGACAGCTGAGATCTTTCACTGAATGTAGGGAGGACTCAGCCAGCTCTCATGCATGGACCTGTTGAAGAGGGGGAATGGAAGTGATTAGAGCAGGGCCTGACAAAATTGGCTCCCATCTAGGTGCAAGCAGCTTTATTTTTGGGCACCAGAGGGTGCGCCTCCATTGCATTTCTGCAGCAGAGCTAGGAGCCAAGCTACAAACCCCAGTCACCACGGTGACCTGGTGCCCAGGTTTTGTTGAGCTGTGGGTCAGAGCATGGTCTGTTTCAGCACTTCCAGATAGATCATTTCCGGCTAGAATAGGTCAAAGGCTGCTGTACTCTAGCCTGGGGTTGGGGTGGATTGTCCCAGAGAATCCGGAAGGCATAACCAGCTCATTGGGAGGCGTAACTCAGTTCCCCTGCTCCTCTCCTACATTGAGTGGATTGTGGTATAGGAGAGAATCCAGGCTCTGGGAGCTTCAGAGACTTAACTCGTTGTAAATACTGTTCTGTAACAAATCTTTATTAACCCTTTCTGCTTGCATTACTACCCTGGAGGTACACGTCTGACATCTGACTCTGTTACTATCCCTACATGTGGGCAAATGCAGGGCCAGATCCTTGACTGGTGTAAATTGATGTAGCTCCCTTGAGTTCATTGGAGCTCAGTGAATTTACATCTTCTGAAGATCTATCCTTTCCTCTTCAATCAGTTGCATTAAACCATTTATTTCACATATGCATGAAGGAGAACACAATGTGTTTGTGATAGATAAACTTGGTGCTGGACTCGCCTTGCATTGACAAAGCTGCATTTGTTGATAAATGGTTTATTGCAGATAGCTTGCTGATCATTTGCCAAACTAACTAGAGCTGTTTTCATTTTGATCCTGAGGTTCACATGCTTTTTTTGTTGAATAAATGTCAGTTTTATCTATAAAAAACACAGGCAGTGAACACAAACTCCTCTGATTTATTTGGTTTAACAGGCTAAAAGAAAAAAATATATACGTACACAAATGACAACGCCCCTAGCCGCATACATTCCAGACAACGCTAATGTTGCCTTGTGTTGGTGGTTCTTTTTTTAAAGCCCCAGCTCTTGGAGTCATGTGAATACATGGTAATCTGAGCTCTCATTTTTAAAAAAGTTAATTTCTAGTCTGCCTGGTTGTGGAGAAAACCTTGAAAATGTGAGCCCTTACAGCTCAGAAACCAACAGGCAAATAAAAAGAATCTCAAACATATTGTTCAAAGAAAACTCATGATTTTAAGCCAATCTCATGATTGGCCATGCTGCAGACGCAACACATCATCTGCAGGGACAGAATTCAAATCCTCCCGCATGAAGGCCCTAGTCCAGGGGTCGGCAACCTCTGGCACGTGTGCCAAACCTGGCATGCAGGCCGATCCTGAGCGGCACCCCCCACTGGCCCCGCCCCCCAGCAGGGCCTCTGGCCAGGGTGGTCCCGTGGGGGGATCGGGTCCCGGGGCCTATTGGCTGAAGCGGGGCCCCATCCCCATTGTGGAGGGGAACGTGGTGGGCCGACCGGCCTGCTCCACCCTCCAGGGAACCGGCCCTGGGCCGGAAGGCCGAGGCTGCTGGCGTAGGGAGCCGGCTCCGGCCCCGGACGCCGCCTATTGCAGGGGTTGCCGGGGAAGCCGGCTCCAGCCCCAGAGGCTGAGGCCGCCTGTGGGCGGGAGCTGGGCCCGGGCCGCTGGCTGCGGGAGGCTGAGGGTGGAGCCAGAGTTGGCTCCGGCCCCGACCCTGGAGGCCGCCTGCAGGCTGGAGGGAGCCGGTGGCCCCAGACCCGTACCAGGAAGCCAAGGCTGCCCGCGGCGTGGAGCCGGCCGTTTGGGACAGGCCAGCCCTAAGGCTGGGCCACACGTGCTCCGCCCCTGGGTCTGCCTGCTCTGCCCTGGGGGCGGGGAGGGCCGGTCCAGGGGCTGGGCACAGCCCTCCCGCCCCGCCCCATCCCACTGCCTTTGGCTCGCTGCTGAAGGCAGTGGGGCAGCTGTGGGAGGAGGGGCTGCAGCGTGTGCAGGCCCAGGGCAATCGCCCCGTTCGCCCCCCCCAGGGACAGCCCTGCCTATGGCCACAGGAGCCATGTGCCGTGGCTCCAGGTCCCTGCTGGTTGCGCTTCTCCGCTGGGAAGCACGGCCAGCAGGGGACAGAAGCAGTGGCACATGGGGCTCCTGTCCCCTACTGGCTCTGTTCCCTAGGTGGGGACCACGCATGGGTCCTGCCCCTTTTAGCCCCACCCATGGCACCTACTGACGGTGCGGTGGACAGGGCTGGCATGGGGGCTGTCACAGGTTGCTGACCGCTACCCTAGCCCAGTGTCTGAGGTAAGGTATTAATTACCATGCGAAATGGGTGTCAGAATCTGGCTCTATAGGCTTGAAATAATTTTGATCTCTGGGACTCCAAACTTGTCCAACTGAGGGACACTTGTGGGGCTTGCCAGGAGCCAAAAAATTGGACCTAGTTGCCATAACATGGAAGGGATTGCAGGCTCCTTCATTTTTAATCCAGGGATGGAAACTACAGTGCCCATGATGCAATGCTTCTGATCTGAGTGGCCGATTGGGATGGAGCATCACTTGGTGGCGTGGTGTGACCCTACAGGACACATCAGCCCACCCCCACAGGCCAAATCCAGCCATCTCCTCGGCTTTCCGTGACATACTTACTATTGCGTGGGACACAGTAATGTGTCCTGACACAGTGGTTGATAACCACTGGGTATAAGGATGAGGGTGACTCTAGAGCCTGCATGATAGAATTCTCTGCAACTTGGCCACTACCGATGTACCACAATTACGTGTAGGAAGCAGAAACCAGAGTGAGAGGAAAGAAAGAAAAAGTTTTAATTGCAGGGAAGGGATGAGGTTATATATATTCAGTCTGCCTTAGAAAGGTACAGAAAACTAATCACACTGGTATTTAAATACTGTCAGGGCTGAATTGGTACAGCATCATAAGAAAACAGTAGAGATGCATCTAAAACCAATCTGGAATAGTATTGGCTTTGACAGCTCTTAGATTATCCCAGTAAGAAGAAGCAACAGTCACAAACCTACATAACTGTGTATTCATAATAAACAGTACTTCACACTTGAAGTATATCAGCTTTCATTTCCGAACACTCCCCTCCCCTCCCTGACATCCCATCTGGGTTTGGGGGCACACAAGAAAGTTGCATCTAGATCACTTATACTGGAACTGATTCAGGCTAGGGATCTAACCTTGTCAGAGTTGGTAATGCATTATGAATAACTATTGTACTGTAGCTATAACTAATAATAATCACTCAGTACACTAGGGGTGGTCGTTCATAGGAGATGTGCCACAAGCCAGCCTTTGTCATGCAATGACTCTTAGAACCTCATGGCATCAGCAGGTCTAGAATTCAGATTTTCTACTCAAGAACCACAGAGGATCTTCCCTACTATTCTAGCAGTACAGGGCTCAGTAATGCTGATTTCACCCAGCAGAGGGCAGTGGTGCTCATGCATGCTAGACACTTCGGAATTGCATCCATTCTGGTAACTGGAAGGCTTGTTCTGGTATTTAGACTAACTGTGAGAATTCAGTGGCCTAATTAAGAAAGAGAAACAGCTGCAGTCATTTCCCCGAACAATCTGATTTTCACTTCTCTTCTTTAAAAGATTTATAAATAGCCTTTGTTTGCTTCTCCAAGATTTGCGACCTAATTCGTTTTCGTTAATTCTCAAACTGGCTGTCAATGCCAGAAAACCAAGCACAGTGCAATCCTACAAATGCAGTGGAGCAGCAAATTGTTTAGCAATACAACTCACTGGGCTGGCTTTCAGATTTCAACAATCACCATATTCTCTTTATCATGACTGCTATTAGACAAATTAAATATTCAGAGGTGTGTGTCCACACTCCTATATGCAACCATTACAGAAAAAAAACCAAAAACCACTAATAGCTCTTTTCATCTCCTATTTCTGTGGTTTTACAAGTTCCAGAGGGGTAGTTGTGTTAGGCTGTTTCAGAAAAACAAACGAGGAGCCCTATGGCACCTTAAAGACTAACACATTTATTAGGGCAGCATAAGCTTCTTGGGTTTGTCTACATTAGAAAAGCTAAGTCGACTCTGTTAAGTCGATTTACCGCATCTACACTAAAATCTTAAGTCGACTGCCTGCATCCACACATGCAGATGTTAGGTCAATGGCGTCGCGGCTCCCCAGCGAGAAGGGAGCTGTGCGTGGCTTCCTTCTCACCAGGAAGCCTTGCGCAGCTCCCTTCTGCCAGGGATCCGTGGCTCCTTTGTCCCCAAGGGGAAGAAAGGAGCCGTGGCTCCCTTCTGCTGGGGAGCTGCATCTCCCTTCTCCCCAGCCCCAGGTTGACTTAGGGAATTAAGTCGACCTAGGGCGTCCACACTGGCTTTAGGTCGACTTAAGCATTAAGTCAACCTAACGAGCGGGAGTTAGTAAATCGACTTCATGAAAGCCAGGTGTGGACGCGGCGTTCTGTAGGTCGACTTAAGAGTCCGTAAGTCGCCCTAACTTGCAAGTGTAGACGTACCCTTCAGATGAAATGGATTCTAGCCCAGGAAAGCTTATGCTGCCCTCACTAATTTGTTAGTCTTTAAGATGCCACAGGACTTCTTGTGTGGTTTACAGTAACAAGACTGCCCAGCACTGTACCCACGACAGCTGTAAACGTTTATCCTTTGGCCTCGCTCCCTGAAAAGAACGCACCATTAGCCACTGGATAATTGCACTTATCATTGAAGAGCCATAGGTCTCACACCACTATACTGGGGCATTATTATCCCAATGATGTACCTGGAGAAACAGAAGAAGAGGGAGGCAAGATGCCTGCATTAGAGCTGAGTCCAGAGTCCTGATATACCTAAGCATTCAAAAATCATGAGTCAGGACCCCACTGCCCCCAAACCATGGATTCTTTTAACAAACTCATGAGATTTTTTAAAAAAAATACTACACATGAGGTTCTTGTTATTTGTCTTCTGTTTTCTGCCCCTTCTGGATTCACATTTTCAAGCATCATGGTTGGAAACTTACTTTACAAAAGAAGAGGAAGAAGAAGAAAGCTGAGATGCTCACATAATCCACTGACTCCAGGAGCTGAGACTTTAAGACAAACACTGAATAACATGAGATATAACTGCAAGATACAGCAATACTAGCAAGATAATTTCTCATTCATCACTGACGTAAAACCCATTACAACTACTCCAGCTCTTCGTTCTGCATGTCACCGATGGACAAACCTACACAAAGCCCTATGTAGTCAATACGAAGACAACCTCTGGTTGTTGATAAGACCTGGTACCTACTCGTACAAAGAGAACGCGGACCTGCATGTGGACTTCATTTATTGTCTTACAAATCAGTTCATCTCAGTGTCGTTGTAGCCCGTGTCAGTCCCAGGATATTAGAGACACGAGGTGGGTGACGTAATATCTTTTATTGGACCAACTACTGTTGATGAAAGAGACAAGCTTTTGAGCTTATACAAAGCACCTCTTCAGGGTTATTGATATTTTAAAAAAAATATAGACTGAGTGGTTTGCAGTTTCTGCATAACCCAATTTAGATGGGCATTCATAATGCACATCACCATGGCTATGAGACAGTCCTCCTCCTATACAAATTCCTTTAAGTTACATTGTGTCCTCACCAGCTAAAGAGCAATTTATCAGACTGTACAGTTCTAGTGGGAACTAATGTCTTGTGTCAATTGTCCTTGGAAGGAAACAAGATGCTTGCATTGAAGTCAGAGGTTTTGTCTGATCTGAACCGCACTGAACGTAAATGGGAGCCTTTGCCTTTCCATTGGCTAAATGAGATCAGACCAGATGGGTAATGGGCCAAATGTAGAGGGGATGCAAGTTAGTTTCCGATATACTTATTTCAAGTCTGATTTAATTGCCTTTGAACTTGGGGGTGAGTTTTCCCACTAACTTCTGTGGAGCTGGATCAAGCCCCTAGATTCTAAATTTCACCCACTGTGTCCATCTTGAGTGAAGTGTCAATGGCAGGGAGAAGTTGTACAGTTTCCCTGCCTTCAATCAGCCTTTCTGATAGGCTGAGGAGAGATCTGGCTCCTACTTCTTTGAATTTTGGACAACAAAGTCAGTAAAGGCCAGTTTCCATTTCTCCCCCATTACACTCTTTACAAAGTTGCTACCTTTTGAGTTTCCATTATGCCTTATGGCTTCGGTATCTATTTCTATAGTGTGATCATTCAGACTGTTGACCAACCTTTGGTTTGCGTATTTCACTGTTGTAATGTAGCCTACTTGGCTGAAGCCTCACTACAGGGCATTATCGTCTGCTGCCTTTTTAGGGTCTGTCACAGTGTGTTGAACAGATACTTATCTATAACTAGGGCTGGTTATTGCATGGCTGAAGTTAATACTGTTCACATTTAGCTACTTTGGTTTTCTTATAGCACTCTGTAGTGTCTTATAGCACCGACGTAGTGTCTGGGAGAGCTGGGAAGGGAAAGAGTAGGATAAAGTCCCTTGCCCAGAGCTTTGGGATGAAGACAGTGTTGAGAACTTGGCCCCTCTGGCACAGTGGAACTCTGTCACAATCAGATCGTGCATGGGCAGCCAGATCTCATAGTCACAGCCAGAGTCTACAAGTCATGAGAGAGACAGGAATCCAGCTGACTGGCTGGAGCAGGGCCGGCTCAAGGGGCTGTGGCGCCCTGAGCTGGCTTTTGATTTTGCGCCCCTTCCCTCCCCCCTGGAGGGGTGGTGGGCATGTGGAACCCAGCCTCCGCTCTAGGCTGGCTCGCCCCGCCCCCAGGGTGGGGAACAGCCCCCCCCGGGGGTGGAGTGGCTGGCTGAGGGGAGGGGCAGGAGTGAAGGGTCCAGCTTCTGGGCCGGCTCACGCCGCCCCCGATGCCCTTAAGCATTGGCACCCCAAGCCAGTGCCTCGTTGGCTCATGGCTAGAGCCGGCCCTGGGCTGGAGATACCAGGAGATCAGAAGCAAGAGACAAACTGGGAAAAGGAGCTAGAGTCAGAACAGGTCAGACTACCGAGCTGTGTGAGGCTGGAGACGAACTGAGGAATCACAAGTCAATCTGGGCCAAAATGTCAGGAATTCAAACCAGGAGCACGGAGCAGATAGCAGGAGTGCTACATGGAGCAGATAGCAGGCGCACACACTCCAGAACAGAGTTTCCTACTGCTATCTTAAGTAGGGCCACTGGGATTCTGCCAAT
Organism: Pelusios castaneus; assembly: GCA_007922175.1. Lineage (NCBI taxonomy): Eukaryota > Metazoa > Chordata > Testudines > Pelomedusidae > Pelusios > Pelusios castaneus. The sequence goes on from ML685818.1 coordinate 3,604,812, forward strand.
CAGAGGTGGAGCTTTACACTGGAGCTGGGCTTCATGGATTTTAAATAAGCGACCCTTAGCAGGGTGGAGGACTGTAATGTGGCCTTGCCCAGGGCTTTTGCAGGGCTGTGTTCAAAACCGCTGTTACGACATTCTACAATAAGCTCATCTAGGCAGGAGGTAGAGTTTTCTCAGGGGCCAGTCTGTCGCTGCGGAACAAATTCCCCCATCAGCAAGGACTTTCCCCGACAGCACTACTTTTTGCTCCAAGTGCAAGGTGTGCACCTTTGACCTTCTCTAATACAAACACATAGCAACACACATAACACTCCCCTCTCCCACCAAAACAATAACCTGAAGAGAGGACGAGAGAACCAAAGACACGTGAAAGGGGCACAGTCATGTTGCTCAGTGCTCAGATACTACAGCAATGAGTGTGTATAAACACATACAAGAAGGGTACAAAACAGGTCAGCGGAAGAGTCAGGAAAAGAACGCAGCCCTTTGGAATCCCAGCTTTGTGCGTTGGTCTCTGGCCCACACTTCTCTCACTGAAAATATTGCCCAGTCCCAGTTTTGTTTCGTAATTTCAGTGTTAGCTTATTTCTGGTTCCCTCCATTTCCAGTTTGTGAGAAACCTTTGCCTCTTTCCATTTCTCCAGCCATATGACAGCCTCTCATTTCACTCCCACGTTGTTTGATCCAAGGGCTAAATTTGTTTAATGGCTTTTTTATGGTGGAGAAGGGCCAATAGTTTAACAGCTATAAAATGATATTTGTGTGGCATAAACTTCCATTGTGTGGTCCTTTGTTCATATCAGGCATCTTCGCCACTAAATTATGGCTGCTTACTGACCTTTTGATCATTTAAAACTATTTTGATTCCTCCTACCTTACTTCTTTTTAAGGCAATTCACGAAAAAAGAAAAAAACAATTAAGATCTCTCAGCACTATGTGTTTGTTTCAGCCTTTGATAATCAGGACAATTACTTAATTGTTACACAAAGATCCATCTGTGCCTATTATAAGAGGATTCTACTGAACCTCTTAATAGAGGAAGGACATGTTATCCCCCAGAAAACTGTCCAGTTTCCAGATGGATGATACTTGGAAACTGGCTGTTTTATGGGTTTGAGGCCAGATCCTCAGTGAGTGGAAATCAGGGAAGCTCTGTTGATTTTGTAGCCCAAGTGCACTAGGCTGGGGGACAGGAAAAGATTGGAAGGAGCTTAATGGCTGAATGGATGAGGAAGATTCCAGGCAGTTGGTAAGCAGACTGAGTCAATATGCTTGTCTTTTCTCACCAGGGACCTCCTCGGTGTGCTCCCCATGTAACCTGTTACTGACTAATCAGGCCGTGGACTATACAGCAGGGGAGTAGGGACAGGAAGATAGAGCTGGATTTTGGAGGAAGAGGTCAGTGAAGAGGTGGGTGCAAGAGGAAAAAACCTGGGGTACGTCTACACTGGCAAGTTAGGTTGACTTAACGAGGCTTAAGTCAACCTAAACAAAGCCACTGGGCTTTTATTAAGTCGACTTAAGTCTTTCCTTAGGTTGACTTAATAAGAGTTTAAGTCGACTTAATAACACCTCCTCTGAGGTCGACTTAAGCCTTAAATTGACTTCTTAAGTTGACTTAAAGCCAGTGTGGACAGGGATTAGTGCTCAGTCGACCTTATTAAGTTGATTTAAAGCCGTTAAGTCGACTTAAGAAGGTTGACTTAAGTTGATGTAAAGTATTGCCACTCTGTTAGGTCGACTGAACAAGGTCGACTTCTAGGTCGACTTTAAGTCGACTTAAAGTTGACCTTGTTAAGTCAATTTAATAAAGTCGACTTAACTTTGCCAGTGTAGACATAGCCCTGGAAATTAAGAGGAAGGAGAGGGCAGCCCAGGAAAGAAGGTTTACAGGAGAAGGTGTGTCTCTTGGCTTAGCAGTTTAGGAGGGAATCAGGGTGTTGGCGGAGGGAGGCAAGTACTCAGCTGAAGAATGCTTGTCCTCGGTGACTGAGGGGTTAATGCAAGTACTTTCCACTCTGAAAGGTAATAGCTTGTGTGGGCACAGGCAGGATAGTACATCAGCTTCCCTGCTTGAGTCCTAGTTGACATGAAGGGGGAAACCGAAGCAAAAAGAAGCTGATCGCATCTAAGGAAGGCATTGAAAGTGCCTTTTACCGGCCAGGCAGGGAATTCACTGACATCTTAATTATTCTGTCACATCAATGTCTGATAAGAGGGCCCTGGCTGCCGCCATTAAAGGGAAGCAAATTTGACCAGAGAGGAGAGGACTCACGGGGGTGGGGGAGGAACGTGGTTAGAGAAATGGCTCTGCCTGACCAAGGCACAGTCTCTACCTGCACATCACCAGCTCTGCCAGCTTGGCTGTCCTTGCATCCAGGGCGTCAGCTTACTGCTCTTATCACTGGGAGAATAGCCCACCTTTGTCCCCGGTACACAAAGGGGTGTATGATTCCGCTGCAGCAGGCAACTACGGGATTCAAGGTTAATTCTGGCCATGTCAAAATCGAATTGCTGCTGGCTTCACCCCCTGTATTTAGCTCAGGCTGAAGCGAGTTGTGCTTGCAATTCTGAAGGTGGCGAGTTCACACGCCGTATCAGGCCATGCACGGCCACATGTGTCAGCAGCACCACTCGGCGTGGCTGCACCCACCAACGAGGACTGTACAGGGCCGGATTAAGGGGCCCTGGGCTGCCCACCGCTCTGGCCTCTCACCACCATGGGTCCCCCACCTTGGCCACCCACCATGGTGTCTGGGGGTGGGCCAGAGACCATGCTCTGTGGCACTCCCACCCTGCCTCCAGAGTGCAGCAGATTCGTGCCAGACGACCCCACCCTCACAGGCAGACCAGCCAGCCTCAGGGCAGGGTGGGAGCACTGTGGAGTGCGGCTTCTGGCCCCAGGGTCCCTTCCAATGGCCCCCAAAACTCTGCTGGTGCTGTGCTGGCCTGTACAGGGTGGCGGGGCCAGATCAGTGCAGGGGCCGTAGGAGCTGCAGCCTGGTGCCCCTGGTTAGGCTGGGCCTGGGGCTGTAGCCTCTAGAGCCCCTGCTTTGATCCGGCCCTGGGACTGCTGGAGACAGATCTTTGGTTTCCAGCTGTGGATCTATCACTTGTGCTCGGCCCCCGAGTCTACCAGGGATCTGCCAGCACCTCTGGGGACTCTCTCAAAGATGGTGTCTCATGGGGAGCTAAGCACATTGTCAGACATCCTATAGAAGGAGGTATAACACAGCCCCTAGGGAACCGGCTAGAGGGACAGGCTAGCTGGCCTAGTTCAGTCATTTCCCGCATCAAGATGCCATGGACTGATACCAGTGTAAAACCTAGCATAGGTAAGGGGAGAATCCGGCCCTGTTGTCCCAGGTGTACATGAACAGAACCCAGTGATGAGAAGAAACAGGACTCCAAATCCCTTCTGCTTTAACCGTGCCCGCTGGCCCCCAGCTCTGCTGTTACTGTGCATGTAAATGGCTCGGCATCGGCACAAATCTCCTTTGGAGCAGCTTCTAATTCCCCCTCCCTATATTCATCCTGTGTCCAGCACAAACCCCTTCACATGAAGGGCCTGACACCCCATTAAACACATTCAGCTCACAGCCGTTGGCCGAACAGCTTGGTAGAGAGGAGAAGTGACTGCGTTTCCCCTGCCAGAGGAATTCACACTCGAGCAGTGTGCTGGAAGAGCCTTGCCACATCTAATGGGATGCTCAGCAGCTTGATGTGGGGGGAAGGGAGTTGAGACAGCTGAGACAGGTCTGCCGTCTCTTGAGGAGGCAGTGGTCTATGGAAGAACACAAGGACTGTGGAAATGGCTCCCCACATTTCCATCTCTGTATGAGGGGATGAGTGGAGGGAAAAGAGTGGAGGGAAAAGACAGGGCATTCAGTTCCTGAGAGCGCCTCCCACTGTCTTCTAGGGACACTACCACACTCCAAAAGAAACAGAGTAGGGCCACTTCTCCGGAGGAGAGTTAGCTGCATGTAGGGTCTGGCCACAGTTAAAGGAGAGAACAGACTTGCTGCCTCCCTTCCCAACCCCGGTACTATAAAGTAAAGACTTCTTGGAGAAAACAGGGCTAGAGCAGTCAGGAGATCTGGGGTCAATTCTCTGAGCTGCCACAGTCTCTCTTCGGCAAGTCACTTAAATCTTTGGCTATGTCTACACTTGCACTTTTAAATCGACTTTAACTAAGTCAGAAGATAACATTCCGATGTGCAGAAAGAACAGCAAATGTGGACGGTGACCAGCGTGGCTTAGCAGGGAACTCTGCGGGGAGCTGAAACATAAAAGGGAAGCTTACAAGAAGTGGAAGCTTGGACAGATGACAAGGGAGGCGTATAAAGATATTGCTCGGGACTGTAGGGATCAAATCAGAAAGGCCAAAGGACAATTGGAGTTGCAGCTAGCAAGAGATATGAAGGATAACAGAAAGGGGTTCTATAAGTATATCAGCAACAAGAAAAGGATCAGAGGTGGTGTAGGTCCCTTACTGAATGGGGCAGGCATCCTTGTGGTGGATGATGCGGAAAAGGCTGAAGTACTCAATGCTTTTTTTACTTCAGTCTTCACAGGGAGGGCCAGCTCCCAGGCTACTACACAGGGTAACGTGGAATGTAGCGAAGAGCGGCCCTCGGTGATGGAAAGTCAGGTTAGGGAACACTTAATGAAATTGGATGTGCACAAGTCCATGGGGCCGGATGAACTGCATCCGAGGGTGCTGAGGGAGTTGGCGGAAGTGATTGCAGAGCCGCTGGCCATTATCTTTGAGAACTCATGGCAAACGGGAGAGGTCCCGGAGGATTGGAAAAAGGCAAATATAGTACTTATCTTTAAGAAAGGGAAAAAGGAGGATCTGGGGAACTACAGACTGGTCAGCCTCACCTCAATCCCTGGGAAAATCATAAAGCAGGTCCTCAAAGAATCCATCCTGAAACACTTGGAGGAAAATAGAGTGATCAGGAACAGTCAACATGGATTCACCAAGGGCAAATCGTGCCTGACCAACCTGATTTCCTTCTGTGATGAGATGACTGGATTTGTGGATGCGGGAAGAGCCGTTGACATGGTATACCTTGACTTTAGCAAGGCTTTTGATACGGTTTCCCACAGCATTCTCGTCGGCAAGTTAAGGAAGTACGGGTTGGACGAGTGGACCGTAAGGTGGATTGAAAACTGGTTAGATCAAGGGGCTCAGCGAGTAGGAATCAATGGCTCGAAGTCTGGTTGGCAACCAGTAATGAGTGGAGTGCCCCAGGGGTCGGTCCTGGGGCTGGTCCTGTTCAACATCTTCATTAATGATCTTGATGATGAAATAGACTGCATGCTTAGTAAGTTCACGGATGACACCAAGTTGGGGGGAATGGTAGATACTCTGGAAGGCAGAGACAGAATCCAGGGAGACTTGGACAAATTGGAACAGTGGGCCAAAAGAAACCTCATGAGGTTCAACAAAGACAAGTGCAAAGTCCTGCACTTAGGACGGAAAAATCCCATGCACTGCTACAGGCTGAGGACCAATCGGCTAAGTAGCAGCGCTGTAGAAAAGGACCTGGGGATTATGGTGGACGGGAAGATGAATATGAGCCAACAGTGTGCCCTTCTTGCCAAAAAGGCCAATGGCATATTAGGCTGCATCAGTAGGAGTATTGCCAGCAGATCGAGGGATGTGATAATTCCTCGCTATTCGACACTGGTCAGGCCGCATGTGGAGTACTGTGTCCAGTTTTGGGCTCCCCACTACAGAAAGGATGTGGACAAATTAGAAAGAGTCCAGCGGAGGGCAACAAAAATGATTAGGGAGTAAACTAATGAGCCATTAAGGACACAATGCTTGTATTCCTTATGTCCTTAATGGCTCATCAGGTTACTCCCTGGGACCAGTCTACCTGAAAAATTCCTAAACATTAAGGAGACAATGGTTGGTGACATCCTGTCTGGGGCGTTCCCATAAAATCACACAAGTTAAAGTATAGATAGAACACCGAATTCCTAACTTTTAATTGAAATAGAATTCCTAGACATAAACTATATAATCATTCCCAGCAAATTTTTACCTTTCTATTGATACCAAACATGACATAGTTCCTATGTATTATAGCATTTATGAGATATCCATTGAAAATAATATCATAAATGCTTCACTAAATCCAGACAGTGCCACACCCTGCCCACATGCCCTGCCCTTTGGGGGGCATGCCAGGCTCCCCCTGTGCCCCCCCCCAGCAGGGAGGGCATTGGTGTAGTCCAAGTCGACTTAGGGCTACCCCAGGGCTACACTGGCTTAATTCGACTTTATAAAGTCGAATTAAGCCTTAAGTCTACTTAAATCTAGGTTTAATAAAGTCGACTTAATTTTCATTAAGTCGACTTTATTTTCCTTAAGTCGACTTAAGCAAGCTGCTTAAGTCGACTTAAGGAAACTGTAGTGTAGACGCAGAGTAAATTAAGTCGACTTAAGCAAGCTTAAGTCGACTTAATTTACCAGTGTAGATGCAGCCTTTGTGACTCACTTCCCCATCTGTAAAATGAGAACAATGATACTTCTCTACTCCCACCCTCTATCAGTCTAGACTATAAGCTCTTCAGGACAGGGACTTTCTCTTTCTCTGTGTTTGAACAGAATCCAGTGCAATGGGGCTCCTGGAATACTAGTAATAAAAAACAGAGATCCAACAGAACAAAAGCACGGGTGTCAGCCAGTCTGGAGAGATACTAAAAGATAGGAAACAAAGGGCAAGTATAAAGGGTCAGTTTTCAAAATGGAGAAAGGTAAATAGCAATGTCCCTAAGGGTCTGTACTCAGTACTATTCTGCATGTTCATGAGTGATTTGGAAAAGAGATAAACAGTGAAATGGCATCATTTGAAAGTGACACAAACCTACTCAAGCTAGTTAAGCCCAAAGCAGATGGCAAAGAGTTCCAAAGGGATCTCAAAAACTGGGTGCTTGGGCAACAAAATGGCAGATGAAATTCAATGTTGATGAATGCAAAGGAATGCACACTGGCAAACGTAATCCCAACGATACAGAAAAAAGGATAGGGTGTAAATCAGCTATTCCCACTTAAGAAAGAGAGCATGGAGTCAATGTAGATAGGTCTCTGAAAACTTCCACTCAATGTGCAGCAATAGTCAAAAAAGCTATCAGAATGTTGGGAATCATTAGTAAAGGACAGATAATAAGATAGAAAATATCATATTGCCTCTATATAAACCCATGGTGCACCCACATCTTGAATACTGTCTGCAGATCTTGTTGCCCCATCTCACAAAAGATATACTGGAATTGAAAAGGTAAAAGAAAAGGGCAACATCAGTGATTAGGGGGTCTCGAACAGCTTCCATATGAGGAATAATTAATAAGGCTGGGACTTTTCAGCTTGGAAAAGAGATGAATAAGGGGGGATATGATTGAGGGTTATAAAATCATGACTGGTGGGGAGAAAGTAAATAAGGAAATGTTATTTACTCCTTCTCATAATGCAAGAACTAGTGGTCACCAATTGAAATGAATGGCAGCAAATTCAAACCGAACAAAAGGAACTATTTCTTGACACAATGCACAGTCAACTTGTGGAACTCTTTGCCAGAGGATATTGTGAGGGCCAACACTGTAAGAGGATTTAAAAAAGAGCTAGATATGTTCATGGAGGGGAGATCCATCAATGGCTATTGGTCAGGATGGGCAGGGATAGAAAACCAAGCTCTGAATATCCCTAGCCTGTGTTTGCCAGAGGCTGTAAATAAACGACAGGGGATGGATCACTGTTTATCCCTCTGAAGCAGCTGAGTTTGGCCACTGTCAGAAGACAAGATACTGGGCTAGATGGACCATTGATCTGACTCAGCATAGCTATTCTTATTTTCTCACCCTCGGGAGCCAATTATAGCAGAGTTGGGATGACTTTGATGTGGATTTGGATATGAACATAGCAGGAGTCAGGGGTACAGCTGAGAAATGAACATATAAGCCAATGTCTTAGTCACGAGAACATCCTCAACCACACTGCAAAACACCCTCAGAACACAATTTGGTCACTGCAGAGTGTGAGCTCATAACATCGCAACGGGATTGTGCTTCATTGCCACAGCTGCGTGTTGCCTTTGGCAGTAGCCCCATCGGAAAAATTCCCATATGCTGTAATTACAAAGGGCATGACTTCACAGGGGTGTGTCGCAGGCCATAAAGGACTGGAGCCTTTATCATGGAAGTGAATGGGAGTTTTGAGAGAGATTTCACTGAGCTACGGCATGCAGGATACTGGCTGCATTCATCGCTCTGGACTGGAGAGTTCACCAGTGTGCCTGTGACAGACCTGAGGGTCTGTGCTGTTTCAGAGAGCAAGTCAAGTCTCAGTCATGTCGTGTTATCTCTATTTTTCTGAAGAGGACGTAGAAATTCAGGCTATGGTTTGTGGCCTCTGTATATAAGCTGTGCAGTCTGGAAATGGTTTCTGTTATTCACAGCATTACAGCTTTATCAGACTACACTCAGTGCCTTCAGGATGTGGCAGTGACTCCAGCGTCCTGGCAGGATTATTCTTTGGGAAGCAAGCAAAACAGATGGTGGTGGATTTCACTGAAGACAAAGCCTTTTCTCTTATAAACACTGGATCCCTGCAGCACCACGTCGTGAAAACACTCCTGACCGCACACCACTTAGTCTGGAGGGTTGTTATCCCTGGTTAGTGTATCAAGCTGCAGGGCCAGATCCTGAGCTGGCACAAATCCTCAGGGTTCCACTAGAATGAAATCCATTTACCTTAGCTGCTGATAGGGCTGTTAGTAGTTTGAAGCAAGCCTGTAGCTATCTGTGTTCCCTGGCCTAAGGGAGCTGTATGAGAACATAGAAAGATGCCGAGTGAATTGGGTATCATCCTGTGAGGGGTGCTGATAGTTAATTCATTAACAGAGCCAGTTACTGCATGGAAGACAGTGGCTCAATCTGAGTGGCAGTGTGAGCTAGTAGATCCGGTTCAGGAATGGGAATTGGGAAACCTGAATTCAATCCGCGGTTGTGCCACTGATCTGTTTGTTCTTGGGCATATCACTTTGCCCTCTGTCTGCCTTTTGTATGCCATCGTCTATTTAGAGTTTAAGCACTGAGAAGCAGAGACCGCTTTCCCCCCTGTACAGCACCTAGCACAATAGGGCTCTGATATCAACTAGGGACTCTGCACAATACGAATAATCGTTACAGGTTTGTAGATTCCAGGGCTAGAAGTGACCTTTGTGATCTTCTAGTCTGACCTCCTGCATAAAACAGGGCACAGAAGAATAGAATAGAATAATTCCTCAAGCAGAACTTTTAGAAAACCATCCAATCTGGACTTTAAAATAGCCAGTGATGGAGAATCCACCATGACCTTCGGTAAGTTGTTCCAATCATTAATTACTCTAACTGTCAAACATGTACGCCTTATTTCCAGTCTGAATTTGTATAGCTTCAACTTCCAGTCATTGGACTGTGTCAGACCTTTGGAAAGCCTATCATTAAATTGTTGTTCCCTATGGAGATATTTATAATCAAGTCATCCCGTAACCTTCTTTTTGTTAAACTTTCCTAAAGAGAAATCAGGCCTCCCCAATACATGAGAATTCTTTGAGGGTGTCAACAAACATGTGGAGAAGTGTGATCCAGTGCATATAGCACACTTGGACTTCCAGTTCCCTCATCAAAGGCTATTAAAAGTAAGCAGTCATGGGATAAGAGGGAAGGTACTCTTGTTGATTAGTTAGTAACTGGTTAAAAGACAGGAAACAAAGAGAAGGAATAAATGGTCAGGTTACACAGTTAAGAGAGATAAATAGCAGGGTCCCCAAGGATCTGTACTGGGACAGTGCTGTTCAACATATTCATAAATGAGATAAAAAAGGGGTAAACAGTGAGATGGCAAAGTTTGCAGATGATACAAAGTTATTTAAGATACTTGAGTTCAAAGTAGACTGCAAAGAGTTACAAAACTTGGTGACTAGGCAATAAAATGGCAGATGAAATTCAATATTGATAAATGCAAAGTAATGCGAATTAGAAAATGTAACCCCAATTATAGACATAAAATGATGTAGTTTAAATTAGCTGTTACCACCCAGGAAAGAGATCTTGGAGTTGTGTATAGTTCTCTGAAAACATCTGCTCTATGTGAAGCAGAAGACAAAAAAGCTAAGAGAATGTTAGGAACCATTATGGAAGACAGAGATAATAAGACAGAAAAAATCACAATGCCATTGTATAAATTGATGGTACCCATGCACCTTGAATACTTCATGAAATTCTAGTTGCTCCACCTCAAAAAAGATATATTAGAACTGGAAAAAGTACAGAGAAGGGCAACAAAAATTATTTGGAGTATGGAACAGCTTCCATATGAAGAGAGGTTTTAAAAACCTGGGACTGTTCAGTTTAGAAAAGAGATGAGTAAGGGGGGATATGATAGAGATCTATGAAATTATGAATGGCGTGGAGAAAGTGACTAAAGAAGTTATATTACCTCTTCACATTACACAAGAAGGTGGGGGTCACGTAATGAAATTAACAAGACAGCAGGTGTAAAATAAACTAAAGGAAAGACTTCTTCACACAATGCGCAGTCAACCTGCAGAACTGATTGCCAGGCCATGTTGTAAAGGCCAAAAGTATACCTGAGTTCAAAAAAGAACTAAGTAAATAAATTCATGGAGAATAGGTTCATCAATGGCTATTAGCCAAGATGGTCAGAGATGCAGTCCCATGCTTTGCATGGCACTAAATTTCTGACCGTCAGTAGCTAGGACTGTAAGACAAGGGGTGAATCATTCAATAATTGCCCTGTTATAATTGTTCCCTCTGAAGAACTTGGCATTGGCCGCTCTCGGAAGACAGGATACTGGGCTAGGTGGACCATTGGTCTGACCCAGTTTGGCCGTTCTTATGTTCGTGTATAAGCTAAACAGATTGAGCTTCGTGAGTCTATCGATAAGACAAGTTTTCTAATCCTTTAATCATTCTCGTGGCTCTTCTCAAAACCCTCTCCAATTTATCAATATCCTTCTTGACCTGTGGAAACTAGAACTAGATGCCATATTCCAGCAGCAATTGCACCAGTGCCAAATACAGAGGTAAAAATCATGTCCCTACTCCTAATTGAAATTCCCATTTCCGCATCCCAGGATCGCATTAGTCTTTTTGCCCATAGCATCACATGGCAAGCCATATTCAGCTGATTATTCACTACTACCCCCAAATCTTTCTCAGTCAGTGCTTCTCAGGGTACAGCCCCTCTTCCTGTGAGTATGGCCAACATTCCTTGTTCCTTGATGTGTGATTTTACATTTCACTGTATTTAAATGCATATTGTTTGCTTGAGCCCAGTGAGCACTCAAGATTACTCTGTCCTCTTCATTATTTACCATTCCTACAGTTTTTGTGTCATCTGCAAACTTTATTATAGGTTTTATTTTATGTTTTCTTCCAGGTTCCACTGTGAACTTTACTATTAATGTGGAAGCAATTCCCCCAGGATGCTGCTCTGTTGAAAAGATATAGAAGAGAAACTAAAGGGCCGAATCAATGCTTAGTTACACCAGCACCAGCCAAAGCACCCATTAACCTGTCATGGGGAAAAAAATCCAGACTGAGGACTAACAGAAGCAGGCGCACAGGTTTGACTTCCACACAGAATCATCCATGGTAGGAAGAGAAAAGACCTACTAGATCATCCAGTATTTCTGCCAGGTTGCTTATTATAGGGCATGCTACTGGGCTTGTAAGTTACTTACATAGGTAGCATCACCATAGTCTCACTGTTTTCAATGCCTTTTTCCGCACTACTCCCACTATGTTATTCTACTTTAGAGGCAGGGACCGGAGGCACAGAAGTTCATGGCAGAGCACAGAATTTTACCTGTGTTTCCCAAACATCAGGGTAATACCCTAACCACTGGAGATCACCTTTCCTCTGATCACAATTAACACACAGTGGCCATTAATGACAGACCTATAACCTGGGTCAGGTAAGGAGGGATAAAGACTGTTTGGCATAAGAGGTGTCAGACACGTACCAGAGCCTGACCCAAGCACTTTCTGTCTGTGTATGCATCAAGGCCACAGACGTTTGAGGGTGAGTGTTCCTGAAGCTGATTTGATGGTTTTACTGAAAAGCCAAGCCTACCCTGATCGAATGCGGAAGATCAGATCCGATCAGATCAAATCAAATCAGCACGGCCCTTTCAGATGTCTTGCTCTGCCATGACATGAGGTTGAGTCATGATGTTGCATTGTCATACCATGTCCCATAAAAGTGAGGGGAATCATTATTGAACAGTTCTTCCAGCTGTATAAGAGATGTCTCTCTGTGTGAAAACATTTCCCCCAAGGCTCATACAGAGGAATCTGAGGCCGGCTCTTTGGCTCTGTCCAGAGCTCATCTGGCTGTGTACAGAATACTTTGTAATAAGTGAATGCTCTGTTGCATTATCAGCCAGCTTTTGTTTCTTTTATTTTTTCCGCTCCAGCCCTGGTGACTTGGCTTACCCTAGACAATCAAAGTTAAGCTTTTATCAAGTGCTATTATTGTTTTTTCATCCACAACAGTGTTGATTATAGCCAGGCTTCCTGCATTAACGGGGCCATTGACCGAACTGTGGCCAGGCTACCACTGAATTCCTAACGAAATAAAGCTTTTATTTCCCTGGCTCGCACTGGGTAAAATTCAGCCTTGTGCAGAAGAGCAGCCTAGGTCCAGGCATCAGTTAAGTCTTACGTCTTTGAGGCTTAAATGAGGCATAAGTCTTGTGCTGGCTCATTGCATATGGAGACTTTTTACCCTGTGAGTTTCACAACATTTTTAATGCTCACAAATCATGCTGAACCAACATCTCTGGAGAGAAAAGACCTTGATTTTCAGTGGCAGGGCTCATGCTCATGCTTCCCACTGAATCCCTGCATTCCCATTAACCTGCCTTAACTCTAACTCAGAAGAACCGCACCTGAGCAGTGACAGGGATGGGTGAGAGAGTGGTTAGCCGTGAGTTTGGAAACTGCAGACAGGTGTTAATGTCAGTGCAATACCAATTATGTCTTAGAATTTCTGATGGACAAGGGCAGGCAGGTGAATGACAGCGCAGCGCCGAACTGCCGTGTGGACATGAGCTCACTACAGCCACCAAGCCCTACATCGATGCTGGTGATTCTCAGTCACGTCCAGTGTGACCTGGGCTCCAGCTGTCAGCTCAGAGCTGAAAGGCACAGATCATTGCAGCTGCCTGAGCCATCCATCCCAGCCAGGGGTTAAAGTAAGGGGGAACGCACCGGAACACAGTTCCGGGGCCCCCAAATTTGGGGCACCAGAGTTCCGGGGCCTCTAAAAATAGAAAAATCCAGCGGAACACATGTTCCGCCCTTCCCTGACTGCTGGCATGTCTTACGCCCCACCGTTGTCAATCACAATACTTACTGTGTGATGCAGTGTTTGCTAGTGTGTGACAATAATTGCTATAGACATAAACACCATATAAAATTATAAATATTTTTATGGAGCGATAACCAGTGCATGTGGTACTGAGAAGTGGTGGCAAATGCCTCCCTGGACTGGGGCCCGCACATGCATGAAGGGGGCCCAGAGATTAGGAGTGTTCCAGGGCCCGTCAAATTATACTTTAACCACTGATCCCAGCCCCCCAAAAGGCAATTCTCTAAACGACATGCATATGATTCACGCAACACCTGTTTACACAGCTAGAGTACCTTTAAAGACAACATGACTTTTGCTAGCAGCAGGTGGTGTTTATTTGCTTTTGATCTGTTTAGTTGTAACAGATTCTCATCACTGCAGCGAGCAAAATTGACGAGGGATTCAAAGGCATACCATTCCCTTGTGCAGTTAGAGGTGAGAGGACTGTCCTCGGCTATAATTATGCCTGATGACCTAAGCAGACTCACCAGTAATATATCCTATGCAGCATCCATCATACATCCCTGGACTGCAGAACCTACCCACATCCCCTAAATCATCAGCAGTCTGACTAATACATAAGAAACAATCACTTCGTGCTACCTATCTCACAAGCTACTGATTAAAGCTAGTGAAGAGCACTCATCCAACTCCCGTTTCCACCTACACGTTGTCCATCTCCTACATTCCCCAGCTACCGTCAGATTTCAGGCTAGGACATGGAAGAGAGACTGCAGTGACGATAAATGTCCTGCTCTTATCCACTAACAAGGAGCATACATCCATACTCGCACTGCTGAATCTCTCTGCAGCATTTGGCACAATCAACCATCAACTACTGCTGTCTCATCTCAGAGATGGGTGAAAAGGAGGTCAGAGATAAGACGGTGCCAACCCTTGTTCTTGGAACATATCTGGAGGGCCATGATGGGCAACTTCCTCAGTCTGGTTCCACCGCCCTCAGATTTGGAATCCCACCAGCTCAAATTCCTCTCACCCTAGTCAATGTCTTTATGAAGCCATTGGGAGATATTATGAGACCCTGTGGACCTCACTGCCAGTGAAATGTAGGTAACACCTACATTTCTTCATAGTAAAATGATAACAGCCCTATCTCCTTTCTATCCCAGGTTTGGAAGCCATCAGTATCTGGGTGAAGAGTAAAACAAACAAGGAGGGGAAGATCATGCTAGTGGGAGAGAGAAACATGATGACAGGGGAGAGCAACAAAAATGATGAAAGGTCTGGAAAACATGACCCGTGAGGAAAGATTGAAAAAATGGGGTTTGTTTAGTCTGGAGAAGAGAAGATTGAAGAGGGGCACATCAAAACAGTTTTCAAGTGCACAAAATATTGTTACAAGGCAGAAGGTGAAAATTGTTCTCATTAATCTCTGAATATAGGACAAGAGGCAACTGGCTTAAATTGCAACAAGGGCAGTTTAGGTTGGACACTAGGGAAAAAGTTCCTAAGCAGTGGAATAAATTGCCAAGGGAAGTTGTGAGATTTGAAAGAACAGGTTAGACAAACACCTGCCAGGGTTGGTGTAGTCCTGCCATGAGTGCAGGGCACTAGATGAACTCTCATGGTCCCTTCCAGTCCTACATGGCTATGCTTTTATGTCAGCAATTACTGTGGTGGCTGTACGTTGACCTAACGCAGGCCGACTTAAGTTAGTAGTGTAGACATCCCCTTAACTGGTGTAATTTACACTTCCTTCTGGCCTCTCAGTGAATACATTACACATATATTGACTTACACTTGCTTCAGAATGGGCCCACTGAAATGCACCCCGGGTACTGGTTGTCTGGGGTCTAGAGCCTGCTCACGCCTGGGTGAGGATGGTGATGCCGTGTTCTCTATCTATCCCCTAAAAAGTTTCCAGCGTGGAGAATTATATTTCCTCATTGCGACTTTCCTTGGGCAGGGAGTCCCAAGGTACCAGACTCAATGGACCCCTCCCCGGGACCAGAATTGATGGCACCACTCCCAAGGTCACAGAACTTGAGTGACCTGATACAGGCCGCACTCCGCTCAAGATTTTATACCCAGTTGTTTCCAGCATCAGTGAGTTTTCTTCTGCTTCTTCTCTCTGTGCATTTTTTTCTGTGTCATACATGGTACAGGGGATTGCAAGCCATGCTGCGCCTCTCCGCACGAGGTGTTCCTCAGTGCTGGCAATTTGTCATAGCGCCGAACATCTGTGGATGTAGAATCCTTCCTCGGCGCCATCATCTCCTATGGTGACGATTCTGGTGCATGTTGGCTATTGGCCAGGTTCGGGACTGAGTGTGGTTGGAAAGCTGTCTTCATCAGGAGGATCTTTAGGTTCTGACTTCTCTCCTCTTTTGTTCTGGGATGAAATCCCTGCAGATTTTACACCTATTCCTCTGATGGGTCTGTGACGCTGTCCGGATTTAGGGAACCAATTATGATATTATTTTGTATTAATATTTTATAATTGTTATAATCCATAGGAACTATGCTGTTTGGTGTCAATAGAAAGGTAATAATTTGTGGGGAATGATTATATAGTTGATGTGTAGGATTCGTATTCATATTAGAAATTAGGAATATGATTGTTATATTTTAATTGGTGTGAGTCTGGGGAAATTCCCCAGACTGAATGTCTACCCAGCCATTGTCCCTTTAATGGCCCATTAAGGAAGCTCCCCAGTATAATGGGCCGAAGAAGAAAACCTGTTGAGCCACTAGGACTTGAACATGTGACTCAACTCCAGTTTGATTGGAGAGAACTGCACACAGCATGGAGAAGGCCAGAGGTGATAAAAGGCAGCAGCCCCGACTCCATCTTGCTCTCAAGTCCCCAGTCTACAGCCAACACCCATCTCTGGAACTATTCCTCTGAGACTGGACAAAGGATTGAGGCCCACCCTGATGCTGGGTGTTTACCAGAGGAACAAGCCTGCAAACTCCAGAGGAGCAAGCCTGCAAACTGCTTTTCATGAACTTTAAATCATTTGTATGTATGTGATTCATTTTGACCCTTTAACATCTCTCATATTTTGCTTCTTTTCTTCTTATATTAAACCTTTAGTTGTAGTTGCTAAAGGATTGGCTATCAGTGTGGTATTTTGGGTAAGATCCAAACCTATATTGTTCTGTATGCTGTGGCCGGCCCTTTGGGGTCAGAAGAACCTATATCTTTAAGGGACCATGCGGCTAGGTGGGAGCCAGAGGAGCTGGAGTGCAATAACGGGGCTGTTTCTATTTTGGGCAGATTTCTTGGTACCCGGTGTGGGGGACCAGAAGCCTGGTTGTGACTGATAGGGAGACTGGTTTAAGTACCATCCATCAGTGTGTGGGGAGTTTGGCTCCCGGTTTTGCAGCTTGCCCTGAATTTTGCACGTCCAGGAGGGTATCCCAGGAGGCCCCGGTCACAGGGTCTTTAGACAGGTCGTATGGCGATCACTCCTGGGCACAGACATTTTGCAGATCTCACACAGTTTAAAGTTAGGGGAATGAGGCATGCCCTGGCCCATGGACAAAAGGGGAGAGAGAGAGCAGGTGACCCTGATAACTACTCTACCTATACTCATCTATTAACTAATTTTAATTCTTTTAACTATTTACAGATAACAGTTTGAAAAAAAACCAACCCATTGGGGAGGCCAAATCAAAAGACTGATGTTCCAGCAACTAGCATGAGTAGTAAAAAGGAAGAGAAGAAGCAGAGAGTCAGCAGGGCCCTATATATGGCACCTTGAAACTCTGGATAAATGATTCAGACACTGGACAATTAGGGCTGAGATTTGCAGCTGTTTGGGTGCTTCTGGGCCTCACTCTCTCAAAGTCAATGCCAAGGGGGTGCAAAAGAGAACAGCAGGCCTAGGAAATGGTAAAACAAAGACCCCTAAAAAGAGTACTGAAGCACCAGCCAGGAATTCCCCCTGACCTGTCAATCCATACTGTAGTCTGTTGCCATAATGTTCTATCAATGCCGACTGCATGCACGGATAGGTCGCTATGGCCCTGATCTCGCAATGGGCTCTTGGCAGATGTGGTGCTGTGCCTATTCACATCATTGGGGCTCTGCACTGGTTCTGGAATCACCTGCGTAGAGCTCCTGGCAGGATCAGGTGACATGTTTTGTAAAAGCTGGGCATGCACCTGAATTAGATTCTGGCCCCAGAAAAGCACCAGAATTATGTTCTGGCCAGGGAAGTTTGCAACCAGGAAGACCCCCATGGAAGTCAACAGGAACTGCAGGTGCTCAGTCCTTCTGAAAACCAGACAGGAAGAGTCGTGAGTTGGGCCCTCAGGAATCAGTGGCTACTTTTGGCCTTAGAGGAATCATGTCTCCAGTGGGATTAAAATGCAGGATTTCTAGGTAGGAAGATGGGTCTGTAGCAAAGAGCAGTAGCTCAAGACTCAGGAAGTTTGGGTTCAATTCACAGCTTAGGTACAGAATTTGGCTGTGACATGGGCAAAAATCACTTTGTTTCACTGTGCCTCAGTTTTCCCATCTATAAAATGGGGATAATACAACCCTGTGTACGGGACTGTTGTGAGGGTGAAATCCATTGATTATTTGGTGGCATGTAGTTACCGTGGAGATGGGCAATAGAAACACACAGAGAGAATTTATTTCCTGCCACTGCTATGTCAGATTTGAGATTTAAAGCTAGAAAGGGCAGTGGGTTCATAAATGAGTGTGCATCACTCTCATCCCCTCTTCTGTTGCCTGAGTCCTTCTTTCCCTCTCCTTTCCCATGATACCCTTCCTTCTGTCCTTGCATGATGTCCAAGAAGATGCTTTGAGAGAAGACAAGGTTTGATCTGCCTGGGCTCTGGCTGGCAGAAGTTCAGTCCATCATCAGTCCTTATTGAACCAGGCTTTATTTTTCCTCCTTAGCGTTTGCAGGCATGTAATGGGACGGGGGGGGGAGGGGGCAAGCGACAAGCAGAGTGGGGAACTGCAGTGGGACTTCATTCCACACATCAGACCTTGTTCTGCAAGGTGCAGGGAACTTCTGGTTCTTTTCTCACTGCTCTGGCACGTATGGCGCTACAGTGAGCAGAGTCAACACCAAAACCATTCACGGGGAGGCACCAGTTTGAATTACTCACTCAGGCTGTTTGGGTGTTGGGTGGGGGGGGGGGGTGATGTTTCTGAAACGAAACATTTGGGCGTTTGATTCAAAACAGCTTTTCATTTTGAAAAGTTAGCTAATTCATAGTACCAAAAAAAGGTATTTTTTCTTAAAAAGGTCAAAATAAAAAAAAAAAGAAAGAAAGGACTGGAAAGATTCAGTTCATCCAATCTGATTTTTCCCCCCCGATTATTAGTTCGCAAACATTCTAAAGATTTTGACTTTTTGTCCTGATTTGGGACAGAGAAAAGTATTTGAAATCTTGAAAACTCTCATCGGACAGGAAAACCATTTCTCACTCAGCCCCTCTCAGGGGGTTCTCGGGAGCCACAAAAGATTAAAGGAAAATTATTATGGATGGAAACAGAGTGGGAAAAGAGGACTGAGAGACAGTGAGAAAGGCAGAGACTGCACAGTGGCTCCATCCTCCGGGATTCCTCCTTCTCTAAAATAACCCAGAGAAAGGCATTGTTCCAGCTAAGTGACATTTAATCATTGTAAGCCTGGTTGGTGAAGTTAGAGGGCTCCGTCAATGTCAGCCATTCATGCAGGTCATTTTCCCTGGATTAATTTGAAATAAAGAATGAATAGAGGGAAGTTATCGTGAGCAATGATCCACCCATCAGGCTTTCAGCCATGTGAAGCTTCTCACAGCATCACAGTAAGATAATGGACTGGGCTCATGGGTTATCTTCCTGGGGGACTGGTTTGTACTCCATGAGAAGGAATTTTAGCCTTGGAAAAATCCCGAGGGGTGTTAATCTTTAGGTTTGTGTACTGTTTTGTTGTCATAGTGCATGCTGGTCTCTGCTTGGATGAAATACTGATTTGCCTCTTGCCCTAGAAGTGAGACATTAAATCCTGCCAAAATAGCACTGTTAATAAATTAAGAAGATGGCACTGTTTTCTTTGCACAGTTGTCTTTAGAAAGCAAGGAGGGTCTTCAGGTTGAGATACTGTGTGGGAACACGGGAAATCTGTACTCAATTCCTAACTCTGCTACAGACTTCCTGTGCGACCCTGAGTAGGTCACTTCATCCCCCTCTGCCTCAGGCCACTTCCTGTCTCTATTTAAATGATGATTATTTCTGTTTACAATAGCACCCAGTTAAGAACAGTGCCTCACTGAGCTGGGTGCTGTACGCAGTACGAGACTGTGATCTGGTCTACACTGACGGGCTGGGTCGATGGGAGATGTGCAAGCTACGTACTGTAGAATGGTTATCTCCTGTCGACCTACTTACGCTCCCTTACTGCGGTTTCTACATTGTGCTGCACCGACGGGGAATGCCCTCTGGTCGACTCAGCGTTACTCTTTTCTGGGGCGTGGAGTTATTGCGTTGAATGGAGAGCATTTCTGGGATCGATTGAGCAGGTCTCCACCGGCTGCTCAATTGATCCCATGGCGTTGATCTGCGGAGCCTGAAGCAGCGCAGTCAGTATAGACATACCCTGTCTCTGTCCTAAAAGATGTAAAATCTTATATACCAAGACGGACAAAGGATGGGAGGGAGAGAGGAGGGAAGACTGAGGGTACAAAACAAAGGTTTTCTGGTATTGCTATTGTAACCTTCGGGTGGGCTAAAATTCATTTAGTTGCCATTCTCCAGTGCCTCACAGAAATCAATCCCAACCCCTATGGAGAAAGCAGCTGGAGACCCAGGATCCAGTCTGTATGGGACTCACAGCGAAGCTTGCTCAGAGCTACACTCCCACATTAAAATACTACTACAATAAACATAACAATGAATTTTATTAACTACTAACTAAATGAACCTTATCTTAAGAAAACAAAATACAATTAACCAAGAACAATCCCTACAGAAACCCCCGCAGGAAAGATACCCAAGAGTCCCAAAGTCCAGGTGGAGTTCACCCAACCCTCAGCTACAGTCTCTGTTCCAGTGTAGAGGCTTGAGTGGCAAGAAATCGCTGTCCTCCTCTTCCTTTGCTGGAATCCTCTGTAGAATTCCATGCAGGCTTTTCCTTCTCCTTTGCAACCAGCCCTCAGTCCCAGATGCATGTCTGCAACGTCTGTTGCAAATGACTCCATTACAGGGAGAAAACAACTTGTTCACTCCTGGCTCAGCTTCTCTCCAGAAAACTGAGCACATGGTCTCCTTTCAAGGCAGCTCCTGCCTCCTGTCTGCACAGACTGCTGCTCTCATGTGATCTGACTGACAACATCCCATCACACCAGCAGGGTACACTGTGGAGCATGCTCAAAATGCTACCACTCCCTGCTTCCAGAAATTTCTAGTTGTGGGTAACTAATCTGCCCAGCAACAGTAACCCACCCTCAGTAGGTCTCTCAAAGAGAGGCAAATGGGTTACACTATGTTGGCTAGGAGTGTGAAGAAACCACTCCGCTTAGCCGACATAACCGTGCTGGTAAAACACCCGACATAGATGCAGTTATACCAGCAGAAAGCTGCTCTTGAAGATTGCGGATGTCCTTCAGGGAGGTGGGGTAGCTACAGTGACACAACGCCTTCTGCAACTTGGGGACTTTGCTGGCATTAATCTACCAGCAAAGGCTCGGTCGGGTGTAGACAAGCCCAAAGCAACTTGTTCATGGTCGCACAGCAAGTCAGTGGCAGAGGAATACAACTTGGCATCTTTTGACTCCCTGGTCAAGACTCTGTCCACTAGAGCACACTGCATGTAGCTCTTCTCACTCATGGAAAACCAATGAAAGTCCTGTGGCACCTGAGGGTACATCTACACTGGAGGCTCTGTTAAGTTGTCTTAGAGAGTCCACATTGAAAACTCCTGTCAACTGCCTGCATCCACACTGGCAGGTGCTAGGTCAACGGAGAAGTGGTGCATTGTGGGTAGCTGGGAGGGGCCTGGAGACCAATTAGGTCGACTTAAGGGCACCCCCCGTCCACACTGACTTAACTCGACTTAATAAGGTCGGCGTAAGCGTTAAGTCGACCGTAAGAGGTGGTGTTATTAAGTCGACTTAAGGAAGCGCTTAAGTCAACTTAATAAAAGCCCAGTGTGGATGCAGGAGCCTGTAGGTCGACTTAACCTTCTTTAAGTCAACCTAAGGCTCCAGTGTAGACATACCCTTAAAGACTAACAAATTTCTTTGGGCATTAGCGTTTGTGGGCTGCAACCTACTTCATCAGATGTGTCTGCAACCCACTGCAGTTGCAACCCATCTCAATCGACTTCATCAGATGTATCTGATGAAGTGGGTTGCAGCCCATGAAAGCTTATGCCCGAGGAAATTTGTTAGTCTTTATGTGTCACAGGACTCATTGTTTTTGCTGTACACAGACTAACATGGCTACAGCTCTGGAACTTTGCACCAGGAAAGGACTGACAGATGATGGCCAGTGCCGCAGAGTAGCACATGCGTATAAACATGTCACTCAGACTCAGAGCCCCACTGCGATTACGGACGACATATTACAGTTGGAGGCAGGCTCCACAAACTAAAAACCTGGTAACAGCAACATTAAAGTGCAGGAGCGTGTTAAAATATTGTGTTCCCTGGGCCCAGCTGGTGGCAGCTCCAGATGTCATAAACCATTGAATTACAGTCATTTACTTTTGGAGGGATTATCGTTTGCTGAGAGCGGGCAACAGCTTGATGCCCACACAGGACAGGAAGTACAGACAGCTCTGCCCTGAGGAACTTACAGTGTAAACAAGACAGCTGCAGAGCACAGAGGACACACAGAGCCCAGAGGAGGGACTGGCGAGGATTTGTTTTGATGATTATTCATATTATTGCTGACTCGTTTCATGTGGGCCTGCCAGGGAGATGGGAGTCCACTGGAGAGACTGGAACAAGGAGATGGCGGAGGACCTTTGAGCTCATAGGGCTGTACAAAACAATAGCCATTTACAGTACTGATGGCGTGCAGCTGTTCTGCAGAGCAGAAAGGACAAGTGCAGCTTCTCTTCCAGTAAGAAAAGTGCCAGCGGATGCATCAGATCCACATACAGTGGGCAGGATCTTGTGGCCTGATTTTCAGTGGCACTGGGCACTTGCAGTTCCATTTGACTCCAGTGAAAACCACGCCACTGTTTCTAATTGGAATGGAAAGACACTCAGAGAGATCTGCATTGAATTTATTTAATCTCCCTGGAGTGGGTGAAGGGCCGACTCGGGCCTGCTGGGGTTGGACTTCTAGGGTGCCCTGCCACACTTGGGCCAATACGCTTCCCCCTCTTGCTGTTTTGATATAGAGATTCACTAAGAGGAGCAAGGCAGGGCGATGTCATGGTGCTGTCATGAAAGCCCCCTGGATTGGGGGTAAGAATTGACACTATGTATTTTCAAGGTAAACAGCAAGGCAAAGATGGCCAGCAAATTGGGTTCAGATCTAGATGCCCCAAAACTGCACTAACCTGACTGCAGGAAGCATATGGCAAGGCAATAACCTATGGCCTTTTCAAAATCTGTCTGCTCCTTCTGTGAAATTATCCTGGTGGTTTCTCTCTCTGTGACCCTTGCTGAAGCTATTCCTATGACAAACATCACCATTTAAATAGATTAGGAAGGAGGCCTTTGGGGTTTGTGATGCTGCATTCAGGGATTTCTTCAGAGAACCTGCAGGTACCAAGAAGTTTCACAAAAGGGGGCAGGGGAGAAAGGATTCTGAAAAGGTTAAGTAAGTTTTATTTCTGTGCTATGTGCCCTCCATAACCCAGTTAGCTTGATCATCCAACAGAAATGTCTGGGCTGAACTGTTTCCTTTTCCCCTTTGCAGATCACCTTTAATTAAAATTGAGTCCTCCTTAAATGGCCTGAGATTGCACCCAGCCTATTCACTTTGGATATAATTCATTCCTAGGCAAAGGGTTTTCCAAAAGGCTCTGCACCCCTGACATCTCCAGGTCTGTGCAAGTACTCTGCAAAAGAGGTGGATTTCTTCCTTGGCTTAGCAATGCTGTGGTTACTTACACTGGATGTGGGATGCATCCTTCTTAAACACCTCATGAGTGGGTCAGAGGCAACTTCTCCCCCCTGAAAACGTTTGTTTGTTAACAGCCAACTCCTGAACACTCTGAAATCAATGGCAACATGCCCAGCAGCTTCCCCAAGAGCAATGAACATGGCTAGAAAATTCTCTGCACCCTAGAAAGCACATTTCAAACACGGCTATCAAAAACCAATGGGAGGAAATGTGGTAGCACCAATACAGCTGGTATGAACCCTAAATACAGGCACCGGATCTAGGAAATAGGTATTGGTGGAAGAGATATTGCCATGCTGGCTGTAAGGGCAACTCAAACAATAAGAATTGTTATATGTGAATGGAAGCTGATAAATCAGAAACTAATTAACCAGCAAAAAGAAAGCCCCACAATGCTCAGCTCACATGGAAGAACCGGACAGGGTTGGTTCAGACAAATCTACAATCCTAGCAAAGTTACCCATCTAGCAGCAAATGTGATGCAGCAGACAGAACACAGGGTTGTGAGTGAAGACCCAGGCTTTATCTTGTTAGTTCTGCCCTGGACTTGTTTTGTGTGACTTCAGGATAGTCTCTTTCCAGTTCTGTGTGACTTAGTGAGCCTCCCACTCCTATCTGCAAAATGGGCACAACAATTATGTTTCTCTGCCTTGGCTGCGTGCTGCGAGATCTAGAAATAGAAAGCACTCTCTATGTGAGGATTATCATGAGAAGGCCCGAGATCCAGTGTGCAACTTCCTGGAAAGCTCCTATTCCAGGCCAGAAAATCTTCCTGGAACTGGGGGAGAGTGAGAGGTGCAGGGAGGGTGTATGGGTGCAGGGAGGTAATTGACGTTTCATATGAAATGGGAGGAGAAGTGATTCTGCAGCATCTCAGAGTCAAGATAAAGGGGGATTGGCCTAATTCTCCATCAGACAGCTCTTGTTCGGCTACTTACAACTCACAGTAAATAACATCCCCCTGACATTGCAGTCCATCTCTGGCAGAATGATGCCCTGACACCTAGACATTCCCTGCAGCTGCAGGTTTGATAGAGTTGCCTGAACTGGCTCTAATTCAACACTCGCTGTTAGCAAAAGCCACATGTTAGAGCACCACCTGCATCAGGACGGCATGGATGGTGCACTGTGAAGCCTCAACATTATGCTCTATACAGTCACCCAGCAGTATGTTGCATCATCCCCTAAAGATGTTTTGGGATCCTGAGATCCTGTACACTGAGCTTGAAGGGTATGGCATGATCAGGGCGGGAGATAACCTAGTCCTGGCTCTCTTGGACTGACAGAGCACAGAGTGTCTCAGAGATAAGCCATCAGCTATGACACTGACAGGTGCTGCATAAGAACCTGAGGATGTAGGGCCTGGAGTGCGGACAGATGGATGAATGGATGGAGGGGTTCACGCAAGGCTTTCACTCAGTTGCAATATCCTTCTCTGAATAGGAAGCACCACCACACGGGCTGGCTGAAAACTTGGTGCCTAATACGGAGGCTTTAGTGGCTGCATATAATGAGATGGTGGCTGGGTTTGGTGGCTGCATGTAATGAGACGATGCCAAATGGATGGGGACGAGGTAGAATCAAAGCTCTGAGAGCAAGGGTGTAGCCACAGGTGGGCCTGGGTGGACTGGGGCCCACCCACTTGGAGATCCGGCTTGCCCAACACAGTGCCCAGCAGCCACGCAAATTTCTCTGCCACGGTGGCGGGGCTCTGCTCGCGGCTACATCAGCCAGCTGCTGGCCAGGCCCTGCAGCCAGGACGGAGAAGTTTGCGCCACTGTCGGATGCTGCGGTGGGCGGGCCCGATCTTGCCACCTCTCCCCCTCGCTCCTCCTCGTGACAGCTCCGGTTGCTAAGTAGAAGTGGAGTTGGAGCACTGGTGCTCCAGCTGTGCTTGCTACCTAGCAACTGGAGTGTCATCATGCAGCTTCTGATCTTATGACCCGAAGCTGCCCAGGCCGGGCCCCCCCTACAGACTCAGGTGCTCGGCCAGAAAGCCCCACCTGGCTACCTCCCCCCATGAGAGAGATTTAAGGGGCCTCCAAAAAGGCAATAGCTCCCTAAACTTGTTACAAGGCAGCCTTGCAGAATGGACGGTCTCGGCCCTTGTTCTGTGCCCATCACCGTGGTATCTGAGACACACAGCTCTCAGCTAGACTGTCAAAGCCAATCAGAAAGCAACTGTCACTTCTCTGCAGCGTCCATTCGGCTATTTTGTCCCTGGTGCCCGGCAGACATGTTCTACGTTGTGATCGTCTGGGGAGGGTTTGGGGAGCAACGGTTAAATGACGAACTCTGGTGAACTCTAGCAGCCCGCAGGGTGACCTTATGTAGCCAACAACTTGCTGGACACAGGGAGACCACAGGGAATTCACAGCCAGTCTGCTGCCCACAGACATGTTTCCAAAATGCAAACCTTTTCAGGGAGACTGCAACAGCCACGATGTACTTGCTGATCGAATGAACTAAGCATTATGTGGTGTATCGCACTGCAAGGTTCTCTTTCAAATTATCTTTGGTTGAAGGGGAGAGCGTGGCACTTACAGCACCTTCCTTCTCAGTGTCAAAGTACTGTATGGATAGGGACCAGCCGAGCGTCACAGCACCCGTTATAAGCCTCCATCAGCAGTGATACCCAGGGAAACTGAGGCAGAGTGGTTAAGTGCCTTCCTCAAGAGAACCAATGGCAAAGTGAGGAATTTCATCCAGAAGTCCTGCCTCCTCGCGCCCTGCTTTAAATGCTAGATAACGCTGCCTGCTGGGTCTCGGTCTCCAGTTTGAGTCCCAGAGGCTGCTGTGGAGGTTTTACGATCGAACCCTGAGAGGCCCCACCCTCAGCACAGGTTAGAGCAGTCTCAGGGGCTGCGCTAACGTGTGCCCAGCTGCCCAAGGCCCAAAAAGGTTGTGGTAGCCACCGGAAAGAGCTGGAGGCCAGTGACTAGGTTACTCCTACTTCCCGAAGAATGCCCCCAACATGCATACTGAGACAGAGCCTCTTAGACAGGACCTATCCTGGGGGAAATTATCCAGCCTCCAGAAAGGGGCTACAGCACACCAGTGAAGAGAATGAAGGGCCTGATTCAGCAATTTAATTTCAGGAGTAAATGAGGTAGGGAGTAGAAACAGTGAGAGAATTATACTGGGCATCTCTGCGATCCCATGTTAACAGGCCCACACCGTGCCAGCTTGCTGCTATAGACCCAGGTACACAACAGTGCCAGCTAAAATATGTGAACCTCTTGTTACAAGCCCAGAGTGTGTCTTGAAGCAAGCGAATTCCCCCGAAGGTAGTTTTTCACTGGGATCTGCTGTGAGTCCTGTGGAAAGAAGACTTGGGACTCTTTGTGATGCACCCAACAGCTCTCAAGAGCAGCAGTTCCTCCCAACATCCTTTCCCCTGCTTCTCTGTGGCTGTCAGGTTGCTTTGCACTGCAAACAAATGACATCAGCGTTTATGCCCCAAACTACCAGACACTATTCTGATGCCACAGAACAGGTGTGCAGCCAGGCGATATTCTGAGGTAGGGACCCCGTTATTCAGGAAGTATTTGGAATGCCTGATTCTGAATCCCAGCTCCTTTGTGAATCCCCCAAAGCTTCTCTTTCTTTGACTTCGTAGAGCTATGATCTCCTCTTTCTCCCACTCCCTGGGGGTAAGGGAGGGGACTGCTATCATCAGGATCCTCATTGCCTTCTACCCAGAGGCATAATTACATGTGAGTCCGGATGGGCTGAGGCCCACCCACTCATAAGAAGTCCCATACATTGGGAAGGAAAATGTATTGGAGAGACGCTGCCTGTTTGACTTATTCCCAGAGGTATCTTCTGTAAAGACAAGGGGCGAGATCCCCAGCAGGTGTAAATCAGCATTGATGCCAATAATGCTTTGCTCTGGCTGAGGATTTGGCCCAGGGCTTCCAAAGCCCTAGACCAACAGCACCATGTCAGTGAAATGTTCCTGGAGTTATGTTTCCCAAGGGCCAGAAGTCAAAGTCCAACCCTTCAGTTCATCCCCCTATCCTGAAAGAACCAGACAAACACCACAGCTGGGAGCTTGTGCCCTTAGAATCCAGCTTTGATGGCCTCCGTAAAGTGCCGTGTATATCTCTGGGGTTCTTTCGATACCCACACCACACTGGGTATAAATCAGCTTCAATGCTGATTTATATCAGCTGGGGAACCAGCCCATAACACCTAACCACTCAGATGCACTGAAAAAGCCTTTACCAATCCTTGGCTGGACTCTCAGCTGGTCCAAATGGAAATGACTCCCTTAACTCTGCTGCGCATATTGACACCAACTCAGGATCCCTTTTTCCACAGGAATCCTGACAGGCCAATGAACCATCCGCCAACACTATCGATATTTGAAACGTTGTTTCAAAAGGCAGCGGCCCTCCTCCCCCTTCATGCATTATTAAGATCCCTGTTGATTAATGTATGAAGGACACGCAGTACTTTGCATTGGAAAATGACCTCTTTGCTAACCCACTTAAACATTTGGTTTCAAATTACAGCTGGGGAGGTCAAGGTTGGATATTAGGAAAAACTTTCTCACGAGGAGGGTGGTGAAGCATTGGAATGGGCTATCTAGGGAGGTGGTAGAATCTTCATCTTTGGAGATTTTTAAGGCTCGGTTAGACAAAACTCTGGCTGGGATAATTTAGGGGGAGTGGTCCTGCTTTTTAGCAGGGGGTTGGACTAGATGACCTCGTGAGGTCCCTTCCAACCCTATGATTCTATGATTCTATGATTCTATGATTCTATGTCCCAGTCAAATGTGAAGACAAGAGAAGCAGTGAAGTGAAAAAGAGGCAAGTGTCAGCAGGAAACATCCTCACGTGATGGAGGTGCCGAGATTCATTGGCATGAGTGGGTGAGAGAAGCTCCCTAAGTGAATAGGACGCTCATACAGAGAGGAAGGATGGCCTACGAGTGAGAGAAATAGCCTTGTCCTGGCTGACCCGGCTGCAAGTTCCTGCTTCGCCTCAAACTTCCTGGTGTACGAAACGAGGGTAAGATTTTTAAAGGCAGAGGAGTTAGAAACTAGGTGCTTTTGAAAATCCCACTGGGCACCTGGGCACATCATTAGCCACCAAAATACCTTTAAAAATCACGGCTTTAGTCTCTCTCTGGTTCATTTCCCCATCTGTAATATGAGGATAACAGCACTTTCTCACTCTGCCCGGCAGGGCCGGATTAACCAGCTGGGGTCCCTGGGCTGCAGAGGTGGCCTTTGGCTATGGGGGGCCCTAGGCGAAGGCACATTCCCGGCCCTGCCCCTCCCCCCCACCCCCGCAGCCCCAGCTCACTGCCAGCCCCAGCTCCCCACAACCAACCCCAGACACAGGGGCCAGCTCCTCCGCCTGCTGCCAACCGAGGCAGACACGGCTTTTGGGGCAGGCAAGGGGGCCCCTTACAACTTGGGACCCTAGGTGTGCACCTGCTTCGCCTACCCCAAAAGCTGTCTCTGCTGGGCTGGCCCCCACCTCAGCCCCCCCCCCACCTGGATCCCCCAGTATGGAGGCCTGTTGCTGAGGGGGATGGGGGGGCCCTGGGGACAAAGGGCACTCCCACCCCGGTCCCCGCTCTGGCCAGTCTAGCCCTGGGGGTGGGGACAGGGCTGGCTGGTGTGCGGCGCACCCCCCCGGGCCCTGGAAGGCTGTGCCAGAGAGTTGGAGGCCAGACAGAGAGCCAGCTGGCCCTGCTCCCCAGGCGGTCCAAAAAGGTGCTGGCCCGCCCCACTTAGGTCTAAACAACTGCACTGATTTGTTGTAACAGTCTGACCTGATCCTATGACTTACACTTCCCTGCATTTTCTCCCATTCTCTAAGTTCTCTATCTTCAAGTGTCTGACGAAGTGGGATTTTCTCCCACGAAAGCTCATGCGATAAATAAATTTGTTAGTCTTTAAAAGTGCCACAGGACTCCTTGTTTGTTTTGCTGAACTAGACTAACACGGCTACCCCTCTGGAACTTGGAAAAAAAAAACTGTTTCCCATTAAAAATGCATTTTGCTAGAAAATTTTCAACCAGCCCGAATTGTTACACTTTGGCTGTAGACCTCATCTGAAAGACCTCCCACGCCCCAGGAAACTGGGAAACTTCTAGAACAGGTCCTTGCTTTCTGATTCAATTTGCAATGCACATTTCTACAGTGCCCGTCGCTGCTCAGAGTGACACAAAACCCTTTCCATGGGTCCTTCCCTTTTTGTGTTACGCAAGTTTCGAGGCATTATTTAGGTTGTAAGCTCAGGGACTGCTCTGTGTTTGCATGACACTTGTCAGTTAGCACCGTGGCCTCCTAAAAACCATAATGAACGGGCAACTCTAAATTTCAGCCCTCTTTTCCATGACTGATTATTTAAAATGTAGTGGTACTAATCCCACCTTGATTTAACCCCCCCGGAGCAACACTCCACCTTCTTGGAAGGGAAGGTTTAAATTTGGAATTGTTGGTTTTAACAGATGATACAACTGAAGATAAATCTAATTTAGTCAGGAAATGTCTTTGGCTTCACAGCTATACGCATCCCCGCCTTTTGTAGTAAAACTTAAATGATCGGGTCTCTAGAGTTATTCCAGTAAGTCCTCAGTGGTCTTTATTTTTAAATCTGTGCAATGTTTGCTTGAATAGCAGGGCCTGGTTTGTGATGACAGCAGTGGAATCCGGGCTTCGGAGTGGGGAGATCTTAAAAACAAATCTAAGAGCAAAAAGAAAATGCCAGACTGTGCCATGCTTCAGAAAGGTTAGGTGGTAAATACGATTAGCTTTTAGATGCTGCGGGGAGTTGGACTAAGAGTGAAAAAGGGCCCAGAACCAACAACAGCTAAAATAATAATGAGGCTCTGTTCTGCTAATCTGATGTTCTCCAAGAACTTTGTGGGCATTAATCAGTCCTCATGCCAATGGGATAGGTAGGCATCTTTATCTCCGTTCTTCAGATGAACATACTGAGGCACAGAGAGATTAAGGGATTGGCACAAAGATGGATACTGCCAGCAAGCAACCTCAGGACTTCTAGTGAGTCTCAGCCGTGACTCAGATCGGGGTAGCTTTTGTTTATCCACGGTTTCCTCTAGAACAGAGATAAGAGCGTGCCCATAATGCAGACTGCAGAACTGTCCCTGCTCTAACGAGAGTCTCAACTGCTTTCTATAAAGCCGAACAACAACATCAATCTCCTAGAAACTTGGCTTCCAAGGTCCTGCTTATCTTTCTGACAGCAACGCTCGGTGAAGCCTCAGTACCTAGCGCTTAATAAATCACACTGGAATCCTTAGACGACGTTCACCCACGAGCCGTAGAGAGAGAAGGAAATTAGAGATGACCTGTGTGGCTTTGACAGGGTATGATTCTTCCCCTCCATTTATAATTTATTTGAAACGATGCCTGCGAGAACTAAAGAGGGTTTGAATTCCGCCAGCGCTCAAAGGCGAGGGGATTTAGGGACAGAAATGCACATACAGACGGCAGCAAACCCAAGAAACCAGCGCTCCGTGTAACAGCAGCCTGCCCATGGGGTCTCTTCAGACAATGCCAGGGTTCTGATGTCATGTTTCTAGCTCGTGTTTCATTGGCTGACTGTGCTGACCATCGCTCAGTATTGCACAAAGACGTCCTGCTCGGGTTGTTGAGTTGAGCTTCTTCGTCAAGCCACTTTGGGTCTTTTAATTTATCATCAATCCAGATGCAGACAGGAACATTTACTGAGCTGGGAGGGAGGAGTCACTGTTGTACGGTCTCTGTCTCTGATGGGATGGACTCATGCCAGTCGGGACAGGTAGCTATTATGTGCCAGAGACAGAGGACTCAGCTGAACCAGAGGGCTCTTCCATAGTCATATACCAAGTGGACCCCAGGGGAAGTGGCGTGGGAAATGAAAAAATAATGGCAAGATTACAACAGGAAGATTCTTGTACTAGTCTTTACAGATCTACATTCTTACTAGTAAAGTGGAACAGCAATGTCAGCTGTAGGAGGGGGCACTAACCACTGTCCCTGTAGTCTTGAATAGAGAGATGGGGCACAATATATGAACCTTCCTTCACTTTATATATATGTTTATCTTACATGAACAAACCGGCTGGAATTCATTTTAGTCTGGATGTGGAAGGTTGAATCTAATTCAGTTGCCCAAAGGAAGGGGAGGGGAAAAGCTTCTGTATGACTCATAGCTTATGGACCTTTTGACTTGAGTGACACGAAGGGCCCTGGAATTATCCACAGCTGAACTGTCAGCCAATCACTGAATGAGCAAAGTGCACAGTAAAGTGGGATCAGTCCATTCCTCGCTGGACACGCACGGAGCTGAGATGAGAGACACCCTAGCAGTGGATCTGGCAGGGGAGAAGAGGCTGTCTGCTGGTGAAGTGATGCTCTAAGCCTGTGGCTTTCAATCTTTCCAGACTAGTGTACCCCTTTCAGGAGTCTGATCTGTCTTGTGTGCCCCTTATAAACTACTTGCCTACAAAAATCAGACCTAAAAAAGCAGATTATTGAAATAATAGCACATGACTGAAAAATCATTTACTTTCTCATTTTTGCCACATAATTATAACAAAAAATCCCTTGGACTATAAGAACCGTACTCACTTTTCAGTGTCAGAGAGCTGTACAAACAAGTTGTCTGTATGAAATTTTGCATTGTGTTGACTTTGCTAGTGCTTTCTGTGGAGCCTGCTGTAAAACTAGGCAAATATCTAGCTGAGTTGATGAACCCCTTGGAAGACTTCTGAGTAGCCCCAGGGGTGGGCATAACTCTGGTTGAGAATCACTGCTTTAGACAAGCACCTGATGAAGTCAGAGCCTGACAAAGGTGGGTCCACCTCATTTTCTTATCACATTCCCATCATCTACCATGTAATTTCCTTCCTCCACTGGGGATGGCATCTAATGGGCATGCTCACCAGACAAAACCTTAATAATGTGAAGGGCCACATCTGGTCCTTGGATGTGTGCACTTGGATCTCACCGAGATCCATGGAGCTATATGCCATGCACTAGCCCAGCGCAGAATCTGACCCAGAACATCAGCAAATCCATGATTAAATCACAACTCATTTCATGTCAGGCCTGACGTGATTTTATGGGAGGCAGCATAGATTGGAGGGACTGGGTCAGATGTCGGAAACGCTCGGGTCTATTCCTGGTTCTGCCACTGACCTTGGATAAGTCGCTTCTCTCTCTGTGCCTCAGTTTCCTCTGCCCCTTTTGTCTCAGGAACTCTATGAATTCTTTGGGGTAAGGACTGTCTCTCACTAGATGTTTGTACAGTGCCTGGCACACTGGGGTCCCAATCTCAGCTAGCCTTTCCAGGTGCTACTGTAATACAAGCAATAAAGAGTAATGGATCTGAAAGGCAACCATAGATGAAAGGCAGGGGGATTAAATTCCTGCAATCCCATTTCTGACAATGCTTGCTTTGGAATAAGAGATATTCTAGGCTCAGATGCTTGTCTCGTACGCATGCATCCCAGTGGAAAGCCCTGATCACACAGGTGAGAATGCTCAGGTATAGAGAATAGAATTTGGCTTTTCACGTGCTCAGAAAAGTCAAAACCCTTCCTGTCTGCTTTTGACAGACCTATAATTTTAAAAATGTTCCAACAAGCTCTTGATAAAAATAACAACACTTTGTCTGACTATAGTTCCATTTATCTCAGAAGTGGGGCTCAAACACTCTACAGCCTCAAAGCATACCTGAACAGGTAGGTAAGTTTTAGGACTGTCCTGCCAGCAGGTAATCTGAAATGCAATGAAATGGAGTAATTTATCACAGCCACAGAGGGAGACAGTGGCAGAGTCAAGAACAGAATTCAGGAGTCCTGATACCCACAGTCTAACCATGAAAGCTAAATTTTTACCCCCTGGGGCTCAAACCTGAAAAATTAAGTGGACATCTCAATCTAGATTGAGGCTGAAATATTCAAAGTGGTCTAAGACAGATGGGTGCCAACCCTCCTTAGGTGCTTTGGAAAATCCTAGATTTAGGCACCTAAAGGAAGGAGGTCCTAACTTGGCTAACCAAGAATAGAAGAATTCAAAAGTGGCCACTTTTAAAAATTTGGCTGTAAATGCCAGGGCTGGGTGCTATGAAAATCCCACTCTAAATGACATAAGAAGCACAAGTTCCATTGATGTTCTTTATGGCATGTGCTCCTAAGGGCTTGTCTATAGGAACACTTGGTTTGCGGCAAGCTGAGGTGTAAATCTCACAAAGTGTCCGTGTGTCTCCTGCTGCTCTCTTTGATCCACCCTGCTTTGAAATGGGGTAGATTAGAGCACGTGAGGGAACTTTTAATGTGAAGCAGCAATGTCTACCAGACACATAGTAAGTGCAGGCTGGAGGCATAGCCAGAATTGATTTTTTCGGCAGGTTCTGTGGTTGACACAGATAGGCACAAGCCTTGTGTCACAAGTGAAACAGCTGTGCTAGCTATGCTAATAGGAATGCAGAATGAATTTCTGAAAATTTGATTGGGTGGGTTTGTTTTCAAAGTGGGTGGGCCATGGCCCACCCAGGCCCACCCATACCTATACCACTGATAGCTTTACACCGCATCTTGCTGTGAACTAAGTGTTTCTAGAGATAAACCTTTTTGTCATTTAGCTGCATTTGAAAACCCTACCCATGGCAGCGGTTGAGCACATACAGCGTTTTCCTCCCTCCCCCCTCACTTTTTGTATTCATGGTGATGTGTCTCTGCAGACACTACAATGGAGAATGGAGAAGTGTACTCCCAAGCCCAGCATTGTCACATGGAATCCGACTCGCCACAATGGCTTTCTTTCCCCTCCATCCAACCTTGCACAATGTGATGCTATTCATGAGATGGTTCTGGGAGTTCCAAGACCTTCTTGAGTTGTGAAAGAGCCTTTGAGTGAGTGACGTGCTCTTCTGTCAGAAGCTCCAAAGCACTAGCCTCTTTAAGCTTCCTCCGCCTTATACAAAGTAAAAACAACAAGGAAGATATTTTGGCTCTTTGATTTCTTTTCCTTACGTGCATTAAAATTCCCTGCAATTGTTGCATCACTGGTTTCAAAATGTGCGGTTGCTTTGGATGGAATATTGATATTTACTGGTACAGCTCTCTTAGCTGCATGAAACTGGAATACAGTAAATTGCTTCCATTATCTAATTACATCCTCTGATTAGAGATGCATTTAAAAGCAGTTGCACATCACTGTAAGAGACAAGCATAAAAATTTATACCGAAGAGCAGTCATTTTCTCAGATCTGATCCTCTCATTCAATCCACAGCCCTGCCTGTGCCGCTGGCGATCTCTGCTTGCAAAGCAGAAGGCAAACATCCTAATTAGACATATTTTCACCTGCTCTCAGAGCACTTTGCAAATATTAATCAGGCCCCACTACACCGCTGGAAGGCACATTCACACTGCTACAGGCAAATCCGAGTCACAGGAAGGTTATGAGTTTACCAAAGTCACATTACCAAAGTCATTGGGAACTCACTTCTCAAAGATGGTGAATCCCATTAAAATTCCTTCTTTCAAACATACTTCTTCCAAATAAACAGCTCTGTTTAACACATATAGGATCTTAGGGCATTGCTCGACAATTTCAAAGCCGTACTCTACCTAGTCAAGAAAGTAGTTCGAATTAACATGGCCACATTGGCTAGTACCACACTAGTTAGTTCGAATTAACCCTTTGTTTGAATACCCTATTCGAACTTCTTAGTTCAAATTAAGGAAGCCCTTAATTACTACTAACTAAAGCCTAGTGTAGCCATGGCTTTAGTTAGTTCGAATTAAGCCTCCTTAATTCGAACTAACTTGCCAGTGTAGACATAGCCATAGAGACTGTGGCATTCCTCTGCCATTCACAGAATCATAGAATCATACAATAATAGGGTTGGAAGGGACCTCACGAGGTCATCTCGTCCAACCCCCTGCTAAAAAGCAGGACCATTCCCGTAAATCACCCCAACCAGGGTTTTGTCTAACCGAGCCTTAAAAATCTCCAAAGATGGAGATTCTACCACCTCCCTAGATAGCCCATTCCAATGCTTCACCACCCTCCTAGTGAGAACGTTTTTCCTAATATCCAACCTTGACCTCCCCAGCTGTAATTTGAAACCATTGCTCCTTGTTCTGTCCTCTGTTACCCTCGAGAACAGCCTAGCTCCCTCCTCTTTGGAGCAACCCTTCAAGTAGTTGAAGGTTGCTATCAAATCTCCCCTCAGTCTTCTCTTCTGTAGACTAAATAAGCCTAGTTCCTTCAGTCTCCCCTCATGAGTCATGTGCCCCAGCCCCCTAATCATTTTTGTTGTCCTCCGCTGGACTCTTTCTAATTTGTCCACATCCTTTCTGTAGCGGGGAGCCCAAAACTGGACACAGTATTCCAGATGCGGCCTGACCAGTGTCGAATAGAGGGGAATTATCACATCCCTCGATCTGCTGGCAATACTCCTACTGATGCAGCCTAATATGCCATTGGCCTTTTTGGCAACAAGGGCACACTGTTGGCTCATATCCAGCTTCCCGTCCTCCATAACCCCCTGGTCCTTTTCTACAGCGCTGCTACTTAGCCGATCGGTCCCCAGCCTGTAGCGGTGCATGGGATTTTTCCGTCCTAAGTGCAGGACTTTGCACTTGTCTTTGTTGAACCTCATGAGGTTTCTTTCGGCCAGTGTTCCAATTTGTCCAAGTCTCCCTGGATCCTGTCCCTGCCCTCCAGAGTATCTACCATTCCCCCCAACTTGGTGTCATCTGCAAACTTACTAAGCACACAGTCTATTCCATCATCAAGATAATTAATGAAGATGTTGAATAGAACCGGCCCCAGGACCGAACCCTGGGGCACTCCACTCATTACCGGTTGCCAACCAGACATCGAGCCATTGATTCCTACCCGCTGAGCCCGTTGATCTAGCCAGTTTTCGATCCACCTTACGGTCCACTCGTCCAACCCATACTTCCTTAACTTGCCGACGAGAATGCTGTGGGAAACCGTATCAAAAGCCTTGCTAAAGTCAAGGTATATCACGTCAACGGCTCTTCCCGCATCCACAAATCCAGTCATCTCATCATAGAAGGAAATCAGGTTGGTCAGGCACGATTTGCCCTTGATGAATCCATGTTGACTGTTCCTGATCACTCTATTTTCCTCCAAGTGTTTCAGGATGGATTCCTTGAGGACCTGCTCCATGATTTTCCCAGGGATTGAGGTGAGGCTGACCGGTGTGTAGTTCCCCGGATCCTCCTTTTTCTCTTTCTTAAAGATAGGTACTATATTTGCCTTTTTCCAATCCTCCAGGACCAGCCCCGTTCGCCACGAATTCTCAAAGATAATGGCCAGCGGCTCTGCAATCACTTCCCCCTACTCCCTCTGCACCCTTGGCCCCATGGACTTGTGCACATCCAATTTCATTAAGTGTTCCCTAACCTGACTTTCCATCACCGAGGGCCGCTCTTCTCTCCATTCCGCATTACCCCATGTAGTAGCCTGGGAGCTGGCCCTCCCTGTGAAGACTGAAGTAAAAAAAATATTGAGAACTTCAGCCTTTTCCGCATCATCCTCCACGAGGATGCCTGCCCCATTCAGTAAGGGACCTACACCACCTCCTTTTCTTGTTGCTGATATACTTATAGAACCCCTTTCTGGGGAATATTCTGGGGAATATCGCCAATTACTCAAAAGTCCTTCTCCTACATGGCAGCCCTGACGACCCATTTCAAATCAACATTTCTTTGACGCTCAGAGGCAGTTGTGGCGGGGGGCTAGATAAGAAGGGACAGCATTGGCAGCTTGCCACAGCCAAAGAGGCTTTGACTTTCAAACATGTAGATCTCTTGTATTTGCTTTCTCCACATTTGAAATAAACTAGAGTTTGTTGAAGTAGACTCGGGTTCAAGCTGCAAAAATAAAACCCTGACTTGGATTGCAAACATCCTAAGGTTCAGAGCGCTCAGCATGGGCACAAGTCCCCAGTACCAGCGCCCTGAGTCCCGTGGGCAGCACAGACTCATTGAGCCTGCAAATGCCCTGAGCTCCCCAACATCCAGCCCCAACCCCAGCTGGGCTGTCAGCAGCAGCAGCCCAATCCGGCTGCGACCCCGGCTGGGGCTGGATCTGGGGCCGTTGGATCTGGCCCTGGCCAGAGACCTGGGGCTTCTAGTGGTGGCAGCAGGAGCCAGATCTGGCCTTGGCCCCTGGCAGGGGAACTGGGGCAGGATCAGGGCAAGGAGTAGGGCCAGTGTGGGTGGTGGCCCTGGGTCTGGCCCCCCAGCGTTCTTTGGGGCTAGCGCCGCCCCGGCGCTCAGATCTAGGATTACATTGGAGCTGCCAAATTGGATCAAACCCAACTTCCTTGAGTCCAGGATCCTACCTCTGACACAAGCCAGCCTCAGGTGTTTCTCCACAAAACCCCGTAATGGACAAT
Organism: Pelusios castaneus; assembly: GCA_007922175.1. NCBI lineage: Eukaryota > Metazoa > Chordata > Testudines > Pelomedusidae > Pelusios > Pelusios castaneus. Next base: position 3,642,699 of record ML685818.1, read on the forward strand.
GGTGGAGTACCCTGCCCATGGGGGAAGCTTCATCCTAATCCCAGAGAATGATTCACTCATACATACCCTGAAACATGAATTTTTATATCCCTTCCAACTACTTAAATCAATCTAACGTACTTGTGGCCAATGCATTAGATTGGTTTAAATACCATTGGCTACGTCTACACTGGCAAGTGAGTTCGAATTAAGGAGGCGTAATTCGAACTAACTAAAGCCATGGCTACACTAGGCTTTAGTTAGTTCGAATTAAGGGCTTCCTTAATTCGAACTAATAAGTTCGAATAGGGTATTCGAACTAAGGGGTTAATTCGAACTAACTAGTTTGAATTAACCAATGTGGCCATGTTAATTCGAACTAATTTCTTACTAACTAAGGGGTTAATTCGAATGAACTAATTCGAACTAATTTTAGCAAGTGTAGACATAGCCATAAAGCATACACCTCTTTTCTTTATTGTTTTATAGTATAGTATAATATAAGTATAATAGTATAATATTTACTATTATAAATAGGATATTCTTCTATCCATATAAATGTGCAATCCCTTTAGAGGTAGGTTTTGCTGGTACCAGAATCGCAGGATTAGGCATCCATATTCTGCTCCTGGCTACACTGGTGTAAATCTGAAGTGATTCTATTGTGTTCTGCCTTTCTGCTGGTGTAAGTAAAAGGAGAATCAGCTCCGTGGTCTTCATTTACACCCTCCCTGCATGGTTCTGACAGGAACTTGGGACCATCTAAGACCAGTCATTTGGTAGATTCCCCTCTTCTTCCTTTGGACAGCCAGCCAGACAGGGGCGGCTTTTGGGGTAGGTGAAGCAAGCGCAAGCCTAGGGCCCCAAGCAGTAAGGGGCTCCGTCGCCTGCTTTGTCTATCCCAAAAACTGCCTCTGCCTCGGTTGGCAGTAGGAGGAGGAGCTGGCTGAGGGGGACAGGGTCACATGGGGGGGAGCTGGGGTTGGAGGGGAGGGCAGGGTGGTGAGGGGGAACCGGGGGAAGGGGGAGCAGGGCCACAGGGGGAGGGTATGGGCCTATAAGGGGCCCTTGTGGGCCTATAGGGGGCTCCACAATGGGCCTTCACCTGGGGCCCCCAATAGCGAAAGGCTGCCTCTGCAGCCAGATACAATCACGTAAGGGGGAAGGATGTTAGTTATGCTTTGGATCAATGCATCTACCTGTAATATGAGGAAGAGAAGGGGTTCGGAAAGGGGGCAGCCTCAGGAACTGACCGTGATGCCTTCACTGTAAAGTCAGACTCCCCCACAGCGGAGCTGTCTAGTATATCCAGCTGCCTGTTTATTTTTGGGAAGAGCTTCCCGCCTCCACTCCTTTTCGTGCTGCAGGAAATCTTTTCTTGGACATATTAAAAAAAAGACCCCAAACTCTCATTTCCTGGAGTCTTCCTCTCTGTATTGTGTCTTTTGATGGATCAAGTCAGCAGTTTTCACTCTCTCTCTCCTTACAAAGAGACAGAGCTCTCTTCTGCTGCTAACTGAGCACCACACTGAGTTCGTGTGTGTGCGTGTGTGTAGGTCAGTCCAATCACAAGTTCCGGAGCAGAACACAAATATCCTTTTTGTATCCCCTCACTCCACCCTGCTTGCCCCGGCAGATGCTGTAAACATTGCAGAGCCAGAGAACAGGCTGATATAGAAGTGATGCAGCACTAGCTCATCTGTTCAATGTCAGCTTGATGAAAACATTCCCTTCCCGCTGCTTGGGCCCTCTTGCTGCAGCAGCGAAGCATCCCCCCATTGTCTTCGTGGCAAATACAGCTGTGGGGCACTTTTAAGAGTGACGTGAGGCCCTGGCCTTCCTGCAGGTGCTCCCTGCGTTAGCTCCAGGTGGTGCTATTGCAGAGTGAGTCCCACACACAGCGCTCTCTCTTCTGGAGGCTTTTGATGTTTGAATTTGCTGCCATTGGAAATCTCGCTGAGAGTCATGCAGACTGAGAGACCAGGTCTGCTCTTGCTCTGGGGCAGATGTCAGCAACCCCCGGCACGTGTGCCAAACGTGGCACGCAGGCTCCCCTGCTGGCCCTGCCCCCCAGTGCGGCCTGGCGCCAGAAGAGCCGTGTGCCGCGGCTCCAGGCTGCCACTCACTGCGCTTCCCCACTGGGGAGTGGGACCAGCAGGGAAAAAGAAGCTGCGGTACAGGGCTCCTGGCCCCTGCTGGCCCCGCCCCCTCTAGGGTCGGCACCGCCTGGAGCCACTGCTGCTGGGGGGAGCTGGCCCTCTGGCCCCAGGAACTGGAGGCCGTCCCCCCATGGGAGCTGGCCCCAGCCGGGAACCGGTGGCTGCCCGGCCGCAGGTGCCGGCCCTGGCTGGCCGGGAACCCGAGGCCTGGCCTGGCTCCCGGCACCTGCTGAGGGTGCGGTGAGTGGGGCTGCCACAGGGGCCGGCAAAGGTTGCCAATCTTTGCTCTAGGGAAACAACACAGGTGCTTTCTGTCCTGGGTTCAAGCTTCTGGTCCTCCTTTTCAGCCCCGCACACTACTTCTGCCAGCGTCTACCTCCTTTTGTGTGAGCAAAACAGGCCTTTGCTTGCATTGGCAGTCACGCAGGTACTACAATGTATTGGCTAGTTTAAGCGATGATTGTTCTTCCTTTTAACAAGCAGGCTACCCAAGGAAACCTAACAACAACGCACAGGCAAGACGTTTTTTAAGCTCGGCCTTGACCACTGAAATCAGAAGGCTCTCCATTGACGGCAGTGAGCTTTGTGTCAGCTTCTCACTGCACAACCAGACAACCCGTGGTCTTCTCTCTGGCCTTACATATGCTCCAGCCCTCCAGCAGGAAACATCACATTTTCTTTCTATATGAAGACAAGTGATCCGGCGACTGGGAGCCGAGAGGAAGCGTTTCCCCTTCCTGTCAGGATGTTTGCCCTTATGGCTGCTCTCTTTGACTAGCTTGTCAGGAGCGATGGCCAATACAGAAGTGTTCCACCCAGGGCTTTGCAACAGCACATACAGAGACTGTCCTGCTTCTGCAGAGAGTCTGAACAGCCCTAAACAGATGGTGTGAATCATTTGGCCCTTGAAGATCTCAGCATCAAACAGAGCCGAAGTCAGGACCAGGAATTGAGTAACTGAAGGGAGCCTGTAACAAGTAGGTCTCACTTGCTGACTAACAGGGCAGATGCAACTTATTAGCTGTAATTACTAATAAAGCACAGATCATGCAGTGAGATACATGTGGGTGGACCTTTACAGCTCTGTGAAATCCCCGAGAGTGGCTGAAATCAACTGGACTCAGTGTGGGTCCCATCACAAGATCAGGGTCAAAGTTCACCACCGAGCAGAAAAGCAACATCTGGGTTTTTTACTTCTTTTAACATTCTCCGCAGTGAACTGAGCATGGTCCCACACTGGCAACCCTTAACACCAGAGCCCTCTACTTACGACAAAACCCACAACTGGATTCATTCCCAGCTCTGCTACAAATAAGCTGGGTGCTACTGAAAAGAGCTCTGAGTGGCTGGGGAAACACAGCATCTGTAAATGTAAATATTACCCCGGCGGGGTGAGGGGGAGAGAGAGCAAGAAATGACACAGAAAAGCAAACTGTATCCCCCAGAGTGTATCTAAGATTTAGGGATTATAATTTTGTATTTATATAGGACTTTTCATTGTGAATTCCAACTCTCTTCACAGACCACTTCACTAACAGTTGAAATGCTGCCATGGCAGGTGTGGAACATACCAGCTTTTTAACAGTGCACAATAACACTGAACCATTTAGGATAAGAACTGAAGAGCACTAGTCTGTCTGAATGAGACCAGAGGGCTGAATTGTCTACGCTGAAATTTGGTCAGGAGCCCAGATTTAACACCCCATGTGAAAAGTAACATTGAGATCTGTAATGTTGTGGAGCGGTTTTACCCATTACCTGAAAAACAGCTCCTCCATGTACTCTGAGCAAGAACATCACGCTTGGAGCATCAGGAGGCGCATTGCTTACTGGACACCGGCAGCACATTCTGCAGTCTTGGGTTTTGCTTACAAGGCTTAATAACATGGATGCTGAACAAGTAGCTCTACTGGAAATTCCAGGGGGCTGCATTAGAAATAACTCTTGGACTGGTCTCTGTTCATTTCTACAAGTCTCTAGTTGGTTTGTACTGGTCTGTTGAAGGATAAGTGGTCCCAGGAAACAGTAGACCCTAGTGCTTTTTAAAAAAAAAACGAGTTGCCAAATAGAACCAGTAATAGTCAGATTAGGAATAATTTCCAGCTAGGCTTTCCAGTTGGAAGTATTTATTCAAGCAGTTAAAATTCTGCCAGAGAAAACACTGGCCATCGGACACAGAGTTCCAACACGGCTTCAGTCCCTGAGTTGCCACCACATGCTGCACACGCAGATTCCTTAGTGCAGTGGTTTTCAAACTTAGGGTCGGGCAGGGCCGTCCCTGGGGGGGGCGAATGGGGCGATCGCCCCGGGCCCCGCGGGTACGTGGGCCCTGTGCTGTCCCGCTCCCAGCGGGGCAATGTGGAGTCCGCGCACGCCGCAGCCCCTCCTCCCACAGCCACCCCGCTGCCTTCAGCAGCGAGCCGTGAGACAGCGGGGCGGGGTAGGCCGGGAGGGCTGTGCCCGGCCCCTGGACCGGCCCTTCCCGCCCCCAGGGCGGAGCAGGCAGGCCCAGGGGCTGTCTCCTTAGGGGGCGGAGCGGGCCAGCCGGCCCGCCACACTCCCCTCCAGCATGGGGTTGGGGGCCCCGCTTTGGCCAATTGGCCCTGGAGCCCTGCTCCCCCTACGGGATGGCCCTGGGGTCGGGACCCAGTACTGGGTTGCAGAACCTCAGGCACTGGGCTGTGGCACCCCTTGCTGCCGCCGCCAAATGACTGGAAAGCATCACATAAGTGATGGGTCGTGGGCATAAATGATTTCTTTCAACTGGGTCCTGAGAAAAAAAAGTTTGAAAACCATTGCCTTAGGGTGCAGATTTGATGGCCATTCACCGTAGATTTCCAGTCATTTCCAACTAGTCTTTATAATAACAGAAAGAAACACAGTGTGTCCCATGCTGAGCTCACTCACAGCAATGTAAATCAGGAGTAACTCTTCTGACTTGAGTGGAGTTACACCAGTGTAAAACGAGGTAAGGGAAAAGAGGATCAAGCCCGACAAGTGAATTACGAGGGACTTTGAATCCTGTAAACGCAAATTGAGACGTATAAAAAGGGTGCAGAGGGGAGGGGAAAACATGCAGCTACTCAGCCAATAGCTGTTGATCTTGGCAAAAGGGAAGTTCTGACACTGGGGTGGGTAGGAAAGTATATAGGCTATGTCTACACTTAAACCACTACAGCAACACAGCTGCAATGCTGAACCTGGACTGCTGTTGCGCTCCAGTGTAGACATGGGAGGTGTTTTCCTGTCACTGTAGGTAATCCACCTCCCCGAGACAAAGAAGCTAGATTAATTCTTCTGTCGACTGACGCTGTCTACACCAGAGCATAAGTCAGCTTAACTATGTCTCTCAGGACCTGGATTTTTCACATCCCAAGAGATAAAGCAATGCTGATGTAACTAGATTCCAGATGGATGGCATCCTGGGAACCTGCCGTTTTATAGGTCTGGGAGGGCCAGTGGGGTAAGAGCAGAGGGACAGGAGGAGAGTTTCTATAAACCGAGAAGTGGGTTGGCATTCATGTTCGTAGCAGGTCCTTCCCAGCTCAGCCTTCTTGACATTGGGAACCTTCCCACATGGCCGGCTTGTGGTCTCTAGGCAACCCAGAACCCAACAGCTGGCTCGGTAATTGCCAAGACTATTTGGATCTGAAGCTTTTTTGGGCAGGGAGTCCCTCTTATCTGACAAAGTGGGTTGCAGCCCACGAAAGCTCGTGCCCGAAGAAATTTATTAATCTTTAAGGTGCCAAAGGACTTTGGTTGTTTTTCCTCTTCTCACAGAGTCGTTGATTCAGTGGGCTGGCGGCCATAAAGAACTACCAGATCTAGTCTGGCTACCTGTAGGTTCAGCTTTTGGCACAATGGGGCCCTGACCTAAGTGGGTGTTCCTGAATACAAAAATTTAATAAGAAGGATGAAGCAGGCAGCAGCACTCATTTTCCAGCCACTCATTAAGCTAAGATTGGCTGCATCATGGCAGACATCCCAGTAAAATGGCCTCCCCAATTTACATGCTGAGTAAAATGGGAAACTACAGCAGAATGACTCTGGGACTTCACTCGCTTCCTCTCCTCTCTGAAAAGCACAGAGAGCAGTGGCATAGCAGAGAAAGTAGAAGCATTCCTTGACAACAATCTGATTTCATTCCCCTTTCAGCACGCTCTCCCACCCCCCCAGCTCTTTGGCTTTGCTGGAGACAGATCCATTAGGCATGACGGCTTGATGGATCAATACGAGCGTTGAGATGAAGATGCTATCTGTAGGCAGGGACTGTCTGCCTAAATTCTCAGTGGAGAAGGGAAGGGTTGGCTTGCTCCTGGATGCAAAGTTGCAGTGGTTAGACTCTGCCTGGAAAATGAAGCAGAGCTTCGTTGCTGCTACACAGAAATATTCCCTTCGGGCTGCAGGTGACCATGTCACATGCAGGACACTGGAGCGTGGCAACCTGCTTTGGAGATTCTTCCCTGGGAAGACTCCAGCAAGAGACAAAAATGTTGTAGAGGCACACAGGTTCAAAAGTTGCTCCAGTCCAGTGGCTGCATTCCTGGGAGACTGGCGCTTGACCTGCAGAGCTGTTTCTCAGTGGATGGGTCACAAACCCCAGAGGTAATGAGCAGCAATGGAGCATTGAAAATGTTATTGCCCTCTGAAGAGAGAAAATCTGACTCCCCCGCTCTCCGCACAGCCTTACCCTTCAAGGACAAAGTGTTCTCTGCCACCCTCTTGAAACACGCACACAAATAAATTACATAGGCTTAGCATTGTTAGCGTTACTCTTACTTTTACAGCAAATGTAAGGGTGAGGGGGTCGTGGCAACTTCTGACTTTGAATGAGGGGTGGCCAACATGCAAAGGCTGAGAAATACCACTCTATTACCCTTACGGCCCAGAATACTTTCAACTCCCCCCCCTTGTCTCTGCCACCAGCCCTGACTCTCTGTGCTTGCATGCTGCCAACTTCACTCTGGTGCTTCCATGCCCCCACCTTCAGCACCTTACACCTCTCAAGGAGGAATGGGCACACCAGCAGTGAAGACTGGAAACAGAACTGGTTGAAATTCGGAATTTCTGTACCACAGCAAATTCTGATTTTTCAAAATTTGCTTCCATATTCAAACATTCCAAGGCCAGAAGGTACCATTGTGATCATCTAGTCTGACCTCTGCATAATACAAGCCATAGACCTTCCCTAAAATAATTCCTGTTTCAACTAGAAATCGAATTGGGATGAAAATTTGAAATATTCTGCAAAACAGTCCAGAAATATTTTGTTTCTTCCCAAAACATTTTGTTTGGACTATTATATATTCTAAAAATGATCATTTATAATATACCAAGTCAAAATGATGACACCAAAACAAAATGGTTTTGCTAACTTCCCGTGTAAACTTTGATAAAATGAACATGTTTCTGCAAAAAGTTGCAGCAGCCTCTTCCAATGGAAAAAGCTGCTCCATTGGAAAATTTTTGACCAGCTGCTAGCTGTGAGATAAAGAGATTTCCCACAAGGCAGTAGGGGCAACATGGGCTAGGTTAGGATTGGCTCTGACCAAGGATTAGAACCCCCCTTTCCTGCACAATGCCAGCGTCTAAATCCCGGAAAGAGATTAGGTATGTGGTGGAAAGGGGAATCATTGCTTTGCCTTTGAAATACAGCCACCTCTTCCCACCATTGCTAGCTCCCACACAGCCCCACTACTGCAGCTCCCGCCCTGGGGTAAACAGGCTCCAGGTGGCTGCTGGTGTTTAAAACATCCTGACATATGTCCCTGCTCTGGCCCAAATTAAATGGCATGGTGTGAAGTTTAATGGTGGCCTGGGAGACCCACCTATTCTAGTGCTGTTGCAACCACAAGTGGTGCTGTAATGGCATTAGCGACAATGGGGAATACTTGCTGAAAAAGCCAAGTCTAGACACATTCACAGCGTGGTTGATATCTTTAAAAGTACTTTGCACATGTTAAATTACAGTATTGCCAACCATAAGCACTTAACACTTCTGACTCTGGCCCCAAAACATCATGAGATTGGCTCAAAAATATCAAGTTTTATAAAAAAATTATATTTTGGTTTTTTTTAGTTGCCTTCTGGCATTGAAGCCTCCAAGATTCATGCTTTCAATCTTTTCTTTGTAGTCATGAGGACTAGAAACTATCTTTTATTTTAAAATGAAAGCTGAGAGTCTCACATGATCACATGACTCCAGGAACTGGGGCTTTAAGAACAAAATGGTGTATCATGCAAATTAGCAACATTGTAAACCTTCAGTACCTTTTCCTGTCACATCCAGAGGTGGCTACCTTTGAATTTGAAGTGTTTTTGTCAAGTTTATTGAGATAAAAGGTCCATAAAGATGAAAATCACCATCACCAATGGAAATTTGTCTTGTAATCTGTAACATTCTCTTCCTTTAAGACTGCAGTGGAGAACACAAACCAAGAAGCCCAAAGCAACATAGCGACACTTCAGGGAACTTCACTGCTCTAAATGAATTGGACAATGCATGGTCCTCAACAACCTGCGTGTATATGCAAATTACACTGTCACCCAACTAAACATTTTGTTGCCTTAGCCAACCACCTGCCCATCCCATGAGACATAACCAGCCCCTGAGACACAACAGTCTGGATAAAGACCAGATTTTGCTCTGTTACACTGGCATAAGAGACAATAACTCTATTGACCTCAGTGGAGTTATTCAAGATTTATAGTTCAGTCAAGAAGCTAGAGAGCTTCAATACAGCACCCAACACAGACCAAGCTGTGAGCCTGCTCCTGGGAAATGCTGAGGACTATAAACTCAGCTTCTCTTGTGCCCAAATAATGCAGCGCCGTAACTGACTGCAGATCTATACCTAAGTGTCCTCCATGCTGTAAGGCTGCTTGTCACTTGAAGTATTATAATTGACCTGCATGAACCAACAACGTAACTCAGCGCACAGGACAAGGAACAACGTAACTCAGCGCACAGGACAAGGAACAATGTAACTCAGCGCACAGGACAAGGAACGACGTAACTCAGGGCACAGGACAAGGAACGACGTAACTCAGCGCACAGGACAAGGAACAACATAACTCAGCGCACAGGACAAGGAACGACGTAACTCAGGGCACAGGACAAGGAACGACGTAACTCAGGGCACAGGACAAGGAACGACGTAACTCAACGCACAGGACAAGGAACAATGTAACTCAGCGCACAGGACAAGGAACAACATAACTCAGAGCAACAGAAGAAGGAAACATGGGTAAATAGAAGGGGAAAGTGTGTTTGTGAATGTTCTGGCAAATTAGGAATCATGGCCAAGAGACGTCTTGCTTTTCCCAGTCACAGTGGCCTAAAAGGCCGATACGTATCTGCGTCACATCACTGCTGCCTGGCATTTGGACAAGAGCTAGGTTATTACCAAGAAGCCATACTAGGGGTGCCAATGTTAGGAACCTAAATGTAATTCTTTTGCTGGTCTCTTTCTTCTTCCACTGCTTCCTCTCTGTTCATTAGGTGTGCTGAGGACTGGTAAACAAAACAATGCTTACCCTATGTCCACCAACAGACCAAAAACTTGGACTCAAATCTCCCATACTTAGACAAATATCTTTGTGCATTAAAAATACCTGAATACACATAATTCGGAACTACCCGATTAAGAGAATGTGAAAAGGCAACTGGGGACAGATTTCACGGTCAGAAATGCCTCAGGTGGTTATGTGGTGCTAATGATACGATAATTCAGAAATATTTCAAACCTGACACGACAACATGCCGGTTACGATTGCAATTTAGTGTGTATTATCAGGTTTTTCATTGCTTTTTATTCAGTACAACAGATTCCTAGTTTGCTTTTATGACTGCCATTACACTCTTGGTTTTAATAGAAGGGTCCTTGCAGCTGTCGCGATGGGCTTAAAATACATTCTTTATGTCAGGCTGCACAGCAAATATTTCCTCCTTGAGGCACTGACAGGTCACCTCCCAAAACCAATTAGCTAATTGTCAAATATTACTCCCTGAGGAGCAAGAGAAATGACTGACTTGTGAATGAACTCTGTTCATAGAGAAGGCACAGTTTCACTCTCTTTTTTTAAAGACCTAATTTAATCTGCATAACAACTTCCAACAAATGCAGCCATGTGCCTGCCATTTTATTGCACAGCGAATCTTTGCTAGGGTATTTTATTTTTATTTTGTTTTATTAAAAGAAAGAGGAACTAAAATTGAGCGCCTGCACCTCCTAACAACTTACTGTAGCCAGAAGAGAAAAGGGAGACATTATTATTAATTGGGAGGTCACCCGAGGTTTCTGTTCTTTTGTGGTCTCAAGGCAGGTAACGGCCAAGGACCCGATTTGGGTACTTCAGTCCAGCTGTACGGCACTGGCTACGTTAAAAGGGCGTCACTCTCATTAGAAATGCTCCCGCTGCAAATGTCGAGTCAAACCTGCAGACTTCAGTGGTCACCGTAAAGGCCCAGTGATTTTTGGTCCCGTTAGTCCTGCAGAGCCAACAGAGTGGAGAGACAGAAGGAGCTGATTCTATCCTGCATGCCCAGTGAACGTGATGTGGCCTCCAGAAGGCATGGTGGATGATCATTCTTGTCATCTACCTCAGGAGATGGTGGCGAGGGCATTCAGGGAGATATAGAGAGATATATATGCAGATACAGCATGGGATATGGTAAAAGCCCATTTGACTTGATTGCAACAGATGGCGTCAGCATAATAGGAGATATATGGCTTATATATATATGACAATCCAGTCACAGAGGCCAATGAACAAGACATTGGGGCTCTCCGGGTGAATCTCCACAGGTTCCTTAGGCAGCTCCGTCAGGGAACAAGTTTGTTACCTCGCGCTTCTGCCTGCTCTTGAGGAAAGCTCACTCCTCAGCCGACGCAAAGGGAGAGCTGCAGTTCAGCTTGCTCAGAGAGCAAGTGGCTTTGTCAGCACCCCATCCCAGTCTCATGCAGAAATCATAGCCCTGAGGCCACACCTGTTCCTCTCCCACCCCCTGGCTTTGCTCTACTCACTGACAACAAATAGCCTACTTTCAAACACAGCCTGGGTGGCTCGGAGGAAAGCCACTGAAACAAATAACAAATTGGCATGAATGCGGCGCGGACCAGTCCTTCTCATTGCAAGTTGCTTTACATAACATTTCTAGTGCCTGGATACCATAATGATGGACACCCTATCAACACTCCATATAACAGATGGGTGTAGCACAGTAATTTCCAACCTGTGCCCCTCAGGGCTTTCAAAGTGGCCTGTGGCTTCCCTCCTGCTGGTGGCAGAAGGAAGCCATTGCTTAAGGACCCACGTTTCTGCGGGGCTAAAAGACAGGTGCAGGCTCCTTGTTACGGCTAAAGGGATGGAAGATCAGTGCTCCCCCCATCTGTAGCAGGGAGCACGGCAAAGTGCTCCACCTAGATCCATAGGTACTGGGGTCCCTGCTGGAGCCAGAGGAAGGGGAGCACTGATTTCCTGTCCACCTAGCTGCAGAAGGGAGCCAACTGCTGTGTGCAGTTGAGATCAGCAAGGAGGCAGACTGCTTTTCAGGGTGGGGGGAAGCCATTTAAGATGAAAGATGGCCCACTGGTTAAGGCACCAACCTGGGATGGCTCAGTGGTTAAGGTACTAATCTGGGACTCCAGAGACATTATAAAATCTTCCACAAGCTTCCTGCATGATGCTGGGCAAACCACTCCCTCTGCCCATGGCTCTGTTTCTCATGTGTGAAACACCTGCATCTCCTAGGGATGCTGTGAACATCTGCACCTGAAAGAGGGCGATGTGCTCAGATACTACAGTAATGGCAGCCACATTCATACCTTAGGTAGAGTGTGCATAGTTTGGGACATGCTCCTTTTAGGAACATAGGACTGGAGGGCACCAGCAGCTTCACGTCTAGTCCCCTGCAATCCGAGGCGACCCCATCCTACGTTCCCTTCTGCAGGTTAAGTGCTGATAAAAGGGCTTTTACATTTTTTTTTTTTTTGCAAAATGGGCAATCACATGAAGGACCTGATCCAAAGCCTGTTAAAGTCTATGGCAAGGTTCTATCTGACTTCAATGGGTTTTGGATCAGACCATAAGGCAGGTGTGCCTGTAGGCAACCCCGTATTCACATCCCACACATAACGATGTTTGCACAAAATACGCCTCACAAGGTATCATCTGAAAACTAAAAGCATGCTGGTCATGGCTAGCTTTCTAAAATCCTTGTATGTAAAGTTACGAATTCCCTCTCTTTAATGCTACTAGTACATGTTTCAGACAGACAGCCTAGCCTAGGTAAATGTGCTGGGTCTGTCCTAGACAAAGAAATGTGGGTTTACCTCAGTTTACATATTAGCCCAGAAACTCTCTTTCCCTTCCTCCATGACACAGCACCTCCCAGTGACCATAAAAAAGCCCTGGGAGGGTAGTCAGTTGGTTGACAGTAGAAAGCTGGGTGTTAGCCTAGGTTCCAAAGGATTAAATGTATTAATAAAAGGAACTTTCTTTGACACATCACTATCAACGTCTCCTTTTTAATTTGGAAAATGCTAAGTCACAATTTAGCAGGAGTTCCAGGAGAGAGGTTGCTTAGGAACTAAATTACTTCTCATTCTCAGACAGTGATTGTATCTCGTGCTGAGGTCAGTATGGGATCATTAGACAAGAAGCCAAGAATTTGGGAGACTAGTGTGGCATTATGTTACATATGGGTACCTGGCTAGGGAATCGTTTGAAATGGGATTTTCTGGTTCTGCTAGTGCTTGAGTCTTTATAGGGGAAACCCAAGCAGATGACCCTTCCTTGAAGAAATATGTACTGAAAAACAAACTGGGGGGGGGGGAGAGGGGGGAATACAGGCAAGAAAATATTTAAGTGTATCTCAGGATTGTAAATGAGATCAAATGCCTTACTTAACAACTCAGAATTAAACTCATCACGTTTGGGGTGAGGAAGAAAATTTTATAATGCTAAATTGGACATATAAGGCACTTTTCAACCCAGGATCTTAAAACATTTTATGAATATAAATGACAAGATGTGTGAGAAGTTGATTAGTAGAAAGTTGGCCAGGAAATCAAAAAATTTGGCAACTAAAACAGGTTACATTTCAGCCAAAAACCAAACATAATTTAATTAATGTTAGAAAATTCCTACAGAAATTTCTCTTTTGATGCATAAACCATGTTTCAGTTAAAAAAAAATAGCCAACTCTAATAACTTTCCACATTTTAAAGATAGTGACATTGAGGGACAGATTGCTTATATGACATATGCAAGGACAAGGGGTGAGTCGCAGAGTAAGGCACAGAAGTTTGGATTCTCATCCCCTGACCATAACCATGGTCTGTCCAGAATATCCCAGGAATGACTTGAATATCTGGAGCAGTGAACAGGTAACACCTGTTAGAATCAGATAGGATTAGCCCATGTTCTCCAACCCCATGAGCATAAGGAGGGTGGATAGAGATGAGAAGTTCTCAACCTGTTCTGTCCCATCTTCTCTCTTCCTTTTGGAGAAATAACTTACTGGCTTGAACAGTCTTGGATCAGAAAATGGGGTTTTTCTCCTCGTTTTGTTTTTGTTTCTGTGACATGCACAGAGAAGGCCCTGAGTTCAAGAGCCTGGCAGCTCAGTAGCAGAGCTTTGGACCAACAGTGAAAAGACCGTGGGTAGAATCCTGACACCCCCTGAAGTCAGTGGCCAGCATTTCAGCCCGGACTCCATCTCCATGGCCAGCTCCCCAGAGCTGCAGGGGCTGGCACTGTAGCTGGAGCAGCGTCCGCTCTTCATTGGGATCCCTTTAAGTTGTGGTTGGACTGTATGGATCCACCATTCTCACAACAGGTGTGTTTATTTTTTCCTCAACGTTTCCAGACAGGGAGGTGCCCTGATGTGGCTGCTGCTATGTCAGTGGAAACCCAGAGGGAGAGCATGGGAAAAGCCTGATAAATAAGAATTTCTGCACAACCCCTCCCTCTCCACTCTACAGCTTAAAATCCATTAAACCATGCTCATGCAGCGGACAGGTCAGAGCAGAAAATATTCATCTCTGCTCACAAAACCTACAGTGGAACAAAATGGCAACATTTCCCTCCCTCCCCATCTACTGGGTTGAGAGAGCAAAGAGGGACCACAAGAGGTATAGCCTCCTGTGTGAGTGGCATATCAGCCTTTCAAAGAGAAGTTGCAGAAATGTTGCATATTCCACACACGGGCTGCCCAGAGAAACTATTTTGAGTTTAGTCACATAAGGCAATATTTATGAGTCAACAGCTTTGTAGCCGTGAAGTAGTGATATCTGTAGTGTAAGTCTAGTTTTTATCCTCCCACTGTGGGTATCATAGACACTTGGGGAAAGACCTGTTGCAACATATGGGCCATGCCCAAGCCGCTGTAGTATTAAATGGCCAGTGTTGAGTCATCACTTTCCTCGGCTTCCTTCCACAGTCTGATCCATCAGGAAATTCTCATTGATACTGTGCCAAAATTCCTTCCGTTCAAAAAGTCATGCTACTAAAATCCAGCATCACTCATCATGCCTATAATTTCAGAAGCTGTGAGCAGAGCAGAGTCAACCCTCCACCTTTAAAATGGGGACATTAGCACCTCCGTGCCTCACAGCGGAGTGGTGAGGATAAATCCATTGAAAGACTGTGAAGCTTGTGGAGATCAACAAACAGAAAGTGCAATGTAAGAGCGAGGTATTATCACACAGCATTTCTTGTAAAATTATATGCAGATGGTCACTGCAGGTATAAACACCAAGGCTGAAGAGGAAACGTTTAGGGTGACACAAGGGGGTACATCTAAGTATAATGTGATGAGATTCTGGGATGGAAAATCTATAGCAACATCGGGGAAAATCTTCTTAACTGTTATTGGCGGGATTTTGAATTTGGCCTCCTAACTCCTTTAAGCTGTTTGAAAATCCCATCCTAGATCTGTTAGACTGGTAACGCCCCATTATGCAAGACATTTAAACTGGACCAGACAAAGCACTAGAAAATACACTGACTGTTCCGTACAGAGCAATCCTGCATTGGCTGAGAATGTGCTGGATGGAACCCTAATAAATTATTGTCTTTTTCACCTCCAGCTTCTGGGACCAACATCTCATGAACTAGGGTTTTTACTGGCTTGAGCTCAAGGTTTTAAAAAAAATATTCCAGGTAAGAATGAGCTCTCAAACCAGCTTCAAATGCTGACATTTATGAACATAGAACCCAGTTCTGCCTTTCAGTCTCAGGCCACATCTACACTGATAGTGACAAATTCGCTGCTGTCAGATCAATCCAGAGATTGACTTACAAAAACCACCCCACCAAGTGACAAAGTGCTGTGTCGATGGGAACATGTTTCCCGTCAGTGCAGCACAGTGAAGATGCCGTGCTGAAGGGGAGTTAGGAAGTCGATGGGAGTTATGCAAGCTACCCTGCATAGCTTGCGTTAACTCCGGTCGACTGCCACTAAATTTCTCCGCCAGTGTAGACTTGACTTCAGTCAAAGCCCCCATGTGATTTCAATGGGAGTTTGGCCTGCAAAAGAGCTTACGGATCTGGGCCTCACTGAACAGTACGTTCACTTATCTCCTGTTTCTGCATGTTGATGTTCACAGATCCATTCTCTGATAACAAAACCATTATAAAATGTATTTGGCAACACAAACAGAGATAAACCTAGTATTTTCTACAAATGCATAATTATAGCCTATGGAAGTCCCTACAGCTCTCCTGACAAGGCTTCTACCAGTTACTTTCTTCCACTCTGCGATATTGGTCACATATTGTGGTTGATGCTTTTCTATTCTTCCTCACTCTCTTCTGTCTTTGCAGTTGCTAATATCAATGAAAGTCTTGCATCTCATGTTTAGGTCCAGACTTCTGGTTTTCTGTTTAACCTGTTTATTAGTTGCCCTATCAAAACTATATACAATACAAAACTTTTCTCCTTCTTCTTCCTATCTGTTTATTTTCATTTCCATAATTTTTTTTTTGGGGGGGGAGGGTACAAATACCAATTTTCCATCAAATACCTTCTTAGGGAAAAGATACCACACTGGACAGGCAAAAATGCTCAATATCCATACTTATGCTTTAGCTGCAGCCAATGAAAACAGCTTTCAGCCATGGGGAAGAATAAACTAAGAGAGGAGATGATTGACCCAAAGGTTGAAAGAGAGAGATTTTTCTATACTTAGCCTGCAGCTCTTTGGGACAGAGACTTTATTTTTGTTCTATGTTCATACAGCACCTAGCACAACAGGTCCTAGGTAATGACTCGGGCTTGCAGGGGTTATTGCAATATGAGTAACGCTGCAAGGCTACTTGGTTATTGCATTGTTTGCACTATGGAAGGACTCAGAAAGGGCCATTGACCCGAGACACTGCACAAACACATAGTCCATTTAAATAGACAAGGGGGCGAGAGAACCCCGGTGCAAAATAACGTGTCCAAGATCATTGAAAGAGCCGGGATTTGAACCCAGGGCCCAGGATTCCTTGTTCAGCTACTAGTCAATACAGGCTCCCACCTGAGAACTTAGTGCAAGTGAACATGAAGCCTCATGTAAGCCCACGTTATCAAAAGAGGCCTTAGTCCTGGGCGTTCAACTTTAGACACCTTGCAGCTGACGAGGGGCGTCCCTAGGGGGGAGCGGGGCCCAGGGCCAATTGGCCTGGGGGGGCCCCCACCCCACCCTGGAGGGGGGAAGGGCGGACCAGATTGGCCTGCTCCGCCCCTGGGACCCCGGCAAGCCGAGCCCCCACCACCAGTGGGAGCTGGCCATGGCCGTGGCCCCAAGGTTGCTGCTGGGAGCTGGCCATGGCCGGGGACCCCAGCAGCCCCCCGCCACGGGCCTCTAGACCGGCCCTCCCCGCCCCCAGGGCAGAGCAGCAGGCCCAGGGGCGGGAGTGACCTAGCCTCGGCTCCCAGAGGCAGTGGCCATGTGAGGCAGGCTGGCCGGCCAAGGGAGGCTGGGCCCCGATTAACTGCCCCGCCCAGGGCCAGAGGCTGGGGGAAGCCGGCTCCCACCCTGGCTTCAGCTCAGTGGTGGGGCAGGGCGAAGCCTGGCCGTGGGGGAGGAGCCTCGGTGCGGACCCCTCATTGCTCCGCAGAGAGCGGGACAGCGCGGGCCCACATAACCGCGGGGCCCGGGGCAATCGCCCCGTTCGCCCCCCCAAGGATGGCCGTGAGCTGAGCTCCCTCGGCTCCCACAGGCTGGCTGGAGTTGCGGGGTTCAGAACCTGTGAGAATCAGGCCTCAGGCAGCTCAAAGAGCGGTACCGGAAAGTGAGGCAGCCAACGCTAGGGGCCGCAGCTGAGCGTTTTGGCCTACTGCGGCTCTGTGTGCTTAGTGATGGGGGATAGAGCACTCAGCTCCATCACAGCCAAGAACACGTGGCCCGGGCCAGGAAACAGACAGCCAAGTGCAGCAGCTCCTACAGACACGCTGAGATCACTATCTGCTTGTAATAAGAGCAGACCAGGTGGCCTGGTTTGGGGCTATGTTGCAATTTATGGTTTGACATAAAACAAACAAATAACCGAATCCATTAGCACACGATAGGGCCACGGCATGGATGAGACGGGCCAGGACACTGCAACTAGAGATGGAGCTTCATTGATGGCAAAGTTAAGTGCTTTGCTGAACGGGGACCTAAGTTACTTGTTCCAAAGTCCGAAAATAATTTATATTATACCAGGAACACACTGATTCAAAAGGGGAGAGCACAAATGGGATGGGGGTGTGCACTGTAGGTAATCAAATTACTTTTGTCACCTAATTACCACATTGATGAGCATATTAGGAAGCCAGACAGACATTATCGCATCTAATTTTTATGCTGTACCAATTACACAGTACCGTGAAAGCCCCAATCAGAGACTGAGGCTCCATTGTGCTTGGTGCTGTATACAGAAGGACTATGGGACCCTAAACAGAGAGAGAGAAAAGCTACAGACTCTGCCCCTAGCAGCTTGCAGTCCAGGTAAGAGGGAGACAATTCAAGGGTAATTCTGAGGGAAGGTTCTCACCAAACATGGACTCCAGCTCTGAACACCCTCTATGGCAAAGGTGCCACAGAATAGATTTGAGCAAGACCCAGGTAAGGGCTTTAGGCCTTCGTGCAAAATTACAATGGAATTTCGGGGCTTTGATTTCACTCCTTTTGCCTACATGGACCATGTGCTTTTTAGGACACCAAGTTGTGGCATCTAACTCATGGAGTTTGACAGCCAGTAAATCCCAAAAGGGAATCCATCCAGGCTATGGATGGGAAAAGCCAGCTACCGATCTGCAAATAAATAAGGGTCCCCATGAGTGTGGATTTTTCAAATGTGCGCAATACTGGAGAAAGTGACAAGCCTGGGGAATGGAGTTCTCTGCATGGAGAACAGGTACGGCCTGGGTGCCAGCTCAGCCCACCTTCCGCCGCAGTGCTCTGCACTCACTCGTTCAGCCACTGCAACTATGCAAGTCCCCCAGGAATGTCATCCCAAGCTCCTTTCTTGCCCATGCAGTGCTCCAGCCCTGCCCTGGACTGACAGCCCCCAGGAGCGAGGAACTCTGTTTCCATCTCTGTTCAATCTTGGGGCTTCTCCATTAATCCTGCCCAGGCAGTTAATTCCAGCTGCGTGGGGGTTGTGTGATGAATTGCACCAAGCCCACCGATTCCTTTCCCCCAGCCTGGTCGTGGAGACATGGGCTAGACCCCACTGACTAAGGTGCTCCATAAGTCCCATTGCACTCCCAGCAGGGTCTCAGTCAGCATGGCTTTCACATAGTGACGCAGTGCATCCAGAGCCCAGCCACCCCGGGAGGAGTACGAAGGGCCAGAAGAGGTGAAATCATGGCCTTATATCAGCTGATCTTCAGAGTCGTTTGAAAGCATAGGAGTTTGCCCAGCTGCCAGAGGAGGAGCTCCTGTGTTCTCAAGGCTCCACTGGGGCCCCCTCATTGCTTCATGCCCATGAAGTTCTCAAGCAGGGGAAAAGGGCTTTGGATAAGATGGCTAGAGGGAAGGAAACACCCCCTCCCCCCCAAGTGAGGGACACAGAGCCCTGAGCATCACTGCAGAATCACTTACCCTGCTTTGGGCGCTAGCTAGAAGGATGGGGCCAGATACTTTTTGGGGTAACTACCCTCTCCCCAGCCCCTTCTAACATTTGTGTTGGGTCAGTCTCCTGCCTCTTGGCTCCAGGTTAGCGTCACTGTACGGCCACAAGAAATATTCCTGCTCCTTGTTTTTCCTGGCCATGGTGGGCTCGTGGGTCAGCTTCTCCCAGCAATGGTCTCCTGCTCCCAAAGAGTACATATACACTGCGAGTCCGTTTCAGTGCCCAGCACTACAGACTCAGGCGTGCACTGTGGCACTAGAAATAGCCATGGAGCTGTTGTGATTCAGGCTCTGAACCTCATCCCCTTCCCTGGGTGTCAGAGCCCAAGCTGCTGCCTGAGCGAGCGTTGGTCTCTCTAGTTCCTGCAGCAGGAGCCCAACGCTGCAGACTCAGGCTCTGAGACATGCTGAGGTGGGTTTGGGATTTTTTTTTTTAAATGTAGATGTGTGTTCAGCAGTGTATGCATAAGTTAGAGGTTTCTTTATATCACACCCTGCTGCCAGTACAACGGCATCGGGAGGCTTCAATTGCCCACACCCTCTTGCCAGCTTTTTGAAGTGCTGGGTGAACACAGTACTCCCCTGCCCCAGACCCTGGAAACTAGAGGTGAATCAAAGCAGCAGGGGGATTTATATGTAAGCTACACATCTTTGGCTCTATATCGGTACGGTTGGGTCCATTTCCCATCACCTTCCCAGTGCCTGGAACAGTTAGCTATGCCACACAGTGGGAAAGAAGTAGAAAGGGGCCAGGAGATGGTGGAAAACTAAGATGAAAAAGAGAGAAGGAGAGGAGGCAGGCATGTGCATCCCACGTCAGGAAAAGTTTGGCCATCTTCACCATATCGGACACACATGGTGGGTGGAATCTCTCTACCCATATTTTAAACCCATTCCACACGCAAGCTCTCAGCCTGCCAAATGCAGCTCACATCTGCAGGACCGTATATTTTTGTGCTGAGGACCGGGCAGTCCATGCACCGGGCCCCTGCCATAGAGAAAGGTCGTGGGAAAAAGCATAAAGGATTGGTGCACAGGAACTCTGCAGCCTGTCGGCTCAGCATCCTAGTGTACTACAATCGCGAGCACAGCAGTACATGGGGGAGGGGGAGAAATGACCGTGTGTGTCTGTGAGAAAGAAAATGGAGACAAGAGAGAAGCTCGAGAGTCTGTGTTTCTTATTTGACAGCACAAAATCCAGCTCTGCTCTCCCTGTGTATCCTGCCCTTTCCCATTGGCCTTGGAGCAAAGAGGACTCCACTTCAGATCCCGGGAGTTTAGGAGACATCTGGGTGTGGTTGGGAAATGAGTGGGCGGAGGCTCTGAAAGCTGTGAGAATTCTAACTAACTAAGGTGTTTCAAGGCATCTGGATTTATTAACAAGCCTTCTCCCACAGGAGCCCGGCTCAGCTTCCTACCTGATCATCCACAAACCTGAGACTTCCCACCAACACTTGGGAGAATTTTCTACTGGAAAATAATTTCCTCCATTGCTTTTCAAATCTACATCAATAGATCACCTCCCTCCAGCCCCAAGCTCTCAGCTCTGCTTTAAAAAACACAGCAGCCCTGTACTACATGGACATATGTTTTTGTGCTCATTCAAGCTAAACCTCCTCCACAAATTTCCCTTTTGCCAAATGTTTCTGGGTAGGAACTTTGGAAAAAATAAACTCCCCCAGCTCAGCTGGAGTGATCTGGAGAACTGACCAGTTTTGCATGTGCCTTTAAATCCCCTCTGAAATGTGTGCTGACTTCTCTGGGCATTTACTGGAAACAAGTGCCTATTGTATCCAGTCAATATTTAATGGCTTCTCTGCAGCTTGACATGGAGGAATATAAATCAAGGCTTTAAGGACATTGGTGACTTCCTCTTTGCTTGGCTAGGAAGGGGGAACAGCCCTTTTTATCTTCTAAGTCAGCTTATGTCATTATGTCTGCATTGTTACTTTAAAAAAAAAATAATCATGAGATGCACCAGGCTGACAGTTCTGGAAACACAAGAATCCTCCATTTATCCACAGAGTGGGTATGGCACAAGCATTGCAAGTCAGGTCGCATATCCCAACATGGCAAAGACTCATTTGTGCCGCACTCACGTGTGATCGAGGTCTGTAAACTCAGGGCTTGCACCATGTGACTAGAGATCTGCAAACAGAGTTCCTCTTTTCAAGAAAGTGAAAAAAAGTGATCTGGGTAACTACACACCTGTTAGTTTGACATCGATAGTATACAAAGTCTTGGAAAAAAAATTGAAAGAGAAAGTACGTAAGGACATCGAGGTTAACGGTACAACATTGCTTTACAAAAGGCAGGTCATGCCAGACCAACCTGATCTCCTTTTCTGAGAAGATAACAGATTTTTTTGGACAAAGGGAATGCAGTGGATCTAATTAACCTAGAATTCAGTAAAGCATTTGATACAGTTCCACGTTGGGAATTATTAGTTACAGTGGAAAAGATGGTAGAAATTTCCAGAGGGGTGGCCGTGTTAGTCTGTTGTACAGCAAAACAACAACGAGAGTCCTGTGGCACCTTATAGACTAACAGATATTCTTCGGCATAAGCTTTCGTGGACTATAACCCACTTTGTCAGATGCAGTGATGAAAGCTTATGG
>ML685818.1:3664965-3682346 GCA_007922175.1 Pelusios castaneus
AGTGGGTTATAGTCCACGAAAGCTTATGCCGAAGAATATCTGTTAGTCTATAAGGTGCCACAGGACTCTCGTTGTTTTTTGCAGTGGAAAAGATGGAGATTAATATGAAAATTGAAAGGTGGATAAGGAACAGGTTAAAGGGGAGACTACAATGGGTTGTATTGAAAGGTGAACTGCCAGGCTGGAGGGAGGTTACTAGTGGAGTTCCTCAGGGATCAGTCTTGGGACCAGTTTTATTTAACTTTTTGATTACTGACCTTGGCACAAAAAGTGGGAATATGCTAATAAAGTTTGCGGATGATATCAAGTTGGGAGGTGTTGCCAATAAAGAGTTAGATTGGGGTATCATACAGGAAGAGCTGGATGACCTTGTAAACCGAAGTAATAGGAATAAGATGAAATTTAAAAATGGGAAGTACAAGGTCGCGCATTTAGAGGCTAATAAGAATCTTTCCTATAAGCTGGGGACGCATCAGTTGGAAGTGATAGAGGAGGAGAAGGATCTGGGAATACTGGCTGATCACAAGACGACTATGAGCTGCCAGTGAGATGTGGTTGTGAAAAAGGCTAATGCGGTCCTCGGATGCACAGAAGGGGTATTTCCAGCAGAGATAAGGAGATGTTAGTACCGTTATACAAGGCGCTGGTGAGACCACATCTGGAATATTGTGTGCAGTTCTGGTCCTTCATGTTTAAGAAAGATTAATTCAAACTGGAACAGGTGCAGAGAAGGGTTACAAGGATGATCCGCAGACTGGAAAACCTGCCTTATGAGAGGAGACGTAACCACAATTTGAGGACTTCAGTAACTCAGCCATAGGTTAGAGATTTATTACAGGAGTGGGTGGGTGAAGTGTTTTGGCCTGTATTGTGTAGCAGGTCAGACTAGATGATCATATCGGTCCCTTCTGACCTTAGAGTCTATGAGTCCTGCAGTTATATTTCTGTGACGGGCACCTGCTAATTCCTTATAGGCACCAGGAGTGAAGTGTGTCTTGAGAAGACATTTGGAAGAGGAGAAAGTTATCAGTTCATGGAAGCCTCAGCATCGGGGCAGCATGGGAGAAAGCACGAGGATGGCTGGTGAGCAATGGGCGCAAAAGGCTGCTATAGTTGGTTAGCAAGTGGGGAGAGGGCTGAACACTAAGGGACAAGAGAGGATATCTAGAGATAGGCAGAGCTAAGACAGCCTGGACTCAGCACTTGGAGAGTCAGGGTTGTCTAATGGCTGAGGATCTAGTCCAGGATGTAGGAGATCTTTTTAAACGGTTGTTCTGCCATCATCTTCCTGTGTGACGTTTGGCAACTCAGTTGGTTGCTGTGCCTCAGTGACACCATCTGTAAAATAGGGATAATTATGCTGTGTTCTTCTTGGTAATGGGTTCTGTGATTCTTGGGTGAAATTTGTCATGTACCTATTAATTAATAATAAAGAACCTATAACACTATGGCTCCTGAAAGACTACACCTGAAACAAATGAGCAAACAGCAAAGGTAGAAGGAGAACAGAAACAGAATCAATAATCTCAAGTCAAACTAGATGACCTCATCATGGGCACTTCTAAAAAAACCCCGTGCATCTCACTCATCCACCCTCATACAGCAAACACGAATGTGTGTGTAACACATGGAAATCTACGAGCAGCTGCCATGTAAGGAATCAGGGTCATTTGTTATATAATTAGAGATACTTCAGAACTGTCCTAATCCACCAGCTAACCAGGTCACAGGTGACTCTCAGAAACAACAAGAATTCATTCTTTTGCTTTTAATTTAAAACACAGAGGGTGAAATTCACCCCTGTGCATGCAGTCAGCATGGGGCTTAGACACTACTTACATCCCACCTAGGTTCTCAAAATAAGGCTCATGTGGGACTAAGTGGTGAATTTCAGCCAGATGGCACTGGGGAACTGTAAATTTTCCCCTCCACACAGACCCCACGAACATTAACATTTGAGAACCGTCACTTGGAAATGGTTCCCAGGCATTACAATTCACATCAATCACACACACACAGTCGAGCCAGGGCTTGAACCTCACGTATATATTGATTAAACATATTTCCAGCTTGCACGCCTGCAAAGCAGGCACTCCAACTGTCAAAAATAAATCCTAAAAGGCCATTTCAGTGCCTCGCAACTCTTCAGCATGCTCCTCTGGCTAAGTCAACTGTCTGTCGTTGTCTGTGCTGCTATTCCTTTGTATCCTCCAGTTCAGAATTCGGAACAAGGCGTGTGTGTTGTGCTAATTGACTATTGACTGGGGATTTCACTTAGGAGCACATGCAGCCTTTTTACATTCAGTCTGTGTTTGTGGTCATTCCTTTTACTGATGGATTCTTCCAGTTAGCTTTGTGTGTTTTCTGCTGTTAAACAAAAATACTTAATGCAACAATAGAGTAAGTTCCATGCTAGCTTTGTTTCTGATTTCATCCTCCAAGAGGGCTAAATCCACCCTGACTTACAATATAAATGGGGATTGCAAAGTGTGTGGCACAGGGAGAGGAGTGAAGTTGCCATCTAGTCTGAGTCTCCTGGGCCTGTCTTCAATTTTAGGGGGGCATGTGAAGAACATCTAGGGTTGGACCAGGGACCCCAGCAATGTGAGGCTGCCGCCAGCGGTAGCTGGGCCTGCCCCCCAGGTGTCACCAGCAGGAGCTGGCCCCGGCCCCCAAGTGTCACCAGAAGGAGCCGGCCCCAGCTGAGGCTGCAGCGGTGAGCTGGCCCCGGCCGGGGCTCCCGCCCCAGCTGCAGCCGAGACCCCAGCTGCAGCTGCCGCCTCCCTGGCCGGGGACTCAAGGCTGCTGGGAGCTGGCCCCAGCCGAGGCCGCACTGCTGGCAGGGGCTGACCCCGGCTGTGGCTGGGGACCATCGCGTTTGGGGCAGGCCGGCCCAGAGAAGCCAGGCCCCATGCACCTGTCCCGCTCATGGGCCTGCCTGCTCCGCTCTGGGGGCGGGGAGTGCCGGCCCAGAGGCTGGGTGAAGTGCTCCTGCCCCACTCTGCTGCCTTCAGCTCGGGAGCCGGACAGTGCGGGGCCCAGGTAACCGCGGGTCCCAGGGCAATCGCCCCATTCGGGCCTCCCCCAAGGACAGCCCTGGGTTGGACCTCTCCCTGCTCTGCACCCAATGCAATCCCCATTTATATTGTAAGTCAGGGTGGACTTAGCCCTCTTGGAGGATGAAATCAGAAACGGCAATTTATTTGGTACAACCCAAAGAGATTGCATCAATACGGGAGGACATTTATTATTATTTCCATAGTACTGTAGGAAGAAAGGGCCCGTTCTATGGAGAATTATGCAAAAACAACATGAAATGAAGTCCCTGCTCTGGAGAACTCAATGTATAAATAGGTCCAGTATATGTAACTGTTGTGTGGGTGCTATAGCTGGTAGGGAGCATGGAGCAAGAGGGATTGGGGAAGAGGTTGAAGAAGAGGGGGCATCCAGCAATTCTCCAAAAAGGGGCATATTTTTGGAGTTTAAGTACCCACCCTACACACGCTCACATCGTATATCACTTGAAAGCTTATCTTATGTCTGTTTAAAAAAGTTATGATGTGGAGCTGTCAAACGGTGCCAAGCCTGTAGGTGAGGTGAAACAACAGTACCTGAAAGTGTCATTTTTTGCACATTTGCAGAAACACTGCAATGTAACAATGATGACAGCGCTGACGGTTTAAGTGAATTTCATTGCCTTAATGTGGTGTTTATTGGCCACTGTTATCAAACAACAATATGTTAACAGATTTGTATTTGTTTTATGTAGGCAGGTTTTCTTTGCCAGAAATGATGAAGCTGTTTTCACTGCGAGGGTGGTGAATCAATATATCGGTTGTATATCTCCCGTCAATGTCACCAGCAGTGTAGACCAAGCATAAATCTCGCACTAAATGGTGCAAGTGATGCTAACAATATACTTGGGGAATTTTACCTCTACAGGGAAGTTACAGTATATGAAAACACAGAGGATGTAAAGCTTACATCAAAAAGAAAAAGACAAGAGCCTCCACTGAAAAGAGCAGATGTTGGTGAAGCACAAATGGAAAGATCAGTGAGAGGTTTCCTTGATTCTGAAGGGACACATAGCTTCTTTAGTTCAGCCAGGAAATCCAGCATCAAAATATCTGCTGCCAAGGAGCCCCAATTTAAATTTGGCCAGGGAAGGACAGAAGTTCTCTCTCCAGAAATTGTCTTCCACAGAGCTCTGGTCCTTCACAAGATGCAGAGATGATATTTTAAAGGCAACTGTTCTTAGTCACCCAAGCAGATCTGAGCCTATGTCCCTCTTCCAGGCTGATGGACCAATGAGAAGAACAGACAAAACTGAATTAGGGGATTGGCTGGAAGCTCAAGCTGAAAGGAGCCATGAGTTAAAGGCATGGAACAAAGAAACTACCACATACCATGACTGTCATACAAGTGAAGGTTGGAGACAAATTTCACACATTCAGTGGACGGGCTGCTCAGTACTTGAGGCAGGTCCTAAAAGGATCTGACAAAGGTAATTCTGTAACTGAAGTTTTTGACAGATATGATGACAACAGCACCTCTGTGAAAACTGCAGAAAAACAGTACTGGACTGGATCTAAGGTTGGATGCAAGAAAGGCCAGTTGACTGGTGTGCCTCCATGGAAAAAGTTTCTAATTGAGGCATCCAACAAGCAGTCATTTTTTAAATTCCTCTCTGTTTATATGGTTCAAAATGCACCAGAGTGTAAGAGCACACCCAATAGAAATGCTGCTTCTTGCTGGAGGCTTCTCCAGTGAAGAAAAGTCCATCCCTAGTAAAGGTGTTAAAGATTTGTACAGTACTCAAGAGAAGGCTAGAAAAGAAGGCATCTGCATACTGTATATGTCAATATGTTCTCTGAGTCTCTTGGTGTAAAAGAAACCATAATAATTAGGTCACCTAGATAGATGTTTTGTTCCTTGCTGCTCACTACTTTCCAAAAATGGAACACGTAAGTAACATGTAGATTGAAACAGGCAATTCTACCTGCAGAACTGACAGGTCTTGCTTCACACCTGCGCATGCAATTCGTGACGCACTCACTCATGACTTCTGTGACATACTTCCTACCGGGTACACATTAACAGGATGTGTCTCTGTGTCTTCCTTCCGTGGTATTGGGAAGGAATCTGTTGTCAAAAGAATGGAGCGTACGGCTCCAGAGATCTTGCCAAACTGGGAGACAGTGATGGACAAGCTGCTGTTTCTGCAGCTAGGAAGTTGGTAGTGGTGCTGTATGACCGGAGTGAAAAAGGGACCACGGAGACCTGAATTGCTTGTGCCTCAACCTAGCCATGAGAAAAGAAAAGTCGCTGGCCAAATTACCAACATGTGAGGGCAGTTTTGATGAATATCTTGGCAAACAAAGATTTGGATGTCTTTGTTTAATGGTAAACCAGATATTGTATCATCATTGCAACATGGATGATGAAAAAAAGTGGATGATGAACTATTTCCTCTGTTCTTCAAGGGCCCAATGACATCTGAGCTTCTACAACACCTTATTTGTGCTTACACCACTAGGATTGCTGCATAATCCAACTAAGTCGGCAGTCAGAACAATCTCCCTGCACAGAACTGGGTATGTGCCAAGGCAATGTAGACTGTGGGGACCCACACACTCTTGACAGAGACTGTAAGAATGAACAAAATTATAATGACGTTGACTAGGAAATGTCACCAGTGTTATTACATTTCAATCATACCTGTACAAATTTATTAGTATTAGATTTTATTTAATCCTTTCAATTGTTGTTCCAATGCTTTGAGATCAGTAAGAAATCTAATTTTGTGTCTTGAAAAAATACCGTAATTGAACTAATGCAAATATTTCAAAGCTGTCATTTTAATGTGTTGATGGTGTCATTGTTTATCCCCGTTGCTAAGAGAGCACCACTTAACAGCTCCACATCGTACTTCATTTAAAAGTAGACATAATAAGCTTTCCAATGATGTATGATATGCGAATGTGTAGAAAGAGTACATTAAGTTGACTGAATTGATTGTGTCTGCCACTTGCCTACGTGGTTGGGTCTGCCCTTGTTTTTTCTTTTC
The DNA here is from genome assembly GCA_007922175.1 of Pelusios castaneus. Taxonomy (NCBI): domain Eukaryota; kingdom Metazoa; phylum Chordata; order Testudines; family Pelomedusidae; genus Pelusios; species Pelusios castaneus. Next base: position 3,671,033 of record ML685818.1, read on the forward strand.
AATGGTCATGTCCCCAGGAATTTGGCCCCAAATTAATGAAAGTTCCTAATTAAACAGATTTCATTTGTTAATAGTGTCATAGGACCAGATTCTGAGCCTATTCTACCCACATCAAGTCCAAATTATTTGCATGGGTAGGTGTCAGATAGATGATGGAGATCCCATCATAGGTGACTGCACCCCTATGGGCCATGGAGAGGGGCTTCTTGGCTATTCTTTTGTATAGCAATGTGGGGGTAGGAGGGAAGTGGCTTCACGAGCCTAGGGACAGTTGGTCAGCTAGTGCATGTTTGTATGTACTGAAGAGCACAGCACACTTCAGATCTGAATTCTCCTTGAGCAGGTACCTGTTTGTGTTTGGGGTCTATCTCCACTCCTCACTGGTTTCACTGGGGCAGGAAAGGATGGGTCTCTTTGCGTCACAGCTTCATCCCTGTGCTGTTTCAGCTACTGGATTTATCCTTTAGAGTCGGGAATGTGGCTGAAATTCAGTTGAACTTAATGAATATGAACTTCACTGAGCTCTGCAGTCTGTTTACTGGATCTGCTACACCCTGGGGCCATGTGGAGGACTGGAACACCTGCTATCGCAGAGCCTCATTGCACAAAAGATTCCAGGCAGTGCAGGTTGACTAAAGGTCCATTAAGCCCCATTACTCGCATCAGTACGCTCACCGGGCTTTTCTGCTGATGTGAAGAATGTTGACTGACTGCAGAGTCAAAGCATGTAATAATGTTGTGCGCCTACAGAGCTCTTTCTGTCATAGGATCTCACACTGCTCCAGCATTTTACAGATGGGTACAACAAAGCAGAAAGCACTTAACCAACTTTCCTGGGATCACACATTGAGTTCATGCCGGCAGGAAAAGAACCGAGGTATCGAGACACATCACGAATTTGCTGATTTCATAAAGGTGTTGCGATCTCCCCAAGACCCACCGGGGTGGTAAGAGGTATAAGCAGCAGTTAGGGAGAGCGTCAAACTAGAGATGGACCTGAACCACAACCAGACACCCTGAATTTAGAGAAATTCCTGCCTGGATCTGAATGTCACATGAGTCCATCTCTTTAACCTGTATAATCCACGCAAGGTAGAAAGAATTCTACCAATGGCTAAAGTCCAGAATCTAGCAATCACCTAGCAATCGTTGGACCCTTTGGAAATACCAGATTGCAAAACCGTCACTGATTTCAGTGAAATCCTGTGCGTGAGTCAGTTCTTCAGGACCAGGTCTTCCATTAACAGAACGCTAGAGAAGCGCAAGAGAAACAGTCACTGTTTGTTTTATTTTAATATGATCACAGAGAAGTCAACCCAGGATAATCCCAGAGGGACTTGGTACTGTTGGAATAATGTGCCTTCCATTCCATGGCCAGTCTGGGTGTGGGTGGCTTCTGAGCTATCGCAGAGGAGACGGGGCAGACTTTATTTGCATTGGCCAAAAGGAAAAAAAATGGAGACTTTCTTTCACAGAACTAAGAAAACAAATCAGCATACAACCCCCCCCCCCCCCCAAGCCTTCATAGCTTGGAGATGTAGTAGTTACTGAAGCTCATCAGGCCTAGAAAACAAAACAGAGAGGTGTTCTTCATCCCTGTGCGTCTATTACTGACATGGGGCTTGGGAATGCAAAGGAGAGGGAGAGAACACCTACAATATCACGGTGAATACTAGCGGGGAGTCAGAGGGAGAAACCATTCGGAGTGGAAGGATGGTCTTATTGCGGTACTGGATGAGCCCCTTGGCAAATGTGGTTTCAATTCTCACCTCTGGCACAGACTGAGCCAGGGCTGCACTACAGACCTAGATCAGTAAAAGTGTGTCGCTCAGAGATGTGAAAAATCCACCCCCCGAGCGATGCAGTTGTACCAACTTACCACCCCATGCAGACCGTGCTAGGGAGAGCACCGCCTGCCAACATAGTTGTTGGGGGAGGTGGATTAACTGCGCAGAAGGGAGAAGCCCTCTCATTAGTCTAGTAGTATCTTCACTAAAGCATGGCATCGGTGCAGCCGCGCCTCTATAGCGCCGTACGTGAAGACAAGCCCTTACTGTATGACCTCAGGTGAGTCATTTAGGCTCTCAGTGCCTCAGTTCCTCATCTGTAAAATGGGGATAAATTGGCCTGTCTCGCCTATCTGGGTGGTAGAGTCTTTCGGTAGCGATTGTTTCTTACCAAGTTGATGCGCAATCAGTCATTGATTTAGGAGGGGGCCTCTAGATAATACTGCAATATAAATAGCGGAGCTATTAAACACAATGCTGTGCTACTAGTACAGCATACCCTCTAGTGTAATTGTATCGGGGCATGTACAGGAATGTAAATTCCAGTGCTTTTGGAAGAGCACATTCTCTGCCCTTGCGGGGGAGCCCTAGAGATGCGGAGGAGCTCTGTGTCCCTCCCTACCGATCACTGGAGGGGCAGTGCTCCTGTTTGCCCCGCCGTTGTGCATGCTCCTGGACAGAGTAGTGAAACTCCTTCCATTGGAGACTTGTGAACCAAATACACTTCCTAGACCCCAGCTGGTAAAATACAATAATCTGACCATGAACTTCTTAGCGGTGGTGATGTTTTCTCACACCAGGAAATCTGGATTGCTGGTGACGAGACTGAAAGCTAAAACTAGGACATGAACCACACAGGAGACGAGAAATGGACGACCACCAAGCCTGTTAAAAACCAAATGAAATGGAAGAGACCCCACAGAGAGTGCGAGTCAGTGAATGAGTCTCCATTCCTTTCCTTCTGAGCATGAATGTGCAGGGCCACACAGAGGGTTTTGGAGGCAGGGAGGGAAGATCTGAAACTGAGAACTCCTATCCTTCTAAAATTATCATTGAGGGGTCGGGATAGGAAAGTTAAAGAACGAGCTGACCCTGCTCTAACTGGGTTTGGCTGGTCACTCCTCCATCATGATGGAGGGAATGCCAGGCCAAACCCAACGGGCACTCTGACCCCACCTGCTAGATTACAAGATCACTTAGCAGTGGCGTTGGGGGCGCCAGGCCCCCAGGCACCAGCCCTACGCTGGCCCTCACCAAACTCTGCTCTTGCTTCCTGGACTCAGCAATTGGAGAGGGGAAGCGGTTGGGGATAAGGGCTGACCTGGCCCCAGGCTTCCCACTGCAGGGGCTGAGGCTGAAAAGCTGTCTCCAGCCCTGAAGGAGTCTGGGACCCCAACCCCCCAACTGCAGCCAGGGCTTCCAAGTTCCCTGACCTATCTGGCTGGGCTGGGGGATTCACTCCACACTGCAGTGTGGCATGTAAAGGAGGGTGGGAGCCAGGGAGACTCCTGGGGCTGAGGGAAGGGATGGGCTAAGGGCTGGATGGAAGTTGCTCAGGTGGGGGCTGCCCCCAAGGCTCCTGCAGCCCTGAAGAAGCTGGGGAGGAGGAGCAGAGCTGAGGGCTGTGACCCCCACCATCCCTCGCTGCCCTGCTGCTACTTGCGGCAGGCAGTGGGAATGGCCAGTGCTGCACGGCAGGGAAGAGAGAGAACAGCAACGCTGCCTGTTTCTCCAACCTCCCAGGCCTCTGTTCCATCCTCCTGAGCGACCTCTCCCCCACGCTCTGCACCAGACCTGCAGCGAGTCCTCAATGTGAACATCTCAGCGTGAGCATGGGGCCAGCATCCTCCTGACTCCTCTCACCCACTGAAAGTCCCATAGAACTGCCCCTTCCCGCGAGCCAGAGACTCATCCTGTGCCCACTCTAGGGGACCAGCCTCCCCTTTAGCAAGGCTCAGCTGAGGTTGATTCCAGATTTTTAAATCACATCTGATGGAGATACCAGAGAGGGGAGGGAGGCTGGAGGCTGTGGCACCAGACTGCTGGGCTGGAGCAACAGGTAAGTGTGTGCGTGTTGTGGGGGGAAGGGGGGGTTCCCATCTGGCCCAGCCCAGCCCGGCCCTTATCAGGGGTGGGGGCACAGGAGGGGTGAGGTTACCTCATAAGAACCAGTGTCAGGCTGCAGGGGAGAGGCGGACACTGCTCATTGGGTAAGAGCAGGGGGGCAGTGGACCCAAGCCTGCATTTGCACCCCCAAGCTTTTCCAGCGGGGAGGCGGCACTGGGAACCTCCTGCCCCATGCAGAGGGGTGTGAGGCAGCAGGGGGAGGTAGTGCAAAAGTAAGCTTCACCCCCAGGCGCTGGAGAGTATTGCCACTCATATGCCACTGTGACTTGGTTTGGGGGTCCTCTCAAACAGGGGTCTTGGAGCAAACTGCCTCTTTTGCTCCCCCTCGCCCTCCAGGCATCCCTGCTAATATACCAGGAGTTATTTAAAGGCAGCAAGACAAACGTACATTCAGCAAACAATTTCAGCAGCTTGAGAACAAATGTGGACCTGAGACACAAGAGTTTGGGAGTGGGTGTTTAGAGCCAGACCAGGAGGTGTTATTCACCCACGATGGAAAAAAAGGGCTAACCTTGATGATTAGATCCAGATCATAAAATTCAGGGGTGTTTGCATACTGCATTTTGGTTCTGGACTTCCTATTTCAGAGTAATAGGATAAAAAAGAATAGGTGCAATATGTTACACAAGCAATAATAGTAGGGATGGTCAACCAGCTACGCTAGAGCACAAAACCACCTAAAATGCAAACCGAAAGCCTTTTTGGGAGTTTGAATAAGTTCTGTTTGCTTTTCTACCATTATTCTTCATTCACAAATGCATCTGGGTTGTGGGAGATGGCAAATTCCATGAGACAGGCTGCCAGCACTGTAATTCCAGCCCTGCAGGAAATAACAGGAATCCCACGGGAGAGCCTTTTTCCATGAGATCTTCTCCCCAGTGTTGGGTAGATTGGCTAAGCTTCAAAACATGCATTGTGTATTTCACTAGTACATAGAAAAATCCATCGTGCTAGGTGGTGTGCACATACATAGCAAGATACAGTCTCTGCCCTGAAGAGTATACACTTTAAAGAGACAAGATAAACAAATGGTGGGAAGGGAAAAGAGAGGCACAGAAAGGCAAAGTGACTTCCTCGAAGTCATAGAGTGGATCAGAGGCAGAACCAGGAGCAGAATAATCCAGGTTTTCTGGTCACAACCCTCAATACCTCTTATTCTGGGTACTTTTGACCACCTATTCCAAGCTTTCTGTTGGTCTCCTTCACTAAATAACGAGGGACCAGATGGGCTGCTGCGCCAGACACCCACGTGGTTTGTGTGTTGTAAGGAACAAAGCAGCCAATATTAAGAGCCTTGTGTAATAATCTGTGATTCAGGGGCAGGTGAGGCAGAAGTTCATTCCTTTATTCATATGCACATAGGACAGAACTAACTTCACTGCAATGATCAAGGTGATTAAAGAGCACGAAAAGAACCCAAGGCCATTGCAGAGAAGCAAAATCAATTCTGTGCATCCGTCTTCATTGCAGGGGATGTGAAGGAGATTCCCACACCTGAGCTGTTATTTTTAGGTGATTAATTTGAGGATTTGTCCTAGACTGAGGTGTCAGTAGAGGAGGTTTTGGGACATAAATTAAACAATAAGAAGTCACTAGGACCAGACAGCTTTCACTCAACATTCTGAAGGAATTCAAATATGAAACTGCAGAATTCCCAAATGTGGAATATAAAATCATACATTAAATCAGGTTCTGTACCAGATGAATGACTTTTAACTAGTATGACACCGATTTTTTAAGCAGATGCCAGTGGCAATCTTGGCAGTTAGAGGCCCTTAAACCTAACTTCACAACCAAGCAAACTGGTTCAACAATAGTAAAGAACAGAATGTCTACTCCAGACGAATGAACATAATTTGGCGGAGAATAGTCAAGAAGGTTTTTGTAAAGGGAAATCATGTCTCACCAATCTAGAAGAATTCTTTATGGGGCCAACTGGACGAGGATGATCTGGGCAATATAACGTACATGCACTTTCAGAGAGCCCTTGACAAAGTTCCTCCCCAAAGTCTCTCAGGCAAAGTAACCAGTCATGGGATAAAAGGGAGAGTCCACTCATGGATCAATAACTGGTTAAAACACAGGAAAGAAAGAGGACTAACTGATCAGTTTTCAGAATGGAGATAGGTAGATAGTGGTATCCTCCAGGGATCTGTACTGGGACCAGTACTATTCAATTTATTTATAAATAATCTGGGGAAAAAAGGGTAAACAGTGAGGTGGCAAAATTTGAGGATGATACAAAACTACTCAAGAGAGTTAAGTCCAAAACAGACTGCAAAAAGGTAGAAAAGGAGCTCACAAAACAGGGTGACTGGGCAACAAAATGGCAGATTAAATTCATTGTTGATAAACGCAAATGATAAATGTACACTGAAAACACAATCCCACTTCTACCTGTAAAAATAATGGTCTAACTTAGTTGTTAGCACTCAAGAAAGAGATCTTGGTGTTATCGTGGGTAGTTCTCTGTAAATATCCTCTCAATATACAGCTGCAGTCACAAAAGCCAAGAGAACACGAGGAATCATTAGGAAAAAGATAGATAATACGATAGAATATATCATAATGCCTCTATATAAATCCCTGGTAAACTCACACCTTGAACATTGTGTGCAGTTCTAGCTCCCCATCTCTAAAAAGATGTATTAGAATCGGAAAAGGTACAGAGAAGGAACAAAAATGATTAGGGGGTGGAACAGCTTCCACATGACCAGAGATTAAAAAGCCAGGGACTTTTCAGCTTGGAAAAGAGACAACTAACAGGGGATATGATGGAGGTCTATGAAATCATGAATGGTGTGGAGAAAATGCATAAAGAAGTGTTATTTACCCTAACACATAAGAACCAGGGATTACCTAATGAAATTAATAGACAGCAGGTTAAAATGAGTAATAATATTTCTTTACACAATGCACAGTCAACCTATGGAACTCATTGCCAGAGGATGTTGTGAAGGCCAAACCTCTAACAGGGTTCAAAAAAGAATTAGGTAAGTTCACGGATGATAGGTCCATCAATGGTTATGTGCCAGGATGATGGGGAATGCAATGCCATGGTCTGGATGCCCTAAGTCTCTAGTTGCCAGAAGCTGGAAGTGGATGACTCAATAACTGCCCTGTTCTGTTCATTCCCTCTGAAACATCTTGCATTGGCCACTCTTGGAAGAAAGAATATTGGTTTAGATGGACCACTGGTCTGACCCAGTTCAGCCATTCTTAGGTTCTTCTTATATGGACCTCTCTCTCTGTAAGGGGCTAAAAGTGAGCATCTAGACATCTGGGGATGATCCAGTCCCATGGCAGAACTTTGAGACTTGGGGCTACTGTTGGTTGCTATGCAACAAACCTCTGGTTTGGACTCCTTGGGGTGAGGCAGGAAACACAAGGTATACATATAGCCAGATACTATAAAGAGAATGGATCCACTCATTCCTGGACTCACAACCCTGAACTTCTAGGGTACATCTACACTGGAGGCTCTGTTAAGTTGACTTAACAAGGTTGACTTTAAGTTGACTTAAAGTCAACCTTGCTAAGTCGACTTAGAAAGTCCACACTGAAAACTCCAGTCGACTGCCAGCGTCCACACTGGCAGGTGCTAGGTCGACGGAGGAGTGGTGCATTGTGGGTAGCTGTCCCACATTGCACCGGGGCCTGGAGGCCAATTAGGTCAACTTAAGGGCACTCTCCATCTACACTGGCTTAAGTCGACTTCATAAGGTCGACTTAAGCGTTAAGTCGACCTTCAGAGGTGGTGTTATTACATCGAACTAAGGAAGTGCTTAAGTTGACTTAAAAAGCGCCCAATGTGGACGCAGTGGTCTTTAGGTCCACTTAACCGTCCTTAAGTCGATCTAAGGCTTCAGTGTGGACGTACCGATAGAGAGGTGCACAACAGGTCAAAATGTGGGCCAGTATCTGGAGATACATGTATAACGTAGCTTACAAAGGACACAATTATGTAGAGAGGAAGGATAATCTACTGGTTAAGTCATTGGACTAGGATTCAGTTTTGATTTTCAGTTCTGACACTGGGCAAGTTCTTTAATTCAGTGGTTCAGTTCTTCATCTGTATAATAATATTCATGTCTTTTTACATTGTAAAACCCTTTGGAAAAAGGGCCTGTGTTATTCTAGGTTCGGACAGTGCCTGACATAGTCAGCCACCGCTGGACATTACTGCAATAACAATCACATAAATATAGGATTGGAAGGAGCTTTGATAGATCACCTAGTCTAGTTCTCTGCACATTACAGGACACACCAGCCCACCCCACCCCTCAGGCTGAATCCAGCCCCTCTCCCAGTTCTCCACAACGCACTTATGTGTCCTGGCACAGTGGTTGGGAACCGTTGACCGAGGCCACGGCTGATGGGTGTTTGTAACCTGTTCTCAAAAACCTCCAAAGACAGAGATTCCACAACCTCCTGAAGGTAATTTGTTCCAGTGCTTATCTAGCTTGACAGTCAGGAAGTTTTTCTTAATGTCTAAGTTAAATTGTCCTTGTTTCAATTTAAAACGGTTACTTCTCGGCCTGTCCTCAGTGGATAAGGAGAACAATCTATCACTCTCCTCTTTATAACAATCTTTTATGTATTTGAAGGCTATCATGCCCCCCACCCTCCAATTCTTCTTTTCTCCAATCAATATGTTTCTTCCAATAGATTCATCCAAGGGTGTTAGGCCATCAAGTACACAGTCATCCTGGAGCACCTCAGGGCAAATGGGTGAATGAGTCCCAATCCAAGCTGCTACATGGGACTTGATCAGCCAGTCTCATCCCTTCCTTTGTAATGCCCGTTTTATAATGGCAAAAAAATGCCTAGCCAGCTCCATCACACTCTGAATGGCAGGACTTAACATCTGTTAGAATCCTTAGTCACAACGGAAGCGTATTTATCGCCACAAGCCTACAGTAAATTACCTTAACAGCCACTAACTGTTGCTGTAATGACCAAAATATTGTCGTAACTTACCAAAGTACCATACAAATCATTCACCACTATCCTACAGTGTTCTAGTCATCCCCCACAGACACAAGGCAGCAGCAGATTTACTTGTATGATGAAGCCACGTTGAGGGTTCCACTGTCTCAAGCAAAATGTGTGCAGCACAGCACGTTAAATCTCAAACTGGCCCCTCGTCTGACCTACTCCATGCAGCAGCAGCCCATCTCCAGCATTACTGAAACGCTGGTGCGTCGCTCTGCTTTCCCCGTCCTTTCCCATGTGTGATTGACTTTCCAGTCATCATATTTTCCTGTTTGGCAGCCAGACTTCAATCTTTAAACACACACAAGGCCAAATTCATTCCTGGCATTTCCCCCTTGACTTCAGTGAAGCTACACAAAGGGTTGAATTTGGCTCATAAAACAAACGTTTCCCAATTCAGGACTGCAGGATGGATCATTCCAGGCCAGACTTTAGGACTGGATGAAGACTGGGCTCGTGGCTAAAGCAATGAATGAGGTTGGATGAAATCTGGTGTTCACTTCCTGACTGTTGTATAAACTTCCCAGGCAATTCACCCAATCTCCCTTAGCCTCAGTTTACCACCTGTAAAAGGGGGATAATAAGTTGTTACCAACTGAAGAGGCTCTTCTTGAAAGGAATGGGGCAGGTAAGAGGCATCATTCCAGGGTTTCTGGTTTGGTTTGGTTTCTGCTTGGTTCACATTTCTGAATTTCTCTCTCCAACCATAAGTGCTAGAATCATATTTTCTTTAAATGAGAGGTCAGTTTCTGGAGCACCGTCCTATGGCAAGGAGGTGAATTCCATAGTTGAAGAACTGGGCAATACACAGGGCCCTGATAATAATTGCTTAATTATCTGATAAGAATTACCCATATCACAAGAATAAATTTGGCAATATCTGTACAATGCTATGATGAAAGGAGGACTTAGGTAGAGAGGTGTATTAATGACATAGATAGCTAGAGAAGAAGGACACAGAGAAAGGGTAAAAAAAAAATCCAGCCTTTGCCGTGGAGCTTTTGTATAGAGGGATGGTGGGGAAGGGGAAACAGACATATAAAACTAGCCATCCCATTTACATGTCATAAAAAATGAAGCAAAGGGATATGCTGAGGTCACTCAATCAATGCATTGAAAAGACGTGATATCATTGGACTATTTTTTTTTTTTTGGTAAATAGACAACCTCTGAGCTCACCAGTGAAAGGCTGAGGGAAATAATATGGGTAGAGATTGGGGCTGGAAAGCTGAGATCATTAATTCTGAATAGGAAAATTTTTGTGTTATGGTAAATGACTAGGGAGAGAAAAATGCAGCAGTATTAAACAGTGGCTAGGTGTGCAGATTAAATACCGAGTTCTATCATGCAGGGATGGGAACTCTGGGCTCCTCCACTGGTGTAGATCCACCGACTTCAGCTGATTCACAGAGGCTGAGGAACTAGCCCTAAACCCTTATACTAGTGATGGGCTCAAGCTACATGATAAGGATCTATATTTCAGACGTGCCGAAGTTGGAGGGAATTTGCATCCAGGGTCTGGAGTTGAGACCTTCTGTACTTTAAAACATCATAGAGAAAATGAGCTCCCTTCTGAGCACCCATTTCTCTCTCAGCAGTGCTATAGATGTTACAAATAAACCAAAGCCCTTGCCTTGGAGGGGTTTATTAGCAACATGGCGATAGATTGAACTGCAAGGGGAGAGCAAGAGAGTAAAAGGAGAGCATTCAGACCATTATTATTTAAGTGCTGAACAGATGTTTGCCTGGCATAGTAGCTTGTATGCAAAGGAGACAATCTTGCAATGCATACATAGGAGATCTCACTTGACTGTAGATAAACGTGGAGGGATGAGGGAGAAAGGAGGGGTATGGAAAAGGGAGAAATAAATGCCTAATTTCTAGCTGCTGAATTAGGACAATTCTTCTTTGGTAGATTCTGGAATCCAGCATGATCAGGGCATCCCAAATAGGAGCATTGTTCCTCTTTGCTAAATAAGCACTTGATGAGGATGGAAAGACTATGTTTTACTCAGGCGATGAGGTTATCTTTCTCAGACAGAGTATGAGAATGGAATGAGGATAGGGAGCTGACTTACTCCATGGGGAAAGAGAGGTTAGAAAGACACTAGCTTTTAGTCCTTGGTTTCCCAGACACACACAGGGTAGATTAGAGAGGGTGAGAGGCAAACGTCTGATAGAAAGGGCCAGCAATGTAGGTCATGCTGACAAAACTCTGGATGGCGATCAATGCTCCCTGCTCCGATAAAGTAACAGTTATTTCATTTAGTGTTTTGTTATATAAACACACACAACCCTGGGGAATGCAAGTGGGGGGACGAAACACAAGAAAGCCCCTCCTTTCCCTTTTGGCTCCTCCCCCTCCCTGAACTCTGACCAAAGGCAGAATCCAGTCAAAGCAATGA
>ML685818.1:3682746-3833664 GCA_007922175.1 Pelusios castaneus
ATAAATCTGTTAGTCTTTAAAAGTGCCACAGGACTCTGTCGTCTTTGGACAGTTTACTGTTACCTTCATGAGCAGGGACAGAAAGGGCCAGTTTAAATATGACATGTGGAGAAAATCTGGTCTTAGTTTATGGCATCAGCAACATTGTCCTGGCAGGCTAAGAAGCATTGAGATGCCTTTCAGGCTTGCTATAAATCTGAGATCCTGGTCACATATGGCCATTAAAGAGCATGAATTTCGTCCCCCTCTCCTGGGCCTCCTCCCATCTTCACAGAGAATTTCAGCTTTTCAGTGAAAAATAAATAAATACAGATCCCTCCCTCCAAAAAAGAAAAGAAAAGAAAAAAATTTGGCTGAAACCTAAAAAAATTAAAATTCAGAAATGCTGTCATGGAGCCTCATGGGATTTGTAGTCTGGGTGACTCGTACACCTTATTCTCTTCTCTGGGGTAGGCTATCTGGCTAGACCAGCGGCTCTCAACCACTGTGTCAGGACACAAAAGTGTGTTGCGAAGAGCTGGGAGGTGTGTTACAGAAAATTGGCGGCTCAGCATGGAGCCAGCTTAGGGTTCCTGCCGCCCGCCGCTCCCTGCTGTCCACAAAAGCCCGCTCCTGCCGCACAACACAGGCAGCAGCCAGAGCCAGGTGAGTAAAGGGATTTAGGGGCTGCTGGGGTGGGGGGCACCACCTGCCCCAGAAAAATAAACCCAGCCCCATTGAGTCAGACCACCAGGGCACCAGCCTGCGCTGGCTCAACCCTGTCCCTGCCCAGGTCCCAGAGTGCTGCATCCTCCAGAGCACCGCAGCCTCCCAAGCGCTCCCAGCCCAAGCGCCACCACCACCAGCAGACTGTAATGTGTCACGCACGGGAACATCAGCTGGTCTTGGTCTCATTTCCTGTTCAGCTTTCATAATGCATCATGGGAGATGTAGTATGGCTGGGAACCCAGATCCAAGAGGAGAATGGGGACACACAGCCTTCAAACTCTGACTCCGTCGAGACAGTGTAACAGCATTTCTAAATCAGCCTTTTTTGGTTTATCAAAAAAAGTCTAAATTTTCCCGTGAAAACAGACACTTTCTGGGAAAGATGTCCTTTAGCCAAACCCCCAATTTTCTGTAGACAGATTTGCCATTTTTTTTTTTTGGACCAGCCAGACCTCTAGTATTGTTTGTGTGAGCAAAGGGGGTTTAAAGTCTGGTGGTCTGTCTGAATTGCTGTTGAGAAGGAGTTGGTGGCAGTATACCAAGGAAAAGATGGGAGTGTGTAAACTTTCCAACCACTAAACATGAAGCTTCTCTCACTCTCTCTCAGGCTCAGCATCCAGAAAAGTCTGATCCTGCAGTTAGTAGTTCTGGAACGATACAGAAACACAGCGAAACAGATTTCACAGCTTTTTATTACAAGGGCTAACTCTCTAGGGACTCCAGTTCTGGGTGGTGGGGAATCAGTCAAATCCCATGAGGAGTTGAGGCGGCTCATCCCTTCACAGGATCAGGTCCTGTGGCGTTAACAGTCCCAAGTTAGCATTTTTAACTAACATGAGCTTAAAAGGAATATGGATGAAGCATGATTGAACTCTACTCTCTGAGGAAGGAAGAAGGAAGGAAGGATGGATGTCACATGGGCTCAATGAAAATATTCCATACATCTTTACAAGCCATGAACTATATGACATTACAAGTGGCCCCATAAACATCCTATTTATAACATTCCTTTTTAAAAAGTGTTTTCCTTCTGTCTCCCTCACCTCTCCTTTCTGACTGTGGAACAGGACATATGCAACATCTAACTACTAGCTGGCTTCCACATATCCAGACTTCAAAATATGGTACCAAGTCATCAGCCACGTAGGACTTTAAGGTTGCCACTATAATGCACATTGCAGCCATTTAGAACTCCCTGGTGGCAACAGATATGAAAACCAGCTTTTGCTGATCCAAGAGCACATGACCAGATCCCTTCAGTAAAGGAAACTCACAGCTAGCAGTACAGAAGCTATGATTCACAGTTCAGCAGTTCTGATTCTGTCCAGTAGAGGGCAGTGGTTTACACTCTGCTATTATCTCCTTGTATTAACAGTCATGTTGTAGCTCTTCAAAGCATTCTACAGAAATGTTGATTTTTAGGAATGGGTTCATCAATCATGCTAGGTCCTAATCACAACTGAGAATAGATTTAATCATTTACATACGAGTCATGGTGAGTGAAAAAGCCCTTTTTAAAAAATAAGACAAATGGATACATATACCACAGAAGCCACACAGTGAAATCTCTTTTTTAATTCCAAAGTCTGGAAAGAGACTGCAGCTGTCATTGCAAACAACCTTCCTCTGCATTCATATTCATTTTCATTTTCAAATCCCACAGCTACTGCAAATCCAGCCCTAGACCCTCAAACATCAGGCCTTATTTGCATCAGCTGGCTGCACTGAATGTTTTTTGATTCTCAGCCAACATATTTTCTATGTTTGTTTGATACACAAGGGCTTGAGTCTGCAGATCCTCAATCAAGTTGACTACTCATATGAGCAAAAATTCTTAACTGGCCCCAGTTATCCAGTCTGATGCAGATGGGCGACACCCCTCCAGAGCTCCATGGACTTCACAGAGGTGTCTGCACTGACATAAGAACACAGCAATTGATGGACGGACTGGATTAGACCCATGGTCCAACAAACCGCCATAGTAGGCAGAAGATCTCATCCTAATCCCTATTTGTAACATATGTGTCAAGACATGAAAGTTTACCTCCTTTTGATCTTTTAGTCCAGTTCTGGATATTCTTGCTATCCATATACTATGTAAACCTTCTCTGGATTTTGCTAAATTTTTGGCCTCTACTTTATCCCATGGCCGTGAGTTTCATAAACTAATTATACAGGGTGCAAAAAAGTGTTCTCTTTTGTCAGTGTGGAATTTGCTACCTTTTGATTTCATTCATTGCCCCTTTGTTCTTGTGTAATGAGACCAGGAGACAAGACGTTCTTGACTTACCTTTTCTAGACCAATAATTTTCAAACTATGGGTCAGAACCCAGTACTGGGTCACAGACCCTCAGCTTCTGGGTCGCGGCACCCCCTGCTGCTGCCACTGAAAGACTGGAATGCATTGCTTAAAGATGTAATTGTTGGGTCATGGGCATAAATGATTTTTTTCAACTGGGTCCCGAGGAGAAAAAGTTTGAAAACCACTGCTCTAGACCATTAGTTAATTTACATACTTTTATCATTTCTCCTTTCTAAGGAAAACCAGCCTGATCCTTTCAATTTCTCCTCACAGGAAACTTTTCCCATGCTCCTACTCTTTCCTGTCTGCCTTCTCTGAAAATCTGGTGTCAGGGTCCACCCACATAGACCACACTGCATGATAAGGTTCTGATGGCCTGAAGCTGTTCTTCCAACATGTTCTGTACAGTTGTGCACACTATCTGCATTAGACAAATAACTCCCAGGGCCTGATTCAAAAGCCATTGGAAACAATGTAAGCCTTCTATTGAGGTTGATGGGCTTTAGATCACGCCCTGAATACCACCACATCACATTTGAATGGTAAATGGGGCTGCACTGCTGGGCAATGTAAGATGGTTCCTAAGTTTACCCAGGAACTACATACACCTGCATTCAAAGTCAGCCCTTGTATTTCACCTTCTGTGCATGTCCCCCCACGCTCCATCCCTGGTCATATTGATTCTACAAGGTTCAACCCTGCCATGGTCAACAGGCATTCTATGCCTGCACGTTGGTGATCGCTGTGGATGATATAATGCTGCACTGGTGAGGCTGACTAAGTTCAGTTGCCCACTTCACTTCTCTACATCCTGACTCCGATTCCTGACCCGTTAAACAATGGACAATTCTATTCAACGTGTTTGTGTGTTCTTCCCACTGGAATCTCAGCTTCGACTTTCTGTGCAGTGAACAGCATGCAAGGAAAATGGAGGGAAAAAGACACTCAACCCTTCAAGTCATTAATTCGTCTTGAATCAAAGCAAATGGTATCTTCCTGTAGGCTGCTTACATGGATAGAGTTATTTATCAACAGCTGAAAAATGCTACAGAGCTGCAAGCTGCCTGTGATATTGACAATACGAAGGCACCTAATCTATTTACCATTGGCATGAAGCTTGTATAATTAATATTATTTATCTCCCACAACGTACTAGATATTGTTGCTAAACACACAATGTGCAACCAGCGTGGGAAGTTTATGCATCCACAGATGCAGGATAGCTGATGCACTCATGTGGTAGAAAGGGCTGATCAGCATGAATTCGGGAGGCATGCGTTATTCATGAATGGCGATGCCACCACTGAGGGAACCTTCTGCAGGGAATCTTCCCTTCCCAGTAGGAAATGTGGTTGCTCAGCAATTTGGAAAAACCAGGTGCCTAAATAAGAACTTCGGGACCAGACTGTCAAAAGCAACTCCTGATTATTATTATTATTAATCATGTTTATTACAGTACGGGCTAGGGACCAACCCCCAAAAAAGGGCTCTGTTTTGCTGGGCATTGAAAAGCACAGAGAAGTAGACAACCCCTTCTCTTACAATCGTACACTCTAAATAAGGGTCGCCTTGATTTTTTGGGTGTCCAAGCTGAGGCGACGTGAAGGGGCCTCATTTTCAGCCAGCGTCTTTTTTCCAAAGAATCATGAGACGCTGCTGAAAGATTTGGCCAAGGAGCCTTAATTTAGGCAGCCATTCTTAAAATCAGGGCTCTGCTAGTCCTGGACTGTTGGACTTTAAAGCCAGGACAATTTTATTTGTTGCAAACCCATGAGTGGCGCAGGAGTGAATCTTCCCATCCTGGGCCTTAGGTGGGAGCAATTTTGAGTGAGAAATTCCACATTTTGGACAGAGAAATTAATTTCTTGGTGCTAGTGTAACAAAAACAAGCAACCACCAAACTGATAGGAAGCTTCCCTACTGTTCCCAGGTTCTCTAGTGATATTGCACACCAGCTGAACACCCTGGAGAAAGGAGATAAATATAAAAAAGTGGAGCTCCAGAAACAAACTCCCCCATGGTTTGTTGCCCATAGAGAAACAGGCATCCTTGTCCAACCTAGATAGCAAAATGCATATTACACTGTTCCTGTTTAAAGGGTATGTCTTTTCAACTTAGCAGGAGAAAATGCAGTTGAAAGGTAGCATATATCTGCTCGCTATGGAGAAAGTCTCAATAGGAGAAAGACTAAGATCTCTGGAGCAGCGGCTGTCTTTTAACTTGGTGCTGCCCCAGTACAAATGGATAATATGATCTATGGTGTGCATTATGCAGGAGTGACACTGGGTTATCTCACAGTCCTTCTTGGGCTTAAATTATTATTATTCATTAGTTTTAAAGAGCTATTCCTCCCCCTACACCTACCCACTTAATTATAAGAGGAAGGGAAGACTTTGCCTGCTTCACCCCATAGGCAGACTGGCTGTATTTCACAGCTCGAATGAGGAGATCTGGAACACTTTACATCAATCTTTTCAGGGCTTTGACTTAAAAAACTTTTGCATAAACGCATCTAGCCCCAGCATGATATTAACATCGTGGTGCACAAAGGTGTGTTGGAAACAAGCTGATCAATTTCCAGTGCTGAAAAGCCATCCACTGGGACAGAAGGCTGTACAAGTCACTGAAGTCAGTCCCTTCAAATGTTCTCTGCCTATTTTAAGTCAGCCGGATTGTTGGCACTGCTGGGAGTATAGCAAAAGTTACTGTAAATGTTAGATTTATTTGGACACTGATATGCAATGGAAGAGGAACAGTGTTTTTCTTCCACAAAGCTATCTTAGGGGAAGCATGGTCTAGTTTATAGCGCACTGGACTGTGAGTCAGGAGACCTGGGTGGTATTTCCAGTTCTGTCATGGACCTACCGGGTGACCTTGAGCATGAAGATGACTGCCTATTTGTGTGTCTATTTCCCCCTCCTAGCCCGTCTTGTCTATTCAGGCAGGCACTTTGGGACAGGGACCACTTCTACGCTCCACCTAACACAATGAGGCCCTGATCTCTGCTGGGGCTTCTAGGTGCTGCAATAAGACAAATGATGGTATATTTACACTAGTGCCCATGACGTCCTAGGAACTTTCTGAACATTCGTGGATGATCCTTGCTCTGAGATGCTGATAAGCGGAGGACAGACAGAGATTATGGGAAGTGGAACACAATGGGTAGTTTATATACAAGCCAGCTACATGCACTGTACACACCATGCAGGAGTAGGATTGAAATGTAAACACGTAGGAGCCCAGGGAGATGGCAGCATGAATCCTTGCGGGGGAGGGAAACATGTGGAAGAAGGCACAGATCAGCCTAGAACTTGGGGGACCTGAGTTATGTTCCTTATTTTGCCACAGACTTCTCGTGTGATCTTTGGCAAGTGATTTCGTCTCTGTGTGCCTCAGCTCCCCATCTTTAAAAAGGGGATAATAGCAATGCCCTATATCCGGGGGGTGTTGAGAGGATAAATCCACTGAAGGCTGAGAGGCGCTCAGACCCCATGGTACCGGGGCCATAGAAATGCCATTGAGAGGAGCTTACAGATTGATGGGACTTCATTTATAAACACTACTGAGATCAGCAGGGACTGCAGAATGGGCGCATAGTTTGCAGCTTCATATGACGCCTCTCCACCCAGTGATATGCTAGGTGTGTCACACGGCACGGCAATTAAAATCCCATAAAATTACAAAGCCAAAGCCCGATGCTGTGTAATAACCACTAGCGTGTTCCAAAGGCTTGTTTTAACCCCTTCCCATCTGAACTCTTGGGGAAAGGGAGTATGTGCCATGACTGGGGCCCGGGGTGAAATGGGTGGCTATCTAATATGGTCAAAGGTGCAGTTAAAAGGAGGAGTGGCCGGCGTTAGGGTAATTATAGATAGGAAGAGCTGTGCGGTGTAGTACATAAAGCAGGGAACTAGAGTCAGATTCCTGGATTCCAGGGCCAGAAGAGACCACTGTGATCACTTGCTCTGACCTCTTCTATAAAACAGCCCAGCGAACTTCCCCTACATCATTCCTAGAGCAGAGCTTTTAAGCAAGACATACGGGATTGATTTAAAATTTGTCAGTGATGGAGAATCCACCATGTCCCTTGGTAAATTGTTTCAAAGGTTAATTACTCCCCGTTAAACATTTTTGCCTTACTTCCAATCTGAATTTGTCTAGCTTCAACTTCCAGCCCTTGGCTTGTGTTATATATTTCCCTGCTGTATTGAAGAGCCCACTATTAAATATTTGTTCCCCACGTAGGTACGTATAGACTGTAATCAAGTCACCCCTTAACCTTGTTTCTGTTAAGCTAAATGGCTTGAGTTTTTGAGTGTATCACTCTGAGGAATGTTCCTTCTCTGAACTCTTTCCAATTTTCCAACATCCTTCTAAGAATTACAGCTGTGAAAATAATAGCTTTTTTAGTTCTCTGGCAATTCAATAATAATAGTAATAAAAACACCAATCCAAAACTAAATCATTTCAGGTCAACCAAAATATTTTATTTTGAAAGAATCAAAATAGTTTATTTCTAATTCTGACCACGTAAAAACATTTTAAAAACAAAATTAAAAGGAATTTTGAAACAAAATTTCTAGCAAAGTAAAAAAAGAAAAATCTAAATGAAACATTTGAATTAAAAATAAAATAATTTGGTGAAATTGACATGAATTTGTGAAATATTTTGGTGTCACCAAATCCGTATTTTTCACTTAAAGAAATAACTCTAGTTTGGACTCAATTTTGCCAGTGTGTCCCTTTGGGAAAGCCATTGCACCACTCTGTGCCTCAGTTCTACCCATCTGTAAAATGGGGAGAATGATACTTAGCCATTTTCTTAAAGTGCTTTGAGATCTCTGGATGCAGTGGCTAGACAGTATTGATTATTTTTATTAAAAGGGGATTTAAATGACCACTGGGACTTCAGATAGAAAGGAGGGTCTATGTTTAGGACACAGCAGACTGCTGGCACTCAGGAGATCTGAATTCAATTCCCTGCTTTGCCTCAGACTATCCTCTGTGATCCTGGACAAAACAATTAATCTCTCTGTGCCACAGGGAGCAATAACGCTTCCTTTGTCTTTTATCTATCTCATCTACTAGACTGTAAGTTCCCAAGGCAGAGACCCCTTCTGACTGTATTTCTACAGCACCTTGCACAATCAGCTACCACCTGCACTGGCAATAAAAATAAACCATATGTAATATTTGCTCTGCATTTCAATCACCAATATCTGCTTTGGTCCAGTGAACAGCATTACATCACCCCCTGCATCTAACATGTGCTTCTGAAAGGCCATGCTTCAAAATCACTTCCAAAGAAAATTTAACCCAGCTTCCTAGGATCCTTTCCTTAAGTGCTGTTTGTCTTTCTTAAGTTCAACGTATATTTTGCCATCATCAATTTTTTATGTCCACAGTGGATTTTGCCAAGGACATGGGCCAGTCCTGATGTCATGATGCAGGCTTGATAGAGAGAGAAAAATTCTTTCAAGCAACCTTCCGAAGCCAAAGCATGAGGCAAGTACATATTGTTGAGGAAATGAAGCCAATATAAGTCCCAGTCTCCAAGGATGGGGAGTTATGGATATAAATTCCAGTGAAACAAAGTAACCCAATAGGCCCTTCCCACTCAAATATGATGGCTGGCTATAATAAAGGGTTTGGTATTTTTATGACCAATAAGTAGAAGAAGAAGAAGAGCAGAAAAGATGGTTGTAGTCCATTACTGTAGCTCCATACAGCATTGCCTCATTGGTGTGGGGCAGCACAGACACGATATGGGTCTTTTCCAGCTGTAACAGGGGGTTACAAAAGGCATGTTCCTCCTTCCTCTGGAATATCAAGTGCTGGTCGCTGCTGAGGCACTTGATGGACCAGATTTCTGATCCCAGTTCTATGTTCACAAAGGAGAATCTGGAGATAGCAGCACAAATTCACAGCTGACGTGGGAGGATGCAACTCAATTGATGTCAATGGTGTTGGAATCTCTTACACCAGGGGTGAATTTGGCCAACCGTGTCTGTGGGGCCCAAGGACATCATACTTGCGTTCAATTAAATGGCTACATTGTCACAGGTGCCTTTGCTATTCCCCCCCGCTGCAGACTATGAAGTAGAACGCTCTCATTTCACAGCCAGCCATGAAGGTTCCCGTCCCTGAAAAGATGGATATTTTGCCTGTTTCGTAGTGTTGATCTGCACTGTTGGCAGTGAGGCAGGTTTCTTCCCTAGTGCACAGTTCTATGCAATCAGATGCCTTCCCCAATTTATTCTGAAACACAATCCAAAACTGCAGAGTCAAAGCTCACCTCCTTCCTTAAAAATAAGATCAAGTTCAGCTTACGTGTTCTTTCCAGGTAGAGCTGCTCCTCAGTTTCTTACCTCAGTGCTGCTCAGCCCACACCCTAGATCTTCTCTTCAGGGAGCCACTCCCACCTCTCTTACATCAAGGTGAAATGAATGAGACACCTGCCTCAGTGAGTCAAGAGGGCTCATTTAGCCTTTCCCTAGCAGGATCATTGTCTGCTAACAGGTTGCAGTGACTTAAGGAAACCCGGCCAACCTGTTACACTCCCACTAACCCCACATGTTTGTATCAGGAAGGAAGAACAGGTCCTTTTGTTATTGGAGATCTGGTGCATAGAGGTGACCTGTGATGCACAGTTTACAGGCTAAGGGTCTGATTCTTCTCCCATTTACATCAGTGCAAGTCCACTGAAATAAACAGAGTTATGCTGGCATCAAACCAGTGACAGGGGAGGCTCATGCCTGGTACTTTTGTTTAAAATATAGACAGGTCAGGTAACCAGCACAGATATTGACACTGGAGTCTGAAGCAGTACACAGTGGAGTACAGCAGTTTGTAACAGGATGAGAGATAATTTACTAGTTACTCCCAGAATTACACAGCAGCAAGAGAAACTGTAGGAGCGGTTAAGTGCTCTTCTATAATTGCATAATTTATCTTCACTCCTTCTGACCTGAAATTGTTAGGGTCCTTACTGTTACTGAGATTACAACAATATCGATCCCAGCTGAGATCAGATCCCATTGTGCTAGGTGCTGTATAAACACACAATGAGGCACAGTCCCTCCCCAAGGAGCTAAAAGCCTAAATAGGCAAGACAGGCAAAGGATGGGAGACAGGAATTAGAATGTCTGATCCTGATATTTGTACATCTCCTTTGGCACAGAGGGATCTCAAAGCACTTCACAAAGACATGACACATGAAGGATCAAATCCCTTACTACTGAAAAGCAGCAGCTTCTCGAATGAAACAGAGCAGCTTCTGCACAATGCAGAGCCTGAACATACCATGCTATCGAGTGGACATGAAGAGGCCGACCATTACCCAACGGAATCTGGAAGCAAGTCAAGACATTGTACAAGGTGAAATTTGAATAGGTCTCTGGGTTTAAACCCTGCCTCCTCTTCCCAAGAGCATGACAGCATTGGATCCCAAATGCACTTGAGCAACTCATCCCTACCTGGATACCCATGGAAGGGAAGGGGGTGGGGTTTCTAATCATGTCAGACAATATAAATAAAATAAAATTATGGAACATTTTCTTGTGTCAGTACAAATCCTGATCAAGCCAAATCCCAGTGAAGTGTTCATGGTCACAGAGGTCTCCCTGGGATCTGAATTCAGAGCACAAGCCATGACAGTAACAAAGGAAATAATGCAGATGTTTGCCTCGGATTCCCGACCACACATACGCTCCCCTATATAAACAATGGCCAAAGGGGGAGCCATGTTAGTCTATTGCAGAAAAAGAGTCCTGTGGCACTTTTAAAGACTAACAGATTTATTTATCGCACGAGCTTTCGTGGGAGAAAATCCCACTTTGTCAGATGCTTTGAAGATGGGAAATTTACAGAATGGGAGGAAATTAAATGAACACTTCCCTGCATTTAATTTCCTCCCATTCTGTAAGTTCCCCATCTTCAAAGCGTCTGACGAAGTGGGATTTTCTCCCATGAAAGCTCGTGCAATAAATAAATCTGTTAGTCTTTAAAATGCCACAGGACTCTGTTGTCTTTCTATGTAAACAATGATACTTAGTGCTGATCACGTGAGGATCTTGAGCACGCACGATTGGAGGACGCCTTTCTGCCCCATTGTCAGGTAGATATGGTAAATGCCATCCTCTCCATTCTACCAGGTTGGAAAACTGAGGCATAAAAAAAGTGAAGGCCCACCTTTTCCAAACCAACTGTTGACTTTGGGCATTCAGCTGGAAGCATGGAGGCGCAGACCCACAAATGGATTGAAGCACCAGTTCCAATTCGTTTCAGTGAGAGTCAGGCACAGAAAGCCTTTGAAGACCTGAAGGCCTGGAGTTCGCTGAGAGCTGAGTGCGCTCAGGCCTCTTGAAAAATCAGGTCCCCAAACATTTCAAGATGGGCACCCAAAAGTGAATACATTTAAAAAAAAAAAACCCAAACCCACTAGTGGCCATTTTGGCAACTTCTATCTGACACCAGGCAAGCCAATGCGAGAGGCAGGGTTAGAATCCAAGTGTAACTTCCAGTCCCAGGAATACGGTATCCTCGTAAGCTGCATTTGTTTATAGCTTCCTTTGTCACATTCTGTTGAAAACATTGAGCAGTGTTGTTGTGTGCTGCTAAAAGCAATGCCATTTCACCCCAGAGATGGCTGCATTTCCAGGGAAGGTGAGGTGTTTTCTAAAATACAGGTGGTTTACAAAGCATGCTGGGGATCTAGTTGGATGAAAGGAACACTCACACGCACAAATCTTCATCGTTAAACTCCAGCATTTCACACCCCCGTGCACCGCATTTAAAAGATTTACTCAGCTCTTTGTGAAATGCTGGCTGTTCACTGGACTAAGTGAGGGCTCTTTCAATGGACAGCTAATGATATTTGAGGGTTAAAGCCACTGGTGACTCAGTGCTAGCAATTAATTTATTTTTTAGGAGGATGATGCTTTGCTCCATTAACCTAAAGGCAGACCCCGCTGCTCAGCACACAAAATGAATCTGTCCACCTACCAGAAAGCTCAAATAAATACATCGTTGTTTTAAGGGTTTGGTGTTTTTTAAGAAGTCTAATGTAAAACAGTCCAATTGTGTAGATACATTGAGATCAAGGCAACATGCCTAGTGGTTAGAGAATGGAACTGAACTCGGAGGCCCTGGATTTTTTCAGTGGCTTTGCGTAGATCATTGTCTCTGGTAGGTACTGACATATGGCAGTGACACTCAGGCAGGTACAGGAACCTAAATAGATCTAATCTCAGCCCCATCAGCAGCAGATACAGCACTGATGAAATTTATGGAACTGTTCTCATTTTCTGCTGGGCTAATCCAGCGGACACTTATATTTGTCACTAGAGTCAGCAGATCTTACTCTGAATTCATTCAGGGAGCAGGTCTGCCGAGTCAGACGATAGCTGCTTCCCACAGCCACGTGTCAGAGCCGTGCGATGACACGCCACAGCACTAGCGCTGTACAGAGAGATCTTCAGACGGAGAGCACTACGTTCTGGACTTATTAAAATAAATCCCATTGCTTCATTTTAATAAGTCCAGAACGTAGTATAGCTGCCGTTCAGATTCTTTACAACTTACAGGAACTGTTTGATCTCAGCGACTAATGATAGCGCTTCGATAGCCCTTTCTGTCTTCAAAGCACTTGGTGAACGTTAAATAATTAACACTAATGACAAGGTGGGAGCTCAGGAAATAAAAGTAGTTCTATCAAGATATAACATTGCTGCGCTTCAGGGCAAAGGTGTTCAGAGCCCTTCTTAAAAAGGTAGATAAGGGAGAGTTTAAAAGAAGCCGCTTGTCACACAGCTGTGGGAGGGAACGGTAGCGAAGAGATAGGGTATGTCTACACTGCCCAAAACAGCTGTGCTCTTAATTCGGGTTACAACACCAGGGAAGACCTTTTAATTCAGCTTTGCAGCTTGAGTTCAACAACCCAACAAGCGACCGTTGGAAGAAGAAAGTTAAACTGGACTCAACAAGTGCAGGGGACTGGACGAGAGGATCTCTTGAGGACCCCTCCAGTCCTACCATTCTGTGATTCACTGTGAAGTGTCTAGGCTAACCCTTGCTCCTTCGGCTGGTGTGTTCCTTTCCTATGGCTGCTTCCTCCCCAGGGGATACACCCCAGCCTCCCTAAGAGGACAAAGGATGGAAATGTAACCCTCTCATCCTTCAGTCCTCCACAGGTCCAGTGCTGGACTGAGATGGCTGAGTCTCTTACTAGAATGCTTCCGTGGCTGGCTGGAAGGAGCAGAGCTGGCCACCTGGAAGCACGCTCTTGCAGACGCCTAAACACCTTTGTGAACCTGAACCCAACCCAACATCAGTCCTGTGCATGCCAGGTGTGGCAACCCCACAGCCCTTTCCTGAAGAGGCGGGAAGGGAGGCACTGATTCCAGTCTCTCGGACAGCCCGATGGGCAGCACTTGGTGCGGGCCAACTTCTCTGCTGGCCGAATGGCTCTGACCCCGGGGCCTGGCACCAGCAAGGACCTGAATTCAGCTCTGCCCATCCTGGGGTCCAGGATCCCGTCTGAGCCGTGCAGGCGCTGGACCCATCTATGGGGAGATGGGGGTGGCCCTGAGAAGAGCCAAGGGATCCGCCCCATTGAATGGGGTCTCACCCAGCTGCCATAGACCCCCCTGTGCCAGGGACTCCCCCCCAGTTTCCCCGGCCGCAGGGGGGGGCGCTGGACACCGCCCCGGCGCCCCCAGCGCTGCCCCGCCCGAGCGCTCCCCGCAGCCGCAACCAGCCCGGCCCGGCCCCCGGCTACTCACGTATCGCCGCAGCTTCTTCTCCGGAGGAGACTTGCGGAGCCAGCCGGCGCACACCACCTCCCCGCCGCTCATCCCGCAGCCCGGCCCGGCCGCCGGCAGCCGCAGCCTCGCAGAGCCCAGCCGGACGGGGCCGGCAGCGGAGCCGGGCACCGCCCCTCTCCCGCACCACGCCTCTCCCTCCTCCCGCCGGCCAGGGAGGGCTGGGCTCTCTCCGGCTCCCAGGGGCCAGCCCCCTCCCTCCACTGCCCCACTGATTCAGTGGGGTCCGCGGCCAGCAGGTGTCAGGCTGGATCCGGATCCTGGCTCCGAGACCCCCCCCCCCGGGGAATCCCCCTCTCACCCCCAGTGAGTGGGGAGGGAGGTTTGTGCCCCCCAGGTTCAGAGAAATGAGGGCAAACTGCCGGACCCTGCAGCGGTCCCCCTGCCTTCAGCATGGAGGGGGATCGAGGAAAATCCTGTTTTCTCAGTGATTTTTAAATAATGTCACAGGGCCCACGGCAAGGGGGGGTGACTGCCAGCTGCCTTTCCCGTCCACTGTAGGAATGAGCAGCCCCTTGCAGATCTGGAAATAGTGTACCTGCCCCCGCTCCCATTCAACCACCCCTTCACAGCAGAAGGCTCAGGGCTGGGCCCTAACTCTTCATTCGCTCCCCCTACCCCTTTCTGAATTGTAAATGTTAGCAATATGGTTACTGGAAACAGTGTGACAGGAGAACTAGATGCTGGAGATGACTCCGCTGCTGGAGGCGCTGGGTCCTTCATGCTGCCACTGGAAAGTTACTAGCAGAGCAGCAGTGAGACTGACTCAGTGGGTAGGACAGAGTGGATTGGTGCTGTATTCCTGGCTCCGCCATAGACCTGCTTGGGCAAATCATGTCACCACTCGGTGCCTCAGTTTCCCTTTCCATGCCTTGTTTATGGACGAGGACTATCTCCTACCAGATATTTGTACAGCACCTAGCATAATAAAGCCATGAGCTCAGCTGGGGACTGTAATACAGGCTACTGCTACTGTTTGGCACTTCTACAGCACTTCAGTCACTGTACAGTTAGTAATTAAACCTCACAATGCCTGAGGGAGGTAGGTATGACACCCATGTCCGGAGGTCCCGGAGGATTGGAAAAAGGCAAATATAGTACCTATCTTCAAGAAAGGGAAAAAGGAGGATCTGGGGAACTGCAGATCGGTCAGCCTCACCTCAATCCCTGGGGAAATCATGGAGCGGGTCCTCAAAGAATCCATCCTGAAACACTTGGAGGAAAATAGAGTGATCAGGAACAGTCAACATGGATTCACCAAGTACAAATCGTACCTGACCAACCTGATTTCCTTCTATGATGAGATGACTGGATTTGTGGACACGGGAAGAGCCGTTGACGAGGTATACCTCGACTTTAGCAAGTTGATACAGTTTCCCACAGCATTCTCGTTGGCAAGTTAAGGAAGTGTGGGTGGACGAGTGGACTGTAAGGTGGATAGAAAACTGGCTAGATCAACGGGCTCAGCAGGTAGGAATCAATGGCTTGATGTCTAGTTGGCAACCGGTAATGAGTGGAGTGCCCCAGGGGTCAGTCCTGGGGCCGGTTCTGTTCAACATCTCCACAATGATCTGGATGATGGAATAGACTGCGTGCTTAGTAAGTTTGCGGATGACACCAAGTTGGGGGGAATGGTAGATACTCTGGAGGGCAGGGACAGGATCCAGGGAGACTTGGACAAATTGGAACACTGGGCTGAAAGAAATCTCATGAGGTTCAACAAAGACAAGTGCAAAGTCCTGCACTTAGGACGGAAAAATCCCATGCACTGCTACAGGCTGGGGACCGATCAGCTAAGTAGCAGCGCTGTAGAAAAGGACCTGGGGGTTATGGTGGACGGGAAGATGAATATGAGCCAACAGTGTGCCCTTGTTGCCAAAAAGGCCAATGGCATATTAGGCTGCATCAGTAGGAGTATTGCCAGCAGATCGAGGGATGTGATAATTCCCCTCTATTCGACACTGGTCAGGCCGCATCTGGAATACTGTGTCCAGTTTTGGGCTCCCCACTACAGAAAGGATGTGGACAAATTAGAAAGAGTCCAGCGGAGGGCAACAAAAATGATTAGGGGGCTGGGGCACATGACTTATGAGGAGAGACTGAAGGAACTAGGCTTATTTAGTCTACAGAAGAGAAGATTGAGGGGAGATTTGATAGCAACCTTCAACTACTTGAAGCGTTGCTCCAAAGAGGAGAGAGCTAGGCTGTTCTCGAGGGTAACAGAGGACAGAACAAGGAGCAATGGTTTCAAATTACAGCTGGGGAGGTCAAGGTTGGATATTAGGAAAAACTTTCTCACTAGGAGGATGGTGAAGTATTGGAATGGGCTACCTAGGGAGGTGGTGGAATCTGTTTTTGGAAACATTTAAGGCTCGGTTAGACAAAACCCTGGCTGGGATGATTTAGTGGGAGTGGTCCTACTTTTTGGCAGGGGGTTGGACTAGATGACCTCATGAGGTCCCTTCCAGCCCTCTGATTCAATGAGGTAACTGAAGTTAAATGACTTCCTCAATTAACAAAGGCTACAATGTTTTGCATTTATTAATCCTTAAGGAGACCACCTAGAAGGCAGCCTATATTATTTATCAGCAATCTAGGAAAGGAGATGTCTTCAGGTTCTCAATTTTAATTCATCTGTGGCTGAAATGCAAGCATCTGAAAACAGGGTCTTCCCACCACTCGGAATCCAAGTTATGGTCCTGATCCAAAGCACATTGAAGCAATGGGAATCTTTCAGACATCAATGGGCTTTGGAGCAGATTCTAAACTCTTTAAAATGCACTTTGTCTGATGGATCCTTGGTCGTGAAAACATGTAGTGCTAGATTCTCAAATGGAGTAAATCAGATAGTCTGTTGCCCACATTGGACCTACCCTGATTTATACTATATGAGTGTTTGGCCTGTAAGGTCTCCTTGGTTTCAATGGGATTTTGGGTGTTCTTATTGAAAACAGCTCTCCATTGCCCCAAATTTCCTCTCAGTTATATAGGTGTAGGTAAATCTGGATTAACTCCACTGAAATTGATGGAATTTCTCCACATATACACTGGCATAACTGAGATTACAGGGGATTAGAATGGATAAAATAATAGTCATAGAATAAATATTAAACACATTTGGTGACATTTTATGGATAAATTATCCCATTTCTCCCCCCTTTTTTTCAATCCATTTTACTGAGCTCCTTAAATAACCAAATATATCTGAACACCTCACTGTAGAATCCATTCAGATGAAAAAGATCACTGATGAATTATTTCCCCATTTCTTCCCCATCCTTGCTGAAAAATGTGACAGCACTCATCTCAAAGAGCTGAGATCCACAGCCATCTGAAAGCCAGGTGGAATACACAGAGCAGAAGAGCCTGCTGTTTCCCCCGGCTTGGACACGTTAAGATCCCTAAAACGAAACACAGGCTGCATGCAGTCGTAAGCACGTGCACGTCTGAGGCAAAGATGTTCCTCAGAAAGGCTGTTATCACATGCCCATCTCATTCTGCAATGACTCAGTATTGCAATGCTGAGAGCAGCATGCAATTTGGCAATATGTCTGTGATGCAATATGCGTGCACTCAACCTTTGAGCTGTTTATAGGGCCACGGATACAAGCTCTACCCCGAAGCACACTTGCCAGAGTTAGGAAAGGAGCATCTGGGGCAATATGTGATAAGATGTGTAATGGCATCAAGCTGGGTCCCCCACTGCCTTATGTTACCCTTCATGCTTGCAATGCTGTTCTGAAGGCTGTTCTGTGGAGAATCAGGAAATCCAGTTGATGAGGATGAGGACCAGCAAGAGAGCCTAGATGTGAGATGAGCTGATGAGTCTGACTCAGTGGATTGCAGAGCTAAAGGAAAGCCGCTCCACAAAGCAGGGACTTCTGGGGCGAAAGTTCTCGCACCAAATGCTAAGCCCAATGGGCTGAGATCAGGATGACACCTATGATCGCCCTGATCTGACTCCCCGGTATTTAGCGGTAGGGGAATTGACACATTTGGAAACCTGAACTTTCAGGAATTATAAACTCTTGCATACTTAATTTATGCTCCCAAATTATTTAAACGAGGAGCTGCACCATCTACTGGAGGAAAGTTGATACTTCAGGCAGACCAGCTTCCCTCCACCTCTCCACTGGCTTACTGCAGCGAAGGGTTGCAGGGCCTTTCCTGTGCAGTCGGCTGCAGAGCTTTGGGCTGTTAACCCCACTCAGTCACTACTGCCTTGGAAACGCCGTATGCTGAGGTTGTCACTTGTGGAGCAATGCTGAAAGCAGTGGGGGAACCAGGTGATAAGGATCAGTCGGGCCATATAGACGGTGTTTGCCTCCTCTCCGATTCTGAGTGTGCGAGTGCCCTCGCGAGCTACTCACATGGCTCCCATCCCTGTTTTCTTTATTGATTTATTTGCGTTGCGGCAGCACCAAAACCCTGCTCTGCAAAGACAGAACCGAGAGATGGCCCCCATCCCAAGGGGTTTACAATCTACAGGCCCCATGGACCTCACACTTCACCAGCTGCAGGAGATCCACAATTACCACAGGCTCGGCTGAGTCTCAGGCCAAATGCCATTTGCTCTGCTTCACTCCCAGATCTCTCGTCCACGATGCAGAGGGAGGGGGGAAAGGGGAGCACAGGGACATCTGTGCCAAACGAGTCCTCTCTTGCATCAGGGATACTACTTGGTTCCCCTCTAGGGTCTCTCTCCAGCTGCATTGCATTGCTGAGGTGGGGGAGAAGTGATCAAATCCATCAGCAAGTCCTGGGCCCTGCGGGACTCGCTAAACCCTGTGACAAAGCCAGGAACCAAACCCCAATCTCCAGTCCATGTCCAAGGTCCTCACTGCATTTGAGAGATATTCTTCATGCCTCATCTGGCTACTTCATACAGAGATCAAGCCCAGGTTGCCAACTCTGCCCCAGACTTCCTGATGCGGGCTCACCCAGGTTGGCACAGGTCACTGGAAGCCGGCACTGGCTGATGGCTGTGATAAAAACAAAGGATCTTTCAGTCCACTTCCTGTGTGTGTCATGGCAGGGAGGCCGCCTACTCATGGTGCATGTATGTTGAGTGGAGATTCCCATCCAGGACAGGCACTGGTGGGGCAGCATGCGAGGGATGTTTGAGCCGCTATGCCATACCTGTTCTGTGGATAAAGCTGGCCTCAGTCTGCGGGGCTGTTCTCTTGGAATTACTCTTTCTGGCCACAGATCTAGCTTTGATATATCCAGTGACAGGCCCAAACTTGCACCCATCGTTGTATTGAACTGTGCGCCTCTTTGTTCACTTCCTTCCGATCATTTTCCAAGCCCCTGGATATGAATGCCCCTACACTTTGGATCAGGATTGGATCTCTGTGCCCATGACTCATCTCTATGACAGCCTGAACCAAAATTCCTGACCCAAACACTCTTGCCTGGATGCAGATCCAGGCATGGCAGCTATGATCCAGTCTTTATTTGTCTTGTTTCCACAGGGGGAAAAAAATGGAAGAGATGTAAAGAACTAGCCTGGGATTCAAGAGACAGAGAGTTCCACTCTCAGCCTGCTCAGTGACCGTAAGGACGAATGTCCCTTCATCTCTGTTTAAACCGTAAGATCTACAGAGACAGGGCTATGTGCCTTTCCAGCACTTTGCACAACAGGGGAATGAGCTCAGATGGGCCTCAAAGATGTTAGCATAATTAAAAAAAAAAAAAAAAAAAAGCAGGAAAGGAAAATTCCCGCAAGGCCCTCCCACCTTCTTAACTGACTCTGGTATATTTCTCACATCCCAAAGCATTACTTTGGAAGCAGATGGTGCTCTGTTGCAGAGAAAAGTAGCATTTACCCTACTGACACCCAGCGAGGCCTCCCTGCACGTGATCATGGGAAGCTGCTTCACCCCAAGCTAAGCGCTGTTGTCTGGCTTTTCAGCATAATTGGATATAATCAAGTTTAATTTTGCTGGTGCTGTAACTCCAAAGACTTTTCTAACTGGATTACTGTCAGCCAACGATCATGTGCCATTACAGCGACTGGTCAAAACAGAAGCCAGAATAAAACCAGATGCTTGGGTTTTTTGTTTTTTTTTCCTTTTAATGACACCCCTTCAGGATATGAGGCTGCACTGTGTATTTCATATAATGAACTAAAAATTGTATTAGAAAAGGAAGTTGTTGCTGTCCAGGCCACTCCTAGAAAGTGTAAATAATCTAGAAAATGCTTTTCTACATGTTTCCAATAATAAATCATGCATAGGCCTCACTTCTGAAAATCAGAGCAGTTTACAAATATCACTTGAGGCTTACAAGCTCTGAAGCATGCACTGTTATCTTCATTATAAAACGGGGAAACTGAGGAAGACAGGTTAAGCAATAGTCCATGTTCACACAGAAGCTGAAGCTAGACAAATTCTAGAAATAGGGCATAGATTTTTAACAATGAGGGAACAATTTACCCAGGGACATGGTAGATTCTCCACCACCTGCAATCTTTAACTCAAGACTAGATATCTTTTTAAATGAAACACACTAGTTCATTTAGAAGTTGGGGGCTTGATATAGAAGTGACGGTAAAATTCTCTGGCATATGCTGTGCAGAAGGGCGGATTAGAGGTTTTTAATCCGTGGGTCGGGACCAGCATGGGGTCACAGACTGTCAGGTACTGGGTCACAGCACCCCCAAAAGACTGGAATGTACTGCTGAAAGATGTAATTGCTGGTTCACGGGCAAAAGTGATTTTTTAAAACTGGGTCCTGAGGAAAAAAGTTTGAAAACTACTGATCATCACAATAGTTATTTTTGGCCTGGATCTCTGAGTTTGGATGCTCCAGTTTTTGTGTACCCAACCTGAGACACCTTAAATGAAAGTGAACAGGTGGGTGCTCAACACTCCCATAAAATCCGACCTCTTGAAGGTGTCTCAGGCTGAGGCTAAGGCAAGTGTGTAAAGAGGAAGACTTTTGGAAAATATTCTGTAGTTTCTCTCACTTGGCTACACCCAGTTTACACACAGGCCCATGACTTTACCTTGCAACGCCCACCTATAGATCTCACACTGACTTTCAGGGCGTGGTTACTATCGCAGAACTCATTCTACGGACTGGCATGCCGAAACCAGAGAGGGGAAGTGACACGCTCCAAGTATTAGAGCAGGTCATTTGAGTCAAGGTGTCCTCACTCTCATCCCCGTGCGTCTAGACCAGTGATTCTTAGCCAGAGTGTTGGCGCAGGGCCTGCCGGGGAGGGAGGGAGAGAAGAAACAGAGAGCAGGGTTTCCAGGGCAGAGTTGTGGCTAAGATGCCGGGGAAGGAGTGTGGTGTATCATGCACAGCTGGGAAGCCTCACAGCTGTGTGGCAACTCTGAAAAGGTTGAGAACCCCTGTTCTAACCTATGACTGAATTATTAAAATTCTCAAATCATGGTTTAAAGACTTTAAAGTACAGAGAAATCACCAAAAAGTGAGCTGCGCCCCATGGTACAGTGGAAGGCAACCTGCCCAGAGCCTTTGCCCATCTGCCCTGGGGAAACCCCAAATATGGCGATCAGTTAAACCCTGAGCATGTGGACAAGTCTCACCAGCCAGACACCAAGAAAGAATTCCTGTAATAACTCAGAACCCACCCTCATTGAATATCAATTAACTAACGGTCAGTTGGGAAATGCCAGGGTCCACATCTATTGTCCATGTTTTGGAATGGTCTGGGTTTGGTTTTAGATCTTATAATTACACCAAAATGCGGCTCCTTGCAAGGGTGACCGTACTTTCCCCAAGGGGAAACAGGATGCGGGACCAGCCAAAGTCTCTCTCCCCTCACCACGGGTGGCCGGCCTGAGTCCGCCCTTCCCACCCTGTGCTGGGCCAGGCCGAGCTCCCCATCATCCGCCTGTGCTGGGCCAGGCTGGGTCAAGCCACTCGTCCTCACCAGCACACGGGCGCGGACAGGCCAGCCTGAGCCATTCCCCCAAGCCCTCCCTCCTGCATGGGCTGGCATTGCTGCTTGCCCCATTGCACATTCCTCCATGCTCAGCTAGGGGTTGAACTCCGGTTTTTGGCAAAATGGGCTTTTGTTCCATTTGCTCTTGACAACTGATCGAATACCCAGTCTTGTCCAAAAAGGCAGGATGGCTGGAATCGGGCTAAAAGGGCAAACTGGGATGCCTGGTAATCCTACCCCTTAGTCTGTCCCCACTGCATAAGGCCTTGGAGACTGTTCTTTAATGCAGGGTTCGACAAATCCTAGGCGCCAGCTTGCCATGGGGCCTACAATTTTGCCCCTGGAACCTAAGAGCACAGGGACAAAGGCCCCCCCCCATGTAGAGTCCGCTGGGCTCCCGCTGCTGAAAAGCTGCCATGACGCCCCTCTCCTGCCACTGAAAAAAAGCCGCTGCCGGTGGCTGGTTCGGCAGCGTGGCAGACACAGCGGTGTTCCCTCTCTCTGCAGTACGGCTGTCTCTCCCTCTTCCCCCCACCAGCGGCGCTAAGAGAGCTGCCGGCAGCAGCTTTTTTTCCAGTGGCGGAAGGGGGGGGGGTCTTTCAGCGGCAAGTGTGGTTCACTAAAGAACCCCCTCCCCGCAGCCGGCAGCTCTTCCAGCGGCACCGGGAGTGGGGGCGCCACAGCGGTGCTGGAGGGGGAAGAATGCCACCGTCTCGCCCTCTTCCCCCCTGCGCTGTTGAAAGAGTTGCCAGCAGCGGCTTTGAGCCATGGTGGCTTTGTGGGGCTCTGTCTTTGCCGGAGACCTAGGGGTGCCCATGTTTTTAGGTTGGTCCCGAGGTGTTGGGCAGATCTGTCAAGGCCTGCTTTAACGGTACCTCTTGGCCACCAAGTATTAGAGGGGCGACTCCGCAGGCACACTATCGCCTGGTTTGAGGTGGGAGATCACAGGCCCTTTTTTCAGAAGAATAGTTCTGCTTCCATTTCTGATTTTCTTTCACCCGCTATATGGTTTCATCGTCGTGAGAGTTCAGCTTGTTATCAGTGATTGATCTGATCCTTCCCTCCACTGACATCTGAGCTGGAGAAGAGCCACTCCTCAGGGATGTCCTTTAGTAACTCAGACAAACTTTATACAAATCACGCCAACTTTTCAAAGTCTTTTTCATAAGGTATTTATAACCCATACAGACCTTTCCATAAATCCATTCAATAGGGGGTAATTTGGACTTGATGTTTGGTGATGAAAATACCAATCTATGGTAAACTGCCTAAAATCTGCCCTGGAAAATTGCAGCCTATTATCACTAACAGCTTCCTATGGAATTTCACAGCAGAAGATTCCCTTCATGACAGCTATCACTGACTTACTGTTAGTACTGTGCAGTGTGCAAATTTCTGGACACAGAGAATAAGCATCTGTGACTATTAAATAATTCTTTCATTGCCAGATCAATGAAATCAGTGCCTAGCTTCTCATAAGGCCTTTGTGAAACTGGGGGAGGTCTCAGTGGCTCTGTCTGTTGGCATGGCTTGTATTTCACACACAAAAAGCAGTTTCCAACCTCATTAGTAATGTCATGATTGATCCACAGCCCATCTAACACCTCTCATACTCATTGTTTGCACGTCTCAATTCCTAAATGACCCTTACTGATTTGCTGTAGCATTTCTTTCCAGATGCTAATTGGTATTACGACCTTTCTGCCCTTGAAAAATCACCCCATGAATAAGTTCATGTCTAAAGTTCCAGTAGTCTCTTCCACTTAGACAACCACTTATTTCTTCAGGCCACTTTAATTACCTGTTCTTTAAGGATCCCCAACGATTCATCTTTCTCCATTTTCCCTCTTATTTGTTACAGTTTCCTTTTAGCCTTGGGAACAGACATTACAATCAGATCTACGTAAACTTACATCTCTATCCCTAAGGTCTTCTCTGGTTTTTTAGTAGGAGTCACAGCTCTGGACAGCGTATCTGCAGTGAATATGAATTTACCATGAGTATAGATTACAGCCAAAACATATTTTTGCAGATTTATCATCATTCTTTCAATCCTTAAGGTACAGTCACATTTAGTGGTTTGCCAAATAATGCTGTCAGGAGCGTGTGGTCCATTTCTACATCCCCTGACTGGCCATCAGTAAACTGATTGCATCTCTCACAGGCAAACAATATTCCCAAAAGCTCCTTCTCAATCCACGCACATCTGGTTTCTGCCTCGGTCCCGTGATTTGGATGTCTACAACACTGGTTGCCAACAATCCTCATGTTTCTGTAAAATCACTGCACGTAACCCAAACTGTGAAGCATCTGCTGAAATTTTAATAGGTCTTCCTGGTGCATAGAACTCTAACACTGGCCCTTGACTCA
Source organism: Pelusios castaneus (assembly GCA_007922175.1). Taxonomy (NCBI): domain Eukaryota; kingdom Metazoa; phylum Chordata; order Testudines; family Pelomedusidae; genus Pelusios; species Pelusios castaneus. Next base: position 3,706,865 of record ML685818.1, read on the forward strand.
GTCGTCATTTCAAACCTTCTAATGATTCCTCCTGTTGTGCACCATGATACCATTCATTTTTATTCTCTAGATGTTTTCACAATGGCAGTGTTTTGGTAGGTAGATTAGATACGAGTTTTCCAAGGTAATTAGCCATTCCTAGGAACCACGGAACATCTTTTTGACAGGAGACGTGGTATCACATTTCAGTGGCTGAAACCTTCCTTTTATCAGGTTTTACAAACCTTTGTTGGAAATAATGTCCCCAACAAAAGTTAATTCCGTCATGCCTAAAACACATTTCTCCCTCTTTGAGATTTGCAGCTCTACTTGCATCCAGGATTTCCTGATGTCCACAATCATTCTCCTCTTTTGTTGAGCTCCAGATGATGATGTCATCCACCGAGGTGTTGACACCGTTAATAGAGTTACACATCAAAGCTATCAGTTTGTGGTACATTTCTGATGCTGAAGCTATGTAAAAGGATAAGCATAAAAATCTTTAACTTCCAAATGGGGTATTAAATGTGTACATCTTTGAGCTTTTTTCATTTAATTTTAGCTGCCAAAATCCTGAGGAGGCATCAAATTTACTGAAATATTGTGCTTTTGCAAATTGAGCCACATTCTGGTCTCAGATTTAAGTACATACGTAGCTGGCTATTATTTTTCTCCACCATGACTAGGGAGTTAATCCATTCCATTGTCTCATCAATTTTCAGTATTACTTGCATTGCCTCCATTCTTGGACATTCAGCTTTGAACTTATCAGTGTGCAAAGGGCACCTTTCTATATACATGGATAACTGAAGGAACCTGCTTTTTTGTCTGGATTGTATATCGATCCTGCATCCAACCCAACCCCTTGAAACAAATCATGATATTCCTGAAAGGAATGACTAGGGAGCAGTATAAAACTACTGCTCAAGCATGGAGGAATGAAATCAGGAAGGCCAAAATACACCTGGAGTTTCAGCTAGCAAGAGATGTGAAGGGTAACAAGAAGGTTTACTAGACTGAGGTATGTTAGCAACAAGAAGATGGTCAGGGAAAGTGGGGCCCCTTACTGAATGAGGGAGGCAATCTAGTGGCACATGATGTGGAAAAATCAACTACTCAATGCTTTTTTGTCTCTCTGACAAACAAGGTCAGCTTCCAAACTACTGCACTGGGCAGCACAGAATGGGGAGGAGGTGAGCAGCCTTCGGTGGTGAAAGGACAGGTTCAGGCCGATTTAGAAAAGCTACACATGCACAAGTCTATGGGGCCGGATGCAATACATCCAAGGGTGCTGAGGGAGTTGGCTGATGTGATTGCAGAGCCATCCGTCATTATCTCTGAAAACCTGTTGTGACTGAGGGAGGTCCTGGATGACTGGAAAAAGGCAATACTGTGCTCACCATCAAAAAAGGGAAGGAGGAGGATCCAGGGAACTATAGACCAGTCAGCCTTACCTCAGTCTCTGAAAAAATCATGGAGCAGGTCCTCAAGGAATCCATTTTGAAGTAGATGGAAGATCAGGAACAGTCAGCATGGATTCATCAACAAGTCATGCCTGACCAACCTGATTATCTTCTATGATGAGATGACTTGCTCCATGAATGTGGGGAAAGTGATGGACGTGATGCTTCTTGACTTCAGCCAAGTTTTTGATACAATCTCCCACAGTATTCTTGCCAGCAAGTTGAAGAAGTATGGATTGGATGAATGAACTATAAGGTGACAGAAAGCTAGCTAGATCATCAGGCTCAATGGGTAGTGATCGGTTGGTCTAGTTGGCAGCTGGTAACAAAGCAGAGTACCCCACAGTTGATTTTGTTCAGCATCTTCATTAATGATCGGGAGGACGTTGCGGTTTTCACCCTCAGGAAGTTTATAGGTGATGTGAAGCTGGGGGAGTGGACGACGCACTGGAGGGTATGGATAGGATACAGAGTGACCTAGACAAATTGGAGGAGTGAGTCAAAAGATCTCTGATGAGGTTCAGAGTCCTGCATTTAGGAAGGAAGAATCCCATGCAATGCTACAGACTGGGGGATGACTGGTTAGGCTGAGGGCTAGAGTGGACAAGAAGCTGGATATGAGTCAACACTGTGCCCTTACTGCCAAGGCTAACAGCATATTGGGCTGCATTTGTAGGAGCATTGTAGGCAGATTGAGGAAAGTGATTGTTCCCCTCTATTCAGCACTAGTGAGGCCACGTTTGGAGTATTGTGTCCCGTTTTGCCCGCCACTAAAGAAAGGATGTGGACAAATTGGAGAGAGCCCAGGGCAGGGCAACCCGAAATGATTAGGGGGCTGGAGCACATGACTTATAAGATGAGATTGAAGGAATTGGGCTTGTTTAGTTTGCAGACAAGAACAGGGGATTTGATAGTGGCTTTCAACTACTGGAAGCAGCATGGCTGAGAGGATGGAGCTGGGCTGTTTTCAGTGGTGGCAGATGACCAAAGCAGCAGCAATGGTCTCAAGTTGCAGTGGGGAAGGTCTAGGTTGGCTATTAGGAAAACCTTTTTCACTAGGAGGGTGAAGCACTGAATGAGTGACCTAGGGAGGTGGTGGAATCTCCATCCTTAGCAGTTTCTAAAGCCTGGCTTGATGAAGCCCTAGCTGGGATGATTTAGCTGGTGTTGACCCTCCTTTAAGCAGGGGGTTGGATTAGATGATTCCTGAGGTCCCTTCCAACCCTAATCTTCTACGATTCTATGTACAAGAACATGACAATCTCACTAGAGCAGTGGTTCCCAAACTGGGTGTGAAGAAAATCCACAAGGCTGTGAAATTTTCATAGTGAAAAATTGTTTTGTCAGCATTCAGAATTTTTAATTTTCAAATTTTATAGCATGAAAGGAGCTTCAAACTTTCTAGCAAATGGAAACCTAGAAAACCTATCTGTGGTTATTTTTAATTGTACAATTATGAATTGAATTTTGGTTAAAAGGAGGTTGGATGATGGTAAAGGAGAGGTGGGAAGGTGCGAGGGTTTCTCAAACATCAGAAAGGAGGCGTGATGCCGAAAAGTTTGGGAGCCTCTGAACTAGAGCTTCAGCACATCTCATTTCCTGCCCCTAAAGGACCCCTTGAAAGCCTCTTGCGCTAGCAGGAGGGGAACATTGCCAGTTACAGCAGATCTGGACTTAGTCGAAATTGGGGAGGGGTTGAGTTCATGACTCTGCAAGGATGGTCTTGTGGGTAATGCACTAGATGGGGACTCTGGAGACCCAAGATTAATTTCTAGCTTGGCTATGGGCTTTCTGTCAGCAGATCAAATAACTGGTCTGTGCTCTAAACTTTCTGCAAAATGGATATCATAACACGTGCTCTCAAGGAGGCTTATGAGACTATTTGCCGCTCCATTCGTTTTCTCTGCTTTCAGTTTCAAACTCAAGAGTTTATCTCACAATTCCTGTACTCTCCTTCTCATTCAGCCTCTCTCACACCACGTAATGCTCTCAGAGTCAAACAAGAAACCAGTGAATAAAAAAGGAACACAACTTTTAATAAAGCAAACAAGAGAGCTTCTGTGGTGATCTGCTGTATTTAACTACACTGTGTTCTCCGCCCCTCCTACCTGGGCACATCTCAAAATCCCTACATTCCCAATACTGGGCCTGATGAGGGAGCACCTCTAAATTATAATCTTGCACAAAATCTTTCTACACCCAGACACAGTTGCATCACTTAAAAGCAATGTCTGAGATGTGAAGAGGAATGGTAGCGCGGGGCTGACAACTCTGGTTCACATGGGGCGTCTAACTTGCTAACCACAACACTTACCACTCAGACCACACGCTCAGCAGCTTCTCAGGCTAATTAACTAATTAACCCCCGAAGGGCTCTGAAGAGGTGTCATTACAAAGCTCTGGCATCTATTAAATGCAATTACTTTCCTCTATGGCTTTAATTTCAGAGTGGCTTGGATATAGGGTGACTATTACCCAAAGGGAAAATGGGGGACCATACCAGGCTCACTCAAGCCCATGTGGGGCTTCCCCGAGTCCCCTGACCACCAAGGTGGAGTGGTGTCCCTGTTTGCCTGCGTCTTGCCATGAAGGGTAAGAATTGCTGTCCATCCCCAACCCTTCATGTTCTTCCATGTTTCACTAGGAGGCAGACCCCACTTTTTAGGAACCAGGACAAATACCCAGTCTTGCCAAAAAAAGTCAGGACACCCAGGACAGAGCTTAAGAGCAGACTGTACTGGCTAAAAACAGGTCATATGGTTGCCCTGCTTGGAAGTGACGGGACTGTAAAGACTAATCCAAGACAGAAACTAAAGAGGCGAGGGTTTACTCCAATAAGTCAAAGCAAGTCTTTTTTATTCCGTTCCCAGCTCTACCACTGATTTGCTGTTTAAGTTTAGGCTAATTAGCCACAACCGAGGGATAGGACGCTGGCAGACCTACTGCTTCTCATGCTCACGGGTGCTGGCTCACTATTTCCTTCTCACCATCTTCACCTATTGTCTTGGCTTACACTCGGATTGTAAAGTCTGTGGGGCAGGGTCCATCTTTTTGTTGAGTTAGACTCATAGACTCTAAGGTCAGAAGGGACCAGTATGATCATCTTTTCTGACCTCCTGCACAACGTAGGCCACAAAATTTCACCCACCCATTCCTGCAATAAGCCTCTAACCTATGACTGAGTTATTAAAGTCCTCAAATCATGGTTTAAAGACTTTAAAATACAGAGAATCTACCAGCAAGTGAACCATTCCCCATGCTACAGAGGAGGGCAAAAACCCCCGAGCCCCAGCCAATCTGCCTTGGGGGAAAATTCTTTCCCGTCCCCAAATACAACGATCAGTTAAATCCTGAGCATGTTAGTACAAGCCTAGCATAGTGGGGTTCTAGTCCATCACTGGGGTCCGACGCTGTACTGCTCAGCACTGAGGGACCTCAATACTTCCTAAAAAATCAGGTCACGTTGAAGGGTTCTGATGTTGGGTGCCCACAAACTAAGACATGAAAAATCCCTGGTGCCTTTGAAAATGTAGGCCGGTGTCTTTGTGTGAACGCTTGTAAAATGGTCCAAGAGCCTTGAATTAACGACAGTATATAAATGGACAGTAAAATTATTGATGAACTGAAGAGCAAAAGAAGCCCCCCAAAAAGCAGACTTCGCAAACAAATGAAAATTTACTCTTTATTTTCCTGGCAGCAATTATTCTAAACAAAATGTCATTATAAGATTAATAAAAAATTAAACGCATTGCCACATGATGATTGAAACCAGAAGAGGCCTCAAGGCTAAGGGAAGACAATCATTAAAACATGGGCCAAGAAGTTATAATAGGAGAAAACATATTTTAAACCAGATCAGCTACATTCAGCATCACTCCTAATGACATAATCAAAGGAAAGGCAAATGGAGAGGAAGATTGATCTTGTGGACAAGACCCTGGTCTTGGAACCAGCTGGTTTTGGCTCAATTCCTGGCTATAACACAGATTTCCAACAGCAAACTCAGCAAGTTGTCTCATCTGTCCACACCTCCGTACTCCAACTATATCATGTGAACAATAATACGTCAAAGATTTGAATGTCTGAAGGAACCAGAATGCTCATCTGTTCTGATCTCCTGTATAGCACGGACCAGGGCATTTCACTCAGCAATTTCTGCTTCAAGTCCATAACTTCCAGCAGCATTCGAGTCAATCTTTTAGAAAGACATCTAATTATGCCCTTCTTCCTACTCTATGTCTGACTTGTCTAGTTTGACTGCAAACTTTGTGTGTGCAAAGGCTGTCTCTTCACTATGTGGTAATACGACGTCTCACCTTAACTGCTGATAGGATATCTAGGTACTACTGTAATATAAAAAATTATAATACATTGAGTAGCAATCACAAAACAAAACCGGAACACCATAGTATTTACGAACTCCTGCTGAGACCTAAGTCTAGCCTGCTCCTGAAAAACCCAGCACAGAATTTTGGGTGAAATTCAACTTTCTCCCATCAGGACCCTAAAAATCAAACACTATGATCTTTGGAAAGGTGCAATTTTGCAAGGAACAATGACCTAAAACAATAAGCTCAGCCTTGAGAAGTAACATGGCCACCATAGGTTTGGAAAGAAATTTCTCTGGGAAATTCTGACAGCCGGGCTTTATATAAAACATCTCCCACTCTCCCCTCCAGTTCCATTTTGTAATTCTCTTTCGGTTGAAGAGGGACGCAAAGACCACAGCAATACCAGTGTTACCTGGTTTTAATGGCACTGAAACATCATTTGTTTAGGCAGACCTCACAAGCGTCTATTAAAAGGGAGTGTCTGTCCTTTGCTCATGACAATTCTCAACCATGAAACAGATCACTCCTGTGAATTGCCCCCTCTTCCACAACACCAAATAGCCCATAGCCAACCCCCGACTTACTGTCTCCTATCAGAACTCTGCTATCTGCTCACCGCTGGGAAAAACCCGTGGACCTGCATGGCTGATAAACTACAGGGGAGAGGGTTCTGAACCCACATCCCCTGCCAGCTGCCCTATATACCAATGGGGCTCTTGTGAAGGTGCTCTGGCTGATGATAACTGGCAGTTTGGCATGGGGAGATTGTTGATGTTTCGGGCATAGGGCTGTCTTTTGTCCTGGGCTTGTACAGCACCAAGCACAATGGCATCCCATTCCACGACTGAAGTGCCATAATATAAATAATAGTGAATAATAAATGGGAGAAGGGGATCTTTATGATAGGGCTGTTCCAGCTCCCAAGCCATTTATTAGGCCCCTGTATTATTTAGAGGTGAAGAAGCAAAAAGATTTTTTATTTTTAAAAGTTAAAACTGAATCTAAAAGTTTTTCTTCTTTGGCTAGTTTGGAAAAAGCAGTATCTGGGCTGGAGATCCAGACCCGAGAGCCCAATCTCTTTACTGCATTCAAAAACCCCCAAATTCATTTTACATTAAGAACTGACCACTAAGCATAAATAATTGAGAGGATATTTGCAGAAGTGATATATATAGTCTTTATTTTGCTGCAACCAGTAAATGAAGGCAAATTCTGAATGAAGACACAGAAAGGGAACAAGATTCTTGGCGTGCTTCACTGGCGATAAAGCTAACAGGAATGGCCTCCTCAAACCTCTACATCAACTTCCTTTTATTTGGAGATAAAATTTGAGGGAAACACATGACATACCAAATGGAAATCCCAGGGAAAATCTACTCACATTCCTTGGCAATTGCTGCTAGCATTACGTACACATGGCAAGAGGCGAACAATGCTAATCTTTTCAGAGGGATAGCTGTGTTAGTCTGTGTACAGCAAAAAACAAAGAGTCCTGTGGCACCTTATAGACTAACAGATTTTCTTCGGCATAAGCTTTCGTGGTCTATAACCCACTTCATCAGATGCATCTGACAAAGTGGGTTATAGCCCACAAAAGCTTATGCCAGAGAAAATCTGTTAGTCTATAAGGTGTCACAGGACTCTCGTTTAATGCTAATCTTGGAGGGGAAAGGACTCCCACACTCAGTGGTTACCTGGAAATCAGGCTGTAAGGGAGGAACTGTCCAGGAGAACCAGAAGAATTCTGGCAGGAACGGCTGTATATGCAGGAGTGCCAGTTACAGCATTAAGTCACCCTAAAAGCCTCAATCTCAGTCCCCGCCTCTGCAACAGCTTTCATATTGACCTCAAGGTACACTGAGGTTTTGATCTTGTTCTCTAGTGCAAGGACTCTCAAACCTTTTAGCGTCGCTCCCAACTGCACGTGACAAAGGGACGCTCCCCCACAAAAGCTGCCACGGCTCCCCCCGCCACTAAAAACAAACCGCCTTCGTGGGCAGTTTCAGCTGTGGCTCGAATGTAAATGGGGCCCAGTGCTGAGAAAAGACTGTGGTGCAGTGGACTTTCAGTGGCTGCTCTTTAAGGGACAGCTGCCACAGTTCACCCTGCCATCAAAGGCTTCCTTCAGTGGTGGGCTGAGCTGCAGCGACACAACAGTTGAGAACTGCTGCTCCAGTGAAGCACAACGAGGAATTAAAATGAAAAATAAGGCCAAAAACTAAAACAAAGTGAGGTTGGTTATCCCCTGGAATGAACTACCAGGAGAAGTGGTGGATTCTCCATCTCTTCAATAGATGCTCTTCTGGATGATTTACTTTAGTCAAACAAATTATTGGGCTTGATACAGAGATATGGATTAAATTGGCCAGTGTTATGTCGGAGGTTGGACTTGTCCTCAAGTGTCACCTTACTTAAAAACAATTATCTTACAAAATCAGACATAAAAATACAAAAAACGTCCAGAAAAAATTGTTCATGCAACTTACTTTGCAGTTCCCCATGGTATGGGCCACTGAACAATTGCCCGGCTTGTCACCTCTTAATGCCAGCCCTGCATTTGAGATCCCCGTAACTCTGTCCCAGAACCCCCAGGTTGAGAAACACAGATCTAGATGAGTATCCCCCTTTGAAGACCCCTGCGTACCCTCGGTTGAGAAACTCTGATCCAATGGTTCCTTCTGGGCTTAAAAATCTACCAATCAATCAATCAATCTCACCACATCTCCAGCCTTCACTTCTCCCTAGTTTCTCCATTGCCATAGACACCACCACCACCCTTCAGTCACTCAGGCCCATCTGGGCATCAGCTTTGACTTGTATCCCTCTCAATTCTGCATCCAAATTCTGCTGCTTCTAGATGCATAATATTTCAAAGATTTGACCTTTTCTGTCTGTCCAGACTGCCAAGGCTCTTGGCTCAGGCCATCAATAGCTTATACTTCAACTACTGCAATCTCCTTGTCGGTGGCTTTGGTATTAACTACACTGCCCGCTCTTAAGCTCATTCAAAACACCTGCTGCCAGGATTGTTCTTTCTGGCTCGTCACCCTCCCTCCATAACCCCTTTGTGTCTTCCACTGCATCACACATACATTCTTTACCTTTGCCTCTAAGGCCCTTCTCCACTTAGCCCTGCCCTGTCTATCAGATCAGCTTGTTTACTGAGCCGTCAACTCCCCCCTTCATTCTTGCCTCCTAGGACAGCCCAATAAATGTTAAACAAACAAACAATCTCAGGGCTGGGGAACCAGTTCAAATGCCTCTCTTGATTGCAGCTCTGGCAGTACAGCCATTTTGAGAGTGTAAGTTACTGCTGACTTCAGCAAGGATACCTTGTACTTCTGCAGACTACTAAGTACCATCAGACATATGGAGCTGTCTGATGTAGGAGTTTCTCCACATCTTGCAGCTAACCAGAAGGGCAATTACAATATTAGGGTCTGGTACAAAGCCAACTGATATCAATGGGAGTCCTTGAATCAGCCCAAAATGTAGAGGGATAATTCCCTGGAGTACATGGGGAACTTTGCACCAGCTATGCCCAGTAAACACTTGTTTAATTAAATGAGATGGGGAACATAAGAATGTAGATGCACAAGGGACTGTTCAATGTGTGAAACACACTGAGGAGCATTAACCTTGAAAAATACTAAGTTTGGATACTCAAGGTTTGACAGTGGTAAACTGCTCCACAACACAGGTGAAAGTGTCATTACCTGATCACTATATTTCACTCTTTCACTTGCTTGGGAGAAAAATTATCTGAGTCTTGCAGCACCCCTTGAACACTCTATAACAGCTATTTGTATGGTAGTCAGTAAAAACAACCGTATTAGTTCTGTGCCCTTTTCTATACAGATTAGTCAGTCTACTGCAGAGCCTACGGCTCTCATAAGAGGCACTATACAAATGATGGAAATGAATGAAGACCCTGTGCCCAGAAAGCTCACAGTTCAGGACTATGACAATATGTACAAGGTAAGAAGGGTGGCCCCTCTGGACAGGGCCGCTGGACTGCAACTCAGAAAGCCTGGGTTTAAATCCCAACTCAGACAAAGATTTCCTGTGTGGCCTTGGACAAGTCACAATCTACAATCAGTTCTCACCTGTACAGTGGGGATAAATACTCCTCTGCCTAACCGAGGGGTTGGGAGGAAAGAGCTTTCAAGATTGTGAGGCACTTAGACACTGCACTGAACAGTCATGATTACCTGATATGCAATGACTGGGAGTGTGTTGGTTGTAGGGTGTTTTACAAAGGCAGGTTAAGTCTGCTTGGCTAGTTGAACATAAAATCATTTCTCAAGGAAAATGTGAAAGGACCGGTCGGCTTCAGAAGCTCAAGTGTATGCCCACGTAAGAGAACATTTCTTTCTGCCCACGTATTCTCATTCTCTTTAAGACAGTCTCTAAAGTTCACCTCATGCAGAGCTTTATGTCTGGTCTAAGGCAAAGAACACAGTTGCTGAAACAGGCTGAAGGAATTGCCACTATGAGACATACCATAATTTCAGGAAAACCAAACCATGAGGGGAAAAGATACTGTGCATCTTTATTGGTGATGCACAAAATCAACTGCCACCAACTTCCTCACCCCAGCACTTAAAATACAACAGACTTTTTCCTTGCAAGGTTCAGCTGATTAGGATCTACTTTCCCACCTCAGCCTGTACTTGGCTTTCAATTCAGGGCAGGGAGAATCTCTTTTTACAAGAGCCATTTCTTAAAAGCAAATGCGTCACCGGAATGAGAACACCTCGCAGTTCTAACACACTCCATCTTCAAAGCCCTGAACAGACAGGTAATTAACCCTCACCGCACTCCCGGCTCCCAGTCCTGGGCTCTGGTCACACCCCCTTATTAACATCTTGCATTAACAATCATCAGATCCCAACAAGGCTTATTCATTATAGTCATGGCTTTTGTACCTCCCAAGAGGATTTTAACCCTTGAGTTCAGTAAGATTTATTAATGCATCTCAAGTGCTTTAAAGATCTAAAGTGCTGTATAAATAGCACTAAGAAATGACAGGGTCCCAAATCTCCCAAGAACAGCATCTCTCCCAAACTCCCACCATTAATTTTCCAACAGGATTCTGTGGTATAAAAATTTTGTCCATCCTTCCTTACTATCATCACAAGTAGTCATGTGTAGACACATTACACATACAGACCCTCCAGCGCAGGTAGGTCCACGGGAGTCAGCTACGGAGCTAGAGAAGACAGGAATGAGGAAACCTTGGGAAAGGAATAACGTCTTTGATATTTTCCATTCCCAAGACGCACTGCAGGTAGCGCTCAAACCCCATTCCGAAGCCTCCGTGAGGGGTGGATCCAAACTGCCGGAGATCTAAATACCTGCAATTTAAAAAGTTACATTCACAACATGGTTCTGCTCAGGTAATTGAAGAGGTACATTTTCCATTCAGAGTTCTTCCTTCATCTTAATGACCTTCCTTGACCCAGACTCTTGCAACATCAAAAAATATCTGCAGTCAGAGATGGAAGACATCGAATTAGATCGTTTAGTCCTTCCCCTACCGATGCTGAGTTTTGCCCTACAGGGATTCTTTAATTTTCCATCAGGTCCAGTTTTCAATGTCCTAAATGATGGGGCTTCCAAAGCTCGCTGTGCCACACTATTCTGCGCATTCGCTGTCTTCACTCAGGCTTTTCTTCAGGTGTCGCCCCTAGTTCTCATCGCCTCTATCCACACAAAAAACTCTCTCACACTTGGCCGTGGTGGTGTTTTAAACCCAGGCTAGCTGGCCCAGCTGGAGGGATGGGCAAGAGCTTTCACTCATTCTGGTAACCTCCTGCTTTGCAGCAAGGATCAAGCTAAATCACTCAAGTGCAGGCAAGTCTCCAATGCCTTCCCATAATTCCCCCCATGTTCCCAGATGGACAGATAAGTTCTCCCACAATTCACTGAGAAAGAATGAGAGAGCAGCTCAGCACACTGCAGCACAAAGAACCTGGGATATATCCACAGAAGCCACAGCAACACACACACGTGGGAGTGTAGCACCAGCGGGGACGGAGAAACTTGGATTCGGGCAGGGCTTTGCAGTGTGGTTAGTCACACCTGCGCTAGGCTAACCTGCCTGTTCAGACAGACATTGGTGCTGGTCACTGGTGGTAACTCCGCAGTGAAGTCAGACCCTTGGAGAGTCTCCGCTGTGCACCTTATGGTCCCTCTTTTCTGACTTGCCTCAGCCCAGCAGCACAGCTTGTCCCTTGGTGTTATCTCAGACGTACTCATGGGTAAGCGCTCTTCCAGTGAAATTCTTTTTGGACCAAAAATAGTGTTTTGGGCAAAACTAATTTTTTTGTGAAAAGTGTTTGTTTCTACAAGAAAAATTTAGATTTTTCCATCATAAAACCAAACAACCAGAACCGCAAATATTTTAATTTGGATATGTTGCAGCAGGCCCTCATGGGAAATGTAGGTTAGTTTCCTTCTGCCTCTAGTCTACAATAAGCAGTAACATTTCAGAAATGATCCCATATCACAACTCACAACATATTCCCCGAGGGATTTTTTGGACTCTCCCATTTCCATCCCTTTTTACACTTGCCTCCTCCCTCAAAGCTTGATTTTTGGGGAAGACTGTCACCAGAGGTAGCAACTTTGGATCCCATCACTCAATTCCTCGCATTGACCAGAGATGGTTGTAGTGAGCCAAGTGAAGAGTTATTGAGCACTAAGCATGTTGCCTCTACATATTCTCAGCCCCTTCTGGTCTGGGGACCGTATTTGAGATCAGTACAAAAATATTTTCATTAGAGGATTTTCTTTCCTTTTGGGGGAGATTAGCCAGCAGGCAGCGTTCATGGATCCATTAAAAAAATGAAATGACTTCTCCTCCTGCCAGTGAAAATTAACAATACTTCCTCACTCTTGTAAAGTGTATTTCACCTGTAAATCTCAAAGTACTTCAAGAGAGAAATCAAACCACAGTCATTTGGGTATATAACAGTCTGAATCTAGAACCCATTAAAGCTAATGGGAAGTTCTCATTGTCTTCAACAGGCTTTGGATCAGATCCTATAGGAGCAACCCTCTTCCCATCAGCCCACCAGCAGTGGCAGAGTTAAGAAGTTTTCAATACTGCATGAGAAGAGAAAAAGCAACTTCTGACAGATGCAGGGAAAAGCCCCTTTATGCTGGAAAATATTCCCTGAGGTTTGCTTCATTCAACATTTTCACCATGCAACTGGGGCTGGGTGCACGAGCCCTGAGTCCCAGTTCCATTGTCCTGAGTCCGGCTGGGGAGCCGGAGCCGGACCGGGCTGCCAGCAGCGGCAGAATCTGGCCCTGACCCTGGCTGGGGACCCCGGGGCCAGGCCATCAGCGGTGGGATCTGGCCCTGACTACGGGCAGGGACCCAGGGCCAGGTCACTGGCTGGCGGGGGCAGAAGCCCAATCTGGGTTTCGGCCGGGGACTTGGGTTAGATCAGGCCCTGGGGCCGGATCGGGCCCAGGGGCCAGTGCAGTGAACCTTTCTTCGGGGCACTGTTATCCTCGCCACACAATAGCCGTGGAGTAGCCCAGCATCCTGTCTCTCGCAGTGGCTCACACATAAAGCTTAAGAGAAAAGTGAACCCTCCCCCCCCGCACCTGGCTGATTGTGCAACGTAATTCCATGAAGAGAAATATTTTTCCATGACCCCAGCTGGCAATCGGTTTATGCCCTGCAGCTGGAGAATGGATAGCCCATGTAACCTTTTAATCTTGTTAAACTATGTACTGCAATAACATCCCGTGGAGATGAATTCCAGTAGTTCATTATATACCAGCTTTTTAAAAAGCATTCCTTTCAAACATGTGTCCCTTTATCTTTTTTTTTTTAATATGCCCTTATGTTGTATTGCAGGGCAGGGCAAAAAGGAGCGCTGTCTTTGCTACCATTCACCGTAGGATGCATTTCCACCCTGTCTGTCTCCTTCCCGAACGAAAGAACCCCCCCCTCTAAAACTCTTCATCACACTGACACCTCCATGACTTCCGCAGGTTAGAGAAGTGAGGCTGAAAGGACAGAGGTGTCTGGGCTCCCCACACACTTGAACATTCAAGGTGGGGAAATGTCTCGTAAAACAGAAAAAAGGGCTAGTGAAATTACAACAATCCCAGAGAAATCTTGCTTTGTTGACTGATCCCACTCTCCTCTGAGGGACGAGGGCAGAAAGAAACAGATTCTTCTCACAGTTAGGAAAAAACTGATTAATTTGCCATTGGAAAAGATCTTGGACCCTTGCACTGATCAATGACGACCTCAAACAACCTTAGTTCTGCATCTCAATGTCCCTCTCAGTTTCCTGTGCTGCTCAGGACCCTCCCAGGTGAAATACAGGTGCAGGCGGTCAGACTGGATAATGAGAGTGGTGGTCCCTCTCTGGCCTTACAACCTATAGATCCATAATTGAATATTTCAGTTTATGTCCATACTATATTGCTATGTACTGATGGTAGCTATAAAATCTGCTGTTCCGCACAGGACATGCTGTGTCGAAGAGGCAGTAGAGTCTAGAGGGCCAAACTTAGCTCTGTGAGCCAAGCACAAACCAAGCACTCAATGGAGTCAACAGAAAAACTCTTCTTGACTACAACAGACCTTGTAGGGGTCACTGCATTTCTGACACCAACTTGCTGTGTGGCACTACGCACAGCTCAGTTCCCCTCCTCATGCGTCTCCATCTACAAAGAGACTTCCCTCCCTCCGAGGGGCATTGGGAGTTTAACATTTGCATTGTGCCCCGAAGAGGAGACGAGGGGTCCCAATGCTGTTACTCTGCACTGGTTGGAAATACTAAAACAGATGAAGCTCGTCGGCAGTGACTGAGCATTGCTGTATCTCAGGTCAGCTCTGCTGCCCTGCTCTCCGTTTTATAATGGAGGAGAGCGGGACTGGGAAAATCATGGAGCAGGTCCTCAAGGAATCCATCCTGAAACACTTGGAGGAAAATAGAGTGATCAGGAACAGTCAACATGGATTCACCAAGGGCAAATCGTGCCTGACCAACCTGATTTCCTTCTATGATGAGATGACTGGATTTGTGGATGCGGGAAGAGCCGTTGACGTGGTATACCTTGACTTTAGCAAGGCTTTTGATACGGTTTCCCACAGCATTCTCCTCGGCAAGTTAAGGAAGTATGGGTTGGACGAGTGGACTGTAAGGTGGATCGAAAACTGGTTAGATCAACGGGCTCAGCAGGTAGGAATCAATGGCTCGATGTCTGGTTGGCAACCGGTAACGAGTGGAGTGCCCCAGGGGTCGGTCCTGGGGCCGGTTCTGTTCAACATCTCCACAATGATCTGGATGATGGAATAGACTGCGTGCTTAGTAAGTTTGCGGATGACACCAAGTTGGGGGGAATGGTAGATACTCTGGAGGGCAGGGACAGGATCCAGGGAGACTTGGACAAATTGGAACACTGGGCTGAAAGAAACCTCATGAGGTTCAACAAAGACAAGTGCAAAGTCCTGCACTTAGGATGGAAAAATCCCATGCACTGCTACAGGCTGGGGACCGATCGGCTAAGTAGCAGCGCTGTAGAAAAGGACCTGGGGGTTATGGTGGATGGGAAGATGAATATGAGCCAACACTGTGCCCTTGTTGCAAAAAAGGCCAATGGCATATTAGGCTGCATCAGTAGGAGTATTGCCAGCAGATCGAGGGATGTGATAATTCCCCTCTATTCGACACTGGTCAGGCCGCATCTGGAATACTGTGTCCAGTTTTGGGCTCCTCACTACAGAAAGGATGTTGACAAAGTAGAAAGAGTCCAGCGGAGGGCAACAAAAATCATTAGGGGCCTGGGGCACATGACTTATGAGGTGAGACTGAAGGAACTAGGCTTATTTAGTCTACAGAAGAGAAGACTGAGGGGAGATTTGATAGCAACCTTCAACTACTTGAAGCGTTGCTCCAAAGAGGAGGGAGCTAGGCTGTTCTCGAGGGTAACAGAGGACAGAACAAGGAGCAATGGTTTGAAATTACAGCTGGGGAGGTCAAGGTTGGATATTAGGAAAAACTTTCTCACTAGGAGGGTGGTGAAGCATTGGAATGGGCTATCTAGGGAGGTGGTAGAATCTCCATCTTTGGAGATTTTTACGGCTCGGTTAGACAAAACCCTGGCTGGGGTGATTTAGGGGGAGTGGTCCTGCTTTTTAGCAGGGGGTTGGACTAGATGACCTCATGAGGTCCCTTCCAACCCTATGATTCTATGACTGAAGCAGCAGTGGGTCCCAAAGATAGAAAGCAGCTAAAATGACCCAACCCGACACAGTTTTTACTTTTAATGGCATGACATCTTCTTTCTTTCTTTTGCTGCCATAGAAGGTCGCCTCCACCCTATTCTGCATATTGACAGAAAGATCCTTCTTGCCACTGGCGCTCAGAGAAGAATATTACAACATGAAGCGGTCCATCTTGGCTAATCCTTCTCCAGCCAAAAGGGGAATGAATTTCATGGAGACAGAAGAGCCTCCATCTCCAAAGAGCAGACTATATGTACCCATCTTCTCTCTTGCTATTCCATGGAGTTAATGCTAGGAAATCCCAATTCCTAGGTAGAGATGCCAAAGGGAAAAGCGCGAAGGGTTTAACTGATTGCTATATTTGGGGTTGGGAAGGAATTTTCCCCCAGGGCTGATTGGCCTGGGCATTTTTCGCCTTCCTCTGTAGCACAGGGCATGGCTCACCTACTGGTGAATTCTCTGTATCTTAAAGTCCTTAAATCATGATTTAAGGAGGTAAATAACTCAGTCATAGGTTGATGGCCTATTGCTGGAGTGGGTGGGTGAGGTCGTCAGACTAGATGATCGTAATGGTCCCTTATGACCTTAAAGTCTATGAGTTTATGAAGCTACTTTCAACATCTGTAGAGTGAAAAAATCAGAATGAGGAAGTGAGTCCAGTATCTAGAGAGGATCTGGGCTGTTCCATGCAGTCTGGATGGGCAGCTCGGTGCCAAGGTGTCCTCATTATTATTACGGTAGCATCTAGAGGCCCCCATTGTGGTAGGTACTGTACAAATACAGAGAGAATTTACGATCTAAACAGGCAAGAAGACAAAGGGTGGGAGGGGAAAGAAAGACACGGCAGAGACGAAAGATAACTCAGATCTTCCGCCACCAGTCTAATGTTTTAGCCACTGGCCCACTCTACCTTTCTGATGATCATAACCAAGTCTCACAAGCAGTAGCATTAAAATGAGGTGACTGAGTTCCTTGCAAGTTGTAGTGAGAAAGGACGGACAGTGGAAATAAACTGAACCGCATAAGAGAGGAAAACCTTCAACGCACATATAATGTATCCAAATGAAAGAGAACTAGATGGGGTCAGGAATTTTATGTGTGTTTTGAATTAAAGCCCACTCATCAGATGAGTAAATGATGGGATTAGAAAGAAGCAAAACAGTCTGTTTCAGATCACTGTTTCTCTCCTTCCATCCTCCTCTCCCAGTGGTACAATGGTTCCATTGATCAGGCGGCAGCAATCTTTGCTAATCCCTGTGCCGGCCCGTCCTCCTCGACCCTCAGCTGGTGCCGAAGGCCCTCTCGCAGAAGGAAGCAACCTGGAGTGGCTCCTCTCGGCAGTGTGCCTGGGGACCCCTATCCCCAGGCACACCATGGAAAGAAGCTGTCTGGAGTCACTCCTTTTGGTGGTGGCACACCACAGAGAGGAGCTGGTCTGGGCGGCTTCTTTACACAGTATGCCTGGGGCATGGACATGGCAGGGACCTCCGCACTGCAGCCGCCCCTGAAAGAAGCCACTTGGAGTCTTTTGGTGGCAGGAGTGGCAATTTCTGTGGCACCACAGAGGATGCCGAGTGCCGCTTTGAATGGGCTCGTGTGCCGGGGGTGGCCTACCCCTGCATTAGACACAAGCCACACCTTAAACAACACACCAAGGAACAGTCAGATCCTGATTGGAGAGCTCCCACAATGCTCAGTGGGAGGGAGAGGCAAACAAAAATATTCTGTTCTAGGCACCATCTCAGAAAAGTATTTCCTGTGCAAAAATTAGTCAATATTTTACTTTAATAATCATGTAGAATTTTCAATTATCCCCCAAGGAACCATTGTGATAAAATGTAAAAAAGAGCAAGTTGATTCCTGTTGTAGATGTAAATCTCAGCGCAACTGGAACTGGAGCCAGCACCGATCCGCCCGCAATAGTGACGGTTAATTAGGAGCAGATACAGTGAAGCAGATCCGCTCACTAACTTCCTGCTCTCCGGGTGGACAGTAGAGAGCAGGGTTTAGGAACGCTTTGTGCATTCTTATCTAGGCATTTCCAGTGCATCGGCCCCGCAGAATCCAGGTGCCAAACCAGAAGCTTGGTTGCTGAGCCATCAGCATTACAACAGTGCTGTCTGCTCCCTATGCCGTGTCCAGAGGGCACATCTTCCTTGATGGGAGGCGCAACTGGTGAGAGGATGGGAGAGGATAGAAGACAAAGTGCCTCAAGAATGTGATGGACACCCCATGCACCTACACAAGACAGGCTGTTAGCATTGCCACACTCCTCTGAAGCACCATGCACTGGTCACCGTTGAAAGCTGGAGAGCAGACTAATTAGATCAATCGTTTGACATATTATGCCAATCCTGTACCCTGTGATTTGTCTCGGTCACCATTCTCTGCAACAAGTAAGCAGAGATGTGCTGTGGCCATTGACCACACGCACCTCCCCCATCGTACTGTAAATTCAAGTCCTGGGTACGGGGCAGCTTCCTGAGAACACATGTGAAGATTAGATGTTCTCTACCTGCATTCTTATCTAGGGGTGTGGAGGATTCTCCATAACTTGCAATCTGTAAGTCACAACTGGATGTCTCACTAGGGTTTGCTCCCCACACAGACCCTGAAGGCTGCTGTGAGCCAGAGAGGCCGATTAACAATGGCAGGTTGCGCCTGAAAGAGGAGCCAGGGTTGATGGATCATGAAGCCCAGCTGGGCAGGAGCAGGTGGTTAATTTAGAGAGAACATCTGCAAGAGAAAGGGGCTGATGCCCAGCACTGGAAGCCATTTTTTTGACTTAGCATCAGGTCTTACGGCAATAAAAATGGGTGTCTCCGTATGCAGAAGTGACTTAATCAATGAAATTGTATTTCTAATGACAAAGCGATGGGGAGACATGTAGCATTAGCCTGGATCCCAGCACAGCTTGGGAAAAGCGGAACTGAAGTGGTGGACAAAACACCTAGCAGCCCTGCAAGAAAGGGAAGGACTGACAGAAATAAAGAGGAATTTAAAAGTCTGGCACAGAAAAATGTAAAAGAGGAATGGCAAAACATTTGAATTGATGAAAAAGGAGGAACTTTTTTTGAACTGTGCCTCTCTCTCTCTCCCCTCCATGACAAAGCACACGTCACTGAGTAGTCTATAGTCACCACCAACTATAATTGCTAAATATTCAGCTGTTAATATCTTTTCACTCTGCCTTGTGCCCTTCAGGTAATGTAACCACACCTTTCTGCTATCCCCCATTTCCCAGACAGGTTTACCAAGTAACATAATATGGTTTTTGTTACCTTAAGCGGCTTAAATTTCTCAAAAAGCTTTTCCCCTTTTCTTTATCAAAGCCCTGATACCCATAAAAGGTGATCATAGTTTCATACTGAAGGGAAGAGAGAGAGAAACTGCAGGAAGAGAGGCTGTAACCACTTTCTGGGAACAGAGAGGGAGTGAGGAGTAAGCCCTGAAGCCTAGACAGGTAAAGGGAAGGTTGGGAAGAAAGGCTGAGCTGCTGGAGCAAAGGAATGCCCCTGGGCAGGTTCTAAGAAAAGGGTAAGAACATCGAAAAAAGGGGTAAGAGTGAGGAGGAACTCTGCAGAGCCAACAAGGGGGAGGCAAAGAGTGTAGAGAGGATTTGATTTGGAGAAGGACAGAAGAGTTTTGTTCCGCAGAGTTGGGACACTACTACCCTGGAAGAGGCAGACTAGATCATGACCTGGCTGGAGGGTGGAATCAAGGAGGGAGAGACCACAGCAGCACTGGTGTGCCCACTGGAAGGAGGCACCAGGTGAGCAGAGCGCCACTATGCCATGCCAGGCCACAAGGAGTTGCTCCAGCAGTGAGCGAACACCTTCACAACATGCCAGAGCTCCAAGAGAAGTTATGGACTTGTCACAGAAATTACTGGGTGAAATCCTATGTCCGGTGCAAGGCAATAAATCAGTCTGGCCTATAAACCTACAAAAGATGAGAAGTTGATTTGTCCTGCCTGCTCATTGCTGATGAAAAGGCCTGTGGTACTTTGGGCTGAGCCATCCCCAGCCAGTTTCAGGATGCAGGAGGGAATCCTGCATTCAGTACAGTCTCTTAATCCAAGTTATCAGTTTAAAATGCATTCTCCCTAAAGGTTATTCCAAGTACTTTCCGATAAATATTCCAACATCTGAAACACTTTGCAACATCACTCCTCTACCAGATGATGAACAGAGAGATCCTACACATTATTATGATAATACAAATAATTAATAATTTTTTTCAAAAAGGACACAGAGCCTGGGCAGCCATTTTATTAGGAGAAAACTCAGGGAGCCTCTTGATCCCTTATTAAATTCAAGGATTATTCTATTTCTTTAAATTCCAAAGCCTGACCTGATGCTATGTCATACACTCCCCTGCATTTTATTTCCTCCCACTCTGTAACTTTCCTATCTTCAAAGCGTCTGACGAAGTGGGATTTTCTCCCACGAAAGCTCATGCGATTAATAAATCTGTTAGTCTTTAAAAGTGCCACAAGACTCTGTTGTCTATTTCTTTAGGGAGACAATTGTAATTGCTTCCGCTACTCTGCTGGGAAGAAGTTTTAGCGCTGTCAATTACAAGTGGAGTTATTCACATGGCCACTAAAGGTCACAAACTGTGGTTTTTGGGCCCTATATCGGATGCAATAGCAGCTTGGATTTTTTACTGATGTCCTGGATTTTACATACAGCTTAATGATTTACTATTAAAAAGAGTTGATGAGCAGCAAGTTAATCAATTGAGTGTAATAATGAAAGGTAGGAGAGACGGAATTCAGGATGCAACTAAACAAGTTGAAGGACAAAGTTTAAATAACTCATGGTTAAATTGTAGTCAAATGAGATGAACTCTTCATTATGACTGCCTGTAGCTCAATGAGGGCCCCAATGAGAAAGCTTCTTCCATAGCAGTAGTAAGGGAACAGACACTGGGTATAGATAAAGACGTAGTCTTACCATTGGTAGGCATGTGCGAGTCCTAATCTGTGGAATAAAAAACTCGTGTTACTAAATCAGCATAGCAGATTCATAACAGCTGTGTGATCAATTAAGGATTTAGTGCACAGAAATGCACAGATTAAGAAAAGGGATATTACGAATTAACAGAAAAGGGGAAGAGTGGAAAGAAACAATCAAGAGCAAAGGCTTTAGAAATTCAAAAGAAAGCTTTTTGTGTGGTGTTGAACAGATTTTCATTGCTCTCCTTAAAATGTTTATTTCTTAAATGCTTGGAACCAAGTCTAACGCAGTAAGACCCAACTCCTGAAAAGACTTGTGCAAACACTTAACTTGACACATATGAATAATCCTATTGACTTCTACTGGGATACTCGTGAATGAAATGAAGCACACACGCATGTCTTTGCAGGCTTGGAGCCAAAGTTTCTTTATATGTTTGTGTTATAAAATCCCAATCTCAGCTACAACAGCTCTATAGGGTTAAACATAAGTGAAGAGAAATGAAAATTACTTTACTGAGCAGATCTGACCCTGAATACTCAAAAGGAAGGGATCCACGGAGTAAGAAGATGCCATTTTTACACAGTCGCTCTTCAGAGCAGAGCTGGACTTTAAGCCCACCGAAGACGTACATTTCATTGATTTATGCACCTCTGTAACATGGGCTTTTACTCTTCTGCTTTCCAAATTAAATAACTCTAGTCTTAACCTCTCCTGCAGCGGAAGACCTCACCCAGACCCTATACCTTCTAAAGATTGCCACTGCTCTTCTTAGGTTTGTTATACTGTGCTGCTTGAAGCTGAATTCAAAGCACCAAAAGAACGACCATTCTGGGTCAGACCGCTGGTCCATCTAGCCTAGCATCCTGTGTTCCAGCAGTGGCCAATGCCAAGTGCTTCAATGAACAGAACAAGAAGTCATCAAGTGATCCATGCCATTGGCCATTCCCAGCCTCTGGCAAACTGCAATCCTTGCCTATTTTCGCTCATGGCCATTGACGGACTGTCTTCCACGAAATTTTCTAGTTCTTTTTTGAATCCAATTACAGTAGAAGTAAATAACACTTCCTAATTTACTTTGTCCACTTCAGGCATAATTTTATAGACTTCTATCATAAGCCTCCTTAGTCATCTCTTTTCCAAGCTGAAAAGTGCCGGTCTTATTAATCTTTCCTCATACGGAAGTTTTTGCCAAATCTTTAATCATTTTAGTTTCCCTTTTCTGCACCTTATCCAATTTTAATATATCTTTTTTTGAAAGGGGTGACCAGATCTGCACACAGAATTCAAGATGTGGGCATATCTGGGATTTATAAAGAGGCAATACAATATTTCCTACCTTACCTGTCCCTTTTTCTAATGATTTCCAACATTGTTAGCTTTTTTGACTGCCACTGCACATTGAATGGATGTTTTCAGAGAACTATTGAATGATTCCAAGATCTCTTTCTTGAGTGGTAACTCCATCATTTTATATGGGATTATGTTTTCCAATGTGCATTACTTTTGATTTATCATCACTGAATTTCATCTGTCATTTTGTTGCCCAATTAGTCAGGTTTGTGAGATCCCATTTAATTCTTCAGTCTGCTTTGGATTTAACTATTTTGAGGAGCTTTGTGTAATCTCCTAATTTTTCCATCTCACTGTTTACCCCTTTTCCCAGATCATTTATGAAGATGTTGAACTAGTCCTAGTACAGATCTCTGGGGACACCACTACTTATCTCTCTCCAATCTGAAAATTGACCATTTATCACTACCCTTTGTTTCATATCTATTATCCAGATCCAGGAGAGAACTTTCCCTCTTACAACCACTTACTTCACTATTGGCTTTTTGGAAATTTAAGTGCACAATATCCACTGGATTGCCCCTGTCCACATACTTGTTGACCCCCTTGAAGAATTTCTACTAGATTGTGGAGGCATGATTTTCCTTTATAAAATCCATGTTGACTTTTCCCTGATGAACTGTTTGTCTGTGTCTGATCATTCTATTCATCACTATAGTTTCAACCCAATTAACCTAGGACTGAAGTTAGGTTAACTGGCCTGTAATTGCCAGGATTGCCTCTAGAACCTTTTTAAAAAATCAACATCATATTCACATTAGCTCTTCTTCATTCATCTGATACAGAAGGTGATACAAATGAGAGGTTACATACCATAGTTAGTAGTTCTGCAACTGTACATTTGAGTTCCTTCAGAACTCTTGGGTGGATCCCATCTGGTCCTGACCTATTACTGTTTAATTTATCAGTTTGTTCTACACAATAGCCTTACCTTCCTTGAGTGCTCCTTTAGCATCTTGATCATCCAGTGGCCCCACTGGTTCTTTAGGAGTCCTCCTGCTTCTGGTGTACTAATTATTTTGCTATTACTTTTGAGTCTTTGACTATCTGTTTTTCAAATTCTTTTTTGGCCCTCTTAATTACATATTTACAATTCGTTTGCCAGAGTTTATGATCCCTTCTCCTTTCCTAACACGATCTACTTTTTAATGAATGCCTTCCGGTCTCCAACTGCTGCTTCTACTTTGGTGTTTAGCCACAGTGGCACTTTTTTGGCCCTCTCACTATGGTTTTTAACTTGGGGTGTACATTTAAATCGATCCTCTATCACAGTGTCTTTAAGAAGGTTCCATGCAGCTTGTAGGGATTTCACTTTGACACTGTACCTTTTAATTTTCGTTTAACTAACTTCTTTATTTTTGAATGGTTCCCCTTTTTGAAATTAAATTCTTCTGTAGTGTGCTGCTGTGGTTGCCCCCTTCCTCCAGAGATGTTACATTTTATGATGTTCTGGTCATACATACATCATGCAGCCTGCTACAGGCAAGGGGTGTGGTGCAGTCAAAGAACACAGATCTGTGACAAATCAGCATGGGTTCCACATCTCAGCTAACTTATCAATATCCCTGCGCATAGAACACTACTTTCTGAAATGACAGCACTGACTCGTCAAACTCATAATTCATCCTGGTGCAGTTCCTTACAGTTAGACAACATTGGGCCAAAGAATATCATGCCCTGTCTACATTACAGATTCCACTTTTGCAACCACGGTGGTGAAAGGAGACAAGGCCTAAGCAGGGAGTCAAACTGCCCAGACATAATAAAGATTGTTTCCTGGGCACCTATGTGATAGCAGAGTTTCTCTCCGAGTAGCATGCACCATTTTTCCGTGGTGAGATGATATAAAAAGGCACTTTGCATATTCACCCCAGAAGTAAGTCATCATTTGGGGATACAGCCGTATTCTGTTTCAGAGATAAACAGCTGATTGAGACACTTCAAAACTAATAAACGTAAGCATTTAAAAGGGCACCGACTGTCTGCACATCTACTCCTTCCCTCACCATACTCCAGTGGCCTCAGACACCCTCCCTTGCCCAACTGTTCTGCTGCTGCTGCTAATACTCAGCAAAGGGTTTCTCCATACCTCTCTAAGCGTGACTGGAGAAAAGGTAGCCTCTCCTCTCTCAGGCTGCCACCACATAACTCCCCTATTCCTGGTACCAGAAGATCAACAGCTGCAACCTTAGGGGAAAGAGAATCATAACTGAGTCATACCATTCACCTGTGCAGTGCGACAGTAATTCCAGGGCTGATGGGAGGAGAAATTCATTACTGTTTGTGAGGTTCTCCCGTGCGATAGTGACAGATGTTACACAAGCAGTGCGGTAATGATCCAACCCGCTGGCAGCTCGATGTCACAGCGCCTCGCAGAAGGTAACAGAGGGCAGCAGATATACAGCAGATCAGGCATCTACACTTGGTGCTAGGGTGTAACTTCCACACCAAGACGACATACCCGCACTCATTCTGATTGAGCTAGAGCGCTAAAAAAATAAAAGTAGTGGTGACACCACAAGCGGCTAGTCTTCCTGAGTACAATCTTGTCTGAGACCAGGGGGGTGGGGGGCCAGCCTGTCCTACGCTCGCGTCACTGTGGCTACACTTCTACTTTAGCATACTACCTTGATCAAAGTAGAGTGGGTATATCTCCTTTAGCTGGAAACGACACCTTCCACATCCAATGACGATAATACACACTCTGTGTCATCACAAGCAAATATCCAACCCAGAACATCTGGATATAAAAGCAGGAGCATCTACTGCCTGAACTAAAAAGCCCAGCTCTCTCAGCCAAAGACTATGTAGACTCAGAAACTTCAGGTGCCCCAGTTACTAGTGGGGAACAAAGATGCACACTGAGGAAACACGAGCTACAACAGGAGTCCTTTCCCAATGCTGCTCCCTCTTGCCAGGTGGGTAGGTTCTCCCATCCAGCCACAAAAACTGACTCAAGCTTCCTCTGTTGAGTCTCAGATAGCGCTTATGTAAATATATACACACCCCAGAAGAGCATCTCCGGCTGCAACTGTTTATAGCAGCTGCAAATGTTCCATTTCATTACCTGGGACTTGTGGAATGCAATTTGGAGAAGGGCAGACTCACTAAAATCCAGTAGCCATCTGCCAGGAAGGGTAAAAAAATCCCATTCTGATACCAAACGGGAGCATCTGCACCGAATTTAGGAACCATGAGAACTGCTATTGATTCAGTTCCGTTGGTGGAAGTCTGTGTATGGCCAGGCCCCAAAGAGTACGAAAAGTAAGCCGCGGGGAGAGAGGCAAATGCAGACATGCCCAGATTGCCAAAGGCCCAGAATTCCTCCAGACTGAGGGCCCAGAGTCACATGGTACAAGGATCCCGTGCACAAAGCAGAACACTGAAGGAGTCTATTTCCTGTCCTTGTCTGCTGCTAGGTCAGAGGATAAAATACCCACCGCTTGTGCTGGCATATTTGAAAGGCAGGAAAACACTGCCATGGAAGTCTATGGGCACTGGTTCTCATTAAAGAGACTCTTCTTTAAAAAAAAAATCCTGTTCTGTTTTTGAACTTCCCTAAAAAGCAACTGACTACAGCAAAACGAACTGTCTGCCTTCCAAAGACCAAAGCTGTCCAGTCTTCTCTTGCCTGATCAAATTCTCTCCTACTGTGGCTGTCTCTCTGAAGGAAGGCCAGGGGGTTGGACTGGGGTACGAGTGTTGCAGCTGACTGACATATCTTACCTCCTGCTTCCTTGCGGGAGGTCAGGATGACGACACTATATGGTGAGGGAGGATGAGAGAGGACAGGGTATGTAACCAAAAAGGATGGAGATGTGAACACACGGACTTACTGTGCGCTGAGGTTCATCTTCGTTGTCCCGCATGTAGAAAGGTTTGAGATCATATGGGTAGTTAATGACAAACACAGGAACTTCGCCGCAGTGTTTCACCAGGTATTTCTCATGTTCAGTTTGGAGATCGCAGCCCCACTGTAAAGACAACATGGAGAACAAGGGATGTTGGATCCTGCAGTACTGAAGCGTGTGCACTACAGGAAAGGTGGTAAGACTCCATGTAGTAGAGACGCACTAGTTTCAAAGGCTGGCTAGTCCTAGACTCCTCCTCATACAGGGTTTCTAGACTATGGAATACTCTGTTAGGCAACCTGCACTCAGATAAGTTTCACAGATTTTTAAAGCCAGAAGGGACCAGAATGATGATTTAGTCTGACCTCCTGCATCACATGGGCCAGAGAATCACAGCCAGGAATTCCAGCATCTAGCCCAACAATATGTGGTTGAACTAGAGCAGGTCTTTCTGTCATCTTAGCAAACCGACAACTTGGACAAATGCTGTTTTTCCCCACCTACTACCAGCTAAACCATACAGAAAGTGGATTCATCCAACTGTTGCTTGAACCCCTCTTATCCCCTGCACCTTCACCTCCCTTCCCAGATTTTCCCTGGCGCATACCACACCCTCTCTGCAGCCTCTCTCTTAGGAAAACCCAATGCCCCTATGGAACAGACCATCAGGTGTCCTGGCATCTACTACAGCAGCGGTGTGAGCAGTGATTTGTCTTGGGGGCGGGGGAAGACTGCTAGAATGACAGGCAGCTGTATCCAGAGAGAGGACTTACAATACTATACCAAACCCTGAGCCCGCTTTTGTAAGAATAAATTGTCTGTTGATCTTGGGCAATCAGCTCTGAAGGTGGTCCCAGCCAGACTTATCCTCAAAGCAGCAGCCTGAGGATTGTTAAAACTCATGACTATGTATGCAGGATTAGAAGTAGGTGTTCAAGTGAGGACTTTGCCTGCTGTGGTAACCTCTTAAAAGTCAGAGTTTGAGGAAGGTGCATGTATAGTTTTAGGAAGATTGTAATTTGTAAACCGCTCTTTCCTTGGCTATAGCAGTCTTTGAAGAACAAAGGATTCCCTTTACTTATCTAGATCTAGGCAATGTCCACACACAGAGGCAGGGACTGTTCCTTCTGCAAAGGGCTGACAATGTAATGGTATTATAGAAGATTAGGGCTGGAAGGGACCCCAGGAGGTGACCTAGTCCAACCCACTGCTCAAAGCGGGACCAACCCCAAATATCATGCCTCCCACCCACCAGCAGTCATTGCTCAGTTTCACTATACACGCTTCATTCTTGTAAAAACTTCTCTCCTAAATTATTCCACACTCCATCTTCCAAGTTACTGTGGTCACACTAGATTATGGCTGACATGTAAGGATGCAAAACGACTGAGACATACTGTGAGAAATAACTCCGTTGCAACATTCGAAAGAGAGAAGTGAGGCTTTTCTGGGATTTAGAAATGGAGGGCATTGTGCAGACCCAGCCCCCAGAAGCAGGAACCGGGGAGGTGCACTCTCAAAGCCAGAGTACCACCCACATACCTCTGGTTGGAAAACAAATGTCTGAGGAGCTTGCTTTAAAATTTCCACTGCTTCAGTGTAGGAAATTCTGCAACAGAAAAAACAAAGCATTTGATAGAAGAAATGAGACTACCCAGAGGGCCCTGTCTGCATTGGAAAACTAAAGGGACGCTGCAGCCGTGACACCGTGGCTTGTGATCTCAGGTTAAGTACCTTGGATGGAAACCTCTTTCGTAAAGGAACCCTTGCATGTCATGGGAAGAGCGCCTGGAAAGTTAGTAGATGGCAGATTTCTCACTGAGTCAGTCATCGACCCACTGTTCCAGCACGGTGCTGTTTAGCGCTGTATCACACATGCCTTAACAATGACACACGGAGAAATTGAAGATTACATGAGACTTCCCAGGAGTTGGGGGTGAGGAGTTAGTCCCAGTAGCTCAGGCAAATTCCACTTTGTATGGTTATGTTCTGTCTTCCTTCATTTCATACGATGCTTTTGCATTGTTACAACACACTCTGAACAGACTTGATGTTCCACCCCAGAGGTGGCCGCACATCAGCCAGAAGTGAAAAGAGTGTGTTCCAGTCTCCAGAAGGGTAGCTGTGTTAGTCTTTTCCAGCAAAACTAAAACAGAGGAGTTCTGTGGGTCTTTTCAAGACTAACACATTTATTGGTTAGTCTTTAAAAGTCCCACAGAACTCCTTCTCTGTTTTGGTTGTGTTCCAGTCTCATTTGTCTAAGTACTTGGGGGTGTTTCAGGATGAAAGGCACTCCCATCAGCTTAGCACCACCCATGTGCTCAGCACAGAACTCTACAAGATAACAGTTCATGCCACAAAGAGCTAACACTAGAAGAGTTACGATCGTTATGTAAAATGCAAAACTTATTTTCACCAACACGTTCCTGTCCCCAACAGGGCAATTCTGGCCCCAGATGCTCCACTGTCAATCAACAGAGCAATTGGCAAAGTGAACTGGGAGAGGAGAATGGAGAATCTATCCCTGACGCTTCTTTGCAACCCACAAAAACGTGACTGGAAATCAAAACCAAATGAAGAAAGCTGCATGATGGATTTTCCACATACCGTACATAACAGCACAAACAGGTCATCACTGGGAAAGCTAATAATCTGCTCACAAAAATCAAATCTCTGTATATCACTGGCTAAACCCTATTATAGACCAAGCTCCCTAAAGAACATCATCAAGGATTCCATAAAGCTTTCTGAAATAAACAGTCAGTGAGGAATACGCTGTTCCATGCCTTGAGTTATGTGATTCCACAGCCAAGTGGCTGGAATCTCACCCACTTTTGCCACCTGAAGCCTTTTGAGGTTGTTCATAGCTTGAAGGGGACTCATGGTTCTCACACACACACACACAGCATTTCCCAGCAACATCTTGGGGCGCTAACGCAGATGAAAATCACCACCACACTGAAAGTTACAGGTCACAAAAGCATTGTAACCAACTGCTGGCTGAAGTGCAACACGTAAGAGTGGGTGGCTTGGCACGGCTTGGCAGAATGAATAGATGGCCACAAGGAGTCAAGGGCCCAGAGGAGAGTGCAGCACAGAGAGGATGCTTGGAGTCACAGAATGGGGACTGAAGCCCTCTCCTGAGATTGCAGAGAGCTGGGAAATAAGAAATATAAGCCAATGGGATCTAAAAGCAGTCAAGGGCGATAGATGTACTACAGGACAGCAGGGATTTCTAGGAAAGGGGAGCATATCACAGTCCAAAGGGGCATGGCTGCAGCCTATGAACAAGGATTTATTTAGCAGTTGCACCCAAAATGTCTAGGCACCAAACAGACATAGTCCGGCAGAAAGACCATTCCTGTGCTGACGTGTTTGCAGTCTAGGCAGACAAAAAGCAAAGGGTAGGAGGAACAGACGCAACACACAAGCAGAATGGCCAGGGAGATGGTAACCACTCCTGGGTAAAATAGCAAATTTAAATCCAGGTCAGGAACTGTGATGGGTGCCTTTAAAAGACATTATTCAGAATTAACAGACAGTGGCAGGACAAGGGCAATAAAAAAAATAACTAACGAGGAGCTCATCAACAATTGCATGTCACATGTAAGCGATAAAAAATAATGATACTCACATGATGAATTTGTTCTTCAGCATCTGTTCTAACCTGCCCTTGGATTAAAAAAAAAAAAACAAACAAAAAAACACCATTATTCTTGCTGGTTAGCAAAAGAGTGCTCAGTTAAATCCCGGCCTATGCACTCGCAAGAGGGTTTGGAAGATAAAGGGGGATTGCATTGCACTCGCATGTTTATTACCTTTTGGGCAGGAGATACGTATTTATGAAAAAGCTCGACATCTTGAGGACACTTGGACAGCACGACGCTCGTTGCTGCCTTGAAAAGATCCTCCATAACCTAACAGGAAAACACACAAGAGCACAAAAACTGAGACCACCCGGATAGTCTAAGCTATACATAAAACATGCTACATGCAGGCCGTGAGTGTCTCTGTCCGTCTCTAGTGTCCGGACTACGTAAAAGCCTATCAGCCTGCTGTGGCTTTCTACTAATGGAATTCACCTTTTAGCTCACGAGGCCAAGGTGAAGGCTCCCTGCTCTGCTCTTAAATCAGTCAGGTATGTGCAATGAAAGATACTCAATGAAAGAAACTCCTGGGTTAGTTCATAGTAAGAGACTTGTCCTTTAATGAGCAGTCCTTTTTCTGCTTTCTTAATACTTCATATTAAGACGGCACGTAGATGCTCCATCCCATATCAGGACCCCACTATGCTGGGCACTTTGCAATTATAGAGCAAGGAACAGTCCCTGCCCCCAAAAGTTTATAAGCCAAAGAGACAAAACACACAGGGGGTAGGAGGAAGAAAACATTTGTTCCAATTTTACAGACAGGGAAGTGAGGCACAGAGGAACTAAAAGACTTATCTACAAAGGTATTTCAATAGGAGTTAGGTGCCTAAAAATCTTTAGGAACTGGCCGAAGTGTTATGCAGGACAAGTCACACAGAGTCTGGAGCATAGTGGGAACCTGAACTCAGATCTGCTGAATCCCAGCTCAGTGCACCAACCACAAGCACATCCTTCCTTGTGTGGTACACTTAGGAGTGAATGTGATACCATGGGGTGTGAACATCAGCTAAGGCCTAGCCTACAATGCAGTGCTTGGCTCTCAGGAGATACGCAATCTATGTACTGTACAATGTACATCTCCCCTCGATTGACTTACCTTCCTTTACTGCGGCGTATTCACTGGGCTGCACCGAAGGAAAATGCTCTCTGTTTAATGCAGCGTTACACTTTTTTTTGGGGGGTGGAGTTACTGTGTCAAACGGAAAGCACTTTGGGGATCGATTGAGCAGATCTACACTGGCTGCTCACTCGATCCTGCTGCACTGATCCGTGGGGACTGACACAGTGGTTTCAGTATAGACAAGGCCTAAGTCTCCCACTCTCTTTTTCTAACTCACGGCAGTGTCCTCACTCCACAGGCTGGTGTCAGAGACCAGGCTGCCGCTCAGCTGAAGCTGGGACTAGAGACTGACACCATCCAATAAAAAGGAGATTTTACAATGATCTGAGGCATTCTCTCAGATCAAGGGGTGATCATGCCCTGAGTAGCAGAGTCCAGAGGAAGCACGAACCTACTATTTACTGCAGGTCCCTAGTAGCCACTGGCTAGCCCAAAAGTGAATAACTGAATGACTCTGGTGCAACAATTCCCAGTCGGCAGAACCTGAGGATGCGTGGGCTTCCGGGATACACAGAGCCCTGCTGCAGAGCTGAGGTGTGTGTGGTACAGACAGGAGTTAACAAACACGCCTCTCCAGAAAGAAACTTCTCGGCCCTTTCTTCACTGGGGCAATTGCCTCCCCAAATCCTAACTGGATTTAAAACCAGTTTGGCTAAAGCAGTTTTAAAACTAGTTTGGAATCAGCGTAGACCAGCTTTTAGGCACGCTGTCCAACTTCTCCAACTAGTCTCAAGTGGAAAAGGTGTTTTTCACCTCCTATCACACCCCATTGAAGTGTTGCTGTGCCTTAGTAAACAGTCGCTACCTTCTTCCTGAGAATGGCTGTATTACTGTGATGGGTAACTGGATTCCTACAGGGCTAAACATGGCTCTCGGTTACATCCATACAATACCACTGAAGGTAATGGGCATGCCTGGGTCTAAGTAGCAGAATTTGTCCCCTAGTCCAGAAGGCGTTCGCAGATCGAAATAGCTGAAAGACACTATGACATATAAATGAAGACTGTTACCGATACTCCTGCACTGGGTACCTTAAAAGCCAGAACTCCTCCTGCTGAACCAACAGAGTGACAAGTGACCCAACAGCTGACTTTGCATCCTCTTTAAACTAGAGAGAAAAAGGCTAATGCCAAGAAAATTAGGCTGTCAATCGCAGTTAAATTAAGCGATTAATGCAAAACAAATGACCTAGACTAAAAAAATAGTTGTGATTCTTTGCAGTTTTAATCGCACTGCTAAGCAATAACAGCATACCAATTTAAATGTATTCCAGATATTTTGGATGCTTTTCTATATTTTCAAATACATTTATTTCAATTACAACACAGAATACAAAGGGTAACAGAGCTCACTTTGTATTGTTTTTATTACAAATATTTGCACGAAGAAAGGTAAATAAGAGAGC
Organism: Pelusios castaneus; assembly: GCA_007922175.1. NCBI lineage: Eukaryota > Metazoa > Chordata > Testudines > Pelomedusidae > Pelusios > Pelusios castaneus. The sequence continues at coordinate 3,739,239 of ML685818.1, forward strand.
GCATTTTTCAGTTCACCTCATACGAATACGGCACTGCACTCTATCTGCATCTTACAAATGTAGATTTTTTTAAAAACACAAACCTGCACTCAGAAACAAAGTGTAGAACTTCAGAGCCTAAAAATCCACACAGTCCTATTTCTGGTTCAGCCAATCACTAAGACAAACCCATTTGTTTACATTTATGGGAGATAATATTGCCAGCTTTTAAATTACAAGGTTACCTGAAAGTGAAAACAGGCATTCGCATAGCACTGTTGTAGCTAGAGTTGCAAGGCATTTACATGCCAGATGTGCTAAAGTCATACTTCCCTGTATGCTTCGGCCATTCCAGAGGACGTATTTCTATGCTGACGACGCTTGTTAAAAAAAATAATGTGTTAATTAAATTTGCGACTGATCTCCTTGTGGGAGAATTGTATTTCGCCTGCTCGATGGTTTTAACCACATTCTGCCATATAGTTAGTGTTACGGCGGTCTCGGATGACTACCCAGAACATGTTGTTTGATTTAACAAAACAAACAAGGAGTCCTGCAGCAAGTTTAAAGACTAACAAATTTATTTAAGCTCGTGTGATAAATAAATCTGTTAGTCTTCAAAAGTGTCACAGGACTCCTTGTTCGTTTTGCTGAACTAGATTAACATGGCTCCCCCTCCAGAACTTGTTTGATTTAAGAACTCTTTTACTGAAGATCTGACAAACCTCAAAGAAGATACCAATATGTGATTTCCAAAGATAGCTACAGCACTTGACTCAAGGTTTAAGAATCTGAAGCGTCTTCCAAAATCTGAGAGGGGCAGGATGTAGAACATGGTGTCAGAAGTCTTCAAAGAGCAGCACTTGGATGCAGAAAATACAGAACCTACACCACCAAAAAAGAAAATGGACGTTCTGTTGGCGGCATTTGCCTCTGATGATGGAAATAAACGTGCATCAGACCACACTGCTTTGGATCATTACCGAGGAGAACCCGTCATCAGCATATCCTCCGGAATGGTGGTTGAAGCAAGACTGGGCATGCAAACATTTGGCACATCTGGCATGTAAATACATGGGTGGTAGATATAACAGGTCAGGAAGGCTAAGCCCCCTCTGGTGAAGCTGCCACCACCGGACACCTGGGCCATGGAGGCTCCTCCTCTTCCCCTCCCCCTCTGGGTGGGTGGAAGTTTTCTTATTTATGCGCCATGAGGTTCCCAGGCAGCTGAGGAGGCAGTATCTGACTCTGCTTCCCAGATCACTTGGACTCCCCAGGGAGATTAATTAGGAACCCAGAAAGCTGAGAAGATACCACTTCCTCAGCTGCCTGGGAAACTGCATACTGGTTGATTACAGGATGACTATGAGCTGCCAATGCGATGTGACCATGAAAAAAAGCTAATGCAGTCCTGGGGTGCATCAGAAGAGGTATTTCCAGTAGAGATAAGGAAGTGCTAATACCGTCATACAAGGCACGGGAGAGATCTCATCTGGAATATTGTGTGCAGTTCTGGTCCCCCATGTTTAAGAAAGATGTATTTAAACAGGAACAGGTGTTGACAAGAGCTACAAAGATGATCTGCGGATGGAAAACTTGCCTTATGAGAGGATACTCAGAGCTTGGCTTGTTAAGACTAACCAAAAGAAGGTTGAGGGGAGATAGGATTGCTCTGTATAAGTACATCAGAGGGATAAATACCTGGGTAGGAGAGGAATTATTTAAGTTCAGTGCCAATGTAGACACAAGAACAAATGGATATAAACTGGCCATCAAGAAGTTTAGACTTTAGATGCAGGATTCTAACCACCAGAACAATGAAATTTTGGAGTGGCCTTCCAAGGAGACCAGAGGGGGTAAAAAACCTCGCTGGCTTCAAAACTGAGGTTGATGAATTTATGGAGGTGATAATATGATGAGACGGCCTAGTTTAGCAACTGACTGACCTTTGACTACTGGTGGTAGATATGCCAAAGGCCTGAAATGGGGCATTTGATGGGGTAGGTTCTGAGTTATTACAGAGATGTCTTTCTTAGGTGTTTGGCTAGTGAGTCTTGCCCATATGCGTAGGGTTTAACTGATCACTATATTTGGAGTTGAGAAGGAATCTTTCCCTAGGGCAGATGAGCAAAGGCTTTAGGGGATTTTCACCTTCCTCTGTAGCATTGGGTATGACTCACTTGCTGGTGGATTCTCTTTAAACCATAATTTTGAGGACTTTAATAATTCAGTGTTATGTTAGCGGTCTATTACAGGAGTGGGTGGGTAAGGTTTTATGGCCGGCATTGTGCAATAGGTCAGATTCGAAGATCCTACTGGTCCCTTTTGATCTTATAGTCCTTTGTTAATTTCACTTCTGGTAGTAGTTTGATGATAGGGTAGGCTGGAGAAGCCAGGTTTACAGGCCTCCTGGAAGAAATATGACCTGCAAAGGAAAAAATTTGTCTGTTCCCTCTAGAAATCTCAACAAAGTCAAGCATGACCTTCCCTGCTTTTGCTGGAAGACTTCTTGAAGATCGCCAATTGGGATTTTGAGCTCAGACTGCAACTGTGTGGTACTTTGCTTGTGACTTTTGATATCCTCAGCTTAAAACTACACCTGAAGTTAAAACTGTACATGTTTCAACAATGCTCTGGGATGGAGGAGAACATGTGTACATCTCTTCTGTACCCTATGGCATTTGCACAATCACTGATATACTTCTGTGTGGGTTATTTGGCTACACATTCACCATGAATCATACCCAATAATGATGATGTAGTCTTCAATAGATCGTAGGTTGCTACATGTTCAAGCGTTATCATGCACTTATCATGTTTCAGCCGAGTTTTCATGCACTGATATTCCTATCTCCTTCCTGCTTGCTCACACTCACACAACATGGTGAGACCCATGCATGACTCGTGTCAGTTGCTCATTCACCTCTGCTGTGCATGTAGTTGTCATTTTAGGAGTTAAATTTCTGGAGAGCGAGGACTGTGCTCGTGGTGTGTCACAACAAAAGCAGCTTTGATTGGCTGCCTACATTGGACTGTTGAAAACGCATGACGTAACTGAGCAATGTCATAGGCAAACATCACTCCAGAAACCAAATCTGGGTTCCGACTGGAGCTCTTCCATCATTTTTGTACAGGAAATATTTGCCTCAAGAAACCATTGCTCCAAGGACCAAAAGAAATAATTTGTGAGTGGAACAGCTGCAAGGAGAATATTTCTCACTCTGTTGACAACGACCTATTCCCTAATGACACACACAAAATTTACATTTAAGAAAACATTATTAAGGTTACAAAGTCAAGCAATAAAATTAGGAAGTCCCCAAATTAAGGTTGCCCATGCAACTTTAATTCAGCTCCCTTGTGCATATTTATTATGATCTTTAATTACATCATCACATACTATTTTTTCCACATGACCCCCTGCCTCATTAAATGGACAGGATGAACAGTACTCACTTAATGAGGAGCTATTCAATAATTTGTTTTCTCCTAGCTGAGGCCTTATTTACTGCACACTATTCAAACCCAGCCCTGAAAACAGATTTATTAATTTTCTCAGGTGCTCATCTTTACATTATCTCAGTGCTTCACAAACAATTGATTTTCACTACACCTTTTGTGAGGGGAAGGGCCATTCTTACCCTCATTTTACAGATAGAGAGCTGAAGCACAGAGAGCTTAAGATCAAAAGTGTTCACTAATTTTGGGTGCCAAATTTGAGGTTCCGAGGTTATGATTTTTCAGTTTACTTAGCATATGTCACTTTCTTTGTTCCACTGATCTCAGCTGCAGCTGTGAGTGCCCAGCGCTTCTGCAAATCAGACCACAGGAGCCTTAAGTTGGGCCCCCAGACAACAAAGAACACAGAATTCATGACCACCTGCAAAAAGTCTGGTTTAAGTGGTTTGTCTAGCATTTCAAAGAAACTTCTGCAGAGGCAGAAATTGGATCTAATTCTCCAGGACAGCATTCAGTTGCCTTAACTAATGCATAGGCACAAGTGGGTTAAATTAAGGTTGCACAGGCAACCTAAATTCTGGCATTTCCTAATGAATGAGTGTTTGACTTTGCAACCTTAATAAAGTTCTTTTAATGCCGTTGTTTTGTTTGCAGTTGAGTAGAATTTTATAAAAGCAAACTGAAATGCTCCATCATGTGCTATCATATTAACACTCACAGCAGGGACGGAACCTTTCAATCCACTGCCTCTTGAGTTAACCAAGTAACTGACAGCGCTGGTAGGCTCTTATCACCTATGTGGACCAGTACTAGAGAAGATGAGATGCTTTGCCAGTGGGTTTCACAGACATTTGCACCAGCAGAGGAAATGAAGGACTCATGCACCTAGAGTGCGCTCTCGCAGGCAGTGTCTTTTGCCCATTCCCTCCAAACACGACCCCTTCTGTCCCAACCCCTCTGATGCGTCTCTGCACCATCCCTGGTCTGCTCCCCACCTCTAGCTCCTCATCCCACTCCTATACCCTCACCAAGCCAGCCCCAGTCTCCAATCAGGCTTTGCATCCCAAACCCAGTCACTTTACCAAGTCGGTCCCAGCTTTGCCCCTCCCCGCGGCTCCCCATCTTCTCTCTCTTTTATATTATGCATATTAAAATTCTCTTAGTGCACTTTTCTGGTGGTTAGTGGCACGTATCCTTCAGCCTCACGCTTATCAATGCACCTGAGGCCTCTCACAGCCTACTCACATAAACCCCGTAATAGCTTCCAGCTACAATATTTGCAAGATATTCTGTGACAGAGCCCAATGTTCCTCTTAGAGAAGAGGAGACAGAACAAACCACATGTCACATGGTAGTCAGGAGACCTGGATCCTGCATGATGCACTGAGCATCTGGCTCCAATCAAACACATCACCTAAGGATGTGCTTAACTTTGAGCATGTGGGCAATCCCACTGGCTCCAGAAGGACACCACCTTTGCTCCAAAGCAAGCACGTGTTTGATTCTTTTGCTAGATTGGAACTAGAGTGCTCAACATCAGCAGTATTGAGCCTTTGTTACATTTCTGGAAGGCGCTCAGATATTGCAGTGGTGAGGGCTGGACGTGAACTGGAGTAGAATGGTGTCATTATATGATGTGACAGGACTGAGGGAGCGGAGTTTCCACTGGTGTGGCATTCTTAACTCTGAATTTTCCATCTTGTGTGGGTAAACTCTCAACCTTAAAGCTGCACTGATATAGTGCACTTCTTATTTATTTGTTGGTTTGATTTAAAGATGCGCAGATAGACCAAGATTTAACTCCATGATATCTTCTTAATCAGGAGATCTGAGGTATCTCCTGGGATGGGGAACCTCTGTCTTTAAAGAGCCTTCAAATTATTACATCATATGAATAAATGTAGAAGTAACCATTGCAGCATTGCACGTATCTGCTTCAGTCTTGAATGCATGGCACTGTGAATGCAGCACAAAGTGTCAACAATTTTGACAGCACTCAGCACCTCAAAAACTCCCCTGTATGCAGCCCAGCTCTGATGTCTGTCAACAGCCAGGAGACAACTAGAGCAGTGGCGACCTAGCTTCCTCTGTGCTAAAGTGATTCATTCCCTTGCTTGAGCAGAAAGTCCCAGTTATTCAAAATTAAATACTCACTAACTACTGTAAGAAAAACAGAGGGAACAGATGCAGTATTGTCAGCCTCAAGCATAAAAAGCTAAGTCAAGACCCACAACATCATGAGGGCTTTACTTTTTATTGAAATAATACATTTTGATTTTTATTTGCCTTCTAGATTTTGAGCCTTCAGGTTCAGCCCAGCATCGGGACCCGTGTCCCACAGGTCCCCAGAACCCACTGCCAGAATAGTGGCAGCAGGATTAAAATAGTCCCCTGTGGTCAGGTTAGACTTGGGTCATGTTTTCAGGCTTTTCTTCAAGGCTTAGAAAGTGACTTGTTTTTAAATGGAAGCTGAGAGTTTCACATAATCGCATGACAAGACATTAAATACCAGGAGACTGGTGATAAAAATCACAAGAGTCAGCAACAGTGGCTAGTGCAACACAGCACATTTCATTTCAGGATGACAATAAAAAAAAATCAAGTCCTGGCAGGTACTGAATGAAAGGCTGTATGAGCCATTGATGGATTATATGCAGCAGGGTTGGCCATCTCCATCTGCTTCCTAGTAGGCAGGTGTGGTGTCTACAGCCCCAAAGCCACTATTCTTTCACGGGCAATAATTAGCCCTTGTTGTTTGCATCAGAGAGGACAAGGACTGAAAGGGAGAAAGCCTGACCTTTTCTTACACACACAGAGGTAGCCCATCTAGGTAAGAAGACTGCTTCAAAAGCCGGACAGTGTTGGGATGTAGGCCAAAATTTTCAGAGGTGGGTGCCCAAAGATAGGCTAGTATATTCACGGTTAGGCACCTAAACAAATGGCTTGATTTTAGTAGAACTGAGCATCCAAAACTCCCCTCTGATGTTGATGGGAGTGGCAGGTACTCCAGGCTTTGGAAAAGATCAGGCTGTTTGTATTTTGGTACTGACACATGGGTTAGAAACCTAATTTGAAGCACTCAGGCAGGCAAATCTGGTCATTAGTCACCAGGGCTTTCAACTGGGCATCCTTCGTAGTGCACTATACTCAACAACAACTAACTTCCCACAGAAACTCTGCCGAGCACACTGAGTTGTGCAAGAGTGCTAGATTTAGATCCTTTTCTCTAAAGGCTCATGGAGAAACAGAAACTTAATTGAGGCCTTAGTGCAACTGTCAGATTTTTTTTAATGGCTTGCCCAGTGATTTAAAAAAAAAAGGAACTCTGCTTCTTTAAATAAGAACATCACAAGAATAAGTCTTTTGCAATTCAGAGATGACCTGTAGAAAAAAAACCACTGATGGGAAGAAGAATTCCTCTCAGAGCTGAAGAGGGTTGTCAGAGACTGAGGGGGAGGGGAGGAATTAGGATTTTGCATGATATTTGACAAGAAAAATTCTCAAGCCAAAGAGGCAACGCTCTTTTCTTCCCCCTAAGCAGAGCAAAACTATTACAATTTTTTTTAAACTTTGAATTATTTTGAATTGTAGAAATTCTGAAAAATTCTAGTGCTCTATTTCTCCTGGGCTGATTATTTCCGACAAGCCCCAGGAGTTGGAGTCCTCAGAACAATTAGGATAGAGATTTGTTTAAACTTTGCTTTCTGCGAGTCAGAAGGTGGCACCCATTTGTGTAAAATGGCTCTCCTCTCCGCTTTAGTATGCAGGAAAAGCCAGCAGTGATGATGTGTTTCAGCCTTCTGCTAAAATTAAGATGGAACACTGCATGCTGGGAATAGCAATCTCTGCTGGTACTAAAAATGAGGGGAACCCCAGACCACATCACAGAAATCTTTGTGTGGCCCATGGATCATACAGAGCACACTGGATCAGCCCTTCTCTCAAATCCTTCACTTCCCCTCAATGGTCATTCCTCTGCTTAAGAAGAGCTTAAATGCTCAGCTGTTTTCAGTGAAATGCCTGATTTATTTAGCCCTGATCTATACTGTCGTACGGTTTCGGCAGCAGTTGGAGGGAGATACGAAAAGTACTTAAAATACCTTGTGTATCTCCCTCTGATTGTCTACTGCCTACCTACCACGGTGTCTTCAGTACGCTGAGTCAGAGGGAAATGCCTTCCAAGGTCAGTTTCCTGATCGGCTGAGTGGGTCTTCACAGACCCCATCAGTCAATTGGGGACATTGATCTATTGGCGGTGAATTTACTGCTGTCAGTGAAGACCTGCCCCTAGAAAGGTTCATGTCAGGTGATGGGAGGTTCAACTCCATTGCCCCTGAGACTGAGTACTGTAAATGGAGAAGGTTCTTACACTTTTAAAATTGCACACAAACAGGTACCCACCTGAATGATATCCTGGAGGCTTTCAGTAAAAGATATCTCTGCTTCTACCATGTAGAACTCTGCCAGGTGCCTGCGACTTTGAGAGTTCTCTGCTCGAAATGTTGGGCCAAAGGTGAACACCTGGGTAAATGCACTGTGGTGCAAAAAGAAATGATATACTTTAGACACAAGGTGAGACAGCAGATTTTGGCCTGAGAACCAAGATAGGTTTGTTTCCAAGCTCCATCGACAACCCCATTTTCCTCCGACAATCCCAGAGTAGCTGGGATGTGTCTGTTAAATTGATCAACAGTGAAACAGTTAAACTAACATTTCAGAGAGAAACCTGAGTTAGAATTCATATGCAAATTTGACACCATTAAGTTGGGTTTGAATAGAGATATCGGCTGGCTTTCTCATTACAAACAGTGATTTTCACCATTCTCAACCTCCCCATCTTCTTATATATTGTTCCACACTGTTTGAATCAAAACAACTTGTTTGATTTGCTGAAACAGTCTGACCTGATCCTGTGACTTACACTTCATTGCATTTATTTTTTCCCTCCTATATTGTAAGTTTTCCATTTTCAAGCATTTGACGAAACTGGATTTCTCTCATGAAAGCACATGTGATAAATAAATTTGTTAATCTTTAAAAGTGCCACAGGACTCGTTGTTTGTTTTGCTAAACTAGACTAACCTGGCTAACCCTTTGGAAGTTATTAGCATTGTCATTTAAAGCTGTCTTTATTATGCTTCAGAGTCAACACACAGAGATAAGTGAGGCAGGTCCCGGCTCTTCGCTACTGAGCCAGCCTCATTCAGATAACAGAGCATTTGGATGGGCTTCACGTTAGTACTTGACAATTCTTTTTGAGTGAATAACAGCTAATACTGCAGAAACACATCAGACTCAGAGAAGCACCATGTTACTCACACTTGCTCTTCAGCAGGTTTCACGGACACCATAGTGATAAAAATGCCTCAAGCAAATGCAGGCTGGTATACATGAAAACTCTCATCACTGATGCAGGTGAACAGGTGCAAGGAAATGTTTTGGTAAAATTCTGAGTGTAGCTGTAACTCTCTGTTACACTGTATGGCTCTCTGTCACCCTCTAATGGCTGGACCACTGAGGTATAGGACTGGGATAACAGATTTGGATTTTTCATTTCGAGCAGTAATTCCTTTTCAATATAGAGGTCCCACATTCAATTCCCACTCCCAGTGAACCATCTGTGGCATCATGTGACTTAGATGTGCTCAAAGCTTGTCTCATAACAGTCCAACTGCCTTAGACGGAATCTATTTAATATATTCTCTCTCTCAGGCCACACTCATTAGCATGAGAAAAGAGGTCCTTTCAGATCACCATATTCCTCCACAAAAATCCTTCCTGCCAGAAGTCAACATCTCTTTGTTCAATTTGTTTTTGTCCTGGTAAAGTTACCTTCAAAGCAGCAAGTTTTGCATTGAGATCTGGAGACTGCCAGGGGAAAGAGCTTCACAATAGTAGGCCAGCTGCTTAAACAGCCTCGTCACCCCCACTCCCACACTTCAGTAGAATAGATCTGCAATCGCTGATAGTAGCATGGGCCTAGATCAGCTGTGTGCCATTCAGTTTAGTCTTTATCTCCACTATCTTTAACGGTAACCTGCGTATGGGAAAACATGAACTCTCCTAGTGGAGGTTAAGAGCTGCTTAATATTCATGCAAAGCTGTGAATGGCAGGAGTGGTGAGACTAACTCAATAGGAGTATAAACTGAAAGAGGATGTTCAGCTGACAAAAATCGGATTGCAAAAGTTTCTGTTCAGGTTAATTCTGATAAAGAGAAAGATAAAAATAAACAAAACCACAAAAAACGTCAAGGGCTCCAAAGCACATCATAATATTCCAAATAAAGGAACATGCATGTTACCGATCAGTCAGTTTTCCCTTCCGACCACTTACATCACAAAAGTTTATATGTTACTGTTTGGAGGGAAGAGAACTTTCAGTGTCCAGTGATTAACAGGAAATGAGACAAATGATAATGCTGTTGGAAAGAGCATTTTCCTAGCTCATCCCTTGTAAGACAAGAGACAACAGATGGATCCACACAGCAAGGTGAGGCCAAGGAAATAATATTGGTCAGCCTGATAGACTGTGGTCTCAGTACACCAGCGGGCTAACACATCACAGTGAAGGAGACTTTTAAGGAGGCATTTGAGGGAGAATAGCTTTACTCATGGTTATGGGGAGCTCCTCCTAAGCATTCAAGGCTGATCCATAACTGGGGATCCTAGGCTGCACCTACACTTGTAAATTAAGTCGACTTAAGCTTGGGGGGGACCACAGGGGGAGCCTGGCATGGGGGGCCACCCTGCCCCTATACCCTGCCAGGGTCCCTGTCCCTCTTTGCCCCATTGTACCTATGTACAATGGGGCAAAGGCTGAGCCCCCTGGCACTGGGCAAGGAGTGCCCCCCCCCCGCCCCTGGGGACCTGCCCTAGGTCCCCCTAGCCCCTAGAAGTCGACCTAGGTGTCCAGTGTGGACGCTCTAGGTCGACTTTGTAAGTTCCCCCCAAAGTTGACTTAAAATTTAGGTGTAGACTCACTAAGTCGACAACTAAATTTCCAAGTGTAGACGTATCCCTAAGTAGTACCGCAATACAGTCAACCAACCAACCTTGTGCATTCCCAGCTCTTTTAAGACCTGTACTGTATGCCCACAGCACAATAAAAGCGATGGCATGCCCGTGGCTGGCTCAGGCTCACTGACTCTGGCTCTGAGATTCGATGGCCATGAGTTTTTCATCACAGTGCAGACATAACCTCAGCGTTTAAAAATTATTTCTGAAATTCGGGGGGCAATAGTTTTATACAATTCATAGATTTCAAGGCCAGAGAGAACGACTTTGTCTGACCTCCTGTATAACACAGGCCCCAGAAGTTCCCCAAAACAATTCCTAGAGCAGATCTACTAGGAAAAGATCCAGTCTTCATTTAAAAATGGGGAGTGATGGAGAATCCCAGAAGTACCGAGTCCCCTCAATCCCAACTGAAATCAATGGGAGCTGCAGGGTCCCAGCACCTCTGAAAATCAGGCTTTTTATGCCCTGAGATGCATTGGTGGGGGAGAGGAGGAAGATACCATTCAAATTCTAACACATACCAACGCAGTGCAGCGGGGAACAGGTTTATGCTGATCCATGTTATCACAGGAACATAAACAGGCTTTGAAACAAGACCCTCAGCAGCCAATTTCACACAAAGCAGAACTCAGCCCACCAGAGCCGACTGTTCACGTAGCTAACAGGCACCCTCTGAAGGAAACCAGCGCTAGCAAAGAGCATAGTGCTAACTTTACTAAACTGCTCTCTCTCCAGATCTGGTATTTGATTTCATTCACTTCTCTTCCCATTCACTCCCAGCTTGGAGCCCAACACAAAGCACACATCCCCCAGCACCAGCATGTTCAAATCATTAGGGCTTCATCCTGTAATATGCTGATCACTCGCACCCCAATCCAGCAAAGCCCTGAAGCACGTGCTTTACTTTGGGCATATGACTAGCCCCGTTTAAGTCAATGGAACTACAGGTCCCAAATTAAGCCTGTGCCTAATGCTTTGATGGATCAGAATCACGCAGCACCGAGCCCTTATGGTCCCTGTCTTTGTGCTCAGAGATCATAATTCAAGTCCAATCAGTACATATATTCCCAGGACGAAGGGAAACCAAGACAGGGGGAAATGATCATCTCTCCCCCCACCCCATCACCTCTATTTCTGTTGCTGCTGAAGCCCTCCTGCTTCTCTATCTTCCTAGAGCTTGTCTTCATATATATTGTTTAAAAAACCCAATTATTACAGGAGCAAATTGAACAGACACCAACTAGGTTATAAGAGGCCCATGCGCAAAGCTGCACCAGTTCAAACTGGCTTAAAAATTATGTCTTTAAATCAGCACAGCCACCCTGTGCATAGACCTGGCCTCAGCTCCCCAGCTCCATTGATGACCTGTAGGCTGCCATTCAAATTCAGTTAACAATTCTGCTAGTCACTCATGGCCCAGGCAAGGATCCAGCTTCCCCTCTCCCAACGAGTGCTCTGCAGGAATAACAAAGACTTAACTTGTGTCAGTGAACTAAGCAAACAGACCTCTGAGCAAGTTTATCAAGCAAGGAGATTTCATTTTATACAGTCAGCTCAATAACCACCCCACAGCAAGTTAGTAACAAGGCTGGGAATAGGATCCAGAACTCCTTATTCAGGGTTAGCCAGCAGATCACACAAACACACATTTGCTACTTATTTGTTTGCTGTGGTGCTCTCAAAATTGTAGGTGTATTGCCAACACAAAGATCACTGCAGTAGAGAGGTCTTCAGTGCAGTTTTGAGTCACAAGGCAACCTGCACTGAGGGGGGATAAATCTTTATCTAAAACAAGAATAACTGGACAGAACGAGAACACTGTAAAGATACTGTGTTCTCGTTTCTGCCCCTCTGCCCCCATGGTTTGCTCCAGTATGAAAGGTCCTTTATTAAAAGTCAGATCAAAACCCTAAGAAGTGTTTCAAACCCCAGGTTGGAAAGCAAGGCGTGATGTTAATAGCGAAGAGGAGAAGGCACTAACCACAGGAAAGCAAACCTAAGTGGCTGGAGCTAAGCTTTCACAGCACGCTGCCCTCTCTGAAGGAAGAGGAAACTGACGATGAGTGATTTTTTTTTAATTTTTTTTTTAAAAAGGCCTTCTTACACAGTTCCACTGTGTTTGACCTTGCTCCTTTAGTGAGGGTCTGAACACCAAGGGCTGGCCAACTCCACAGGCACTTCCCATAAATGGAGGTTTTTGTCCCAATGATTAAGGTCAACCCTCTGCTTTCCTCAACCGCCGGGCAGACTCTGGGGTGGCTGTGTTTCAGCAATGCTGTGGTTTGTGCCAGGCCCTGGGACCTTACAGGATACAAGGCACTATATGAATGTTGCTCATTCAATAGGTAGAGCCAGTGCATACAGGACCCGGCTGTAAGAGAAGCTAAGGATCTGCTGCTCCTAAGAAAATCAGTGAGAGCAGTGCGCGCTCTGTACTTCAGAAAGCAGGTAGAAGGGGGCCGCTGGCTGGAGTCGGCTCATTTTTTTTATCTGAAATGCCTTTCAGGATGAAAACTGGCCTTTGTGTGAAAACAAATATTTTAGATGAATGTTTGTATTAAAAAGGGCGAGAAAAAGCAAAGCATTTGATTTGTGCCTCACTTCCCCCACACTTTTTCAGTGGAAATACAGACACTGAGGAGAATAAGAGCAGCTCCCCCCCAATCCCCTCCCCCCCCCGGGCCAGTTTTACAACAATTTATTGCACAGGTTTGGGGGGGGTTTGTTGAACCCAAACTGGAAACATTAATTTGAAATAACTTCTGTAAAAGACTATTTCTGATCAGCTCTCCTGCTAACTAGAGCAGTGGAAAGGTGCACTGTGGCCATTTGCTTGTGCAATGGAAGAGTGGCGTGGCAGGAAGCACAGCTGGCTACTGATGCAATGCTTGATGTGACGAGGTGGAATTATACTGACAGCCAAAACCATGCTGCAGTCAGAGATGATTAGACAGGCAGGGACTGAGAACTGCCACCAGCCAGAGCATCTCCTGCACCATGGTGGCAAAAGGGAGCACGGTGGCCACTGCAGAATGAAGAGTATGCCTGGAACCACAGCACAGCCATGCCTTGAGACCTGGCTTTTTCCAGCTGCAACCTCAGCAGTTCTGTTCTCAGTGCTAGGGATTGGGGATACAGACACTGAAGGGCTACTACAAAAAAATTAATTCAGGACCACCCAGATGAACTTGACACAGATCCAAGCATATTCCTATCATCTAGTAAATAAATAAAGTATTAATTAATGCACTTGACAATTTTACAGCCACCTGCCACCCCAGACCCTCTAAATACTTGACCCGCATTAATGAATTAAACCACACAACACACCCAGCACAGAGAGGTAAAGTGAATTGCGTCAAGACACATAGCAAGGTTATGGCTGAACCCTGAATAAATCTGAGATGTCCTAAGCACAGGTCTTCTGCATTCACTACACGGCCACATTATGTTTTTTTCCTGTGGAGTTTTGTTTTCCCTGGTTTTGATTTTCATCAAATCATTTTATTTAAAAAAAAACCCCAAAACAGTAAAAGCTCCAGATTAGCCATAGCAGCTCAAAACTTTCTGATGCAAGACACTACAATAGTTTTTAGGCATCAGTTCAAATAAGCATTCCTATGTCTTAGCTAACTGGGACCTTTCACAGAGGAATGATACAAAATGTTCCACAGATTTAGATAACACGTGTAGCAAAGGTCTCATTCAAAGCTTGGTCATGGGAGGGGCACGCACTCCAGGAAAGAACGTGCCTTTAATGGAAGGAGTTGTGTCCCATCTTTACCCTTTCTGCTGGAAAGAATGCATCGCCTCCACAAAGTGCACTGGAGTGGCTTTAAAGAATATTTAAAGCATCCGCTTTTCAAATTATACACTCCTGAATGCATGCACACAAACAGTGGTAAAAATGAAGCACACAGACACACAAACAGGCAGGGCTGAGACCCCTTAAAAGTCTGGACTCAAGGGCTCAAATCCTGCAGGCCTCAAAACACCACCGCATGCAAAACAAGTGAACAATTTTACTAAAAACCTGCAAAAAGAGGTTATGGCTACATTCACCAGGTGGTGCTGTTACACGTCACCTTCCACTTTCTTTTTCTTAGTCCGCAAGACCTGGTTAGTCTTTGGAGAAATGCTTGTTTGATTTGTGATGCAACTGGCTTATTTTAGGGGAGCCACGGGAAGCACCAAGAGTTTGCTTGCTGGCTTACTCTAATGACAGCCGGTTCTGGAGCTCCAATTGGCTCCCTATGAATCAGGCACTGGCGTTTGGGCTGGGTTCTGAAAGAGGGGACTACCTATGTTCCAGGACTATATTCCTATATGCCCACACATACGAAACTGTCTGGCAGGACTCTGAATTCAGGGTGAAGGCCCATGGCTTGTGTCATATTACAGAAGGCCAGACTTAGGCCTGTCTACACTGGGGGTAAGTCAATGGGAGATAAGCAATCTGCGTGCCGCAGAATGCGCATCTCCCATCGACTTACTTACTCCTACTTATCACCCTGTCTTCACTCAGCACCATCAACTTGAAGCGCTCTTTGGTTGACGCAGCTTTACTCCACTTGGAGGGGTGGAGTAACGGAGTCGACCAGAGAGCGCTTCTGGGATCGACTGAGCAGGCCTACACTGGCTGCTCAATTGATCCCACTGCATCGACCCATGAGGATAGACAGTTTTTTCAATGTAGACAAGGCCTTAGTGGTGCTTTCCAGCCTTAAAATCTATTAATTTGCTCCTGCTTCACAGATAAGCACAATAAATAATCAGAGAAAGTGGGAATTGATAATTCTTCCTTTTACCAAGCACTTGATTCAGAATAAATACAACAAAATGACTCATCTTTTCTTTTCTTTAACATAAATTACACTCTGAGCTTCCACAGAGAATACCTCTCATCAATCTAGTTACTGTTTGCAAGGTATGTTAATCTAGTTACTGCTTGCAAGGAAAGACCCCCTTGAAGAATTCTACCAGGGCTTCAACAACTTCCACCCACCATCAACCTCAGCCTGGACCAGTCCACACAAGAAATCCACTTCTTGGACACCACCGTACGAATAAGGGATGGACATATCAACACCACTCTATACCGAAAACCAACTGACCGCAATACATACCTACATGCCTCCAGCTTCCACCTTGGACATATTACACGATCCACTGTCTACAGCCAAACCTTGTGATACAACCGGATTTGCTCTGATCCCTCAGACAGAGACAAACACCTACAGGACCTTTTACCAAACATTCCTAAAGCTACAGTACCCATCTGGGGAAGTGAGAAAATGGATCGACCGAGCCAGATGGGTACCCAGAAGTCACCTTCTACAGGACAGACCGGGCAAAGAAAGCAACAGAACACCACTGGCCACTACCTACAGTCCCCAGCTGAAATCCCTCCAACACATCATCAAAGATCTACAACCTATTCTGGAAGATGATCCCACACTCTCCCAAGCTTTGGGAGGCAGGCCTCTTCTTGCTTACAGACAGCCCCCCAACCTGAAGCAAATACTTAGCAGCAACCGGACACCATACTACAAGAACACTAACCCGGGTACCTATCCCTGCAACAAACCCCACTGCCAACTCTGCCCGCACATCGACTCTAGTGATACCATCACAGGTCCCAACCACATCAGCTATGCAATCAGGAACTCATTCACCTGCACATCTACTAACGTTATATATGCCATTATGTGCCAGCGATGCCCCTCTGCCATGTACATTGGCCAAACTGGACTCTCCTTACGCAAGAGAATAAATGGACACAAATCGGACATTAAAAAATGGTAACATCCATAAACCGGTAGAACACTTCAATCTCCCTGGACACTCAGTAGCAGACTTGAAAATTGCCATATTCCTGCAAAAAATCGTCAAAAGCAGACTCCAGCATGAAACTTGCAAACTTGACACAATCAGACTGGGTCTGAACAGGGACTTGGAATGGTTATCACACTACAAAAAGTAACTGTCGGTCTTCACACATTCTCACCTTCTATTCAACTGGTGTGAACAAATCTCTCCTGTCCCATTGAATTGACTTTGTCCAGAACTTGCCATTATTACGCTATTCCTCCTGGCATGTGTATATACCTCTCTACTGTTGTTTCCATTTCATGCATCTGACAAAGAGGGTCGGAACCCACGAAAGCTTATGCCCGAAGAAATGTGTTAGTCTTTAAGGTACCACAGGACTCTCGTTTCTGCTTGCAAGGCGTTTACTCTGTGTTGTGTTTACCCTAACACAACCCAGATAATTTCTGCCACTTCTTTCTTGCATCAAGCTCAAGAGTGTGTGTCCGAACTAGAGTATGTCTCACCACATTGATCCCTCACCTGCACATCTTTGGGACTGATGTTACCCCTTATGAGGACGTCACCCCAGTTTACAGATGGGCACACAACAGTCAAACAGCTTGTCCACATCAGTTGAGAAGCTCTGAGCAGCAGTCCCATTTTACAGCTCTCCTGCTTTAACTACTAACATTGAACTCCCACCAAATAATAAAAAGTAATTAAAAATCACGAGAGCGATTACAAACAAGAGTGGCATTTACAGTAATTGAATTAGAACAGACGTTTCACGGTTGCTTTTTATAGATCCAACCGTCTGTACCCGTCTAATGAATGGATGTTAGTTTGCCATTTAATTACATGAATCTGTATTGTAAGTGAGATTCAGACAAATGCTGCACAAGGCACCTCATAAAGAGTTTTGTTTTAAAAGGATCCAGGATAAATTAGCCAATTATACCTTCCCCTTGGTAACTCTTAACAGCATGGTTACTGATAGGCATTATATATCATTCATGCATCTGCATCCAAAAGTATTTAAGACTGTACAAGGCCAAGCAATAATGTGCCTCAAGAAAACACAGAAGGGAATCTCTTTCCATTTGCTGCATAATTAACAAGTTATTTAAGCATCAAATTTGATCATTCTTTAAGGCAGCATTTCCCAACCATCTGAAAACTCAGCTTTCTCCAAGAAAATGAAAACCAAGCGTGTCACTTTTCAGCCCTGATATGTATTGTTAAAGGCCTACTCAAAATGAGTGGCCAGTCCCAGAAGATAGTGAAGATCTTCACGATGCAATATTACTACTTCTTTCTTCCATGTTTTGATGAGCAATGAAATACTGACATTTAAAAGATCACAGGCCTCTGAGCACCCACCAAAATCAGTAGGGCAGCTTAAATCTCAGGGGTACATTTTCAGGCTCTCAGCAAACTTAGATAGACATCATAAATTATAGAAGTTGAGGGTTGGAAGGGACCTCAGGGGGTCACCTAGTCCAACCCTCTGCTCAAAGCAGGACCAACCCCAACTATACCATCCCAGCCAGGGCTTTCTCCAGCAACACTGTAAACCTCTAATGATGGCAACGCCACCGCTTCCCTAGGTAACCCATTTCAATGTCTCACCGCCCTCCTAGTGAAATTTTTTCCCCCTAATATCCAACCTAGACCTCCCCCACTGCAGCTTGAGACCACTGCTCCTAGTTCTGTCATTTAATATCACTGAAAACAGCCCTGTTCCATGCTCCCTTGCACTCTCCTTCAGCTACTTAAAGGCTGCTATCAAATTCCCCCCTCAGTCTATTCTTCTGCAGACTAAACAAGCCTAGTTCCCTCAGCCACTCCTCATAAATCATGTGCTCCAACTCTCTAATAATTTTTGTTGCCCTCTGCTGGACTCTTTCCAATATGTCCACATCCTTTCTGTACTGGACGGCCCAAAACTGGACACAGTACGCCAAATGAGGGCTCACCAGTGCCAAATGGAGGGGAATAATCACTTCCCTTGATCTGCTGGCAATGCTCCTACTGATGCAGCTCAGTATGCCATTGGCCTTCTTGGCAGTAAGGGCACACGGTTGACTCACGTCCAGCTTCTTGTCCACTGTAACCCACAGTTACATCATTGCATTGTTGCACGTGTCAGGAATCTGAGATCCTCTATGCAGCTAGAAGAGCCCAAGCCTTAACCTTTTTCCCCAGAAAAAGAAAGATGAGACTCTGGAGAGCAACTGAGATGTCTATATGCACCGATCACCACAACCAGGATTTTGCACCCTCCTGGGGGCGTACCTCACATTCTGGGAAAGAGTGCCTTACAATGAGCCTGCAAATAAAATCTCTGAAATCCCATCTGCCTTCATAAGGACTCCATTTTTAGGATTTCAAAGTGATAGAACTTAGGACAAATGGTAATTATGCTGCTTAATTGTTATGATGAGTATTGTGGCACCACCGAGCAGCTCACTCATTGGCCAGTACCCCGTGGCGCTTGGCACTATACAAACACAGGCTACTATAGCAATGACAGCCAAACAGGAACATACACAGGAGTGAAAAAAGCATCCATGCCTCAGAGAAAGTAACCAGCAGAAAACACCTGGGAAATTAGACACAAGCTATGGCTATCTATAGTTGGCCACCTATAGTAGAAGTCTAGACCAGCCTTCTGTTTAAATACACTCAATAACCGATTTTAAAATGATGTTTATAAAGGTTATTTTGCTTTTTACCCTGAAATCCAGGCCATTCTTGTGGGATCAGACTAAGTAAGTAGAGTGCGGTGAATATTGTCTCAATCTTTTTCAGGGGTCCAAAGCAATTTCTGCAGTATCTTCCTTTTTAAAACTAAGTTTCTATATACTATGGCTGCAAGAAAACTTTCCAGCTGTGACCCACTGAAGTCATCTGTGCCTGATCCAGCAGGCAGACTGAAACAATAGCTATAAAAGGCAGATGAACAGCCCCCATTTCTCCTCTCAGGAACTTAACTCTGAAACCTAAACACAGAAACTTTTAAAGGGCAATATTGTTAACAGTTTTAGTGTTAATTATTTTAGTAAGAATCCATCCACTCTGGCTGGATTTGAAGAGTATCCCCCACTCTTACCAAGAACTGAAGAATGTCTGTACTAGGTCAGACCAATGGTCCAGCTAGCCCAGTATCCTGTCTTCCGACAGTGGCCAATGTCATGTGCTTCAGAGGGAATGACCAGAACAGGTAATCATCATACCGCCCATTCTCAGCTTCTAGCTGTTTGCTAGAATCCCCGCTTATCATGGCTAACAGCCATTAATAGACCTATCCTCAATGAATTTATCTATTTCTTTTTAGAACCCTGTTATTGAATTGCCCTTCACAACATACACTGGCAAGGAGTTTGAGGCCTGAGTGCTTTCTTTTGTTCATTTTAACCTGCTGCCTATTAATTTCATTTTTTGTGTTATGAGTAAATAACATTTCCTTATTTATTTTCTATGCCAGTCATGACTTATAGATATCTGTCATAAGCCCCTAGTCATCCCTTTTCCAAGCTGAAAAGTCCCAATCTTATTACTCTCTCCTCATATGGAAGCTTTTCCATATTCCTGATCATTTTTGTTGCCCTTTTCTGCACGTTTTCCAATTGAGAGATATTTTTTGAGAAGGAGTGACCATATCTGCACACTGTATTTAAGATGTGGGCGTATCATGGATTTATAAAGAGGCAATGTGATACATTATGTCTTATCGTCTCTCCTTTTCCTAATGATTCCTAAAATTCTGTTAGCTTTTTGACTGCCGTTACACACTGAGTGGATATTTTCAGAGAACTATCAATAATGACTCCAAGATATTTGTTGAATGGGAACAGCTAATTTAGACCCCTTCATTTTAAATGTATGAGGATTATATTTTCCTGATATATATATTTGCATTACCTTGCATTTATCAACACTGAATTTCGTCTGCCATTTTGTTGCCCAGTCACCCAGTTTTGTATGATCTCTTTGTAACCCTTTTCAGTCTATTTTCAACTTGACTGTCTTGAGTGGTTTTTAATTATCTGTAAATTTTGTCACCTCCCTTTTTCCAGATCATTTAGGAATATGTTGGACAGTATTGATCACAGTAGAGATCCCTGGAGGACAACACTATTAACTTCTCTCCATTCTGAAAACTGACAATTTATTCCTACCCTTTGTTTCTTATCTTTTATCCAGTTACCAATTCAGGAGAGGACTTTTTCTCTTATCCCATCACAGCTCACTTTGCTTAAGAGTCTTTATCAACGTGCCTTGTCAAAGGCATTCTGAAAATCTAAATACATCTGCTGGATCACCCTTGTCCAAATGCTTGTTGACCCCACTCTCAGAATTCTAGTAGACTAATGAGGCATTATTTCCTGTTAAAAAATCCATTTTGACTGTTCCCCAACAAATCATACTGATCTATGTGTCTGATAAATTCTGTTCTTTACTATAGTTTCAACCAATTTGCCTGCAACTGAAGTTACTGGCCTGTAATTGCCAGGATCGCCGCTGGGGCCTTTTAAAAAAATTTGCATCACATTAGCTATCCTCCAGTCATCTGGTACAGAAACTGATTTAAATGACAGGTCACATATCAAAGTTAATAATTCTGCAATTTCACATTTCAGTTCCTTCAGAACTCGTGGGTAGATACCATCAGGTCCTATTGACTTATTACTGTTTTATTTATCAATTTATTTCAAAACCTCCTCTAATGACAACTCAATCTGGGACAGTTCCTCAGATGTGTCACCTAAAAAAAATGACTTAGGTTTGGGAATCCACTCACATCTTCAGCCATGAAGACAGATGCAAAGAATTCATTTAGTCTAAACTTCCTTGAGTGCTCCTTTAGCATCTTGTTCATCTAGTGGCCTCCAATGCTTCTGATATACTTACAAAATTTTTTGCTGTTACTTTGAGTCTTTTGCTAGCTGTTCTTCAAATTCTTTTTTGGCCTTCCTAATTATATTTTTACACTTCACTTGTCAAAGTTTATGCTCCTTTCTTTTTTCCCCCAAGAAGATTAAACTTTCACTTTTTAAAGGGTGCCTTTTTGCCTCTAACTGCTTCTTTTACTTTGGTGTTTAGCCATGTAATTAGCCTCTTAGATAACACAGAGAGGTGAAATGACTTGCCCAAGATCACCCAGCAGGCCAATGGGAGGGCCAGGAATAGAATATATGTCTCTTGAGAACCATTCTCATGCTCTATCCACTACAGAGCACTGCCTGATAGGTGCCAGAGCAGATTCATTTAGGGCTCGTTGCTACTAAAGGCAATGAGTGTTTTGTCACTGACTTCAATGTGAGCAGAAACAGCCTGTTAAAAGGAGAATTTTACTTACATTTCAGCCTCAGCACATGAAACAAAAGATTGTCCACTGGTTAGGGCACTAACCAAAAACTTGGGAATCCAGGGTTCAAATGACTCTGCCACTGACTGTGAGACCGTGAGCAAGTCACTTAGCCTCTCTGTGCCTTGGTTCCCCCTCTGTAAAAAGTGAATAGTCAGTCTCCTCTTACTTTACACTGACACTCATGAGGCACTCCAATATGACAGTAATGGAGGTCCAGACATACACAGAGAGGAGGCGGTACGATTTCCCGCCGAGATTCCCCAGCAGCAGCAGTTCTAAGTCAGCCAAGTAGCTGGGCCAGTGTCATGCACTGGAATGGAAAACAAAAGCTAAACACAGTTCCAGCTCTAAGCAAGATCCTGTGGGTCATTAAAGAACTTGCAATAGGGCATAGGGAAGAAAAAGAAAAATGCAAAACTATTTCCAAAGGCTATTTACCATCAAACCAGCTGCTTGCCCCTATGGCTTTAAGGTAGGGAAGAGCAGCTGACGAATCTCTGCTTCCAGCAGTTCCACCCAATGCACACGCTGCCAGCTTTTAAAAGAGCCCTCCCAAACCTCTGCAATCCTCTTCAAAATCCCTGCTAGAGGTAAGGGAAGCAGAGAACCTTTATTTTTAAGGAGAGCTTCGCTTCTGGAGAATCTGAATTTTTCAGTGGAATCCACAGAAGTGCATCACACTGGCTGGATCTAGCCAACAAGTCAGGTGTTTGAAACCTCTGAGTTAGAGAACAGTATTGGGAGACATAGGTTCTAGAGTGGTCTCTAGCACACATCTACCATGGCCCAAGGTGTCTGTTCAGGGGTTTAATAACCTGTCTGCTGTTGTGAAGCTAACTGACTCTCAGAAACAGTCTCCTCTGACAGAGCTCATGCCAGAGAAGTAAAACTTGCACAGCACTGTATGTCCACTGAAGTCAAAGGGTGAAATCCTGATTCACTGGAATCAATTGGGAAATTCCCTCTCAGTGCAATAGGGCCCAGATTTCACCCTTAGAGATCAAGGATACAAGGTGTAATGGAAGTTTTACTTCTCTCTGGCTTGGGCTCTCTTTGCACAGCCCACCGGAGCAGTCAAGGTCAGCTGAGATGCACAAGTTAAGTCTTCACAAGAGCGGATAGGCTTGACAGGATGTCCTTGATGTATTCTGACAACAGAGTCCTGTGGCACTTTTAAAGACTAACAGATTTATTTATCGCATGAGCTTTCGTGGGAGAAAATCCCACTTCGTCAGATGCTTTGAAGATAGGAAAGTTACAGAGTGGGAGGAAATTAAATGCAGGGGAGTGTGTGACATAGCATCAGGTCAGGCTGTAACAGCAAAAATCCTAACACCTATTTTGATTTGCTGTTACAGCCTGACCTGATGCTATGTCACACACTCCCCTGCATTTAATTTCCTCCCACTCTGTAACTTTCCTATCTTCAAAGCATCTGACGAAGTGGGATTTTCTCCCACGAAAGCTCATGCGATAAATAAATCTGTTAGTCTTTAAAAGTGCCACAGGACTCAGTTGTCTTTCTACTATAGACTAACACGGCTCCCCCTTTGGAATTTGACTTGATGTATTCTCTTACTTGCTGTCCTTGTTGTTCTGAAAGAAGTGGAGCTTACTCACGGCCTGAGACTGTTACATCCTTTTGAGCGTTAGTCTGCAGGATGGGGAGATGACAGGCAGCAGATGAGAGAGGGCTGCTTCTTTGCAGGGAAAGGTGTTTTTCTGCAACGCTGAAAGAAGGTGGGATTGCATATATTTGTTTGTGATGAAATTACATGCATGCCCACTGACCTTTATTAGAGGACATACTCCTATAAATCAAATCAGTATGAAGTGGTATTTTAACTTAATATCTCACTACATTAAATTAGTCTCTTTTCTCAGAATAGCTCTCAGCATGCTCTGGGAATGGACAGAAAACTAATTGAACAAATACAGGGTTCTTTCTTCTAAATGTGACTCCAGTGGCCTCATTCACATGTTCCTCATTAGCTAAAAAGGGAAAAAAATGTGGGGCCTTGTAACAGTACTGAATGTTACAGCTTCATGCTTTATTCTGAAGTAACATGTTTTTCTAGGTATTTTAAAAAGACAAAATGCCAACTAAATTGAGAGGAGCTATATTTATCCATGATGATCTATAGTTGTTCTGTGAACCTGCTCCTCTTATTTTTTTTTTCTTTGTCTAGCACAACATATTTCTGAGATTTATAACTGAAATGCTATTAAATAGCTCAGTCTTCAAAAACAGCCAGAAGTCCCTGTGGGCTCAAAAACATCAGTCATAGAGATACGTCATGGTTTCATTGAGATATTAATTGTAATGTAAGAGCTGCTACGCTGGGTAAGCCCATTGTCCATCTTGCCTAGTATCCTGTTGCTAATGCACAGAACAGGGCAATTAAGGAGTAATTCACCAATCTTCTACTCCAGTTTTTGGTAGTCAGAGGCTTAGGGTTGCCCAAAGCATGGGTCTGAATCTCTGATGATCTTGACTAATAGCCATTGATTGACCTATCCTCAATGAGTTTATCTAGTTCTTTTTTGAACCCCATTATATTTTTGGCCATCACCACTGCCCATGGCAATGAGTTCTACATCTTAATTGTGAAAAAGTACTTCCTCTTCTTTTTATCACACCTGCTGGGTATTAATTCCAGTGGATGACCCCCTGGTTTTTGTACTTTTTCCACACCACTCATGATTTTATAGACTTCTGTCATATACTCCTTAGTTGTCTCTCTTTGCAGCTAAGCAGCCCTAATCTTTTTAGCAACTCCCTGTATGAAACCATTCTATACTCTTGATCATCTTTGTTGACCTCCTCTGAATCTTTTCCAGTTCCTCTATATCTGTTGGAGATGGGATGACCAGAACTGAAGAAAGCAAGATGTAGGCTCACCATGGATTTACATGGCAATATTATGCTATTTTCTGTCGTCTTATCTATCCCTTTCCTAATTGTTCCGAATGTATTGTTAGCCTTTTTGACTGCTGTTGCCCATTAAGTGAAAGTTTTCAGAGAACTATTCACGGTGATTCCAAGATGTCTTTCCTATGGTAACAGCTAATATATAACCCAATACAATATTTTTTATAGTTGGGATTACTTTTTTCCAGTGTGCATTATTACTTTGCACTTATTAATGTTCAATTTTATCTGTCATTTTATTGCCTTGCCACCTAGTTTTGTGAGATCCCTTTGTAACTCTCTGCAACCTGCTTCTGACTTAAAAAAATTATTTAAGACCATTATCATCTGCAAACCTTGCCATTTTACTTTTCACTCCCTTTTCCAGACTGCTAATGAGCATGCTGAACAGCACAGGTCACAGTACAGACCCTTGGGGAACCCTGCTATTCATCTCTTTCCACTGTGATTGTTTATTACCAATCTTTGTTTTGTATCTTTCAACCAGCTACTGATCCGTGAGGGGACCTCTCCTCTTATCCCATGGGCTACTTAATTTCCTTAAGAGCCTTTGGTGAAGGAACTTCTCAGAGGTTTTTTGAAAATCCAAGTGCACTGTATTGACTGGATCACCCTTATCCTCTTGGCTTGCTGTCTCTCTCAAAGAATTCTAATAGATTGGTAAGGCATGATTTCTCTTTACAAAATCCATGCTGAATCTTCCCAAGTTATGTTCACCTCTGTGCCTGATAATTCTGCTGTTTACTGTAGTTTCACCAGTTTGCCAATACTGAAGTGAGGCTCACCGGCTTGTAATTGTCAGCATCTCCTCTTGAGTCCATTTTAAAAATTGATGAGACATTAACTACCTTCCAGTCAGCTGGTGCAGAAGCTGTATCCTTAAAACACTGGTTAAACCAGAGCTGATTTAAGCTGGAGCTGGCTGGGAAATATTTTTAGAGAAATTTTTCAAAATAAAAGAAAAATGTGGCCCATCGCCCCCCAAAATGTCACAGGTATGTTCAAATTTTTCAATGATGATAAACATCCAAAACAGGAAAAAAAAAAAAGGTGCTTTTTGAAAACCCCAAAGTTAGTTTGGAGGCAGGGGTTGCACCAAACTACAAATGTTTGAAAAAAAAAAAAAATAATGTTATCATAAAAATGAATTTTTCATCAAAAATGCTTCTGACAGAGAAATTTTGATGAGGTCTAGTTTTTAGCCCTTCAGGACAGGCCAGTTCCTAAGGGCTATGGGGGAACCCTGTTCCATCTACACCACCCAGCCCTGACTTGCTTTGGGAAACATGGGGTGGACCAAAAGAGGCATGGAAGACAGTAAGTAGCTCTGTGTTCAGATCCATTCTAACAGAGGGCCGTGAGAACTGCCCTTAAGGTGTGGGTTCTTAGCGTGCAATGAGTGATAAGCTGACCACTGCTGTCTTTCCGAGGCCTTGTGTACTCTTAGTTTTTACACCAATTTCATTCAATCAGTAGAGAAACAGATTTAGCTAAATCAGTGCAACCCAGCTACAGTGAGAGAAACATCTTTGTATCAACAGAACGACACCAACACGATTACGTTAAATCATTGCGAAAGCGTTGCGTAGGCCTGCCTGAGCCTGCAGACAGACTGAAACAGTGACTCTTCTAGGCGTGAACACTCACCTCCCATCTAAATCTTATGGCGGTCTCAACTCTGAAGCATAATGTCAACACTTTGCAATATCATCAGCTCGTTAATTGCTGATTACTTTCACAGCTGGAAAGGGACAGGTGTTGGGTGGGAACGCATAGTGAGCACTGGGAGCTGCTGCAGGGAAGGAGATGCACTCTCCAGACTGACCACAAAACATTACCAAATTGAGGATTCAGCAAGCACTTGGAATGTGGAACATGTGAAATGAAGCCACCCGGACAGAAGCTCTGACCAAGTTGTTTGAGGTTCCTGTAGGTCAAGAGAAAAAGTTTCCATACCCAGCCATCACTTCCAGATGCAGTTGTCCAGAGACTGTCAGGAAGGCAGGAACATTGAAGAAATGGGGGTTTTCCCCCGGTTCCGGTACTTTATCCGATGTCTGTAAGTCAAGAATGCACAACATGCCAGAATATTAATCGTCAGGCAAGCCACATGGCTCTGGATTTATCCTTTATCCCCAGCCTCTGAAAATACAGGTGTGTCAATCCAGATGAAATTAACACCAGGATAAGGTCCCATGCTTCCAGGGGCTTGTCTACAACAAGAACATTAAAAGTAGTCCAGCTGAGTCCATTTCAAAACCAGCTTGGGGCCTTTGCTAACAGGAATTACCTCCTATTTCAGCAGAGTTGCACTATGTGACACCCTAATATTGACAGGGAAAGCCATAATTTGCACTTGAATCTGGGGGAAATCTCCAGTCCAGAAGATCTCATAGTGATTTAAGATCACTTGTTACTGAAGTAGCCTACAGAACATAGAAGAGAGGGAGAGAAACCAACTCCAAAGTTGGATAATATACCAAAACCAGATTGCCTCTTGAGGATCACTTAAACAGAACTGGCATGTTAATGTATTTAAATCAATAACTACTTGTTACAAATTGCATATATATGACATCGGAGAGGGCTAGATGGCTTCCAGATGCCAGTGTATATAAGCCATGAAACATGGGTTTTAATAAATTCACATTCCTATTTTACTCGTAGCCCAGCAACAGAATGAAAGGCACGATAAACATTTTTCTGTAAAACAGCAGTATCTTCAGCTGTTAGAAGAGTGTACAGAAAACTATGCTTCTCCCGACCCTGCATGCGTCTAACTATTCACGTGAACAGTCCCATTAAAGTCAATGGGACTAGTCAATGTATGCACATACTGAAGTGTTTACAGGATCGGTGCATTATAAGCACATGACTTCAGTGTATCATAAGCACATGACGAAGACAAATTTTGATAAAGGGCTGGCTTCTGCTGACTTCAATGGTAGGATACATATCAAGTGCAGGATGTAGCCCTTAATACTCTGGTGCATTACCTAAGGTTATTATATCGCACTGAAATAATTCACTAAGAAGGTAACAGAAAGCAAATAGACACAAGGGGAAAAAAGTTGTCAAGTACAGAGAAAGGAACTAGGGAGGAAGGTACTGCACTGGCATTCAGAAAAACTAAGTCTAGCTCAATGGCAAATGACACCCTGCATGACCTTGGAGAACTCAATTTCTCTGTGCCTCCATCCCACATCTGTAAAATGGGGAGAATAACACTTCCTTTGTCTTGTAAGACTAAGTTTTTCAGGGCAGGGATCAACTCTTACTGTGTGCAGCACAGTGAAGCTTTGACAGTGGTTGGTGCTTCCAAGCATTACTGTAATACAAGCAGCAGGAATAAAGAAATCTACTCCATAACAGAACCAGGGGTATACATTTATGCTCCAGTAGCAAATCCTTGGAGAAAGCTAATATATGGCTCTTCTTATTTAAGTTATACAGGCCCATAGGACTGGAAGTGGATCAGCAACTCTGAATTTTTCCTGAAGGCTATGTAAATGGTTCTGTAATTTAAGCGTATATAAATGCAAGACAGCATAACCTGCACTCTGAGTCAATCAAAAGGCAAGGTTGTAGTAGGCAGGGCAACAGAAGAGCATACGAAGGTGTAAGATACAGCGCAAGGAGGTGTCATCTCTACTCATCCCATTTTACAGTTGGGAAAACAGACACAAAAAGGTTGAAGTCGGAATTTTCAGAAGCAACCTAATTTCAGACTGGGTCACTTAGGGCCTGAATTTCAGAGGAGCTAATTGCTAATACTCAGCTAATTGGAATGACAAGTGTTCAGAATCTCAGCAGTGGCTGGTGGGGAGACAAAAAAGTCCTAGGTTTTTAAGAACTGAAGCATTCAAAACTAAAGGCTTTGAATGATTTGAAAAGATGTACAAAAGAACAAACTCAGACTGTCCAATCCAGTCCTGAATCTTAAGCACTACTTCATTCTTCTCCACAAAGATCATGGAAAATAAAACATTTAAGAATTTCTACCATTAGAATATCTTTGATTTCACACATCATTACCCTCGAAGATCAACGTTAAGTCTGATAAGAAAGCAGGGAGACATTTGCCATCTACAACATGTGCCTAAGTTTAATAAAGATATTTTTAATCAGTACTTTTTTCCTTTCACAAGGAAATGAATTTGATTCCATTGGAAAAAACGCTACAGTAATGAGAAAAAAAGAAAATGGAACATTCTATCAAGTCTTCATTGCTATTCTATCTACTCTCAGTCTCCGTGAATCCCATGCTTCATATAGTGGCAGCCAGCTGACACACAGCTCTCCCTCCTCCAAACCCCCAGCAATATGGATCCTCAGTTCCCTCCTACCCTGGGGCTGGGCTCTCCACCCCACAGGCTAAGGCCCATCTAGGCAAACTTGCCCTGACGGCCTGTACCTTCTAGGTGCTGTCAGTAACAGCTACTGGTCAGCTCTCCTCCACTCTTCTTCGCTCTGCGCTCCTCCACACACCAAATTCTGCTTCCACCTCCAAATGATATGCCCCAAACTCCCCCACTGCCTGGCTGCAACAGGGGCTTTTTATATCTACCCTTAACTGGAGTCAGGTGTGTCAACTGATGCTAGACGCCTTAAGTGGAGTCAGGTGCCTTAACTGGCTCATAGCAGCCCTGCCCCAGCTACCTAGGAACAGCACCTTGCTGGGGCTGAGGCTGATATACCTGCCTTCCACCCCCCTCCTGTAGCCACGAGGCCTGGTTCTGTCTCAGCACACAGAAACACCCTGGAAGATTTAGCTCGTTTTATGTTTCGATGTTGCAAAAGCAATATAAAAAGCCTCTTAAGACAGGAGCATAGACAACGTTTTTATTGGGGAAGAGCCTAGACTTAAAAATATAAAAGCTGTTGGATATCACTTAAATGAATAGTTTTGTACCATGATTACATACGGAGAAAATACAATTGTAACTATTTCATTTATTTATTAATGTAATTCCTAAATATTTTTGGAGGGTGTAGTGTGAGGTGAGGTGGCAGGGGAGGGGGGTTATCTATGCCCATGTAAGAAATGAAAGGTTTCTTATTAAACATTCTTATTTCAGATCTTCTCACTCTATCCACTTCCTCAAGTTCACTAGCTTTCTTCACCACTTTTTTCCCCCCTTCCCGACGAAAATCATTTCTTCTCCTATTACTGAAGTTTATTTCATTCTAACATAGAATCATAGAAACTGGAAGGGAACATGAGAGATCATCGAGTCCAGTCCCCTGCACTCATAGCAGGACCAAGTACCATTAGACCATCTCTGACAGGTGCTTGTCTAACTTGCTCTTAAAAACTTCCAATGATGGAAGTTCTACAATCTCCTTAGGCCAGTGGTTTTCAAACCACAGGCTGGGACCCAGTACTGGGTCGCAGACCCTAAGGTACTGGATCGTGGCACCACCTGCTGCCACTGCTGAAAGGCTGGAATGCATTGCTCAAAAGGTGTAATTGTTGGGTATGGGGCATAAATTATTTTTTTCAACTGGGTCCCCGAGAAAAAAAGTTTGAAAACCATTGTCTTAGGCAACTTATTCCTGTGGTTAATCACCCTGACAGTTAGGAATTTTTTCCTAATGTCCAACCTAAACCTCCCATGCTGTAATTTAAGCTCATTGCTTTTTGTCCTATCATCGGCAGTTAAGGAGAATTATTTTACTCCCTCCTCCTCGTAACAACCTTTTAGGTACTTGAAAATTGTTATTGTGTCCCCTCAGTCTCCTCTTTTCCAGACTAAATAAAACCAGTTCTTACAATCTTTCCTCATAAATCAAGTGTTCCAGACCTTTAATTATTCTTGTTGCTCTTCTCTGGACTTTCTCAAATTTCTCCACATCTTTCCTGAAATGAGGTGCCCAGAACTGGACACAATACTCCAGTTGAGGCCTAACCAGTGTGGAGTAGAGCAAAAGAATTACTTCTCATGTCTTTCTTACAATACTCCTGCTAATACATCCCAGAATTATGTTTCCCTTTTTTTTTTTTGCACAACAGTTACACTGTTGACTCATATTTAGCTTGTGGTCTACTGTGATATCCCAATCCCTTCCGCAGTACTCCTTCTTAGGCAGACATGGCCCATTTTGTATGTGTGCAATGAATTGTTCTTGTTCAGTATTCCTTCTCCAACATATCTTTAGGAGGAGGCATAGAAACTCCAAATGCTTGTGGTTATTGATTTAAGAGCACTTTTTGCCAGATGGCTAAATTCCATCTTGGATGGTTACATTCTGATCCACCTCAAATGCCTCCTGAGTTGGACATGGCATTCTGCAGTTCCTGGACGACAGTGTTTTGTACCGTCTTTGTGCCCCATTCAACTGCTGGCAAGTTTCACCCTGTGGCAATGGCACTTCAGTCAGTGAAAAACTGAAGTAAGCCCTATGTGGAATGTAGTTTGTATATCAGTTTGTGAAATACTTGGTGATCTTTCAACACTAAACTTATTGCATAAGGTTACCATCACCAATGCCTCTGAACAGATCATAGGTTAGAATCACAGAAATGCAGGATTGGGAAGAACTTCAAGAGATCATCTAGTCCATCCCATTCCTAGACCATCCCAGACCAGTGCTCGTCTTAAAAAGCCCCAGCGACAGGGATTCCAAAACCCCCTCACTAACTTGTTACAGTGCTTACCTAGTCTTAAAGTTAGAAAGATTTTCCTAACATCTAATCTAAATCTTCCTTGCTATATGCTAACCCAATTACTTTTTGTTCTTTCCTCAATGGACATGGAAAACAACTGATCACTGGCCTCTAAGTCTGTACATATTTGAAGTCTTATGTCTACCTTCTGTTCCCTAAATGTTTCCATGTCTTTCAGTCTTCATGCATACATCATATTCATTAATCCTCTTATTGCTTCTCTCTCCAATTTTTCAACATTTTCTTTACAGTGTGGTGCCTAAAATTGGGCACAACATTCCAGTTGAGGCCTCACCAGTGATAAGCAGAGGACAATTACCTCCGGGTCCTACATATGACATTCCTGTTAATACACACCAGAATGACATTTCTCTTTTTTGCAACAGCGTCCCATTGTTGACCCATTGTCTATCTGTGACCCATTATATCCCTCAGATCCTTTTCTGCTGTTATTCCCTATTTTGAACTTGCATCTGATTTTTTCCTTTGTAAGTGCAATACTTTGCATTTGTCTTTACTCAATTTCCTCTTATTGAATTCACACAAAATTCTCCAATTTATCACTACCATTTTGAATTTAATCCTGTCTTCCACAGTGCTTACAACCCCTTCCAGCTCAGTGTCACCTACAAATTTTATAAGTATACCCTCTACTCAGTCATCCAACTCAATGAAAATACTGAGTAGTACCACACTCAAAAGGGACCTTGCAGGATACCACTTAATATGTGCTCCCGGTTTGACAGAGAATCATTGATAATTATTCTTGAGTACGGTTTTTCAACAATCTGTCCCCCCACCTGATGGTAATTTCACGTAGGCCGTATTTCCCTAGTTTGCTTATGAGAATACCATGCAGAACTGTGTTGAAAGCCTTACTAAATGAGCTAAAATTTTAGAAATAAATCCAGTTTAAAATAAATTATTCAGAAGGCGTCCCTCCGTCACATCATATCTGCCAACACTTTTGTTTTCCTTTCCTTTTTTCCCCCTCTTTTAAGTCACTTATAAACTCTTACAAAAGAAATACAAAAACCTGAAGTCAGAACCTGACAGCTAAGTGCATGAGGAACAAATTCTGAACTCAGAGGAGACAGCATGGTCTGGAGGAATGTAAAAAGGGGAGGGAGTCAAGACAACAAGGCATTTAAAGCTGGACACCTAAATCCAGTTAGTCAACTAAACAAACAGCCTGCTTTTCAAAGGATCTGAGAAACCACAGTTCTCACAGCCTTCCAAAGGTGCTGTGGAGGCACAATATTTGGTGGTGTGGGGAGATCAGAACACATATCTTGATGTTGGATGAAGGTTAAAGTGCCTAACTTTAAGCTATACAGCTGTCAAAATTTAGACCCCAGCATCCCCAGCTTTGCCAAGGACTTGCCATGTGATCTGTCACTGCCTCATTTCCCAGCTTATAAAACTGAAAGACCTTCTCCCTTATGGAGCGTTGCTAGGTTGAGTTCATTCGTGGTTCTAGAACCTTTGATCTTCAAGTTTCCAATCTTCTTACAAGCGTGGAACCTGTTTTGATTTTTTTGTTTTTTTTAAAGCTCTGCCATTTACCATTTAAGATACAGTCAGCTACCTATGTTCTTAAAACAGAGCACAGTTTACCTCCATATATACCTTACTTCATTACTCCATATTTAAACAGCCAGATTCTCAATGGACGTAAACGTGCACTGCTCCACTGAACTCAACAGATGTATGATGATTCACATCGGGGATCTGAACCTCATTTCTAGAGGGTTACTATTCCAGCAATTTGATAGTGCCGAAACAGCCCTTGCATATTTTCTTTACACAAACCAAGTATTTTATGCTCAGAAACAAAATATAAAAACCACTGTTTTACTTCTTCCCCGAAACAGGTGTGATGAGGATGAGTAGAATATAAGAACCCAAAGAGATCCAACAGTAGGTGAATGTTGTATGTTAACTGCAAGTTACCAGCATTTATAATGAAACAAAAACTTCAGTTCAATTTTGTGACTCTGTTGCTCATCTCTGCTCCATAAGCGTAAGTAAGAGTAATATAAGTCTATATAATCCTTTTCAGTAGGATATGAAACTGATACCAAGTAATAACTGGGCGCGAGAGACAGAAAGTGAGACATGGAATCTCGGAGTGCTCTCCACAAATAGGACAGAGCCAGCTCTGTACCTGCAGTAACTATTTCTAACTATTTCATGTCACTTTCCTTGCTTGTTTTCTTCCTCAACAAATTTAAGCACAATTAAGAGAGGGAAAGGGGTGAGATAAAGCAACAGATTGGAGGGAGAAGAGCATGGAGGCAGACTACATAAAGCAAACTATAGTTTGGGGAGTTTTAAATACATACAACCCTCTTAAAAAGAGAGAAAACTTCCAAAAGATGATTACATGCGGCTAACAGCTGTCTGGCTCTATTCCACTGACAAGTCAGGCTGAAGCTGTTTCTTCACGCCCTTCTGAGCATAGGTGCTGGCTACATCCACAACCTCCAAGACACTTGCCTTGACATGGCTGTCTGGAGAAACAATCCAGCACCCAACATCTCCAATCTTTATTCACTTGTAAATCTTCACAAATTTGTTTTCCCCCCCCCGCAACCCAAATTCTGATTATTCTCTCTCCACCTCCTTCAGCAGTGCATCCATTTCTCTTTGGTTCCTTGCTCACATGATGAAGGAGTTCTCTCATCCCTTTGGTATTTCTATAAGCACAGAGAGAGATCATGCAGCACTTTCTGCCCAATTCACTTTCCACTGAGGTCTCAGACTCAGAATGTGAGGCCAGAATGAACCAATCATCTATTCAAATCTGACCTCCTGCACACTACAGGCCAAAGAGCCTCACCCACCCACTCTGGTAATAGACCCCTAACTTCTGGCTGAGTTACTGAAGTCCTCAAATCATGTTTTAAAGCCTTCAAACTACAAAGAATCCACAATTTACACTAGCTGACAGCTGGCAAGTGGTTGTCCAAACTACAGAAGCTTTGCTGGTATCTCTGAAGATGCAGCATTCCCTGTTTGAGTGCGGGCGGCACAGGTACCTCTCCCTGAACCACATTAGCTATGCCCACGGAAGCACTCTCTTCTCGGCACAGTTATGTCTATGACAGGGCTCAACAAATGTAGCGGTGCGCTAAGCAGCAGCCTGAAAACTAAGGCCGCCCCCCCCCCCAAATCCACCACCCAGGGCTCTTCTAGCAACAGGGGCCGCACTCCTGAAACTGTTAATACCAGTGGCTTTTTTTGTTTTTTTTTTTAAAGGTGCGAGGGGGCGTTCCACCCCTGACGTACCACTGCGCAGCACAGTACAATTCCTGTCGTCATGGCGACGTGGTGCCCAGGGTGTGTCAAGCCCTATTTACATCACTGATTTTAATCCTAATTTATTTAAATCAATTTTAATCTTGTTTTGCATTTGTTCTTTTTCAGTTATTTTCCAAAGAAAGGCTGAGTCTCATTTGTTGGTGACCCTTGCAAGACGCTGACTGGCAGCTAAAAATGGATTTTATATTAAATGTGTGCTTGTTGGCTTTTTTGCTAACCCTGAGTATACACCATCTCTCTATATATTTACTTAGACAATTATGTAACAACTTACATTTTCGGTGTTAGAAAATGCTGCCGAATGCATTTCTTATTTACTAGATGATTTATTTGTTACTTATTGTTTTCAAGTACCTACAAGGCCGTCATGAGGAGGAGAAAATTTGCTCTCCTGAACCGCCGATGATAGGACAAAGAGCAAGGGGCTTAAATTAAAGCAAGGGCGGTTTAGGTTGGACATTAGGAAAAAAATCTTAACTGTCAGGAGAAACAACGAGAGCCCTGTGGCACTTTAGAGACTACATTTTTTTCAGGCATAAGCTGAAGAAGTGGGTTGGAGCCCACGAAAGCTTATGCACAAAGAAATTTGTTTGTCTCTAAGGTGCCACAGGACTCTCGTTGTTCTAACTGTCCGGGTGATTAACCACTGGAATAAGTTGCCGACGAAGACTGTGGAATCTCCATCACTGAAAGTTTTGAAGAGCAGGTTAGAGAAACACCTCTCAGGGATGGTTTAAGATGGTACTTGGTCCTGCCATGAGTGCAGGGGACTGGACTCGATGACCTCTGACGGTCCCTTCCATTTTCTATGATTCTGTGATTTTTTTTTTTACTTGTGATTTGTGTGAGTTTCTATATGGATGAAAATTCAAATTCAATTAAAATACACAATAGCTTTTTTTTAAACTGGTCATTGTGTCCTTCAAGATATTAGAACGAGTAGCTCTCATCCTCAGACCTAGTTTTTATTCATCAACTGGAAGAGGAAAACAAGCTTTTCTGCCTTTTCAACCCCCAATCACTTCCTTAATTCTGAATGAACAGGCCATTGAAATGAGTTAGGTAAATAAACAAATGAAGACAATATTCCGTCTGCACCCACAGAGAAGGCTACTACTGTCAAAAGCTGGTTACCACATCAACAAACTCTAATTCCAGGTTCTTAGCCAGTGATCTGACTTCCATTAAAATTCGGCAACAAACACAAACTGCTTAATATTTGTTTTTATTTCATTTAAATGATTTTCATAGAATCATAGAATATTAAGGCTAGAAGGGACCTCATGAGGCCATCTAGTCCAACCCCTTGCTAAAAGCAGGACCACTCCCACTAAATCACCCCAGCCAGGGCTTTGTCTAACAGGGCCTTAAAAGTTTCCAAGATGGAGATTCCACCACCTCCCTAGATAGCCCATTCCAATGCTTCACCACCCTTCTAGTGAGAAAGTTTTTCCTAATAGCCAACCTAGACCTCCCTAGCTGCAGCTTGACACCATTGCTCCTTGTTCAGTCCTCTGTTAGCCCAATCTGCCGTTGGCCTTTTCAGAAACAAGGGCACACTGTTGACTCATAACCAGCTTCCCATCCACCCTAACCCCCAGGTCCTTTTCTACAGTGTTGCTACTTAGCCAGTCAGTCCCCAGCCTGTAGCAGTGCATGGGATTTTTCCATTCTAAGTGCAGGACTTTGCACTAGTCCTTGTTGAACTTCATGAGATTTCTTTTGGCCCAATGCTCCAATTTGTCTAGGTCTTCCTGAATACTGTCCCTGCCCTCCAGCGTGTCTACCATTCCCCCCAGCTTGCTGTCATCTGCAAACTTACTGAGCATGCAATCTATCCCATCAGGCAGATCATTAATGAAGACGTTGAACAAAATAATAAGTTTTGGCCTTAACATACAGTGTTATGTTATGTATTTTTTAAAAATAAACCTGTATTTAATTTAAATTAAAAAAATCTAATTTAAATGAAAAAATTTAAAAAAAAAAACCTTACTTTTATCTATCCTGAGACATTTGGCTATATTCCCCATGTTATTTGCTTTAGGAACAATAAAACACTTGATTCTACATTGCCCTCCTTATAAGTCAAACAGTAAAAGAGGATAGAGGAAAAGAACTGAGAGGACCATAAGAGTCCAGTCTAGTTTGGAAACGGATGCCATTAAAGCTTTACAAGAGGTAGAAATTTAATCCCTGCCCAAATTGCTCCTCACCTATCATC
Organism: Pelusios castaneus; assembly: GCA_007922175.1. NCBI lineage: Eukaryota > Metazoa > Chordata > Testudines > Pelomedusidae > Pelusios > Pelusios castaneus. The sequence continues at coordinate 3,776,027 of ML685818.1, forward strand.
TCAAAGACTTTTAAGGTCAAAACAGACCATCTTGATCATTCAATCTGACTTCCTGCATATAGCAGGCCAAAAAAAATCTCACCCACCCACTCCTGAAATAGAACCCTAACCTCTGGTTGAGCTACTGACGTCCTCAAATCAAGACTTAAAGACTTCAAGTTACAAAGAATCCACCATTTACAATAGTTTAAATTTGCAAGGGACCCATGACCCATGCTGCAGAGGAAGGAAAAACAAACGAACGAACAAACAAACAAACAAAGGTCTCTGCCAATCGGACCTGGGGAAAATTTCTTCCCAACTCCAAATATGACAATCAGACACTGAGCATGTGGACAAGATACACTATGAAGATACCTGGGAAACAATTCTCTGTAGTACTCAGACCCCTGCCTATCTAATTTCCTTTTTATGCCTTTGTTGCACAGCTAGCCATGGATCTAACTCAAATCCCACTACTATCCACACAGAAAACCCCATCATCTGGGTTTGGAGGTGTGGGATTGTTTGTGGATCAGCATCCCAGATTCAATTTAACTAGGGTGGAAAGGCTCTTTTTAGTGAGGCTGCAGTCCAAGTCATTAGAATGAGTCCTCCGATGCCATCCCATAATTCCTCACCAAAGGACAGACAAGTTCTCGTGCAATTGAACAGAAAAGAATCCTAAGCAGTCTCAACACGAACTATAATATACGCCCCTAGGTAAACATGGGCAAGTGCAGAAATGGTGCGGACACAGTAATATGACTAGTGCTTTGCTGTGGAAATACTCAGGCTTGGGTTAGGCCATTCTGGGAGCTTGGACCCCAGGTGCCAGTCACCTAGGTTAATTCTGCAGTGAAGATATGTCCCTATAGGAAAAGCTGAGAGAATCAGGGCTATTTAAAAAAATATCCCATTTGTTCACCGGTTGGGCTGAGAGATTATGTCTAAGGTACTGACTAGATGTCCAGGTATAGAGCGGTCAGGTAGAGACTACCTGCTTTTGGATCAGGAAGAAATTCTGGTTGTCAGAAATGGAACAGATCAATATTAGCTTGTCTAGGTTGTGAACTCCAACTCACTTCGATCTGTGCTGAAAGCCCTCAGATGTCCCAGTTTGTGGCAATCAAAGAGCTTCATATCTGGATTAGTTCCCAACCAGACTATCCGTGTTACAACTCAACTACTGGCTGGAAGGGAAACATCTGACAGACACTCACTGCATCTACATTAAGCTACTTTTGCTGATTTTAGTCACAATTTTTCCCAAAGGATTACATTCCCTTGTGCTGTGGGTTCACTTTGGATGTACTGAAGGAATGATGAGGAGTTAATATCTAGATCTAGAGTTACAGTGGCATATTGATTGCAGATTTCATTCCATCCTCATAATGCTAGGAGAAAGGGAAAGAAGTTATATGGTAGCTACTTTCTGACAGGACAATACACACAGACCGCACGTTATCCCTGGCCAAATTCTTGAGATGACCAGTACTTGGAGAGTTTCTGTGGTTCGTAATTAGCTAAAGCTGATTTGAATGAGGGCGGAAAGTTTAACAATCTAAACTAATTGCGGGTGGAGTCTGACATCATTCCTTTAAAGACCATGCTACCATAATTGATCCAAGTAAACTCCCAAATTATCCCAATCCTCAATCACATAGGATGTGAATTATCCCAAACTCACTAGTGTTCCAGGACATTATAATATTGCTTTTCTGTAATGCCACATTTCAGATCTACTCCTCTGAGTCATCTGGCTAAGAGGGTTTGAACCAATATTTAAATCAGTCAGCATTATTAAATTATCGCTGATGTAATAGTGCCTAAACAGTCAGGAACCAGGTCCCATTGTACTAGGCCTGGCACGACTACCTAGGAATACAGTGCAACCCTGCCCTAAAGGGTTTAAACTTTACAATCAAAGGTCTTGGAACCTGCCAGCTGACCCACTTAGAAGGACCCCAGTGATGGTCAGTAGTGCCATTAATATCAGTAGGGCTCAGCACAAGGTTGGAGTCGGCTGAATGGGACGACTTGCAAGGTGTGGGCTTAATTTCATATCCCCAAACTGTTGCTTCAGTTTTCCTGAATGTGCCCTGACTGTCTTCAGATCCACCAGCTACCCATCTGCAGTGACCTGTACAGTACTTGAACTGAGGCGGCTTCTCCATAGTTCATGAAATCTGCAGCTTCTCTGTATCTTCTCAGCGTCCCATCTACTTTCGTTTTTGTCTCTATTCAGTTTTTAAAAATTAAATTTCTTTAATAAAATAATTTACCAAACAAGAGAAGGACCCACACAAACAGCTCAAGTATGAGACCATCCCATCCAAAATGTTGTGCAGACTAATCAGTGTAAAACAAAAACCAAACAAAAGACAAGACGGGAGCGGAAAATGTAAACAAATCCAAATCCAGTGGGATTAAAAGTGTCTAAAAACCTGAGGACCATATGCCTTCAAAATCCTCGATTCTCTTTCTAAAGCAGGATATTGTTTTTCCATCTCTCTAAGAATCTCTTCTAAAAATCTATGTTCTCCATTAGCCTGTCCCTGCACCCTCTCTGAAGTCTGCACGGCCCTGGTCAGTTGCCAGACATTGGTAGTCAGAGGTCTAAATCTCCCAGTTAAGGGACGATAGATATGAAAGATGGTGAATTGGGAGGTAAAAGCAGCCTCCAGTAGAGTTCAGGGGCCACAGCTCCAGTGCCTCCTACCTTTTCACAGGAGCAGGCAAGCTAAAGTTTCAATGACAACAGAGTCTTGTGGCACTTTTAAAGACTAACAGATTTATTAATCGCATGAGCTTTCGTGGGAGGATCTAAACCAGGGCTTGACAAAATTGGCTGCCAGCTAGGTGCCAGCAGTTTTATGTTTAGTCACCAGAGGGTGCTCCTCCACTGCATTTCCACAGTGGAGCTAGGAGCCAAGATACAAACCCCGTCTCCATGGCGATCTGGGTTTTGTCAAACCCTGATCTAAACAACAGCAGAGAAACTGCACAGCATCTTGTCTGCTTTACATATCTATTGCTTGAAGGCTAAGAGCAACAGTGGATGCACTAGAGGTGATGGAAGGGTCAGGAAGCAACATTATATTGGTTTATATCCTAGTCACATGTGAAATACTAACTTCAGAATCAAAGGCTACAAAGGGTACAAACCTTCTTTTAATAAAAGATTATATTCTGCAGATGGCTTCATCATCTCTCTAGACTCTTATATTGGAACCCATCACCACAGTATCTGAGCAATAGCCAAGATTAAAAATCTTGTTTCCTTCTGCAGTAAGGAGGCGGCACATGGCTTGTTTACAAAGTTATTATTGAACACAGATGAGTTGGAGCATGCATTTGAAGTACAGCTGTGGGAAAGCTTGGATTCTGTTTCACTTTAAACTCAGTGAGCTGCGGTATGCCTTATTTTGCTGGCTGCGAATTTCACAGTCTTGATGTGCTGAAGGTTTTATCTTCCATGGCTTTCCCCTGACTGGTCAGCCATTTCACTGCTACAGCAGAATAAAGCAGATAGTGGTGGTGCTGGCTGGAGAGAGGTGTGGCACCTTTGATAGCTAAGACTGATTCCATGCAGGGCTGTGAAAAAAAATCAGGACAGAGACCTCAAGCTGGGATCCCATGTTCAATGGGGAGCCAGTGCAGAGAGTGGAGAATTAGGGGAAGGTTTCCACTCTCTAGTGGGGAACAGAGTTTTGGAGCCCTCATTTGTAGCACCAAGCTTCCATATGCACTAGTAATAGGGTAACAAATTGCACTTACATGGGATCTTTCAACCACAAATCCCACAATGTTTTTCAGACGGGGAAACCATGGTACAAGCTCAAATAACACAGAATCACAGAAATGTAGGACTTGGAGGGTCCTCAAGAGGCCATCTAGTCCAGTCCCCTGTATTCAAGGGAGGATTAAGTATTCTCCAGACCATTCTTGAGAGGTGCTTTTCTAACCTTCTAACCTCTTAAAAATCTCCGACGATGAAGATTCCACAAACTCCCTAGGCAATTTGCTTAACCACCCGGACAGTTAGGACATTTTTCCTAATGTCCAACCTAAACCACTCTTGCTGCAATTGCTTCTTGTTCTAGCCTCAGCAATTAATGAGAACAATTTTGCTCCCTCCTCCTTGGAGCAACCTTTTACGTTCTTGAAAACTATAATGTTCAACCTCAGTCTTCTATTCTCCAAACTAAGCAAACCCAATTTTTTCAATCTTCCCTCTCAGTTCATGTTTTCTAGATTATTAATAATTTATGTTTCTCTTCTAAGAATTTTCTACAATTTCTCCATGTCTTTCCTGAAATATGGTGCCAAGAACTGGACACAGTATTCCAACTGAGGCCTGATCAGTGCAGAGTACAGAAGAAGAATTACTTCTCATGTCTTGCTTACAACTATCCTGTTAATACATCCCAGAATGATGTTTGTTTTTTTGCAAGTGTGACACTGATGACTTATATTTAGCTTATGAACCACTATGACCCCCAGATCCCTTTCCACACTACTCCTGCCCAGGAAGTGGTTTCTCATTATGTATGTATGCAACTGAATGCTCCTTCTTAAACTGGAGCATTTTGCATTTGCCCTAATTGAATTTCATCCTATTTACTTCAGACCATTTCGTCGGTTTGTCCGGACCATTTTGAATTTTAATCTTATCCTCCAAAGCACTTGCAACTCCTCACAGCTTGGTACTGTCCACAAACTTTTTAAGTGTACTCTCTATGCCAGTATCTAAATTATTAATGAAGATATTGAACAGAACTGGACCCAGAACTGATCCCTGAGGGGATCTTACTCAATATGTCCTCCCAGCTTGACTGTGACCCACTGAGAGTAATTACTCTCTGAGAACAGTTTTCAAACCAGTTATGCTGTGCACCCACCTTATAGTAGCTCCATCTAGCTTGTTTTTGAGAAGTTCATGTGAGACATGCCCAAGCCCTCAGTCAACTAAAACCCGGCTTCGTACCAGTTTCCCATGCCCTATATACAGCTAAACCACAGCTATCCTTCCTCAACCCAATTAATATTTGCATCAGTGTTTCTGTGACATAAGCTGTTCACACTGCAGTCTTATATAATTTAATTCTGTAAAGCTCTGGGGTGGGGTGATGGGATGTGTACCACACTGGACCCTGAAGGAGCTAATGTCGGCTGGAGAGGACAATTACGTTGCCTGTGTTTACCTGGAGGGGGAGCCAAGCTAAACTTATCATAAAGCCCAACTGGACAAGAGCAGGCTGATTAGCACAAAGCCAGGAAGTTAGGTGCAGAATAGGGCTGTGGTGAGGGCATCTGCAGTCACTCTCTGGGAGCAGAGAGGTGGTGAGTTGGAAATCCAGAGAGGAGAATAATACCTGGAATTCCTGAAAAAGAGGTCAACCCAGAAGAGTTGTGGGGTGAATGCCTGAGAAAGTAGGGAAAGAAAGAGCCTAGGGAAATAGCTGCAAGGCGTGGAACTGGTTGCTGGTGACAGCGTAGAGGGAGGGCCTGGGTTCCCCCACCAGCCACCGTGAAAACTGGCACAGGACTTGGAACCGAAGACTATCCAAGATTGAATCTGGACAGCTAGTCCAGTGGGATTCTGTTATCCAGCAGGGGAGGACAAGATGGTGACCTGGCTGGAGGAAAGGGTCATGACAAAGGAGCACCCTAAGTCCCAGTGAGAGGGGACACAGGGCAAGCAATCAATGGCTGGGACCACCAGAGGGCACGAGAGCTAATTCCGAGATCCAACCACATGGAGGCGCCCCTATGGCGAGCAGAACACTTTCACAGGTTATACAGAAGATTAAACAGAGATACAGTGTAGGACTGCAAATTGTACAGAGTGTTTATTGTCACGCTAAACCTTAATCTGCATGCAACAGCCAAGAGCACACCTTTGATAGTACTATGTTATTTCAGTTAGCTAGGAGCACGTTAGCTTGGCTTGTCAACTGTACTATGAAGAGTAAGTAGAAAGCTGGGGTACACCTGCTATTGTGGACTGGTCTGGGAGAAAGCTGACAATATGGCAGGGTCATTTTTCTGAAGAACCAGTATATGGAGCTTTCTGACCAGCAGATTATTGAGGTGCAGGGAGCTGTAGATTTCACACTATAGCAGGCAACTCAGAAATGTTTTTGCTTAGAGATGATTCACAAGCAAGGCTACAACCAGGAAGTACAAACAAATCTAACGACTGTGTGGCCAAACAGCATGTTTTCTTTTGTAAAAGGCAAAGGAGTTTACGGGAGTGCACACAATTTTGGGGAGGAGGGAGTTATTGGAGAAAATTACAATTGAATTATGGCTGCTCTGAAATTCAGGAGTTTTTGACTGTGTACAAGAGATTTCTGCAAGTGCTAAAATCAATAGAATGATAAGCTGAAGCACTGAACTTTATTTTGCAACAGTGTGAAAAGAGCCAATAATTCCAGCATGGGCAGCTTTTAGGGAGGGACAAACAGGAATGAGAGGGGCAACAAAAAAGAACCGAGTGGGGAAAAAATAGGAATCATTTTGTGGTTTATAGCAGGATCTGATTAACATGAAGTCTAGCCCGTTTCACAGGAGCTTAACTGTGCCTGACCCAGCAGCCCCTTTCCTTTTTGCTTTTTTGCAACCAAATTTTCCTGTTTATTGAGATGTTTGGCCCTCCCTTTTTTGCTTTTTAAGTTTGTCCACACGCCTCAGGGTAGAGAAACTGATCAGTACATAAGGTGCTCGGAACATATATAACGAAAGCAGAAGAGATGAAAACAGCTGTTCAATCGAGTTCAATTAGAACCAACAAGTTAGGTACCACAAGGAACAACTGTAAGTTAAAAAATGAATTGAAATATATACGAAGTAGGGTGTACAAAACAGACTCGGTGTCCCTTTAACACTCAGTGATTAGAAAGTTATTTTGTATGTAAAACTTACCCTCACTTGAAAGAGCTCCCCCGCACCTTCACAGTCGTTTGACGTAATTATAGGGGTATGAATGTGCACGTAGCCATTATCCTGAAACAGAGAGGAGATTGAAAGTTGCCAGCCCAAGGATATTATGTGTCAACTCCAAAGAAGAACTCAAGGTGTGCAAGTCAGGATATTAGTGCAGGACCAAGCACAACGTGTAACATTTTAAAATAGCTTCTGCCTCATGTGAGATACCATGGCATCTGCTAAACACTAGCTGAATTCGTAGAGCATGCAAACATAGTGCCTGATTCTTCACATGTTCTCTCTATAGAACAAACGCTGCCCCTACAGAGGGATCCATAGCCACTACAAGGAACATAGAGAGCTCCATTCCCCAGAGTATCCCTGCCACCAAACTGTAGGCTTTTAAACAGACTTGGCCTGGTTTTCAGAGAGGTCGACTGCCTATGTGACTTGCCTGAGGTCACAGTGAGTGAGTGGCAAAGCTGGGAATGGAATACCTAAGAGTTCTGGACTGCCCCACCCCGTACTGCCAAATCTCTGCTGGAAATGTGTATCTACAGCTGAAAGCATCAGAGAGAAATATAGACCACTCAGGCAATGAGACTCTGGAAAGAGCACATTTAGACTGTAAGCAGAAGGGACCAATCCAATGGTACAGCACCGAGCACAATGGCAGCCGAGTTGTGACTGGGGTCTCTCGGCACAATAATATAAATAATACCAACTGCACGTGATTTATTTATGAAAAACCCAGTGTGCACCTATGCAGGCTCCAGGGGCCTTTCACAATACAAACACACAACCGCCTCCCTGAAACGGAGCAGAATAACCCCCACTTCAGCCATAAATCCCTTCCCTCAGCAATCTCTGTCCACCCAAAAGCCTGGTGAAACAAGTGGGATTTGCGATATGCTCTAAAAGTCAGCAAATTGCAGCTACCTGGATTAAGAAGGATCAGTGGGAGGGAGGAAGAGATGTAAATTCAAAAAGTTCAGAGCCGGTGTACAATACTTTTTACAGGAAGAAATGTGAAGTGACAGATAGGGCGTAGAGTTTTCAAAATCCAGGGTAATTTATTGCAGCTACCACCATCCATCTGGCAGTGGGGAGTGCATTTCACACAGGACACTTCCTCCCTGGTTTAGAAAGTGCCTGAGCAGTTGGGTTCCTCAAGGGGGGCTTAAAAGCATCCATCTTCCCCCACCCCCCAAGAGACTTAGCAGAGTTTCCATTATCAAATCATAAGAAATGTTATGACAACATCAGTGGCTCTGCCACAAACCACAGCGGCAGGGAAGTTCAGAGCTCAGGGGAGATATTCATGCTGCATAGACTTCACTAGGTATGTCTACACTGCAACTGGACACCTGCAGCTGGCACATGCCAGCTGATTTGGGCTCCTGGGACTTAGGCTTTAGCGCTGTTTAATGGAGATGTAGCCATTCCAGCTTGGGCAGCAGCCTGAGCTCTGGGATTCATCCATCATACAGGCTCCTAAAACCCAGGCTGCAGCCTCTGCCTGGACATCTAGATCGTAATTAAACAGCCCCACATCCCAAGCCACATTCCCCAGGCACTGTCTTGTGAAAAAGTCAGTGGGATAAAAGCATTTAAAAAAATTGACAGCAGCTTGGACTACTACATATGATATATTTAAAGACCCAGTGCACACATTTTAGCTTTAGGTTCTTTTTAGTTTTCAGTTTTGCACAATGAAAACAGACTAATTTCATTTTCCAGTTCTCGCACACTAGCACAATTCTGCGAAGTTTGGACTGCAAGTACTACATGGGAAGATGTGAATTCTTTTTTTTTTTTTTTTTTTTTTTTAAAAAGACATTTCCACTGGATCACAAAGAAATAAAACTACAGACACGTTTCTTGTTGGTCTTAGCATTTCCAAAAGCTTGTTTCTTGAAACATCTAAGTCTGAGGCTAAATTTGTCCTTACTTGAATGGATTTTTAAAGTGACAATGAACATATCATTAAGTATCTAGCTTTAAAATATGTATCATGTTTACACAAAAGCACCCTACATGAAAAAATATCACAATATTGAAAGTAACTACAAGGGATTTACTTATGTTAGTAGCAGTAAGATATGCCCATCTTATCACAATTTAATGTTTACAGGTAATTCTAACAACACTTTCCTATTGCTCTGTAAAGTCTGTCAGGTTGAGATGTTCCTCAAGATCATAATCTATTTCTTTGGCAAACATTTGAAGTCAAAGGATTGTGGGTATTGCCATCTAGTGGGAAAACATTAGTACTGACTTTTCTTAATGAAGTAATGACATAGTGTTGACCCCAGGATATGAGAGAGAGAACGTAGGTCAGGTAGTTCATTTGGAAGTTTCCTTTAATTTTATTTTAAATTTCTTTTTAAAAAACCTAGAAAGTTCTCAAAATGAAAACATTTCATTTGACCCAAAATGGTTTTTGTGCTTTTTCAGAATTGTCAAGAGGAAAAAAAACATTTGCCTAACTCTACCACGTCATGTTACAGTGTGGGCTGGCTGGATAAATGAAAATTGAACCATTTCGGAAAAATCATCACAATCCCTTACTTCCATCTGAAAGCACTTTATAAACAAGTGACTTATTTACATACCACGCTGGGCAATTGTAAAGTACTGTTAGACCCAATGTGCACATGAAAGAAACTGAGGCACAGGGAGTCTGAACACATCTACACTGGAGGCTGAATACATCTACACTGGGAGGAATAAAGAAGTTCACAGTAGTGAGTCTCCGAGTCTGGGTTAGCTGAGCTGAACTTGAAACAGAGCTAAAAACAGCACTGTAAACATTCCAGGCTCTCAAACGCAGCTAGGTCCTGAGCCTTATTCCAATCTCAATTTCTGTATAGACACTAAAAATAGCGGTGTGGACATTGCAGCATGTGCAGCAGCTCCCGTTAGCTGCCCAAGTCTCAGTGTGCCTGAACTTCTGCATCCAAGCTTGGTCAGCTAGCCAGAGCCACCGCCCTGCACTGCTCCCTTTAGCACACTAACTGGAGCTGAGCTAATGAGAGTCTACCTGCCCATGCTGGAATCACCTCACAGCTGCAGTGTAGACACACCCTTAGTATCCCAGATTCAGTGTTCTGTTGGCAAAGCCTCTTCCCCTCCCACGTACTCTGATCACCTGAAGATCATACAATAAGGGTGCGTCTACACTGAAAAGGCTACAGCGAAGCAGCCATGCCACTTTCCGTGAAGACACTACTTCTGCCAACGGGAGGGGTATTCCTAGTGGTGGAGGTAATCCACCTCCCCAAGAGATGGTAGCTAGCTTGACAAAAGATCTCTTTCATTGGTCTATCACTGATTACGTTGGGGGTTAGATGAGGATAGCTACAACCCTCAGGGATGGGGATTTTTCATTCAGCTATGCTGGTGTATGTGTAGACCAGCCCTAAATCACTGCCAGAACTAGGAACAGAACCGAGAGGCCTGACTTCACATCTCCCACTATCAGCCATTACACACCTACAGTGGAAAGGAAAGAGTTACGTGCCCTGATCATTTGTATATGGGACACCACAGTACCAAGTTCAAATGAAGAAGCAAAGCACCTTGAAAAATGAGTGGATCGCTGCAGTAGCTTCGCTCCGTACCCTCAGGAGGGAGCTCAGTATGTTGGTCCTGCATCGTAAATGAGGGAATTGTCGGGTGTATTCCAAGGGGTGTCTCTCTCGTGTTTTAAAAGGGAATTTCTAAAGAAAGGACAAAAGAAAAAAATAACCCTGAGCACCTGTAATGGGTATAACCTTATCGATATCCACAAAATATCATTACTGCCTACTAAAGTTCAATAAGTGATGCAAGTCAAAGGCAAAATAATACTGACACACTGCACCCCAAAGGAGCATACTGTAAACCCCTTATTCATCATTTCTGTACGGTTATAGCAACTCACATGAAGCATGCCACCTAAGATAAAAGAAAAGTCCTAATCTGCTAAAACCCATTATGGTATCGCTACTATGAAGCCAGTTATAAGATATTGCTGCTATTATAATACATCATAAGCTTGCTAGTAATAGGAGAAAAGGCACCACCGCCCAGTCGAGATTCAGCAGCCATCAGTCAGCAAAGGAGTTGTAAACAGAAGATTTACAATACAATGACAGTTCCACAATACTATACGATAGAGATTGGTCAACTCTATAACTCATTCAGGAAGGACTGAGAAACTTTGTAGTTCAGCAGGGCCCACCTGGACCAGTGTCTGCTGGCCACATGGTCAAGAAGATATAGAGAAAGAAACAGAGGCTGCAGGCCTGCCTGATCCTTTCTCCTCCCATCCACCCTGAAAGCAACAGGACTGCTGGAACAGAAAGGGACTGGATCCAGGTTTGGGAGAAGTGTGTATACTAAGAACTGGAATATTAATATGTGGTGAGAAATTGCCTAATCTAGATACTGCATGTTAGAGGTTTAAGATTTAAATTTGGTACCAATCTCTAATGCCTGCGCTTATACTCAGTAGGGGCTTGTCTACTCTCGTGTTTATGCCAGCAAAACTTTTGTTGCTCAGGGGTGTGAAAAAACACGAGTGCGAGTGTAGACAAGCTCTTAAAGTCCACCTTTCTATAATTAATAAATCTGTTTAATACTCAACTAAAACTGTGCGTTTCAGTTAAGCGTTTGGAAAAAAATTCACTCAGTTAACAAATGCTGGTGTATCTTTTCCATGCTGAGGAAGGAGCGAACCAGGTGATAAACTTACTGTTTAGACTTCTAACTAGGGCAGGACAGGACAATTTCAGGGTATGGGGGCAGGGAACTGGGGCCTTTCTCTGTGAGATTCATGATTGGCTCTGAGAGCATTCATGCCATCTAGCTGGGCACAGGGTTCCACCTACTGCTGGGCTGAGTGATAACAGCATACTGAAGGGGTTTGCTGCCAGCAAAGTAGTATGGGAGACAACCTAGTTTGGACAGCTAAGAGGGTGCAGGAGTACCCTGCCCCAAGGTGCCATGCTGGAGGACCCGTCACAAATACGTTTTGCTATTTTTTCCAGCTTACTTTGTGGATTTTACAGAAAAAGCCAGGAAAAGACTGAACCACAAAGGACAGTTGTTGATCACATCTGGAAAGTGATTAGACTCTACTGTGATGGTGTCTATATAAGCACCTATACCAAATTAGAATTTCAGTGGGGCTCAAGTAATTAGCCAATATTTCAAGAGAGCTCAGGATGTTGCGTGCTGATCACTTTCCAACATCTTGCCTTAAGTTTCACACTGGCAGCAGAGCATTTTTAGAGATCTGATTCTAATTGTGGGTGCTGAAGAGTTGAGAAATCTGGCCCCCAAGTTCTTTAGCAAATCTAGCCTGTAGTATCTAGTTAGTTTCATAGTTTCTTCTCTATACTGGATCTACTGTTCAGTTTCTCCCTTAATGAAAAGAGACTTGTCCATAGCAATAGGACAGTAGAAAATACCTTAAAGACATTAAAATAGAAATGACTATAGAAAAACAGCAGAAAATACAGTATACTTTAAGATGTGCACTAACATGCAATAACATACCAGATTATCACAGGGTCCTATCACACGAATATTTTCAGCTTTCAACTCCACATTTTGCTTCTTATGAAGACTTCTTATGAGTTTCCCTTGCACTTCTACTGCGCTTCCAAAAGTCAGATCTCTGAGAAAGCAACATCAACAAAAATGTATCACTATGGGCCTGTCAGAAAACACTATGAATTCAAGGAGAGACTCATGCTGTCTTATTTGAATTAATTTAGATCAAGTCCTACACACACACAGTATGAATAAGCTCCATGTTACAATTCAATTGCTATATTTTATTCACATGGCATTCAATATATCCCCATGGAAAGCACCTGAGCTCACTGTGCATATTTGAACCAGCAATTCCAAGAGTTCAATCCCAATTTTTTAAAAAAATTATTCATAAACCACTAAGTTCTCTGCATTACATGAGAAATTGCACAGGATCATCTTCAGCTAAAATTAATAAAGCTTAAATGTTTATATGTATGTATATTTTTAAATAAAATGTGACGTATCAGAAGCTGGCTCTGCATGACTGAACCACTGCTATTTAGATAGAGATATTCTAAAGTTTTCACTTCAGCTCCAAGATGAACCCCAATGGCTGTTTAGAAGGAAGGGCTTCAACATCTGCCAGCCCCTCTAGGCTATCTCTTGGGCTGAGCCTGCAAAAGTGGTGCACTTCAGCTACAGATATCAACTGCAGCTGGTGCAAAAGGCAGGAAAAGATTAGGGAGCCTCCAGATGAGAACTGGTTGAGGAGAGTTCCAAAGGGGTAGCCGTGTTAGTCTATTGTAGAAAAACAACAGAGTCCTCTGGCACTTTTAAAGACTAACAGATTTATTTATCACATGAGCTTTCGTGGGAGAAAATCCCTCTTCAAAGCATCTGACGAAGGGGGATTTTCTCCCATGAAAGCTCATGTGATAAATAAATCTGTTAGTCTTTAAAAGTGTCACAAGACTCTGTTGGTTGAGGAGAGGCAAGCAGGGCCACCCGAGCTGGGCACAGCCTGACTGGAAGAATAAGCCAAATGGTGGAAGCCAAGCCATTATCTTCAACCGAGATTTCAACTTAAAAGTTCTTCCTACTCAACCTACTCTCTTCAGAGCAGTTAACAAGCACACACTCTAATCTAAGCAACAGCTGACCGTACCGCCCTTGCAGTACTGATTCCCACTGCCGCAGGAGGGAATGCCCTGTCTCACATTGGGCAGAGCTCAGCTCTTCAACCACCTCACCTGCCCCATCCGAACAAGAATCCGCACAGAAATTTCTTTAAATACATAAAAATATGCAAACCTATTCTCCATGGTTGGGTCGCCTACAACCTGGAGGTTTGCCAAAGAACTCCCATCATTGATGTGCAGGAACAAAACTTCTTTATGGGACCGGACAGACCGAACCCAGCCCTGGAAGAGAAAGAAAATACAAATTGGTGGTTGCCTCGCTTGAACTCAATCTAGTTATACTTAAGACCCTGCTGACACTGGGCCAGTCATTTTGGTCTTGATCCAATTCTCACTGAGTCAACAGAAAGAGTCCCTTAGGGCCCAATCCTGATTCCAGTGAAATCAGTGGCAGCTTTACTATAACGTCAAAGCAAGCAGGAGTAAATCCTGAGGCAGAGGCACCAGCATTCTGCCTCAGCATAACAGAGAGTCACCTGAGTCTCCAAAGAGTTGGGAAGATTAAAGTCGGTGACAGACTGAGGATAAAAAGTATTTCATAAATGCTAAATATCATGATTAATTATTTCCCTTGTAATCATTCCTTATTGCAACAGAGAATCGGAACACAATTTCATCAAAGGGCATCACCATGGTAATTCTCATGTATCGCTGTTCTTCACCAATATGTGCAATCATCTATGGGAAGCTTGAAATTGAAAGCTTTTTCCTAACTAGCTATTTAGCCATACCTTTCATGCATATGTACTGCTTTAATAAAGAGCCCAACACCAAGATTAGGTACAGAATTTAGGCTTTGTTTAAAGGGGGGGGGGGGGGGAAATCAAACCCAACTAATATTACTATTAGTTGCATCACCATTGCACTTTGTCATGGACCAGGATCACACTGCGCTAGGCACTGTACAAATGCACAATAGAAACAGTTCACCATTTTGGGTAGTTTTCAAATTAAACCAAAATTTTCTAGCTGGACTTAAAAAATAACTAAAAATTGGCAAAAACCTTAGTTAGTGCAGAGTTAAAGGTGGCCGAGCGAGAGCATGCACCCTTCCAGAAGGTCCAGTTCAGCAAAATTCATACTTGTGAAAAGCAGGAAATACAGAGTTATGGAAAACACCCATGTAACATTGATTCTGCTCTCCCTGGAACTGGCAATAGTCACTGAGAATTATCTTCATGCACACAAGCTGCACTGAGTGGTGAAGGAATACTATAAAACAGCTTGGAAGAGCTGCTATTTTGATTTAAGGTGAACTGGGAGGCTGTAGCCAAGGGGAGCAGGGAGCACCTTTCTCCTGAGCCTTTATGTGTAATCAACGGAAAAAGATGCATCTAAACCTTGGGATATCCAGTATACCTTTCACTGTTGTGCTACGTAGACAGTGTCATTAGCAGAGCCCAGCGATCATCAGCAATTGAGTGGGAGATAAACGTGGCATGGGAGTTTAATGAAGGGTAAGTGAAAACAGAATGTTTGCTGGTATCGTGTATGGGGTGTTGTAAAAGTAAGTAGATGTGTTCTCCCTGTGGAGCAGGCTATGTAAGGAGGAATGTGAGTTAGTGTTAGGGATTTATTGGGGCATCACTCAAAGTCCCTCCCACTGCTGCACCAACACTATTTTTAGTGCACTAGTTCAACCAGAACTAGCCCAGATACAGGTATGTCTCCTCCAGCTGGAATTCACACCTTCAGCTCAAAGAGGGTAGGAAGAGCCCGTCCCGCTCCTCTGGAGAAGCCACGGCAAACAGATGATCTTAAAAGGCTGAACTAGGGAGTACGAATGTCACAGAAATGGCTGAGTGAATTAACAACATAAAACCCCCACCCACCTGGACTTTAACATCACCAGCCAGCTCCTGGGCCTCTTGCGCCTCCTGGACACTCAGCCTTGCCACCTGGGGGTGCCTGGGGCAAGGAGCAGAAGAACAACGGCGAAGAGCCACCAGCAGACAATGGGCTCGAAACATTGCTAAAGGCCTTTAGCACCTGCCCTCTCGCTAACTTCCAAGACCCTTGGCTACCTAGCCCCCCATGAGGTACCTCCTGCTCCAGGTGCCTCTCCCACTGTCGCCTTCACAGGCCCCCTACCACATCCCCCAAACCCCCTTCAGAGTGTAAAGAAACACCACTCCGCTACTGCCGCCCTGTTCCGACCTTTCCAGCCCTGCCCTACGAGGTGTGCCAGGCCCAGCTGCCCCCTGCCTCGCCCCACAGGCCCAGTCCCAGCCGACCACTACCCTGCCCCGCAGGCCCAGCCCCAGCCGCCCCACTACCCCCTCCCCTGCCCCGCCCCAACCACCCAGCTACCCCTGCCCCGCCCCCCAGGCCCAGCCCCCCAACTGCCCCCTGCCCCACCACCCCCTCTCCTGCCCCGCCCCAGCCGCCCAGCTACCCCGCCCCGCCCTCCAGGCCAAGCTACCCCTGCCCTGCCCCACAGGCCCAGCTGCCCTCCCACCCTGCAGACAGGCCCGCACTCCGCGGCGCCCGGGTGCCAGCCCCGCACAGGCCGCAGCAGCTCTACCCGGGGAGCGGGGGCGAAGGAAAGGCGGCCCCGACCCACACAGCTCAAAGGCCCACGTGAGAGCAGAATGCAGCACCGGCGCGGCGTCCGCGTCCCCCTAACACACGCACACTCACGTGCCCCCTGATAGCCAATAGTCGTCGCAGGAAGCCAATCGGGAGGCGGGGAGGTGTCCGGCTGGAGGCGCAAGGTACTCTGGGAATTGTAGTTCGCGCGGGTGAAAGCCCGGGCCCGTCTCCGAGGGGGGCGGGGCTCTAGACTGGATCAAAGACCACGAGGGGGGCGGGGCTGAGTTTAGCTTTATGCAGAGCTGGGTGGGATGGCGTATTCTTATGCAAATAAGCTAGGTTATATGCAAATAGGCAACACCAGTGTAAAATAGTAAGGAAAGGGTTGTTGTTGTTCCTAGTGGGAAATGGGGCTCGGGACACCTGGGTTCCAGCCAGAGCTGGGGGGGGGGGGGGGGAAGAGGTGCAAATCAGGACCCCTAGGTCCCTCCCAGGTCAGGCCACAGCCCCCAAACTAGCCTCTGCAGCTTGCCAGGCCCCCATGCGGGGAGTAAAGGGGACCAGCCCAGACTGCCATCCCCATTACCAGGCACCCCCTGTTACAAGTTTGCACTGGGCTCAAAAAAATGCTTGGGCCCTGGTGGTGGGTGGGAGGTCACTCGAGTTGTACAAGCATGGGTCAGGACTGATGTGTCTTATTCCCAGCTGTGGCAGGGAAATACAAGCTAGTGGTTAGGTAGGTAGGTAGGACTAAGAGTCAGGACTCCTCGGCAGTTCTTGCTCTGCCTCCAAAATCCTTGTGTAGTGTCTGAGCAATATCCTTCCCCTCTCTGCTCCTTGTCCATTCTGGACTATGGAGGTAAAACTCCTTCCCCTCTGCCGCTTTGTGTGGCTCAGAGTCCCTCGGGACAAAAGGTAGCTCGGAAGAGGCCTAGTGTTGTTGAGAGGAAGGAATGGGAGAAAAAGAGGTTAAATTAACACAAACCCTGCTTGTGTGCCAGCTGCTTGGCTACTTGTTCAGCCGTTTGTACTTCCTGCTACACCAGCTTCCTCCTGCCTCAGAGCTGTGCAAAGAAGTTCTCGTTTTTGGGGGAGTCTGGCTGAATCGTTATTCTTCTCAGCATCACTTTCCTTGTATTCTTCCCCTCTGCAGCTGCGGGGCTTTTGGGACAGAGAACTGATGAGCTGAAGCTCTAGAGAGTTGCTGAGAAACCACATGCCTCATTACACAGACCCTGTGAGAAAAGAGTTGCTAAGCAAAGTCCTCAGCACTGGGAAAGGAGCCCCTTCTGGGTTCTCAGCAAAGAAAACCTTTTAATCTGCCCAGCTTTGAGCTCAGGGTTCAGCCGCCATGATGCCTTCACCCATCCTTCTCCCCCACAGCTCTTCTTCAGTTTCCTTCAGCTCCTACCACCCATCCTCTTAATTTACTCCCAGATAACCAATGCTGCACCTGCTGGAGGAGGCCCAGGTGAACTTAGGACTTTGAGTTTTTCTTGAAAGATCACCCTGAGGAAAGAGGAACCTGAGGCAAGGGAATCAGACTGTCTGGGGAAGTTGTGTTGAGCTGTAGCCAGCCCTGTGATCTGGCCCAACCCATTTACCTAAGGGTCAGTTCTGTAACTCCACTGAACCTTCTGAGAGAGGAGAAAGTGTCCGACCACACTGACAGCCCAGGCTGCTGTCACAAAGACAGTCCCTTAGGAGCATGAGAGACACCCCACAGGAAGTTCCCTCCTGACACATTATCCCTCTGATGAGGTAGAAATTCTGCCTTAGTTCATCCAGGGTTCAGGCTGACTCAGGAGACAGTGAGTTTATTGTGGCTTCAGGTTTATTAACAATTTCCCAGGTTAAATCCTGACTAATTGGATGATTTTTTCCTCAGATACTGGCACTGCACAGTTTAAGAACCTGTGTAGAAGAAAAAAAGCCTTGAGCTCTTAAAAATCAAAGACTGGGATATGTGAGGAATTAACATAAACTTCAGACTCTTGGGTCAGCTTTTCACTCACTGTAAACTGGCACAGCCGTAGCTCCACTGACAGCTATGCTGACTTATACCAGCCAAGGATCCCCAGTTATCACTTTGAGTGTTGACAGGCCCAGGATTATTCAAATTATTATGTTCTTGGGAACCCATGATGTGCACAGTTACAACACTCACACTATAGGAAATCTTCTGTAATTACAAATAGTTGATTTAGCACAACTACAAATGGCACAACTCAGTAAGGTAGGTAGACATACTACAGAATGTACAATTGTGCATCCGTGTACTCACACTATCCCTTGCAGGACAACCTGAAACGTTAGTCATCACTATCACCTTCCCTCTTATCACCAATGGCCATCATTCAAGCATCTTCCGTGGACTACATCTCTTTCTCCTGCTGCCTAACATGGGGATGTAACTTTTGTAATATGATACGCTGATGACACTGTTTAATGTATATTCGGTAGGGTATTTTCCCTTATTTATATTTATTCACCTTACTAATGGTGCAGTGTTCTTCTCCTATAGGTTAAGGAGTTGAGATCATTGATATAGTACCATATGTGTCATATACGGCCCCTTGGTGGTTAGGTGTCTGCGGGTGTGGCTCATGTTCCTGTTATGTACATCAATTCATTGCCATGACACTCTTGTACCCGCATTTAGAAATTCTCAAAGGTAACTGTTTAAACCATTATAATTATATCATTTAACCAATATAATTGTCTCCCCCACACTCCACCCTTTACCCCTCAGCCCCCAGGTAGCACCCCCAGCCCAGCTCCATGGCAGACCCCATTTCAGACCTGTGGTCCCAGGTGTTCCATGGCAGATCAATCCACCTTGGCCTCCCCAGGCAGCAGCAGCATGCCACCTCCGCCATGGCCCCACACGGTCACTATGCAGACAGAGAGCCAGCATCACCAGTTAACCAATAAGTATTAATCTTAGTGGCAATCTTAACCATTTAGCCATTCATTATTTTAAATCCTTAATTTATCTGTACATAGGCCTTGTGCTAACTTGCTAAAGCTAATGGCTTACAGTATAGTTTGCAACTGCCTTGCATTACTGCTGAATATAATAGAAAGCAGTGAGTATAACAAAGGCAAGCTAGTCTTGTGTGCTACAGCCTTGATCTCCATTGACACTCTTTAAGGGTTATAGACCTCATGTGAATTCGCATCTAGTAGCTTCTCTGAGTGATTGCATTAAAGCTTCCCCTACCTGCCAAATTTCTCAAGTTATTTTTTATACGAACATAGAACTTAGATTGGGTCACTTCCTTTTGGCCATCTGGCAGCTGTTAAATTATCCGTGACAAACAAGATTTGTTTACTGCCAAAACCAAACTGCCTTTGCCCAAACTGGCCCAATTCTCTAGGATCATCAGACGGGATGCATCCATTGATTTCACCTGTTTCTTTCCCCAGCAAGGAGTGGATCTCACTCTCGACAAGAGTAGAATCTTATTTGGAAGTTTTCCACTGAGAAGATACGATGACTGACAAATCTGCGTGGGCAGGCTGTATTTTTCTGTCTTGATGCTTCCTGAATAAAGGATTTTCTACAAGTAACTGAGTTCTCTCTTGTCTGGCACACAGTGCTCCAGGAAGAACTCCAGGACAGATTATCATAGAAGATTATGGTTGGAAGGGACCTCAGGAGGTCATCTGGTCCAACTCCTTGCTCACAGCAAGACCAACCCATACTAAATCATACTACTCAGGGCTTTTTGTGGGATAGGGAGCAGGAGAGAAACTGTTGCCAACTCACATGCCGTAATCACTGCCATAATAATTCGACTCATGAGATCTTGGATTCCCCAGCACAAAATAATAGTAATTTTGGGGAAGGAAAACTATATGGTGTTTCAGCCTGCCAGATACTGAGTAAGTCACTCCTATCACACCCAACATAGGGGTATTTTGAGCCCCTTGGGGAGCAAATGGCAGGGGTGGGATGGGACTGTAGGGAAAAACTCTTAGGGCCACAACCAGATGATGGAAACAGGAACATAATTAAACATCACCCCAATGTCTTAGCTGGGAAACAGACAGTCTCAGTTTATCTGTTCCTACCTGGGTGTACCCCAGCAGAGTTCTCATCTTTGGGCCTTTTCCTGGAATTGTGCCTCAGGTCTCTGGCTTCTACCTTGGGAGAATCTTTCCCCAAAGCCAGAGGTCTGCAGAGATCTGTCAACGGCAGCTCTTCCTGAGGCTGGGCTTTCCGTCTCTAAGAGAACTTCCAGGCTCCTTGTGCTGAAGAGCTCCCCTGAAGCTTATGTCTTCAGGAGCCACCTCTGCTAAGACTTGGTAACCCTTTGTCAGGTTCACCAGCTAATGAGCTGCCCACCAGCAACCTAGGGATATCACTTCCCGAGGGACTCTTTTTTTCCCCCTTGCCAGAACCCATGACAGATAAGCTTGTCCCCGAGTCCCCTTAACAGATCAGCCCCCATCACACTCACACGCTTGGGTAAGAGAGCAAATAGACTTTGATTTCCCTCAGAATATAAGCTAACTCCAAGCCCTTTGGGCTCCTGTTTTGACAGAGATACAGTCTATACCTGCCAAGGGCAAGATGTTCTCTGGCATTGGGGGCTTCATACTGGGATTGATCCTTGTCACTGTAGGACTTCTCATCTCCCCGAAGAATAAGAGAGGTGATTAGCTTATCAATGAAGCAAGCAGGCTCCGGGGCTACATCTGTTACTGTGGCAATCCACCATCTATTACTAAGGCAACTCAATACACTACAAAAAGTGAGAGGACTCTAGAGACCATGGAATGTCACTGGAATTTGGATTTACTAGGGCCGTTTGCTGTCGTTTGTACATTTGAGCTGCAACCATGGGTACTTTTCATGAGTAAGAAACTTCCCACAACCTCTCAGACCACCTGCAGAACAACTGTATTACCACAGCATCTCAAAGCCCCGGCCACTGCACTAGTTGCTGTGCAACACAGAACAAAGAGACAGTCTCTGCCCCAAAGAGTAGAAAGGTAAGACGCACCAAGTGAATATAGACAGACAAGGTAGGACGCACCAAGGTAGGATGCACCAAGTAAATATAGACACAAGGGAACACAAGGAAAAAACAGGACAGTATTGGTCAGCTTGATCAACAGTTATCTCACCAGTTGCCTATCTATTGCCCCTGGCATTCAATATACTTGGGCAGGTGTACACTTAAAATGCTTCAGTGGTACAGCTGCAGTGCTTTAGAGAAGATGCTACTGTGGCGACAGGAGATTTTCTCCTGCGGCATAGTTTATCCACCTCTGTGAAAGGTAGTAGCTATGTCAATGTGAGAAGCCTTCCCATCGACATAGTGCAGCATAACCGGGAGGCTAAGTCAGTATAACAGCATCGCTAAGGAGAGTGGATATTTCATACCCCTGAATGAACGGATGTAAGTTTATAGTGTAGACCAGGTCTCTGGGACAGATACTCAAATCCTTAGCTACTTTTAAAATTCCTGTCCCTCCATTTATCCCCTCCAAGCATATGGGATCCTGGAAGGTCAAGTTGTTAAAGCCTCAATTTTCAGGCTCCAGGAATCAGTAATTTCTTAACAACAAAATAAAAAGGCTTCCATTAGAAACAGAGAAGTAAAAAAAAAATCAATCAATCCAGCCCTGAGGAATCTGTGAACTTTCTGGCTGTGGTGTTTTGCTTTGTTCATTGAGAATTTTGTTTTTATCCCATCCTCTGATCTAATCCCCATCCCTCTTCTTTCCGGGTGAAAATTCTATGACCTTTCTTGTGCAGGAAGTCAGAAAGTGGTGTCCAACTTTTCACCAGCAGATGGCGCGACGCTCGTAGGTTTCAATGGCAACTACCCTTCAGAAGTAGATTGCAATCTACTGGTTGGGAACCACTATATCATCAGACGGTCATGATGGTCCCATCTACGAATCAAATAAATTTATGCTGATTTATTCTTAACCCAAGAATTTTTCACTTAAAGAGAATGATCCAGAGAGAGGGGGAAGCCTTCCAAAAATACAGAAAAGAAGCAAGTAGTCTCTCTAGTTGAATGTGTGGCATCAAAGTAGGAGAAAACTTGCAGGTTAAAATGCTGAGCGTATGATGTCACACACAACAGCTCTGAATATTTTTCCAGCCTAAGCATGAGCGAATGCTCCCTCTTTCCACAAAAAGAACTGGTTACCCTCCCTCATGCCTTTTCTCCTTTGAACAGTGATTCCTGGACTTTTCTTAAACTCAGTAAAAATGGGGAGCAGAGGTTGGAGTTTTCACCCCTACCGAAACTGTCTCTTCAGCTGGCCCAGGGCACAGATGTCCTGGCACTCAGTTTCTAGACAATTTCCAGCTTCAGTCTGCATTCTGTTAAACCCATCCTACACACAGGAGTGCCTGGCTGTATGTGCTGTAGGAACAACGAGAGGAACTACAAAGATATGGTAGCTGGTGTCTCTGCAGCTGCTCTCATATTGGGGCCCTGTTCCCCACTATCTGGGGAAGTCAGAGTCTGGACAGATGGAACCTTGATTTGGGACAAGGCAGCAGCCAACTTGGAGCTACTAGAGAACAGGAGTTCTCCCATGGTAGAACATGGGTTGTTTTGAAGTACAGTATCAACTAAAATTCATTCTTGATGCACCGATTTAAATAACGTTGTTAGCCCATGCACTTGTGATATTTAGCTACGGAAAACTCAGTCTTAATGTCTGAGGACGGTTGCAAGGCACTCGCTGTGATGTAAGTTGCCAGTAAGACATGGCATGCCCGATTTGCAGATCAATAAGGTTTAATGTGCACGGATTTCTTAGATAGATAGTTCAAAGCTAAAAATTAACTACAATATATTCATACTCACTAGACCCAAAATGTTGTGTGTCCTCTTCAAAGGCTGTATACAGGAACTGCTGTATCCAGGAGCCCTGTCATGTGATCAGGCCAGCAGAATCACGTGGTGATGAAGTGCGCTGTCTTGGCTGGGTGGTGGCTTTTTGTACCTTTTCCTACATAACATCCATTCAGTCACTTACCTCAGATGACATTCTCATGTCCTTCACTTTCTTTATCCTTCATTGTTAGTAATAATGAATATTCATGCTCTCACCATGATAAACTGAAGGAAAACTTCATGTGGAAGGGGGAGAGGCAGGGAAACTCATTCCAGATGGAGGGAGAGATCACCCCTTCACATAAAATGTATAAACTCTTGTCCTTGTTCATCTTTTTCTGTGTGCAGCTGCAAACTAACAAGCCATGTGCTGTTTTGTGCCAAACCCACTTTAGCTGTTATCTGCTGTGATGTGCAGAAACTAAGATGCCATAAGATTACTTCAGCACGCTATTGGTTTCTGCCAATTGTAAAAAGCAGTCAGGCTATGCCTCAAACAGTGGTCAATCAACTGAGTCAAGCAACTCAGGCCAAGCAAGGCCTCCAACAAGAAGCACAGTACTAGATTCTGGAGCCGATAAGTGAAATTTCCCCACCAGTGCCCAGGTGCTTCTATCTCTTCCCTCTTGCTCCCCTCAAGGGCCCCAAATTAGAGCCTGAGACTTAGGATCAAGCTGAGCAAGAATTTCTGATTCACTACTAATGGAATCTTTCTGAGTCTGTTCAGCCACAAACCTGGGGATTCATGGGGGCAACCCTATTGTTGATTAATTGCTCTATAACTAGATCTGTTGGCACTCCCTGAAGGGACATTTGTAAATCTGCCCCTAACTCACTGCATTCACAGTATAGTCATCACCCCTTGTTAGGGGAATCCCTCCCCAGTGTTGTCTCTTCTGCATGCCTTCTCAACAAGTTCTCTTCCTGCAGACTACTCCATAGTTGAACTTTTCTCACTTCCAGTCTTAGCCCCAAATTACTAGTACCACTGCCCTCAAAAGCCATTAGAGAAACTCAGACTAGCAGGAAAAGAAGCCTGTCCTTAATTAGCTGCCTCCAGCCTAAATCTTTCCTGCTTGCAGCCTAATTAACTGATTGAACTCACCTGTCCTAAGGCAGCTCTTGCAAAGCCACCTGACACTAGCCCTGATTGCATGTGCTACCATTGTATGTAAAATTAGGAAACTTTGTTGAACATGCTATCAGAACATGTTGCAAGATGGGAAGCTCCCACAAACAGCCTTTCAGGCATAACAGTGGAGTTACCCCATGGCATTAGTGGCCATTTCTCACCCATTCAAGAATAGATTCCACTAACAGGGATTGTTTACAGTACAGACTTCACCAAGAAAGCACACACACAATGAAATACAGACTGACCAGTGAGGACGACTTCCCAGGTCATAAGCACCACTGGTCCAGCAAGTTGGAAAAGGCTAGAAAAGAAAAGGGGTAAGATAATGAGTTGCTCTCACTCTCACTCTCCACAGGACTTAACACCTGGAAACTGGGAAGACAAAGACTTGGAATTGGGGAGAGGATGAGGCTGTAGGAGAATTCCAGCCTGCATATGGAAGATCTATTACCTGCTTGAACAGTTTAACAGGGTGAGACACTGCTTGATTGAAATCCCATCTGGTTAGTAGAACTCAGATTGCAATTTTACTTTTCTTTCTTAGGTAACATACTTTGATCTGTATGCTTCTTGTTTATAATCACTATCTTTCTTTGGGTAATAAATCTGTTCTCTATTTTATCTAAAACAGTGTGTTTTGCTTGAAGTGTTGGTAAGATCTTAGCTCAAGTTAACAAAAGCTGGTGCAT
Organism: Pelusios castaneus; assembly: GCA_007922175.1. Classification (NCBI taxonomy): domain Eukaryota; kingdom Metazoa; phylum Chordata; order Testudines; family Pelomedusidae; genus Pelusios; species Pelusios castaneus. Next base: position 3,800,892 of record ML685818.1, read on the forward strand.
GTCTTCTCCACTTTTAGGTGTGGGGTAGACAGGGCAATAAGCTTCACTGGTCAGGCTTTTGATCAGGGTGAGACGACGGTACGTTCTGGGGTCCAGGGAGTTCCAAGCAAACAGGATGTTAGGGATCATTAAAAAGGGGATAGAAAATAAGACTGCAAATGTATTATTGCCCTTATATAAATCCATGGTACGCCCACATCTCGAATACTGTGTACAGATGTGGTCTCCTCATCTCAAAAAAGATATTCTAGCACTAGAAAAGGTTCAGAAAAGGGCAACTAAAATGATTAGGGGTTTAGAGAGTGCCTCGTATGAGGAACGATTGAAAAGGCTGGGCCTCTTCAGCTTGGAAAAGAGGAGACTGAGGGGGGACATGATAGAAGTATATAAAATTATGACTGATGTGGAAAAAGTGGACAAGGAAAAGTTGTTTAAATACTCCCATAATACAAGAACCAGGGGTCACCAAATGAAACTGATAGGTAGCAGGTTCAAAACAAATAAAAGGAAGTTCTTCTTCACACAACGCACAGTCAACTTGTGGAACTCCTTACCTGAGGAGGTTGTGAAGGCTGGGACTATAACAATATTTAAAAGGGAACTGGATAAGTTCATGGTGGCTAAGTCCATAAATGGCTATTAGCCAGAAAGGGGTTAAGAATGGTGTCCCTAGCCTCTGCTTATCAGAGGATGGAGACGGATGGCAGGAGAGTGATCACTTGATCATTGCCTGTTAGGTTCACTCCCTCTGGGGCACCTGGGCACTGGCCACTGTCGGTAGACAGATACTGGGCTAGATGGACCTCTGGTCTGACCCAGTACGGCCTTTCTTATGTTCTTATGTTCTTATGGGCTGGGGAGTTAGCTAAAGCTGCTCTATTGTTGGTTCATGAGTGGCTGGGGAAAGTATTCATTAAACTAAGCTGGGTGGGGTCCCTGCCTGTGGAGGGCTGTGTAAGTGCAGTGGTTTGTCACTTGTCATAGCATCACAGTCTGAGAGGGCACCCTGGCTGGTCAGACAGAGGGTTCAGTGGTATCCCCATCCCCAGGAGGGGTCCTGTCATAGCCTGATATGTAGGAAGAAACCCAGGGACAGAGTAGCAAGAGGTAGGACTGTACAGGGACTTTGGCTGCTTGTTATAGGATCCCTGGGTTGGAACCCAGAATAGAGGAAGTGCCTGGGTTCCCTTATCAGTCACTGGGGAATGGCAAGGGCATTGGAGACACCAGCCGGCCAGAGGTATGGAAAGACTCTGAATTCCCCATAAAGGGAGGACCTTAGTGACCTGGCTGGAGGGCCAAACCACAAGGAGGGAAGCTGCAGACCTGGGGGTGAGCAGGGCAGCTGAGTGAGCTAAGACAGGAGACAACAACATTGGAAGGAAAGGGCAAGCTGGTAGCGCTAATTTCCAGGATGGCCAGCAGGAGGTGCCGCTTGCAGTGAGTAGACTCTGTGACAGGGCCAAATCAAGAAATTGCCTTAAAAAAGGTAAAAGAAATTACCTCAACCACTCCAGTTCTCAAGTAGTATAACGTGAACAAGCCCAAATGGTCAATGTGGGTACAAGCATCTATGGCCTACGTGTTCTCTTGTTGCAACAACATGGTTCTGAGTGGAAGCCATTTGCATTTTGCTCCTGCACACTCTCAGAAGCAGAAAAACAATATGCACAAATTGAAAAAGACGACCAGGCAAGTGTATGAGCATGTGAGAACTTCAACAGGTGTCTGTGTGGAGTGGATTTGTTTATACTGATAAGAAACCATAAACCACTTGTAACCTCATCAGTGGAAAAGACAGGGATCAAGCACTGCTGAGTTGCCAACATCTACTGCTAAAGTTAATTCTATTTAACCCAATTGCTAAATTTGTTCCTGGGAGCATCCACGTACAACGTTATGTCATCTTTGAGCTCACTGGCAGTAGCAGACAATGTCTCAGAGCCCAGTATCACACTCAGTTACTTGGGAGCTCAAAGATCACCTGAAGCTCAGAAAAGAGGCTACGCCAGCTACAAAAAGCAATCCTGATACATCTGCAACTTAAGGAAGTTCTAAGTTACATTATGGGCAGCTGGCTCAAGTATCTAAAGGACAGCTGGGGAGGTCGAGGTTGGATATTAGGAAAAACTTTCTCACTAGGAGGGTGGTGAAGCATTGGAATGGGCTACCTAGGGAGGTGGTGGAATCTCTATCTTTGGAAACATTTAAGGCCCGGTTAGACAAAACCCTGGCTGGGATGATTTATTGGGAGTGGCCCTGCTTTTAGCAGGGGGTGGAAGTAGATGACCTCATGAGTCCCTTCCAAACCTATGATTCTATGACACTGAGGAAGTGACAAGACACTATTTTGTGGTGTGTGGACAGCTAAGCAAGTCAAATGGACTCATGATTAAAGACAATGGCATTATAAACCTAAATGAAATGAGAAGAGAAATCCTAAAGCTCATCCCTGAAGGACAATAATGATTAACAAAATGCCAAGAGTGGGCCAACCAGTCCATGTGGTGCCAGTGGATCAACAAGGATATAAAGAATAAAGGTTCTTTAGGTACGTAACTATTGCAGAACTAATAGACCAACACAAGACAAAGAACCTTTGATAACAACATGTTTATCAGGCAGTCCTTGGAAGAGGCTGACTGCAGATTATGCAAATTCAGAAGACAATACAACCTGGTTGTGCTGGTCTATTGTTCCCAGTATATAGAAGTAACCTAAATAACATAACCTGTCACAGTGTTATCAAGAAACTGAAATGCACATTTGCTCACATCCATGTTCCAGAACAACTAGTAACAGACAGAAACAACAAAAGTCCTGTGGTGCCTTAAAGACTAATAACTTTCTTTGGGCATAAACTTTTGTGGGTTGCAACCCGCTTCGTCAGATGCAGAAGTGGAACTACACTTAGAAGGTGTCTATACACTTGCAAGGGTAAGAAACTATACAATGGGGAGGGAAGAAACTATACAATGGGGAACAAACTCAATTCAGTTAGGGTAGATGATTCTCTACAGTTGATTAGAAGGTGAGAATGTGTGAAGAGGGACAATTAACTTTTTTGTAATGAGTTAACCATTCCAAGTCCCTATGCAGACCCAGCCTGGTTAGTAACAGACAATGTGTTATTTACAGTGCTTTTATTGTTTAAACAAAAAAAAAAGGTGCCAATACTTGGCCTGGGGCTGGTGGTGGCCGGGGCAGGAGCCAGGGCGACATCGCTGTGGAAAAAAAGGTGCCGGTCCTCGGTACCATCACACACACAAAAAAAGGTGCGGGTATTCAGTACCCTGAGCACCAACACATAAAAAGCCCTGGTTATGTAGGGTCCTTGTATCCAAAAAGAGTTAGAAACAGACGCACAACGAGGAGCCCAAAATGTGTGGCTTTATTAGGGAAGAACTGACAACCAACCAAACCAGTTTTATCTAACATCCTAATGGTCTAGTTCCATTACTATGGCAACCCACCTTACTGGTCTAATTCTATTACTATGGCAACCCAATACACCACACAATGGACTACAATTCACTGCAGCAACATTGAAGTTATTCCAAGCAAAATATGATTTTGAACACATTACTAGCAACCTACATGACTCACCAGTGAACGGAGAGGCTGTGAGAGTTATCCAGGCAGCCAAGAAACTCCTAAATCAGGAAGATGCCGTCCTTGCTCTTCTGAGTTACAAATCAACACCGACAGCAGTTGCTGGATATAGTTCAGCACTGCTCCTGTTGGGAAGAGAATTCAGAACTGCTGTTCCAACTTTGGGAAAGAATCTGTCTCCAAAGTGGCCAGACATGAAGACAGTAGCCAAAGTGGAAAAAAAAGGCTAAAAAAGCTTATGAACATTTTTACAGAAGATGTCACTCTGTTAGAGAATTGCTGGCTCCAGAATCCAGTGACTGTGTTCATGTCAAATTGGATAGAGAAGAGCGATGGACAGGCTGTCATCATGAAGAAAAAGAATTCAGCCCCCAGATCGTATGTGATCAAGACGGACAGCGGAGAGGACAGCAGAAACTGCTGACATCTACAGTTTGCTCTTCAGAAAGAACCATTAACAGAGCAAACTCGACAGACAGCAGATGCAGAACAAGAAGATGACGACTCAAGAATTCGAAACCAGCCACAGTCGATTGTTACAACTAATAGGCAGCCAGATGATCACGTTGTTACATATTTGGGTCATGGAATTAGAAAACCAGTATAGTTCAGAGACGCTTAACCGGCTGATATGTACTGATCTTCAAAGACAGTGTGATAGTGTAAATACTGTAGTGTATATGAAAGGAGTGCAGAACTTCAAGGGGGAGATGAAATGAATGCTAATCTGTATGGTACTGCTCAGCCACTAGGGAGCACTGTGTGTAAAGTACTTTAATTAAATGAACCTCGAACATCTCTGGAAGAGCTTTGAAGGCTCTTAGGATGAACACATCTGGTGCGTACACACAAGCTCAGTCCACATCTGGTAGAAGTGTATAACATAGCAGGCTAAGGAGCCAGCGAAGAAACTGCCTAGGCAGTGATGGCATGTTAAAGGGAGAGAAGAACCAGTGCTGAAATGGGGCAAAGGGATTCCTGGGGAGAGCGCTGACTGGGCACCTCACAGGCCTGGTGATGAGGGAAAAGGGAACATTTATTGTGAGGGGAATGTGTGGTGTGAATGTAGTCTTCCCAGGAATGCTGCTGATAATGAGGAGGAGGGCATGGGGTGAGGGCTGCCTGCTTGCTGGGAGGGGGCCTGTGTTGTGATGTCTCATGCCCCTTTGTCCCATGCTGAGAGGGGAGGCAGCTGGTGGGTCTCTCAGAGGGAGACGCATATGTGTGGCTCACTCCTGGGGAGACTTGACATTGGTTCTTTCTTTGTTTGCAGGTTTCCTGTCATCTTATGTCAAAGCCCCCTGGATGAGAGTGCAGGAGCGGCTCCCCATGGGCAGGGCGTGGGGGAAGATCTTGCAACAATAGCTGGGCTCAGGCCTGTCCTTGCGCAGGGCGTGAGTGAGGTGTGGAAGCTTGTTTCTCCTCCCTGTCTTCTGGGGGCTGTTATAACTGATGTGCTTAAGGGCAAATGGTTCCTCTTCAGGCAGCCCTGCCCTGCTGATGGCTCCCTGTGCTGGGTTGGGGGCTCTGGTTCCCTCTGGGCTTTCCCTACAGGGTAGCAGGGGGTACAAACCAGCCCCTGTGGGATGGGGCCCTATTTCTCTGGCTGTCGGCAAGTTCCAAAGGGGTAGCCGTGTTAGTCTATTACAGAAAAACAAAGAGAGTCCTGTGGCAATTTTAAAGACTAACAGAATTATAAATAAATAAATATTCTTTAAAAGTGCCACAGGACTCTGTTTGTTTAGCTGTCAGCAGTTATTGCTCACCTGTCTCCAGTAGGAAGGGCTGATCTCTTCCCCCTTTCTCTGCCCTGACACCACCATCTGCCCTCAAAGGGACCCTCCCTGTCTGATACTGAGCTTTGGAGTGGGCCCCCTTATACTGCCCCCAGCTGCCTCTCAACCCCCTTCCTTTATGTCCTTACTGGGGAAGGGCTGGTGCCTGGATGTAGTGCAAGACCGGGATCAGCCCCAAGAGAAATGGGGGTGGAACGACAGTCACAGCCTCCCAGGTTCTTTGTTGCCTGCTGTGCTGTGACTGCGCTCTGGGACTTTGAGTCTAAAACCACGGGTCGGGACCCAGTACTGGGTCGCAGACCATCAGGCACTGGGTCATGAAGCCCCCTGCTGCTATCGCCAAAAAACTGGAATGGATTGCTCAAAGATGCCGTTGTTGGCTTGCAGACATAAATGATTTTTTTCAATTGGGTCCCAAGAAAAAAAGTTTGAAAACACTGGTCTAGTTCTATGAAGTTGATCCGATCGCAGAGGAGCAGGTGACTCCATTCCTGCCTAGTGACTGATGATATGACCCAGTCCAGAAGCTGACTGGGCCCTTAGTTGGGGACCACCCAATCCACTGAGTATTGGGCAACTTCCTGAGTTTCTGTGTTCAGGACCTTGCAGAGAACTTTCACTTTGGGGAGCTGGTGCGAGACGTTATTGTTCTCAGCTTTGCTCTCCCTGTCAGCTTTTCCTCTCTTAAGTGGCAATGGCCCCTGGGGGGATCCACGGGGTGAGGAACTACTGGGCTGGCTCTCTGATAATGGTGATAGTACTGAGAACGCACAGAGCTCATTGCACAGACCCTCCAGGTGAGCCGAGACTAGTGCTGGGGAGGGGGAAAAAGCCCCTTTGGGCTCTCAGGATGAAGAACACAGAAGCTTTCCCCCTGCCCAGCTCACGGCTGAGAGGTTCTCTTACAGGGTCAACACGAGGGTCTAGCAGCTGGAGGTGGGAAGGGAAGATTCAAGGGTAAGGAAAAGATGCAGCAGGAGTGGGTGAGGTGGGTTCCTGACCTGGTCCCCTCTCTCCTCCCAGAGCATTTCCTGCTGCAGCAGAAGGCCGAGTGTCACTACACAAATGGCACGCAGCGGATGCGGTATCTGAAAAGGCTGATCTGGGGCCAGCAGGAGATCTGTTACTATGACAGTGACGTGGGCTTCTACGTGGCCCGCACGGAGCTGGGTCGGCCGATCGCGGAGTATTGGAACAGGCTGGAGTGGCTGAGCTACTTGTGGGCTTCAGTGGAGAAGTTCTGCATTTATAACCATAGGAGATTTAAGAGCATTGCTATGGATAGAGAAGGTGAGTGGGAGGAGGAAGACGAAGTCAAGCTGGAACTGGGAACTTTGGGCCAGCACCATCTGGGGTTATATTTGTCTCCCTCTGCATACTGTCTACCTGGTAGCACTTGAGTGTGAGAGGCGCTGACTGCAGGTGGGTGCTGGTTTGAACCTGTTGGGTAGGAGGGAGTCGGGATGGGACAGAATCTTTCATAACGAGGGCTATCAATTAATTGTGATTGCCTCAAGCGATTAATTTGTTTTGCATTAACTCAATTAAAAATTAATCCCAATTAGTGGCAGTTTTAATTGCACTGTTCAGGAACAGCAGAATACCAGTTTAAATTTACTATAAATATTTTTGGATTTTTTTGGACATTTACAAATATCCTGATTTGGGTTACAACACAGGAAACAAAGTGCACAGGGCTCACTTTATATTATTATTTATTATAAATATTTGCACTGTAAAAACAAAATAAATAGGTTTTTTTCAGTTCCCCTCTTACAAGTATTTACTGCAGTCTCTTTATTGTGGAAGTGCAACTTACAAATGTAGATTTTTTTGTTATATAACAGCACTCAAAAACAAAACAATGTAAATCTTTAGCCTGCAAGTCAATTCAGCCCTACTTCTTGTTTATCTAATCACTAAGACAAACAAGTATGTTTACTTTATGGGAGCTAATGCTGTCTGCTTCTTATTTACAATGTCACCAGAAAGTGAAAACAGGCATTCCCATGGCACTGTTGTAGCTGGCGTTGTCAGATATGCTAAATATTCATATGCTCCTTCATTCCTCGAATGCCATTCCAGGCATGCTTCTATGAAGAGTTTGCTTCTATGATGAGAACATGCTTGTTAAAAATGCTCCTATGACATGCTTCTATGATGAGGATGCTTGCTAAAAATATAATAATGAATTAAATTGTGATGGAACTCCTTGAGGGAGAATTGTATGTCTCCTGTTTTGTGGTTTTATCCTCATTCTGCTATATATTTTGCATTATGGCACTCTCACATGATGACTCAGCGTGTTTTCAATTTAAGAATGCTTTCCCTGAAGATTTGAGAAAACACAAAGGCTATGTCTATACTAAAAATGTTAAGTCGACTTAATAAGGTCAACTTTAAGTCGACTTTAAGTCAACCTTATTAAATCAGCTTAACAAAGTCGACTTAACTTTTTCTGGTGTAGACATAATCTTTGTGTTTTCTCAAATCTTCAGTTAACTCTTTGAGTCAACTTAATAAAGTCAACTTAGGCGCTAATGCCCATCCACACTGGCTTTAAGTCAACTTAAGGAATCGACTTAAGGCTTAAGTCGACCTAAAACGAGGTGTAATTGAGTCGACTTAAGCTTTCCTTAAATTGACTTCAGGAAGTGCTTAAGTCGACTTAATAAAAGCCCAGTGTGGATGTGGCTCTGTTTAGGTCGACTTAAGCATCCTTAAGTTGACCTAACTTGCCAGTGTAGATGCACCCTTAGGTAATAATATGATATTTCTAAAGATAGCTACAGCATTTGACCCAAGGTTTAAGAATCTGAAGTGTCTTCCAAAATCTAAAAGGGACGTGGTGTGGAACGTGCTGTCAGAAGTCTTAAAAGAGCAACACCTGATGCAGAAATGATACAACTACCAAAAAAGAAAATCAACCTTGTGTTGGTGGCATTTGCTTCTGATGGTGGAAATAAACATGTGTCAGTTCACAGTGCTTTGGATCATTATCGAGGAGAACCCATCATCAGCATGGAAGCATGTCCTCTGGAACGGGGGCCAAAGCATGAAGGGGCATATGAACGTTGAGCTCATCTGGCACATAAATATCTTGTGATGCTGGCTACAACACTGCCATGTGAACACCTGTTCTCTTTTCCAGGTGACATTGTAAACAAGAAGTGGGCACCATTCTTTCCTGTAAATGTAGACAAACGTGTTTGTCTTAGCAATTGAACAAGAAGTAAGACTGAGTGGATTCGTGGTCTCTAAAACAAGTCCTGTGGCACTTTTAAAGACGAACAAATTTATTTATCGCATGAGCTTCCGTGAGAGAAAATCCCACTTTGTCAGACGTTTTGAAGATGGGGAGCTTACAGAATGGGAGGAAATTAAATGCAGGGAAGTGTATGACACAGGATCAGGTCAGGATGTAACAGCAGACCGTCAATGGAGTGAGCTGGGAGATTGAAATGTTCCCCTATTGGTTTTTTAATGTTGTGACGTCTTATGTCAGTCTTTTGCATAGAGACTGTCCTGTTTGTCCAATATATAAGGCAGGCGGGGCATTTCCAGCACATGATGGCATAAATCACATTGGTGGACAAGCAGGTGAATGAGCCCTTGATGGAGTAACTGGCTTGATTAGTCCTGTGCTGGTGTCTTCTGTGTTGATATGTGGGCAAAGCTGGCGACGTGGTTTGTTGCAGGGATATGTTCCTGCTTTAATGTTTCCGTTGTTAGGTCTGTAGGTGCTGGTGAGTATCTGTTTAAGGTTGGGGGGTTGTCTGTAAGCGAGAAGTTTCACATTGTTTTATTTTTGAGTGCACTTATCTTTTTTTTACATAATTCTACATTTTATAAGTTCAACTTTCATGATAAAGGGATTGTATGAGGTGACCTGAAATGCTGTTTTTCTTTTTTTCTGTTTTACAGAGCGAACATTTGTAATAAAAATAACTATAAGGTGAGCACTGTATACTTTGTATTGTGTCGTGATCGAAATCAGTATTTTTGAAAACATAGAAGACACCCAAAAATATTTAAATAAATGGCATTCTGTTATTGGTTAATGGCACGATTAATTGCATAATTAATCACCATTAAATTTTTCAGTTGCTTGACAACCTTATTCATTACAAAGCATTGCTCCTGGCTTGAATTAGGCCCCAAATTACTGTTCTGAGGGAAATTCTACCCAAACCTGATATTGCCGGAAATAATCTGAGTGAGCCCCGCAGACAGGCCAGGACCCAAAAGCTCCACACAAGGTCCTCCTGTCAACTCCCTCAGGCAGTGGGCATCCCATGGGACCAAGACGGACAGCAGCTGCCAAAATCCTTCCACTGGCATACCAAGCAGAGGGGCTGGGAGGGGGCCAGCCCCCAGGTGACCGCCTGGGGGTGTGCCGGGCCAGCCCCCCTGAGGCCAGGGTCTGAGGCTGCCCTATTCGAGCCTGCGTCAGGCTGTGGGGTTGAAGTGGGAAAGGTGGGTACCCTGCTGGGGGAAAGTGTGTGTGCGGGGACAATGCCCCATGCAGGAAGAGGTAAGTGGTGAGTCCCCACCTCCATGGGGCAGCTGGGAGCCAGCGCCATCTTGTGGGAGCCAGGGACGCCTCCTGCCTGCATGGTGAGGGAAGGGGCTGAGACAGGTGGGGGTCCAAATGCAGGCTTGGCCCCCCTGGAGCTGGAGACCTACTTTACATCACTGAATCCTCCCACCTGTACCCTACTAGAGCTCTCTGCAGGACCCTGAATTGCCATCAGGCTCCCTCACCTGGGAGGTGGGACCAATGTGGCTGGCAGGTGTGTTGTGCAACGTACAGTTGTAGCGTTGCATTGCATGGTTAGGTATGGTGAGGGAGATGCAGAAGGGCATGTTTGAAGGAGGAATCCAGATGGTCTACACTGGAGCTCCTCCTCTTTGGGCCCATTTCCACCCAGGTCCCAGCAGGAGGCCATTTCTGATGGGACAAGCAGGAGCTTACTGCTTTGCATCTGGGCCCCTTTGCCAAGGTGTCTCTTTCCCACACACAGTTAAGCCCAGAGTGAAAGTTTCCACCCTGAAAAGAGAGTCTTCCTATGACCCCAGCTTACTGATGTGCACTGCAACGGGGTTTTATCCTTCTGAGATAGCAACTAAGTGGTTCAAAAATGGCCAGGAGGAGACAAGTGGAGTTGTATCCAGGCGGCTGTTGCAAAATGGAGACTGGACCTTCCAGAGCCAGGTGATGCTGGAAACGAGACCCAGGTGGGGAGATGTCTATGCCTGTCAGGTGGAGCACATCAGCCTGCGAACGCCCATCACTGTGCAGTGGGGTAAGAGACTGAAATTAGGGCAATCCTTGAGGATGCCTGGGGGAGATGCCTAGCTCTATGGAGACTAGCAGGGGCCAGCCCTGAGACAGTCTGTGATGAGACGTGTGCTCCAGACATGCTGTGACAGGGCTAATATGGGACCGAGAGGCCAATTAACTCACCTACATGCTCCTATTCAGTTAGGCCAGGCTTAATTGGTAATAAAGGCCAATTGGGCTCTCCTCACTCCATTTTCTCCCCATCCATAAAGAGCTGGGTGAGCCCAACTGAAGGAGGGAGATGCAAAGGTGGGGTGGGAAGGAAGACTTCACCTCACCCTGAGAAGAGCAGATGGGGGCTACTCCCAAGGTGAAGTGGATGCCTGATTTGAGGCAGTGACCCTGCTTCCATGACCTCCCCTGTGAGGGGAGGAATGTGCCAGCCCTGGAGAATGGCGTTGTTGGAGGCACAGATCCTGGGGTGTGGCATGAAGAAAAGCTGTCACACTGAAGGCATGCCTGGGGGTGGGAGAGACGTGGCCTGCTGAGTTCAGCTGGACTGAAGATGTGGTTGCATTCATGTTTGTTAGACTTGGTAAAGGACTCTGAGGCCCCAGAAGGGACTGGACTCTGTAAAGGGGTCTGGCTGGAGGACCAGGTCAATCTTACAGCTAAAGAAGGCCAAAGGAAGGCAGGGGAAACTGAGGCAACAGGTGCTGCAGTGTAACAGCCAACCAGGAAGGGGCACAGTGGGGTGGGAATTTTGCCTCGCAGACCTATTTTCTCACACGTTTCAGTAAGACGACAGAGCTATTGTAAGGAAAAGTAGAGTCCAGGCTGGGCCCTAATCCCCTGACTCCTGTTTTGACAGTGCAACAGTCTGATTCTGCAAAGAGCAAGATGTTCATTGGAATTGGGAGCTTTGGACTGGGTTTGAGCGTCATTGTGGTGGGACTCCTCATCTACCTGAAGAATAAGAAAGGTGAGCAGCAGGTGAATGAGGGAGATGAAATGTGTCCCTAGTGAGGTAGCCCAAGGTACTTTTAGGATTTCGCTATAAATTAGAACCACAAGGAGTCCCGTGGCACTTTTTAAAGACTAACACATTTATTTATAAATAAATGTTAGTCTTTAAAAGTGCCAGAGGACACCTTGTTTGTTTTACTGAACTAGACTAACATGGCTACCCCTTTGGAGCTTGTCACTATAAATTAGATTTACCAAGACAATTAGCTTGAATTTCAAGGATACTTTGGATTTTTAGAGCCTATTGACGTCAACGACAATAGATGTGGGATTGGGCCTTCAGTGACTAGAGAAATATCCAGCAACCATTTGGGCTGTTTTTTATACCTTAAACGGTCAGTCTTTGTCTGACCTGCTATAGCTCTGATACAGATCATCGGTATTCTAGGCTACTGCATTGGTTTCTTAGGGAAAATTCTCCACTTCTGTCCCACAAATTCTTGCAACATCACTTTGTTGCAGATACGATTTATAGACTCTAAAAATGAACAAGTTTATGGTAATTCTTTTGTATATAAAGTAACCTCCTTCAAAATCCAATGAAACCCAACTCCAGCCAAGGAACCCACGAATTCTTGTCCCCAAAGTTTCGGTTGGTTGTTCCTTTCACCAACTTCTCTCTCATATCAATACATGTATATATAAATGTAAGTTCTTCTACTTAAAATGAACTAGAACGACAGGTTAAACTCCCGGTTGTATAATCTCTCTTGGACAAACACTCACAAGGTTTCTCCAGCTCAAGTCTGTCCAATGATTCCCTTTTCTTAAGCAAACAAGCTTAGCAGGTTCTTCATTCTTGGTCCATTTCCCTTAAGAACAGAGGTCCTCGGCCAGGGGTCATGACCATTAGGTGTCAGGAGTTATGGCTGGGACTGGTTGGTTCACAGTTGCTATGATTTCATATTTTGTCTCAGGAATACCATGTTTTGCTGTTTCTGTAATGATGTTTTGAGGAATCTCCAGGCCCAGTAAATTTCAGTATATTTGCTTTCACTCCAAATCCTTTATAAACTCGGGCCATGTCTACATTACAAAGTTATGATGATGTAAATTAGATTGATTCACCCACACAGCTGCCATAGTTACAAAATCGCTTGTGTGTGTGTACATCTGGCTCCTTGTGTCAGCAATATGTCTTCCCCGTGGATGCTTGTATCAATTGTATTGTCAGCGTCAGGAATTGTGGGATGGCTTGCATGGATCAGTTACAGTCAACATAAGCAACACTTTGTCTTCACTGAGACTGTGCTAACCTAATTGTTTTGACTGTGACTGCATCGCTTGGAAAGGGGGCGATGTTGGCACAGAGAGCTCCTTCCATCGGCAGGAGCTAAATTTAAGTGAAGACATTTCCACAGCTAGGTTGACTCAGGGCAGCTTGTGTAGACTAAGCCTTAGAGTACTGTTGGGCGGGACATGGCATGAAGATCTGGAAGACTTTGCCCCCTCCTTTGAGCTGATGTAGGAGCTTCCGCCAGCAGCAGAATGCCCTGATTTCTGTTAGTTTTCGCCATCCCTGAGGCTGCCAAGCAGAGTCAGGGGAATGCCCTGAAGCCTGTAAGAGAAAATTCCCACTTATCCCCAGGTGATTATTTCTCTCTCTTCTCTTTCCCTGCAGGATTCCTGTGCTTGGATATTTCAGAATCTCTGGATGCTCAGAGTGACAGGGGCAGTTCTACAAATTTACTGCTCTGTGACTAAATCCACGAAGGACTGTCTCTAAATCTTCCCTTAACTCTCTGCATTCACACATGAGCACATAATATGTCTGTTCCCCTCACTAGCTGTTCTTCTGGTGCTCTTCTCCAGGTAAAAATTGGGCTGCCTCTGGCTGGGGGAAACAGCACTTTTCCTCCATCCCCAGTAGGTTTGCCACTTGCCAACTTTTCAGTAGTCAGACCTTTCTGTCTGCCCAGCCTGGATTAGCAATCACTACCACCACTGCCCTCAGGGAACCTTTAATGAAACTGCTCTTCAGTTCCAGAGGGGGAGCCATGTCAGTCAGTTCAGCAAAACAAACAAGGAGTCCTGTGGCACTTTTAAAGAATAACACATTTATTTATCACATGAGCTTTCGTGGGTAGAGTCCAACTGCATCAGATGCATGAAATGGAGGTTACAGTATGAAAGGGGATGTATAAATGCAGAGAAGGGTAAGTCACAAGATCAATTCAGAATCTACCTTCTTATCTGTTATTCCACACTGTTTGAATCCAACTTACTTGGTTTGCTGAAAAAAGAAATTCCGAACTGATCATGTGACCTACCCTTCTCTGCATTTATACACCCCCTAGCCTAGCCTACTGTAACCTTCATTTCATGCATCTAATGAAGCAGAATTCTACCCACAAAAGCTCAGGCAATAAATAAATGTGTTTAGTCTTTAGAAGTGCCACAGGACTCCCTGTTTGCTCTGCAGTTAAAGAACCAAAGATTTTGTAATTGTGGGATTGTCCCAGGGTTGATTTCACTAACAGCTGTTGATGGGGGGAATCTTTGGTGGGAACATGAGGGCAGGATCCAGCTGTTACATGGAGCTGAGGATGACTGTTCATCAACCTGAGTGCAACATCTACCCAGATAGAAAAGAGGGGAATAAATAATAATAATGTTGCTAACTAATGCTTTGCACTTAGAGAAATGTATCCAAGGGTCTGATTAACTGAGTTAATTAAAAGTACTAACTAACCGGGTTAATCTTTAATCGCAGCTCTTTGGTAACTTTCTGAGGCAGATCTGTGATTCTATGCATCATGACACTCCACCCCTTTGGCGAGTGGAGGTTCTAGAGTACACAGTGCGAGCTAGTGAGACAGTGAGCAGAACGTGAAAACTGGCCTAGACCAGCACGTTAAAGGGACAAAGGATAACTAAGATTACAACAGGGAGAGAATGTTTACAATCTAATTTGCCTTCACCATCATGGCTGGTTTGTTCCTGCAGCTGTAGCCTCAGTCAGCACTGCTCAGTTTCAGTTCCTGTTTCTAACTCTACCCATGCACTAATTGCTGCTGTAGTAATTACCTTAGGGCAGGGGTAGGCAACCCCCGGCATGCGAGCCAACAGTGGCACACGAGCCCATTCGGAGCGGCACTCGGCATCTTCTGGGGCGCCACAGAAATTGCCACTTCTGCCACCAAAAGACTCCAAGTGGCTTCTTTCAGGGCAGTGCGGAGGTCCCTGCCTTGTCCAAGCTCCAGGATACCATGTAAAGAAGCTGCTCAGAGCAGCTCCTCTCTGTGGTGTGCCGCCGCCAAAAGAAGTGACTCCAGGCAATTTCTTTCCTTGGTGTGCCTGGGGATAGGAGTCCCCAAGCACGCTGCTGAGAGGAGCCACTCCAGGTGGCTTCTTTCCATGAGTGGGCCATCGCCACCAGCTGAGGGTCAAGGAGGAGGGGCTGGCACAGGAGTTAGCAAAAGTTGCCGGCCCCTGCCTTAGGGTTTTATCCTGGCTCCCATCACAGATTCCAGAGAGTTTAAGGCCAGAAAGGAACATTAACTCTTCCAGCTTGCGTCCTGTATATCACAGGCCACTACATTTTACACACATACCCTTGGATTGAGCCCAAAGGCTTTAGTTAGAGAAAGAGTTTCAAACACATGGCCTGCAGGCCACATGTGGCCTGTGGAGTTACTTCCTGTGGCCCACAATGACACCTGGAATTTGTAAAATTATAGTTTATAACATAAAATTTTAACCGTGTTTATTTGCTTACTCTTTGTCTTGCTGATGGTACCGCCATCTTGACCTTTAATAGCATACTATATTATATTACTCTCCCTTTTTTTCCATTTTTGGCTATACTTTTGTATCATTGTATGAAAAGGTTTCGGTGACGTGGCCCTCAGGCTGACATCCTACTCCTCAGGTGGCCCTCGTGGTGAGTTGAGTTTGAGATCCCTGAGT
Source organism: Pelusios castaneus (assembly GCA_007922175.1). Lineage (NCBI taxonomy): Eukaryota > Metazoa > Chordata > Testudines > Pelomedusidae > Pelusios > Pelusios castaneus. Next base: position 3,816,519 of record ML685818.1, read on the forward strand.
CAGAGCCAGGGGTTCTCAACCTTTTTGGGTCGTGACATGGTTGGCAGCGTGCCCAACCAAGAACCGCCCTCCCCCCCCGCCGCTGAAAAAAGCCATCAGCACTTTGGGCGGCTGTGCAGAGTGCAGGAGCCCCCTTCCGCCAAAAAAGCTGCCTCTGCTGGCACTTGCACCGGCAGCACGCAGAAGCCCACCGCCAGAAGAAAACCCCGCAAGAGGGGCTGGATTTGTACGGCGGGAGCGGGGGGTTCTTTCCGTGGTGGGCCCCGGTGACACACTCAACTGCATGCAGCGACGCACTGTGTCATGGCACAGCACTGGAGAATCACTGAGTTAGACCAAAGCATTTCAGTCCTCAGGAGCTTAAACTGTTGTGTGCCATCAGGAAAAAACAGGAGAGACTGAGGTGCCATTGGTGCCCAGCGTGCTCCTGTAATGGCGTGGAACTGATGAGGTGAAAGATGTCCTTACTGGTGAGCCATGCCCCATGCTGCAAAGGAAAGCAAAAAAGCCACACACAACCTGACCCGACCCTAATGTAGAGTGGAATGGAGAAGGGACGTAGTCATGATAGAACCCTGATCACATGAAGGCCTTAAATTTGTTGTCCAGCACCTACGGATCCTGAAAAGTCTTCCCCTTGGGTGGGCTTCTTAGCGTGAGTAGATCCATCAAAGTGAAATTAAAGGGACTTCTTATTGCAAGATCGGGCCCTTACATCTTCCACCATAGTAAGTAGTATTTAAATGCTGATAGGCAGAAATGAATCATTATATGCACAGCTCATTGTCACCCAGTGAAACCAGCTGCAGTGGGAGATGGTGAAATCACCTTCACTGGAAATATTCAAGGGATAACTGGGCATCCATCTACCTGGGACGCCTAATTAATCCACTCTGGCATGATGAACAGAGAGAAGAGCCACAGATGACCCTCCAAAGGCTTCTTTCAAACTGAACAAGTGGATGAATCTATGGAATCTTCAATCCCCAGGGTCTTTGTGCAGCTCCATGCAGCCAGTGGAGGAAATTGGTAACTATACCCAGCAAGCCAGTTTCTAATTAAGAAATAATTATCTACAAATTGCTGTAATTATTGCCTTGGATTCCAGAGAACAGAGCCGTTACAACAAGAGAAGCATAGTTCACTTACGAGTGAAAATGTTTTCCTTGTCTTGTCTTGAGTGCCCTGCTGCTGCGAGTGTGGGGACTTTGCTTAGCTTTCCTCTTGAGAGAAAACTTCCTGCCGCCTGGGTAGGAAAGTATTGTTAAAAAGACATACAGGTGCAGGGTTTTGCCTTGCCCTCTTAATTTCTCTCATCTGTTGCTTTAATTCTGGACAGTTTTGGGGGGCATGCCATAAAAATAAAATCCGTATATTACAAACCACGGTGATGAGCATAATTAAGTACATAGACCATATAAATAAAAGGGCAAAATGAACTGTTAGGGACTGAATTTTTCAATGGGGAATAAAATCTAGTGCTTGAAAAGAGGGGCCATGGTCCTCCTTCTCACAATTGCTAAACTGGAAAAAAGGACAGAAAATTTGAATTGATTTTTTTTTTTTTTGGTATTGCGGCACCGTCTGTAAGCCCTCATCATAGACTGGGACATCATTGTGTTAGGTGCTGTACAAACACAGAACAAAAAGGTGATCTGCTGTGTGTTTGCCATCACTTTCTCCCCATCCTGAGCATTGAAAAAATCTAGGGCTAGTGGGACCCTTTACTTTATTTCTTATTACAAAGAGTGGTCTTGTAACAGAGTGGCTTATAAGGGCCAGAGGCGTGGGACAAGCCAGCATTGTTCTCCAGTGGGATGCAGCTGAGAAGCGAGCAGGTGTTCCTTATAAAGAGCTGCAGGAGATGGGGGCTAGAAGCCATGGAGGCTGCTTTCATGGTGGTCTTTGTTTCAGACTCCTTCCGTGAGGCCATATTAAAGGGGATAGACTTATTCTATTCGATTGTTTTGGGTTTCCCCCTTCTTTGGATCCTTTACAGGCCCCATTCTGATAGGCATTGTACAGAGGCATAGTAAGATGCTCCCTGCTCTGAAGAATTTAATTCTAAATAGACAGGACTGGGAAAAGGGAGGAGGAATAAAAATCACCCCCGTTTTATGGACATAACTGAAAGACAGTGACTTCGCTAAGTTCACATGGGCTATGTCTACACTTATTAAAATTAGTTTGAATTAGTTAATTCGAACTAACCAATTCGAACTAATTTTACTTAGTTCTAATTAAGTTAATTCGAACTAGAAAAACTTAGTTTGAACTAAGCAAGTGCCATGAATGGCACTTGCTTAGTTCAAATTAGCGATTTGTATTGAATTCAATGGGCCAATTAGTTCGAACTAAGCAATTAGTTCGAACTAACGTGGCCACATTGGTTAATTCGAACTAACTAGTTCAAATTAACCCTTACTTCAAATAACCTATTTGAATTTATTTGTTTGAATTAAGGAAGCCCTTAATTCGAATTAATGAAAGCCTAGTGTGGCCAAGGCTTAAGGTAGTTTGAATTAAGCTTCCTTAATTCGAATTAACTTGCCAGTGTAGACATAGCCATGGGGAGTCTGTGGTAGAACTATGAACCAAACCTAAATCTGAATTCTCCTCCAGTGCCTTATCCACAGACTCATGCTTCCTCTGAGCAGTGATGCCCTTGATTCAGTCACTCATAACTGATTCCCCTCAATTAGGAGGCTGGGTGCTAGTATTTCCAGGACAGCCTACACTTTGGATAGTCTGTGTTGTTTGTTATGGAGCTGCAGAATATGTGCGGGAAGTTAGTTGCCTGTAGGTATGCCACTGTGAAACTGTGGTCTCTGTGTTTACTATGCGCTATATCATTAAATATCTGCCTGCAGAGGCAGCAGCCATTTTGTTCTCAGAATCCCTGCAGCTTGTTACAAGGTGACATGTACACCGGGCTCTCTCCCATGGAGATTTTTTATTGTTCTTCCTCACTTGTTTGCCTTAATCTAAAATAAAAACCATTCAGAGGGAAGGGACTTGGGAGAGCTCTTTTTTGTTGTGGAGAAACAAAAGCAGTTGGATCCAGGGCTGGTTTAAGGCAATAGGGTCCTAGGCTCCTCCTTACAGCCCTGCCTTCATACTGTGATCCTTCCTCCCCTCCCAGAGTTGCAGGGGCAACATAAGACACACTTATTCCATCCAGGAATGGCAGAAGGGCCCCCTTGTTCTGTAAGAGTCAAGAGTAGTAGTACTGGCAAATGAAATTGCAAACCCATTAGCACGGATTTTTAATGAATCTGTAAACTCCAGGGGTTGTACTGTATGACTGGAGAATTACTAACATAGCTCCTATTTTTAAGAAAAAGGAAAACAGTGATTTGGGTAATGACTGGCCTTTTAGTTTGACCCCAGTAATATGCAAGAACTTGGAAAATTATTTGAAAAAGACAGTAGTTAAGGATATCGAGGTTAATGGTTGAGCTAAAATACAACATGGCTTTTACAAAAGGTAGATCATGCCAGACCAACCTGATCTCCTTTTTTTGGGAAGATAACAGAGATTAGACAAAGGGAATTCAGTGGATCTAATTTACCTAGATTTCAGTAAGGCATTTGATATAGTTCCACATAGGGAATATTTAGTTAAATTGGAAAAGATGGAGATTAATATGAAAATTGAAATGTGTTAGTGCCATTATACAGGGCACTGGTGAGACCACATCTGGAATATTGTGTGCAGTTCTGTTTCCCCATGTCTAAGAAAGATGAATTCAAAAGGGAACAGGGGAAGAGAAGGGATAGGATGATCTGTGGAATGGAAAATCTGCCTTATGAGAGGAGACTCAAAGACTACACTACAGGCTCTGTTAAGTCAACTTAACAAGGTTGACTTTAGGTCATCTTAAAGTCGACCTTGTTAAGTCGACTTAGAGCATCCACACTAAACACTCCAGTCGACTGCCTGCGTCCGCACTGGCAGGTGCTAGGTCGATGAAGGAGTGTTGTGGGGGCCTGGAGCTATGTTCCCTCTAAGCTGCGGGTGCCCGGTGGCACAGGGGCCACCGCACACCCACGCACCTCGCCTAGCCCAGTCCCCACCGGGTCTCTTCCCTTCTCCCCAGCCCCCAATGCCCATTGCATCCCTTCCCTTCTCCCCAGCCCCCGATCCCACGCTGCGGCTCTTCCCAGCTCCCGATCCCCAGTCCCATCTCCCCAGCCGCAGCTCTCCCCGCCGCGGCTCTCCGCTTCTCCCCAGTCCATCTCCCTGGCTGTGGCTCTCCCCTTCTCTCCAGCCTGAATCCAATTAGGTCGACTTAGACTATTCCCCATCGACACCAGTTTAAGTCACTTAACAAGGTCAACTTAGGCATTAAGTTGACCTAAAGGGGAAATTATTAAGTTGACTTAAGGAAGAGCTTAAGTCAACTTAATAAGCGCCTGGTGTGGACATGGCTTTGGGTAGGTCAACTTAAGCGTCGTTAAGTCGACCTAAGTTGAAAGTGTAGACATAGCCAAAGAGCATGACCTGTTTGACCAAAAGAAGGTTGTGGGGAGGTATAATATACATCAGAGGAAGAATAAGTGTTACTTGAGTTCAGTGCCAATATGGACACAAGAACAAATGGATATAAGCTGTCCACCAGGAATTTTAGACTTGAAATTAGATGCAGGTTCCTAACCATCAGAGAAGTAAAGTTCTGGAACAGCCTTCCAAAGGGAGCTATGGAGGCAAAAAAACTAGCTGGCTTCAAAACTAAGCTTGATACATTTATGGAGTGGATGGTGTGATGGGACAGCCTAGTTTGGCGGTTAATTGATCTTTGACTACTGGTGATATGTCAATGACCTGAGATGGGACATTACATGGGCTGGGTTCTAATTTATTACAGGGTTGGGAAGGCATTTATTTCCAGGGCAAAATGTCAAAGACTCTGGGTGTTTTTCACCTTCTCCTGTAGCATGGGGTATGGCTCACTTGCTGGTGGATTCTCTGTACCTTAAAGTGGGAGGGAGAGGGAAGAATAGGTGCTGTCTGCACACTATATGTGGTGGTAGTGGGCCCCAGAAATAAAAGAACATCTCTGAAACTCACCCCGGGGAAAGAAGAGCTGGAATGCTCCCTAGTCCCAGAATTAACAGTAACTTTCAGGGAAAAAGCTAATGGCTTCCCAACCATTCTCTGCCTTAGAAGGAAACCCTGGGACTGCTCCTCCTACCAGTTGCCACAAACTCAGATTTATCCTTTCACCACAGAATCCAGTATGACAGAGCAAACATTAGAAGACATTATTTTACTTCTCTCAAACAAATGGTTCATAAAAAACAATTGGAGTTATCTGACAACAGAAAAACACTAGGAGAACTGATCAGGGCTGAGTGCATATGCTGCATTTAGCCCCACACTGAAGTCTTGTGAGCCTGAGACAGCTGACCTGGGTCAGCCATGGCCATACTGAAGGTGTTTTATTGAGGTATATATGTATTGATGGACTCATGGACTTTAAGGCCAAAAAGCATCGTCATGATCATCGAGGCTATGTCTACATTACAAAAAGTTAGGTCGACTTTGTTAAGATGACTTAATAAGGTCGACTTTAAGTTGACTTAAAATCGATCTTATTAAGTCGACTTAACAAAGTGCTGTCCATGGACATGGACTAAGTCCACTTTGTTAAGTCGACCTAACTGCCTTTAGGTCAACTTAAAAAAGTGGACTTAAACGTCCACACTGGGCTTAGGTCGACTTAAGGAAGGGTTAGGTCGACCTAAGCAGGTTTAAGTCGACCTACCCCGCGGTTCTTAGTAAGTCGACTTAAGCGTTCATTAAGTCAACTTAAGGAATTTCTTAAGTTGATTTAATGAAAGCCCAGTGTGGACGCGGCTTTGTTTAAGTCGACTTAAGCCTCCTTAAGTCGACTTAATTTGCCAGTGTAGACATAGCCCCAGTCTAACCTGCACATTGCAGGCCACAGAGCCTCACCCGCCACTCCTGTAATACACCCCTAACCAGTGACTGAGATACTGAAGTCCTCAAATCTCAATCTAAAGATTTCAAATTACAGAGACTCCACCATTTATTCTAGTTCAAACCAGCAAGTGAACCATGCCCTCAGCTGCTGAGGAAAGTCTCTACCCAGGGCGTTGCTGGCACTGGGCACATGGGGCATGGGCCACAAATGTATCAGCCAATGCCACGAACCACAGGCCCCGGCATGTGCAGGTGCAGAAAGCCTACCTGCCCTGAGCTCTGGTGCCTGGGAGATGCTCAGCTGGGGCTGGCAGGGGCCAGCCCTTTTAAATCGGAGAGGAGGGAAATTTAAGTCCCTCCCCTGCTGCGTAGACAGCCTGTTCAGTGTGGGGTGGGGACAAGCACAATGCCAGTAAGGTCTTTTCTGGGGCCAGGGCTCATGGAGCAAAGGGGAGGGAAAGGGGAGCTGGGCTCAGGGGTGGGTAAGTGGACCCTGGACCTGCGGTGGGTGAGTGGTCCTGCGGCCTAGGGGCCAGGTGAGCCAGCAGAGTGCAGGTGAAGCGGGCTGCAAGTGAGTGGCCCAGGTCGGGGATCCCACTGGTGGCTGGTTGGGGCCCGAGGGGGCAATAGGTGGGTGGTGTCTTGCGAGGCACGGTAATGGGCGGAGTGGGGGTGGAGGGGTGGTGCCAGGCAATGGGGGTTTAAACTTCAATTCTCTTTTTTGAATGTCCTTCCACTCAGACATTTGACTTGTACAGATAACATTTATTTATTTAGGAGGGCGCAAACCAGAATTGAACATGAACACACTCAATGTAACTGAACCCAAACTAGCTTCAAATCCACTTCCAGCTTCCGACTGCTCCCTGGCTCTGGGATTAAAAGGTGCTTTACTACACCTGTTTTTGCCCCCCTAAACAGCTGACTCCTAATGAATGTGAATTGGTTTGCAGAGAAAAGAGCTGTCACCAGAAATGATTGATGGTCTTCAATATTTTATTTTCCTGGATAAAAATGAAGTACTTTGAAATCCCCTTTGGGAGATCTGTGAACCTAACAGTGATTCACAGAGATCAAGAAGACACTGAAGGTCTGTATCCAACGTATCAAATCAGGGAAATTTTTAAGCATTTCGTATTCAATATCCTCTCTCCAGGCACGCTCCAGCAGAAGTGTAAAAATCATCTCCAGGAAAAAAAGGGAACCCACAGAATCATTTTCTAGATCCCTAATAATAATGAGGGAGTCAAACCCTCTTAATGGCAAGACAGCACTCTACAGGGAGGGAGAAGAGCAGTCCCGAAGGTAGGGGGAGTCAATGGCAAAGCACCTATTGATTTCAGCAGGGAGCAGGACTTCACCTCTTCAAGTGCTAATTAACTACTTCTCCACAGCAGCCAGTTAAGAACCCTTCTCCCCATTTTGTAGGGAGAATATGTGTTGGACAGGTTGAAGAATTTACCTCTCACACAGTGAGCTGGTGGCAAACTCAGATTACAGCCCAAGATCCCCACCTGCCTAGCTCAGGGCATAGGCCGCCTGGCCCCATTGGTATTACCAGCCACATCCTCCCACTACTCAACCCCTCTCTCCCTTTTGCAGTTGCTAAACTAAGCTCTTCCCAACTTCAGTAATCATCCCCTCCCCTCCAAAGCCCCTCACTCCATAAGCAGATAGATCCACCTGCTTAGCTTTTGTGACAGCTCAGGTCTCAAACCCAGGCTTGGAGATTTCCAGACAGCCACTGCAACCGGGCTTCCGCCCATGTTTCCTGGCAACTTGCAGACTGAGACGCAAGTAGGACAACAGCCACAGTCAAGGCATCATCCATGGAAGCCCTGACTGGGGAATCGTTGATTGGTCCAACTACGCTATTTTAGCCAGAAGGCAGCACAGGAAGTTGTCTGTGCGACATGGTGATTTTCTGTTGTGCTTGCTTCCTGCACCCACCCTTGCTCCTGGTCAGCTCCTCCTGCCTCACCCCTGCCTTTATTCCTGTTCCCACCATGCTCCCAATCCTTCCTTCCTCCCCACTTCCTATCCTTCTGCCTCACTTCCAGCCATCAGTAACTTGTCGGGGCTCCAACCTTGGCCTCTGACTTCTGAGCCTGACTCTGGCTTGACCCCTCTGGTAATAGGCAGTTGACTGGCGCTGATCTTCAACTTTGTTCCCCCACCTGGATGCCTGCTCTGCCCAATAGAGGTGGTGTCTGCTCTGACTACTAGACCAGGCCTATGTCCCACACCACAACAGGAATGGGAAAAGCAGAGGTGGAGACAAGGCTGGGGACGGGGACAAAGAGGCGACTCCTTACCAAGCACATGGAGCCCTGACCTAGCCCCTCTTTCTCAGCCCAGCACCCTGTACTGGCTTTCCCCCCACCTAGGGGGACTGGCCTGCCCAGTTGCCGTAAGATGTCTCTGCACAAAGAATTCCTCTTTGCCACGGATGCCAACTTTGTAGTGGGTGACCAGTATGAATGTGTCAAGCAGAAATCCTGTCTCTCACTGCCGGTAGTTTATTCTATTCCAGCTGTTCACAGCACAGCGTTTTCTGCTGCCCACCTTCTGTGCCCTGTTCTCTCATTAAACCCCTCCTTTCCTTCATGCAACCATCTCTCCGTCCTGTTGTCCACTCTTCTCCTCTGTAGCCACTAGGTGCCAGCAGAGCTCCCACCAACACTACAGCAGCTAATAACTCCAAACACCGATTTCAAATCTGTTCCATTTAAGGTCCAAGTACAGCCAAGGAAATAGTAATTCATGGCTTTGACATCTTGTTAAATGTTAAACGTTGCCATAGGGATTTTGGGTAGCTATTTATTTCTCTTATAGATTATATGTGACGAGAACGTGAGCTCCAATTTTGCATTTGGTCTATTTTCGCTTTGCTTTCACTCCTTACAGGGGGTCCATGTGAAGGCACTTCCCATTTTGACTCTTATTTAGCATAATGAAGACTAATTCTGAGTGAAACCAGGAGAGTGACAATTACTTTCCATCTAAACAATTGGCCTGTCAATTGACCTATCTCAATCTATGTCCAAGGACACCAACTGCCATTCCAACCAGTTGTCACATAAAAGTCACTCATAGCCTTATATACTGGCCATAACAGGAACAGCTCAAAATGAAGATTTCTGCCTCAACATGAAAACTATCTGGAAACTTCCTGGGGAACAGAACCAGTGGTGCCTTGTACACTTCTGTATTGGCCTTGGCGTTTGTTCTGTGGTTTGGGGGTGGTGCAGGTGCCACATTCAGCTTGTTGATATAGAGCTGAGCTCAGCTACTCAAATTATTTGTTGCTGCTTGAATTGTACATCAACCTCCAATTTGTACATGCTAGGACACATAGCTCTGCTACAACTTAAAAAGACACCAACACTGTTAAGTCTGTTTGGGGAACTGCAACAGATGAAACCAACCCATTACTTCTCCAGTTGGCTGATGCCCCATTCCCAGACAGGAAACCACCCCAGCACCAGTTTGATGGTCTCTCTCATTCAGGGGCAGAATCACAATAAGCAGACCAAGGTGTGACATGACAGCTGATCTCTTGCACCTTTTTGCTATGGCAGGCCATGAACAGTTGGACAGGAGCCCTTTGCCATGACCAGATTATCAGAACCACTGAGAGCTGAAGACTGTGCTCTTGTAGAGTGGAAGTGTCAGGGTAAAGAGTCCAACACGCCATGTAAATTGAGAATTTCATTGCTGTCCCCGCCTAGATTGTAGGCCTATTTCCTCGAATGCAGCTCCTGGGCCATGTTCAACAAGCTGCTTTGAGCTCTGGCTCAAAGAACATTGCCACCAGCTATGCCCCAGATTGGCCCATTTTCCTCTCCACACTGTGACTGTGGGCAACAGTGCAGACAATAACTCCGGGTAGAAGATTTCCTCACCGGACATTTGGAGGGTTGTCTACAATGCCTAGCCTCCCTTGATACAGAGGCTGTCCTCTGGTTATGGAACCTGGACATGGAGCTCTGATGTTTGCATACAAAAAGTTTATATATAAATATAAGAACTGACTCAAAACTAGTTCACATAGCTAGTCTATGTAGCTATGCCTCGGTTACCTTTATCTTCCCTATTCCATTTTTTCTGGTTGTTTGTTATACCCAGTTGGTGCATTCTTGTCTTAAATTAGGTGTCTGGGCCTAGATACAGATATGTAGGAGATAGCCTACAGTTCTGGGATGAAGGCTGTGGTACAGCCTCATTCTCTCTGGCTCAATGGAACTCTTAACAATAAGAGAAAAGCTTAACTGTACAGGAGACAGAACTTTCTTGAGAACTTGTTTGAGCCTGTGGAATGAACCACCCCCAGGAGCAAAGGACCATCGCAGACCTCATCAACTTACACTCAGTAGCCCTGTTGGCAGCACTGGACCCTTCAGGCAGGCCTCTTCTGGCAATGTTACTGGGGAATTGGCTCAGGTGGCCTGTCATCTAGTGGTCTCTGCTCTGTCTTTCCACCCACCAAGAGTGCCTCTAGGACCTCATCCCTCTGGCTGAGTTCTGTCCATAAACCCCCCTCCTTCCAAGGTGGAGGGGGGGGGGAGAAGTGCCACTCGCATTGCCTGGCCACTCTTCAACCAGTCAATGGTCCGCCACTTCTGGCACTCCAGGGGAGCAGGGAGGGACCCGGGCCTGCCCACTTCTCCAGATTCTGGTCCGGGGACCCTATGTGCAGCAACCTCTGCATTGCTGCCACCTCCCACCACTCACTCTCCACGAGTCACAATTCGCTGGGCTGCTTTCCCCACAGCGCCCAGTCTTCTGCAGACCCTCACCTCAGGGCCACACCCACTCAGTCTGCTCCTGGCATACTCCCACAAAGTCTCAGCTGCCCATCCATTCCAGGCACCCTTACCTCTGGACCGCTTCTCTGGCACCTCTCCCGCCATCTGTGCCTTCAGGACCCCTGGATCCTGCCAGATCCCAATGGCACCCACTGAGCTGTCCAGGGTGCTGACTACCCCAGCCAGCCAGGGAAGCAACCTTCCACCGTGACCAACTGATGGCCCACCCTCTGCAGCTCCCTCTTATACTTGGCTGCTGGCCCCTGATTGGCACACAGCTGTTCTCAGCCCATTGGCTGCCACTCTCAGGCCCCTTTTAACCCTTTCCATTCCATAGCAGGGAAACCACCCCACTACACACTCCAAGAGCAAGATGCATTGCTTTGATGTACCTTCTCCAATTTAAGTACAGAGCAACATGTAGATTAAAAAAACAAACCAAAAAAACAATCCTCCCAAACCAAATTCAAATCAAAGCCACCCCCCTGACAGAAGAACAAGACATCCATTGCACACACTTCTCCTTGGGGAGAGAATGAGAGAACAAACAGCACATGACAGATGTTAGCTACATCACTTAGTGCTCAAATACTATGGTGGTGAATGCAGTGTAAAAACCCATAATGGAGAAAGAATCAAGCACTTATGCATGTGAGCAGTCATGTTGAACTCAGTAGCAATACCCATAGGCATAAGCATTTGCAGAATCAGAGCTTTAGCTCACAAATTCTGTCCTGCAAAGACTGTGTCTTACTGTGTGCATATACACAGTATCTAGCAGCACAGGGCCCTGGTCCTGGCTGAGGACTATATTAATAGATGGCTCTCTGGGGTAATCAGGAATCAGTGCCTAACTACTACAGTAAGTACCTTAGATAGACAGGCAGATGTATAGATTTTAGTGCCTACAGTAATTACCACTTTACAGTGTTATATGGGCTAGATAATTGAGAGGCGTTCGATAAGTGGTCAAACAGGGGCTTTTTAAAAACATTATTTAATTACGAATGATTCCTTTATCTGGGATGCCTTTAACAGGTACAGATAACAAAGAAGTAAAGGTCAGGAAACCTTCTGAAATATGAGTCAATTAACAAGTTGATTCCTGCATCTGGAATGGTATAACGTAGGCTCAGCTGAGCCCTGGTCATAGAATCATAGGCTATGTCTACACTTGGAAATTTAAGTCAACTTTAGGTAAGTCGACTTAAGTAAGTCAACTTTAAGTCGACTTAGTTAAGTCTACTTAGTGAGTCTACACTTAAATTTTAAGTCAACTTTGGGGGGAACTTACAAAGTCGACCTAGAGCGTCCACACTGGATGCCTAGGTCGACTTCTAGGGGTTAAGGGGACCTAGGGCAGGTCCATGGGGGCAGGGTGGGCACCCCTTGCCCAGTGCCAGGGTGCTCAGCCTTTGTACATAAGTACAATGGGGCAAAGGGGGACAGGGACCCTGGCAGGGCATAGGGGCAGGGTGGGCAGGGCTCTGCTCTGCCCTTTGGGCAGGCATGCCAGGCTCCCCCTGTGCCAACCCCCCCTCGGCAGGGAGGGCATTGGTGCAGTCCTGGAGTAGCCCTAAGTTGACTTAGGGCTACCCCACATCTACACTGGCTTAAGTCGAGACTTAAGCCTTAAGTTGAACTAAATCTAGATTTAATAAAGTCAACTTAATTTTCATTGTCGACTTTATTTTCCTTAAGTCGACTTAAGCAAGCTGCTTAAGTCGACTTAAGGAAACTGTAGTGTAGACGCAGGGTAAATTAAATCTACTTAAGCAAGCTTAAGTCGACTTAATTTACAAGTGTAGATGCAGCCATAGAAACTGGAAGGGACCATGAGAGGTCATCGAGTCCAGTTCCCTAGACTCATGGCAGGACCAAGTACCCTCTTAAACCATCTCTGACACATGTTTGTCTAACCTGCTCTTAAAAACTTCCAATGAAGGAGAGTCCACAACCTCCCTAGACAACTTATTCCAGTGGTTAATCACCCTGGGTGCGTCTACACTGGTAAATTAAGTCGACTTAAGCTTGCTTAAGTCAACTTAATTTACCCTGCATCTACACTACAGTTTCCTTAAGTCGACTTAAGCAAGCTGCTTAAGTTGACTTAAGGAAAATAAAGTCAACTTAATTAAAATTAAGTCAACTTTATTAAACTACCTTCCTAGTAGACCTAAGGCTTAAGTCGACTCCCTAGAGTCGACTTAAGCCAGTGTAGATGTGGGGTAGCCCTAAGCTGATTTAGGGCTACCCGAGGGCTACACCAATGCCCTCCCTGTCGGGGAGGGTGCACAAGTGGGAGCCTGGCATGCCCCCCTACCTGGCAGGGCAGAGCCCTGCCCACCCTGCCCCTATGCTCTGCCATTGTACCTAAGTACAATGGGGAAAAGGCTGAGCCCCCTACCCCTGTTGACCTCCCCTAGGTCTCCCTAAGCCCCTAGAAGTCGACCTAGGCATCCAGTGTGGACGCTCTAGGTCGACTTTTTAAGTTCCCCTTTAAGTTGACTTTATTTTTAAGTGGAGACACACTAAATCGACTTAACTAAGTCAACTTAAAGTCGACTTAGTTAAGTCGACTTAGTTAAAGTCGACTTAAATTACCAAGTGTAGACATAGCCCCTGACACTTAGGAATTTTTTCCTAATGTCCAACCTAAACCTCCCTTGTTGTAATTTAAGCCCATTGCTTCTTGTCCTATCATCGGCAATTAAGGATTAACTAATTTTAGTTAGTTCGAATTAACTTAATTCCAACTAGCATGGCCCCACTAGAATGCTAGTTCAAACTAAGCAAGTGCCATGCATGGCACTTGCTTAGTTCGAATTATTCAGTTGCATTAAGCTCAATGTGCCGGTTAGTTCAAACTAAGCAGTTAGTTCGAACTAACATGGCCACATGGACTTAATTCGAACTAACTAGTTCAAATTAAGGGTTAGTTCGAAGTTTTTAGGTTTTACTAATTTGAACTAACTTTCCTTAATTCGACTTAAGGAACTGCTTAAGTTGAATTAAGGAAACTCAAGTGTAGACACAGAGTAAATTAAGTCGATTTAAGTCTGCTTAAGTCAACTTAATTTACAAGTGTAGATGCACCCATAGGGTGGAAGGGATCTTATGAGGTCATCTAGTCCAACCCCCTGCTAAAAGCAGGACCACTCTCACTAAATCATCCCAGCCAGGGTTTTGTCTAACCGAACCTTAAATATCTCCAAAGTCGGAGATTCCACCACCTCCCTAGGTAACCCATTCCAATGCTTCACCACCCTCCTAGTGAGGAAGTTTTTCCTAATATCCAACCTTGACCTCCACAGCTGTAATTTGAAACCATTGCTTCTTGTTCTTTCCTCTGTTACTACCGAGAACAGCCTACCTCCCTCCTCTTTGGAGCAGCCCTTCAAGTAGTTGAAGGTTGCTATTAAATCCCCCCTTAGTCTTCTCTTCTGTAGACTAAATAAGCCTAGTTACTTCAGTCTCTCCTCATAAGTCATGTATCCCAGCCCCCTAATAATTTTCATTGCCCTCCGCTGGAGTCTTTCTAATTTGTCCACATTCTTTCTGTAGTGGGGAGCCCAAAACCGGACACAGTATTCCAGGCGCTGCCTCACCAGTGCCAAATAGAGGGGAATAATCACATCCCTCAATCTTCTGGCAACACTCCTACTGATGCAGCCCAATATGCCATTGGCCTTTTTTGCAACAAGAGCACACTGTTGTCTCATATCCAGCTTCCCACCCACCATAACCCCCAGGCCCTTTTCTACCGTGCTGCTACTTAGCTGATCGGTCCCCAGCCTGTAGCAGTGCATGGGATTTTTCCATCCCAAGTGCAGGACTTTGCACTTGTCCTTGTTGAACCTCATGAGGTTTCTTTTGGCCCAGTGCTCCAATTTGTCTAAGTCTCCCTGAATCCTGTCCCTGCCCTCCAGCGTGTCTATCATTCCCCCCAGCTTTGTGTCATCCGCGAACTTACTAAGCATGCAATCTATGCCATCATCGAGATCATTAATGAAGATGTTGAACAGAACCCATCCCAGGACTGACCCCTGGGGTACTCCACTCATTACTGGTTGCCAACTAGACATTGAGCCTTTGATTCCTACCCGCTGAGCCCGTTGATCTAGCCAGTTTTGTATCCACCTTATGGTCCGCTTGTCCAACCCATACTTCCTTAGCTTGCCGACAAGAATGCTGTGGGAAACCGTATCAAAAGCCTTGCTAAAGTCGAGGTATACTACGTCAATGGCTCTTCCTGCATCCACAAATCCAGTCATCTCATCATAGAAGGCAATCAGGTTGGTCAGGCACGATTTGCCCTTCGTGAATCCATGCTGGCTGTTCCTGATCACTCTGTTTTCCTCCAAGTGTTTCAGGGTGGATTCTTTGAGGACCTGCTCCATGTTTTTTCCAGGGATTCAGGTGAGGCTGACGGGTCTGTAGTTCCCCGGATCCTCCTTCTTCCCTTTCTTGAAGATAGGTACTATTCTTGGCTTTTTCCAGTCCTCCGGGACCTCCCCCATTCACCACAAGTTTTCAAAGATAACGGCCAGCAGCTCTGCATTCACGTTGGCCAACTCCCTCAGGACCCTCGGATGCAGTGCATCCAGCCACATAGACTTGTGCACATCCAACTTCTTTAAGTAGTCCCTAACCTGACCTTCCATCATCTTGGCACATCATAAGATGAGCTCTGAAAGGTGCAAGGATCTGCTGAGCCATATATATTTTCAGGATCTGATCCCCACTCTGTACAGATTCAGCAGGTAGGTGATGCCATCTGTGTTCTTACGAGAGGTCTGTCGGATGGTGATGCTGAAACAGAAGAAAAAAATCCCAAGCTGCTTTGGAAGAGAAACATGATGCATAATCGCCCAGACTGTCATAGGAGAGTAGTGGGCAATATCTTATAGGGACTGTTTTCATTACGAAACCTGAAACTAAATACCCAACCACAATTTTTAAGACCTGTTGCACTTAGTTAAGGTCCAGTGTTTTGTCCTTGGGCGGAAAAAGAGAACATAGTAGGAGTTTGAGATCACTTTACGATTGTATCATATGTTACCATTTTACTTGACTATGAGAATGAGTTACCGTCTTCTTATGCATCACCGTTTTCTTCCTTGAAGTGTTTGTGGTGCAGCTATGTAATGTTTACATCTTTCTTTCCTGTGTACTATAGCTTTAAATGTCTAGAGGATCAGCTGTCCATGCTGTGTTGAGTTCCATACAGATTGTAAATCCCAGATTCTCAAAAGCATTTAGGCTCTTAACGTCCATTTAAATCAATGAGAATTCAGGCTTTGGAACTCAAGCCTCTGCCCATTGAAGTCAATGGTAAAACACCCATTGACATGAATGGTGCAAGATCAGAGCGGTAAGAGAGGACGTGCTCTACAAAGGGCCATTTTCCTCTCCGCTGACTTGACTAGCTCTTCTAACCCACAGCCATACTCTTCTGCCATTTGGAGTGTGGAGGTGAGAATGGGTTAGTCCACAGCCTCTCATAAGTGAATCCAGACAGCTGTAGGGATGAAAAACTGAAGAACTATCTGCTTGGCCTCCTTCCTGCCCACTTAGTGTTTTATATTGTTGCCCATCACCATGCTATCCAGGGGCCAGATTTTCAAAGGTATTAAGGCGCCTAAAATTGCAGATAGGAACCTGGTAGGATTTTCAAAAACACCTAAGCAGTGTAGGTGTTAGCTCCCACGGAGGACACTGAGAATGCCTTCTCCCCAGCTCCCATCCTGGGTTCTGTCATGTGCATTATCCCTGAGGAGCACAGCTGTTGTGGGGGTTCAACAATCACAATTTGATCTTTTAAGTAATTGCTTCGAAGATTAGGACGAAAGTCTTAAACTGGCATTGGCAATTGACTAGCTACCAGGGTCTTAAGCATGGAGAAGGCAGGCAGCCTCAGTCTTTACTATCTTCAGTACATGTATTTTCCTCACAAATGTAAGCATGACGCCTAGTAATGAGTAATGAGGGGAGAAGATCCCAGGAACCAACCTTATTTGCATAGACAGGCCCATTGTGCCTAAATGCACAGCACGAGGGACCTGCTTTGCCCCAATCAGCACTTTTGGTTGGTCCTGAATTGCAAGTCACTTTGGCTATGTCTGCACTAGGGAATTAAGGTCGACTTTAAGAAGGTCGACTTTAATAAGTCGACTTTAAGTCGACCTTATTAAGTCGACTTAGAAAGTCCACACTGGACTCTTAAGTTGACTTAAAGGGGCCCTTAGTAAATCGACTTAGAGAGTCCTCACTGGACTATCTAAGTAGACTTGTTTGCTCCAGGGAGAGCCAGCCCCACATGGGGCTGGCTCTCCCCGGGGCAGCAAGCCCCTGAGTGGTCTGGGGGAGAAGGGAGTGAGGAGCTCCCTTC
>ML685818.1:3838664-3915305 GCA_007922175.1 Pelusios castaneus
CCCTTCCCCAAGGGGTTTCCTTCTTCATAGAACCTTTCCCTAAAGGCCTGGAAGTGAAGTCCTAAACAGTCCAGCCTGAAAGTTCAGAGGCAAACAAAATGGGCCCTCCTTGGTGGGTTTCTTTTTGCCAGGCATTTCTGATGAGAGTCCAGACACCCCCCAGAGATCTGGAAAATAAAGTCTAAACTAAGTAGGTTGAGTTCCCCCCTCTGGAGGAGATCACTAGCCTCTTGTAATCCTTCCACAATCTCTTTTGCGATGAGAAACGTGGCTGCTTATATCTAGCTCTCCCTTTCCAGGGTACCTTGCAATAGAGTCCATCAAGGACTAATCTTCCCATGATTCTTTCTGGCTTAGAGGAGAGCTTTGCCTCACCTGTACTTCAGACCACTGGTGCTGGGCCTTATGCAGAATCAGCAGATGAGGTTCTTTTCAAGACCCCAAAATGCCACTTGGAGACTGATGCTTCTCTCTCAATAGTTCCAGATGGGTGGCCGTGTTAATCTAGTTCAGCAGAACAACCAAGGGTGTCCTGTGGCACTTTTAAAGACTAACACATTTATTTATCACATGAGCTTTTGTGGGTGAACCCCATTTCATCAGACTCTGAAATGGAACACATACATTGTGGAGGAGGAAAATAAATGCACTGTAGGGCACGTCATGAGCATCCACTGGCATCTATGAGAAGACCAAGCTAGAGACAGAGGAAGCAGGAAGGACTCCACCTAGGCTGAAATACTGATGAGACCTTGGACAAAGAGAAGGCGTTAGATTAAGGGGAGGTTGGGTCTCAGGACTCTTCTTGTTTGGTGGAGATCTTGCCAATGCTTTTTAAGATTAATAGCAAGAATTTTTCTTATAAGTTGGGGGTGCATCAGTTGGAAGTGACAGAGGAGGAGAAGGACCTGGGTGTACTGGTTGATCACAGGATGATTATGAGTCGCCAATGTGATGCGGCCGTGA
Source organism: Pelusios castaneus (assembly GCA_007922175.1). Lineage (NCBI taxonomy): Eukaryota > Metazoa > Chordata > Testudines > Pelomedusidae > Pelusios > Pelusios castaneus. Next base: position 3,839,631 of record ML685818.1, read on the forward strand.
AAAAAGCTAATGAAGTCCTGGGGTGCATCAGAAGGGGTATTTCCAGTAGAGATGGGGAGGTACTGTTATACAAAGCGCTGGTGAGACCTCATTTGGAATATTGCGTGCAGTTCTGGTCCCCCATGTTTAAGAAAGATGAAGTCAAACTGGAACAGGTGCAAAGAAGGGCTACAAGGATGATTTGCGGAATGGAAAACCTGCCCTATGAGAGGCGACTTAAAGAGCTTGGCTTGTTTAGTCTAACCAAAGAAGGTTGAGGGGAGATATGATTGTGCTCTATAAATACATCAGAGGGATAAATACCAGGGAGGGAGAGGAATTATTTGAATACAGTGCCAATGTGGACACAAGAACAAATGGATACAAACTGCCCACCAGGAAATTTTCGGTTTGAAATTAGATGCAGGTTTCTAACCATCAGAGGAGTAAAGTTCTGGAATAGCCTTCCAAGGGGAGCTGTGGGGGCAAAAAGCATAGTTGCCTTTAAAACTGAGCTTGATAAATTTATGGAGGGGATGATATGATGGGATGGTTTAGATTGGCAATTATCCATTTTTTACTACTGGTGATAGATATGTCAGTGACCTGGGAAGGGGCATTAGATGGGGTGGGTTCTGAGTTATTACAGAGAATTTTTTCTTGACTGGCTGGTGAGACTTGCGCACATGCTCAGGGTTGAGGTGATCACAATATTTGGGGTTGGGAAGGAATTTTCCACCAGGGCAGATTGGCTTGGGCACTGTTTTTGTTTTTTTTTTGGTCTTCCTCTGTAGCATTGGGCATGGCTCACTTGCTGGTTGATTCTCTGTATTTTAAACTCTTTAAATCATGTTTTGAAGACTTTAATAACTCGGTCATAGGTTAGAGGTTCATTACTGGAGTGGGTGGGTGAGGTTCTGTGGCCTGCATTGTGCGGGAGGTCAGACTAGATGATCATATCAGTACCTTCTGACGTTAGAGTCTATGAGTCTATTAAAGTGACTGTGGTTAAGAAATTCCTTTGCTAAGCCAGTATTCCTGGCTTCCTGTCCATTTGGACCTTAAGGGGGTAAGCCAGACTCTAGAGTACCCACAGCTAGATGGAAGTTTGGGGAAACAAGAATGAGCAGCTGGGTGCCTGGGAGCTCTGAGACACTGGTTTCAGGGATTGGGGTGGTGGAATTTGGGAGGTCCATGTCCCAACGAAGGGATCAGAAAAGAAATCTGTACCTGGGGGGAGGGTGTCCTATAGACCCAGAGCTAAAAACAGTGGGTAGACCAAGGGTGGGCAAACTTCTGACCCGAGAGCCACATCTGCTGCAGGGTGGGCCACACACAGTGGGAGAGGGGCTGGGAAGGAGTGGGTCTTGGATGGAGGATCAGCCAGCTCCGCCTCTTCCCCTGTACCCTCCCACCCATTACAGCTAATGTATGCATAAATAAATATAAACATAAAGCCTACTCGCTCTTCTTTCTTTCTTTCTTTCTTTCTTTCTTTCTTTCTTTCTTTCTTTCTTTTCCCCACCCATGGTACCATGAGGGGAAGGGGTGGAGCTGTGAGGGAGCCAGGAGAGGGGAATTTTTCTGAACAATTTGGGGGTTTTTTACATTTCTCCTCACCCCCTTTTTCTGTGGGGGAAGAGGTGGAACTGGGAGGGGGGAACTAGATGCCGCTGGCCCCAGGGTGCAAGTTGCCACTGTGCTGCAGCCAGGATGCCACTGGGTTATGGGGCAGCGGCCGCTGGGCCCACAGGGGAAGGGGTGGAGCCGAGAGGGCGGAGCGGCCACCTATGCTCCCGCGAGAGCGCTTCTGGGCCTGCCCATGGGAGGAAGAGGTGGAGCTGGGTGGGAGTGGGAAAACACACAGCCTCTGTGCTCTGGCCAAGGCCCTCCTGGGCCCATATGGTATGAGAGGAGTGGGGCTGCCTGGCCAGTAGGGGAGCATGGCTGTGGGAGCAGTGTTTGGCCATCAGCCAGGGCCATTTGGCAAGACAGCTGAAAGGCTCAGGCAGGCTGTATCTGGCCTGCAGGCCAAAGCTTGCCCACCTCTGCCTAGATTCTGTTTGGACCCAGGAGACAGAGATGCACCTGGGATCTAGTGAGTGGATCAAACTATAGCAGACTGATTGACTGGAAAGGGAACTAGACCAGGCTGCAGCAGGGTCGGCCTTTGGCCAGTTCTGTTCAATTCCTTCATTAATGATCTGGATGATGGATAGATGGCACGCTCGGTAAGTTCGCGGATGACACCAAGTTGGGGGGAATGGTAGATTCCCTGGAGGGCAGGGACAGGATCCAGGGAGACTTAGACAAATTGGAACACTGGGCCAAAAGAAACCTCATGAAGTTCAACAAGGACTAATGCAAAGTCCTGAACGTAGGACGGAAAAATCCCATGCACTGCTACAGGCTGGGGACCGATCGGCTAAGTAGCAGCACTGTAGAAAAGGACCTGGGGGTTATGGTGGACAGGAAGAAGAATATGAGCCAACAGTGTGCTCTTGTTCCCAAAAAGGCCAATGGCGTATTGGGCTGCATCAGTAGGAGTGTTGCCAGCAGATCGAGGGATGTGATAATTCCCCTCTATTCAACACTGGTGAGGCCACATCTGGAATACTGTGTCCAGTTTTGGGCTCCCCACTACAGAAAGGATGTGGACAAATTAGAAAGAGTCCAGCGGAGGACAACAAAAATGATTAGGGGGCTGGAGTACGTGATTTATGAGGAGAGACTGAAGGAACTAGGCTTATTTAGTCTGCAGAAGAGAAGACTGAGGGGAGATTTGATAGCAACCTTCAACTACTTGAAGGGGTGCTCCAAAGAGGAGGGAGCGAGGCTGTTCTCGATGGTAACAGAGGACAGAACAAGGAGCAATGGTTTCAAATTACAGCTGGGGAGGTCAAGGTTGGATATAAGGAAAAACTTTCTCACTAGGAGGGTGGTGAAGCACTGGAATGGGCTATCTAGGGAGGTGGTAGAATCTCTGTCTTTGGAGATATTTAAGATTCGGTTAGACGAAACCCTGGCTGGGATGATTTAGTGGGAGTGGTCCTGCTTTTAGCAGGGGCTGGACTAGATGACCTCATGAGGTCCCTTCCAGTCCTAAGATTCTGTAATTCTATGATCCACATTGACAGCAAATCCACCGTGTCCCTAGGTAGGTTGTTCTGCCAGCTGATTACCCTCACTGTTAAAATTCTGTGCCTTTATTCTAGCCTGTAGTTGTTTAGCTTTAGCTTCTGACCACTGGAACTCAATCTTCCTTTCTGCCAAGCATTAGGTCGATAAGTCCCTATATAGTGGCACCAGTCACAGAAAGTTTGCGTTCCTGTTTAGCTCTTCCTGCCTCAAGAAGAGGATGAGCTGAGATGCTTGTAACGGTTGCAGTATCCAGGTTATTGCCCAGGAGAGTCCAATTGGAAGCAAATGACAATATTCCAAACTGGAGAGGGAGAAACCAGAAGTGAGTGCAGTGTTGTCTGGAAGGAAGGTGGGGGAGAAAGGACAGTCTCTCCGAAGGGGTTGCAGATGGGATTTGGTGGAGTAATACAACTGTTAAGGCTACTGAAGCAATAGCAGAGGGGTCTGAGACACATACATTTTCATGAGAAAGATAGAATTAAGGGACAGAGTGACAAATCAAAGACGTGGGGGCAAGATACTGAAGTTGGAGAAGCACGTGTAAGGGAAATGATATTTTCTTGTCCAGTAACTTCCTTATTATGCTCAGGAGAAAAATATTCCCTGTGTCCATATTTTATGAGACTTAATGGAAAAGTCTGTAATGGAAGGTGCTTCCTCCTGTTAATATGGGTGCTACTGCTGTTATAAACACTCAGCTCTGTATATGCCATACTGTCTCCTGGTCATGTGAGAATGTCATGCCATTGACATGTCTTTCAGCTGTTGTCTATTCTGTGTTTGCCAACAAGGAGCCATAATCCCCTCCACTCACCTATTGCCTTCAGATTGCTACTCATTTCACCTGAATATCTCATTTTCCTCCTTGCAATGAGTGGCATGTGTTTAAAAGAAATGTTAAAAAGCAAGGGCAATGTCTTTAGGGTTTTTTTATAACATGCTAGAATATTTGACCTATTTTCCTCCCACTTCTTTACTTCTCTCCTTTTAATAAATCATATAAAACTGCAGGAGCATTGCATTTCAGCTTGTCTGGACTGTTCTATTTAATCTCTGGCATGGGAGGAGGTAGGTGGGGGTGGAGGGGAAGGGCTCAGAAGTCTGAAAATGTGAGAGATGACTCTCTTTAGTTCTTTTGATTTCACAGAAAGTGGCTAGAGAGACTTTAATTAGTACCTAGCAAAAGCAGTCGGGAAAAGGAAAAGGGTTTGTCCAGTTGTTAGGCACTGCTCAGCTTTTTAGAGTTTGGAGGTTTTTTGTATTATGCAAAATTTGTTCATGCTGCCAATTTTACAGCTGTGTTCCCTTGGATTCTGCACATCCATCTGCATGAGAAAGCTATTCTATCATCTTTGCAACTTGCTTGATCTGTAATTTTCCCACTAGGGTATGTAGGGGGACTCATGCATCTCATGGTGGAGATTGGATTTTCACTGATGGGAGGTACTTTACACTCATGCTAAAAACATTACACTTGTGTGCTGAAAATTGTCATTATTTTTGTCTTCTGGACTGTTCTAAAGCTGTTTTGGAAACTGGTAGAGTCCTTGGTATCCACTCTGTGTAAAACACAAGCATGATAAATGACCATACAATGTACCCCTGATAGAAAAATTCTATATAATTCAAGAGAGAAAATTATAGCATTTTAAATAGGATTTGTGAACCATAGTACAAAACTTAATAGAAAAGCGTATTTCTGCTGTAGCTTTCTAAGTTGGGTTAAAAACCCTGTAGGAAGGATCTCCTGTTTGATCTGTAGGTTTTTAGAGTGGCTTCTATTGTCATCAATGGGACAATTCTTCCTATGGACATAGGACTGACTGGAAGGGATCACCTGGGTGAGACATCAAATCCAGCTCTCTTCTATTGTAAGTAACCCTGTTCATAAAGTTATCAAACTCTATCTTAATTCTAGTAAGGTTGTGTGCCTCCTTACTGTTGCTATGAGGCTGTTTTGAGAACCTCATTCCTCTGATGATTAGAAGCCATTGTCTGATTTCCAGCCTAAATTTCCTCCTGGCCAGCTCATCCTCACTTGTCCTAGTACCAGCATTTTCCTTTTAATCACTCCTTTCCCTTCCTGATTTTTTTATAGAGAGCAATCAGATCCCAGTAGTAGAGAGAAAGGTGTCAGGGGAACCTGAAGCACTGAGCCCAGTGCAAGCTCTGGGGCCTGAACCAGAGGCTGTGAAGCAAGTCAGGCCATGTATTAAAGCAAATGTTTATAAGTTCACAATCCATTGCATGAACTTAGCCAAATTGCTAGTGTACAAGGCACTAGATATTTACATAAATACATTCCAGCTAATACAGATATATCTCAATCTAGTACGAGATAAGAGGGTTTGACAACATAACAAACAGGAATATTTTGTCCAAGATATGGGCACCAGGGGTGGTAACATTCACCACCTTCTATATTTCATGACATCTGCTTAAGGGCTGTATGTTAGCTTCTTTTTTAGTGTATAAATCCAGGGGTATGTCATGTGACCTGCCTGCCTCGGGTAGCCACCTGAAAATGCCATGGTCAGGGCAGGCTGCAAAAGGAAAGCAGAGTCTGTCAAACTGGTGGCTAACAGTGCAGTGAATTCACCAACCAGTCACACACAGAGCTTCTGATTCTCACCTCCCCCCATGGTTTATTAAGACGGTAAAAAGAAGAAGCTACACATCCCCTTCCTCTTATTGTATTCCAGTCTCAGGCCTCTAATCACCCACTCGGTCCAGTAAAGGGACAAGTCATTAAAATGCTATTCCTTTTACCCAAAAGTTTCTCCTGATCCCCAAAGGACCAGCCATATTGCCAGAGCTGTGGGGTTTCCAGGCTTGTAGAGTTCCTCTGGGTGGGTGGATGGGTCTTAGTCCTTTGTTTCACAGCTTCGTTGCAGGTGACTTGATCCAGAGGTAGGAAGCGGGAACGAAGACAAAATGGGATGGAGCAGCTGCCTTTTATCTCCCTTTGCGATGGGGCTTGTGGAAATTCACAAAAACAAGATGGAGCCCAGGGTCATCTGGGGAAGTCCCGGTGACTCAATGTGTAGCCTCGGGGTTCTCTCACTGGGTTTATTGTATCTTGGAGTCCCCTTAATGGGTCACTAGTCAGGGTTATTGCTGCTGCCATCCCATCTGAGGTGTCACCCAGCAACAGAGCACAGGTGGAAATACAGATATACCAGACTTGTCCATAATACAAATATGAGACATAAACAATATCACATTTGGCAAATTAGAACCTTTCAGTGGTACCTGCCATGGGCGATCTCATATGAACTATTACAATTTTGCCATATTGATATTAAATCCTAACAGTGGGTACACTTTTCCTTCCTCTTTTTGCGGGGGGGGAAGAGGATTGTGGAAAGTCCAATTGCTGAATGAACCATTCCTTGCCACAGGGCACCCATGTGTTAATCTACCTGTAACCATGAAGCCGGAGAACTAGGACTGTCTTGACAGCAATAAACCTGGGCAAGTGCCTTTGTTACGGAACCAGGCCTGTGGTCTTTCTTTGAGTAACACTGAAATCGGCTGAACTAACGTGCTTTGCTGGCTAATGACATTGAAGCAGAGGTGATCTTTGGGCAGGGCTCTGGCTGACAGGGGTGGTCCGACTGAAAAACCACAACTTCCTGCTTCTGGCCATGTGATTCAAAACAGGGAGTTGAGGAATCCAAATGGCAAGCCGCCAGCAGAGAAAGGTCCGCAGGTGGCTAAGCAGAGCTTGGGTGGGCCTGTTTTCAAAGGGGGTGGGTCGTGGCCCACCAGTTACTATGTCCCTGTTTTGAAGCTTGAAGACTAGAAGCCCTGAGCAGCCTAAACAGTACTACTGATGCAAAAACATTTCAGTCTCCAGTGCTTAACCACAGTGGGTAGTAGTATCGAGGTCTCCTGAGCTAGAAATGTGAGGAGAGCCGGCAAAGGACACCCAAAGAACACACAAACATGCAAGACAACAAAACACAGAAAAGAAATAATGGACCTTCTTATTTGTGATACGGTCCATTATTACGTTTTGGTGATTTCCCACTGTCAGCAACCCAGGTCGGGGAGCAGGACTTCTTGCTGTTGGTTGCTCAAAGTAGCACCCAGGGCTCCTACTGTCGAAATTGTGGTGGAAGCCTTATTGTGTAGGTCAAGATATGCAATATCACAAATTAAGTAGGGTCTTAACTATTAAATGTCATCCTACTTCTGTTGGTGCAGCCCATCAGGTCACCCAGTTTTTCGTGTATAATATTTGCTTTGTCCTCTGTAATCATCAGCAAATTTTGTTAGCCCACTCCTAGTTCTTGAGCCACTGTCATTAATGAAATTATTAAATGAGACCAAGACTGATTCTTGGGGAAACTCCATGAGTAACCTTCTGTAACGGATAGTTCTCCTTTTAACACAACACGTCGTCTTCCCAGCTCATGCCCGTCCTGTGCATGGATCTGACAGACGCAATATTTCTAGTTCAAACCAAACATAGATAAAGATAATACTAACATCAGCTAACGAAGTAAAGCTGAGATAATGAAACTACAAAACGCCGTCATCTAAAGCTAAGTGGTTAAAGTGAGTGTCTAATACAGCATCAAAGGAACACTATATCACTGTCTACAGACTGTAAAATAGGACAGGATCACTGAAGACATAAAAATCTGCTAACTGCTGTACAATTTCATAGAAATTATCGGGCTACTCAGAAGTAAGGTTAATAAGCTTTTGCCATGGCTATTGTAACAGTCACAGACAGGTCATAGGCAATAAACAAAAAGTCAAGGAAACTGTTAAAAATAATGGGGAGCGGGGAGGGGAAGGAATGACAGCTGGAGCCCAGTGCGGGGGCTGATAGCCCAGCCCCACTATGATGGGGGACCAGAGCTGGCTTTAACCAGATGGTGAGAGCACACAACCTCCACTTTGGCACTAGCCAAAGCCATTAGGGTTTAAGTGGGGGTGCAAAGCGGAAGCATGCTGCTCCCTACCTGCCAAAGCCAAGTCATGGAGGTGCAGAGAAGTCACAGAACCCAGATTTCCCCGACTTCTGTGATTAAATTATATCCTTTCTCATAAGCGAACATAGGAAATATCTTTAGTGTATGGGGTTTGGTTTCCTCATAACATTATCTTTTAACCACTGTAATAAGGGCAAGAGACAAAGGAAAATTATATATCTTTAGAGCTGGAAGGGAGCATTAGATCTTTTATTCTGACCTCCTGGATATCACAGGCAACAGAATTTTATCCCCTTACTTCTCTCTCAAGCCCGGTATCTTGAGTTGAACTGAAGAACGCCTTCCAGAAAGGCGTCCAGCCTTGATGTGAGGCCTTCAAGAACTGAAATGATACTTTGTGAGGGGATAATTTTCTTGTATTTTTGAAGAAGAATAAGATTAGACTTTGGAAATCTGCTTTTAAAAAAATCAAAAATTGGTTTTTAATTTGTTTTAGAATAAAATCTTCAAGGTGGGAATATATACTGGCATTCCAATTGGTCCGGCTGAACCAGGGAGATCAAGGGTTGAGTGGCCCACTGGCACTTGGGCTAATGTCACACTTTTATGTTTTTGTTTTTCTGGGATCTCTTGTTAATGCTAGAGCTGGCAAAGACAGAACACAGATGTCTTTTACCACCAGGTCATGAAAACCTGGAAGTAGATTAGTTCAAAGAGCAGGATTGGAGCTATTGCAGGGGAGAGAACAACACTGGTGAGCTCTGGGAGAAGAGGTTGAGAAAGAGCTGGGACCTGAAGGGCTCTTTCCCTATTCCCTCTAACAGGGTTCTCTTGGTATGCTGGCAAAAGTACCTGTACCCCATCTAAGTCAGCTCCAATGCAGCTGCATTTGCTGGAAAATAGGTGCAAAGTTTTCTAGTGTAAACCGGACAAGGCTCTGTAGGTGGTTCCTGCAGCCACGGGTTGAGACCCATTGACTGGGGCATGTATGAAAGCTCCCATGGCCTCTTGTGCTGCATCTGAGGTGTGGCTGGAGAGTTATCTTCAGTCTCCCGGGCTGCTAATTGGACATCTTTCTTAAACACTATATGGTATGCTGCAGGAAAGCAGTTAAAGTTGGGCCTTGTGGAAAAGAAGGGTGATCCAGTGGTTTGGGTACTACCCTGGGACTTAGGTGACCTGCTTTACCACAGACTTGCGTTTGTTATTTTGGGTAAGCCACATACTCTTCCTGTGCTCCAGTTCCCCATCTGTAAAATGGGTTCAGAGTACTGCCTTGCCTCATGAAACATTGTGGGGTTCTGATATTACATTCCCTCCATCACTGGTGAAGCAGATGCGTGTGATAGTGGTGTTTTGGATCTATATAATAAATGCTGGGGCCTGGTTCAGCATGGTTCTTGACTTTGGTTGGACTACTCCTATGCTTAGAATTAGGCACATCCTGGGGCCTAGTTTGTATCATTGTCTAGAAAAAGCTGTAGATTGTGTACTATCCATAGGCAACACCAGGAGAGATGGCACCTCCTGAGGCATGATCGTTCCTCATCAACCCAATGCTCAGAGGAGATGCATTTAATGCACAATCCATTAGATTGTTCTCCATCATGCACCATTCCTACTCCCCAGACCAATCTTAAAATGAAGCAAGGCCCATGCCTTGATTTCTTCCCCATGCTTCTTCTGGATGACTTGTTTGCTGATGCAAGAATGTGATACGGGTCAGTTCACATGGACCCTTAGGGGTTAGAAGTTCCAGAGGGGTAGCCGTGTTAGTCCAGCAAAACAAACAAGGAGTCTGGTGGCACTTTTAAAGACTATTTATCACATGAGCTCTCCTGGGAGAAAATTCCACTTCATCGGATGCTTGAAGATGGGGAACTTACAAAACGGGAGCGAAATAAGCTCAGGGAAGTTTAAATCACAGCAGTGGTTCTCAACCATTGTGTTGCGACACAAAAATGTGTTGCAAGCTAAGCCTGCCCTGCCCCCACTGAGCTGCCGCAGCAGGGAACCATGGTCTGCAACGCATGCAGCTTACTTGTGTTAACCCAGCAGGCTGCTCTGGTCACCTGCATGCTGAGAACTGGAGCGGGGCAGGGCTGGGACATTTTAAAATCTCCTACCCTGCTGCGTGGCCCTGGGCCTGGTACCCCAAGTGGTGGTGGGTGGGGGGGTCATGAGAGAGGGCCCGGGGAAACTGTCGGCGGGGCAGCCAGGCAGCTGGGAGGAAGGGGAAGGAGACATGGGGTCGGGTTGGAGGAAGGGGAAGGAGACGCAGGATCAAGCTGGGGGAAGAAGGTGTGGGCTGCTGCTGGAGATAGGGGGCAGATGTGGGGCTGTGGGGTGGGGGGGAGGTGGGGCTAAGGCATTGGGGGGGGGGTTGCTTGTTGCAACCCTCAAAAGGTCTAAAATAGCCATCCTGGCGAAAGAGTTCATCTAAGGGGAAATACGTTTTCAATTCCCAGCATTGCCGTACACGTCGGTGTGGCTATAGGCAAATTGTAATATCACTTCATGCCTTCATTCCCCTTTTGTAAAATGGGTACTGCCTCTCCCCTGACTGGCCCATCGCTAGAGAGTCTCTGGAGAAAACCTATCAGCAAAGGGAGAAATCTGTGTCTGCCTCTTGTGCTCATTCCCCAGCCTCTTGGAGGAGGGCAGTCACGCGGAGCTAGCTGATGTGCAGAGGGACTTCTACCCCACGCCTGGGCCCATGGATCAGCCGAGCTCACCTCTCTCTTTCTTCCCACTCCTGTAAGGGCCAGGTGGATTCCTGGAGCACTCAGCTCTCCCCCCCCGACTCCAACAATTCCACTCTCCCAGGGGTAGATGGAGGGACTATGGGGAAGTAACTCCTGCCTGGTCCCCACTCCTTGCCTCACTCTGCCCCAGGAAGCGGGGAGAGCCACTGAGGGAGGAGAGGAACAAAGGAAAGGGGCAAGGACAGTGAAAGAGAGCATGGAGTGTTGCGATCCTCAAGGAGCAATAGCTGTCTGCCAGCAGAGGGACAGGAGCATGGTATGCCCCTTCATTGCAGAGGTCCAGCACACAGACCAAGACCAGACCAAGGACTGAGGATGGAGACGTAAGCAGAAGGGCTATTTAGGTGCAAGTGCCCCACGCCACAGACATGGAGGGGTGTATAGAAAGAGAAACAATGACAGGACATTCTGCTTGTCAATTTTCCATCAGCACTGAGAACACTGTCAGAGCATTTTCTATTTTAAAGCACGTCTGCCTTCTCATATGAACTCAGAGCTGGCGAAAGGAGGCAGACTGACAGGCCTCTGATTAGCAAGAGAAGTGGTACAGCCCAGACAATGACAGGCGGGAAGCAGCTGGCAGCCTTTGAGAATCCAGAATGCGTGTGTTCCATTCCTGGCTTTGCCATTGACGTGTCTTATCCTGGGAAGGTTGTGTCACTATTCTGTACCTTGGTTTCCCACTAAAACAGGACTCTGATGTGCTTTGAAATCTATAGATGGCATGCACTATCTATAATAAGGATACGATGTGGGTACGGAGGTCAGGGATTCTGTGATTTCCCCCCTTCTCTGCCTCCTTTCCCCCAGAAACTCCATGACAGTCCCGGAGCTGCTGCCAAACAGCTCTTTGGTGGCTGCTGCTCCATGAACAGGCAGGTGATCCCAGCTGGCTGATTTGGGAGTAAGCAGCCTGGAGCAGCTGGCAGCTCTGTTTTCCCTACTTACCCAGGGTATTTTTAGAAAAAATCTGGGACAGCTTCCATGAATTTTTGCTTCTTGCCCGCGAACTGTCTTTGACTTTACTCAAAAATATCTGACAGAATCTTAGCCTTATACATTTATCGCTGCTCATTCTTCTCATTACCACACATTCAAAACAAAGCAACTTGCCAGTTAGCAAAAACAGAATGAGTGCATTTTATGTAAACCAAACAAGATCAGAAAAAGCAACTGTTGATGCTTTTTTGCTCATGCTTCTTTGAAATGCTGTCAGCTAAAACAAAAAATAACGCAGCACGCAAAGCCCTGGCGAACTTTCATGGCATGTTCCTAAATATGTTTAGCAGTGGGAAACTACTGCTGTTTTGACTTGGATGGAGGATCTGGCGGTAAGTCTTCGTGAAAACATATGAAATGGCCTCATCATAAACAGTAAAGGATAAAATAGGATCTGTCTATGCTAGATTAAGGACTGACTGCTGTGTGGTGCAGCAAAGAGGCTAAAGTTTAATGGCTGTTTCCCGCAGTGAAAGATTGTCTCTGACTATCACATCTTAAATCATAGTGGTTTGCTCTATTTTCATTTGGGGCTTTGTGAAATTTAACATCAGCCAAGGCTCCAGCCCCCACCAGTGGAATGGAGTGTAAAGTGTAGCCCCATCACTTTCCATCTTCCTCCTGTAAATGGACAGTATTCTTCTCCCTTTATTGGGTTGCTGGAAGACCAGTTTATTTTGCAGTTCATCACCGGATTTCTTTCTTCCTTTGTTTTTCCTTTTATCGCCCCATGATGTTGTGTTGCAGAACAATAACGTTGCTTCTTCCAGTCACTTATGGGAAAATCTAAACCACCCATGGGGCGTTTGTACCTATAAGCACGTCTGAAAATTTGCTGGGCTCTGCTCTTTACCAGCAAAAAGCATTTGACTCAAAACCATTTCCTTCTTCAAATAGCCTTTTACAGTAATCCATTCCTGAGTGTGACTCCATATTTGCCGATCTCATCAATAACACTATAATAGATTGGGCCACACTTCCAACATGTTGCCCTTTCAGCAGCCCCCTAAAGTACCCAGAATTGACTGGACAACCTGATGTACCTGGTATCTGAGCCAATTACGTAAGTGGGATAGAGGATCATCTTCTGACCTGTGTTGATGCCCCTGGCTGCATCTGGGGTCGCGCACTGGGTAACTCGAGGGGGTGGAAGGCCATAGCGCCGATAAAGCTCCTTTGCTCCAGACTCAGAGGCAGCTGGGACACAATAACACCAACCATATAAGGATGTTCCCCCGGTTTCAGGAAGCAAAGTAGATAACAAGCCTTAAAAGTACCAGTAAAAATTGGTCAAAGTTTGTTCTCTAAGAGAAGAGGGAAGAGAACTTCCACCGCTTACAAGGAGAAAAGTATTGAAGCAAACAGCCTGTCTATATAAGGGTCACTGCAACGGGGGCAGGGTGCGCATGATTTGAGACGTGCCTGTCTCCGTGTGCCTGCTTCAGATCTCAAATAAACCTTAGTGTGCTTCTCCGCCCTGGTGTGGTTATTGGTGCTGCGCACTCCGGGCAACGAACCTAAATGAACTGTCGCTAGCCCCAGCCCGTCCTCGGGCGTCCCACCTGCAGCAGTTCTTGGCGAGCCAGCCAGGAGGCTGGGACTCTAGGGGTTTCAAACAGCCTTGCCCGGACCCCACCGAGAGCCAGGGCAGCCGCTGCTTCGACGCCCACGCACGCACTGGCACTTTGCCGGAGGGCCTCGTTGCGTGAGACTGTCCAGCCTGGTGAGCGGAGAACCACCGGCAGAGGGTCGGGCAACGGTGTGGAACCGGACCTTTTACAGGTAGGATAGTCCGTTTGGTGGTAAGTCCATTTCCCTGGAGTCCCGGGTAGGTATGGGACAAGGACAAGGGAAGGGCCCAGGGTATTGTACCCCTTTGGAATGCATTTTGCTAAACTGGAAAGGTTTGAGGTCAAACCCCATGATTAAAAAACAATTTAAAAGGTTTTGTTCTGTTAATTGGCCACAGTATCAGCTAGGGGACCGGGAGCAATGGCCTCAAGGGGGCTCCCTTAATTATAACACCATTCTCCAGCTTCTTTTGTTTTGCCAGCGCACCGGGAAGTGAAATAAGCATATGTATGCCCAGCTGTTTATGGCTCTACGAAATTAAAAAGAGCTGCTACAGAAATATAGTCTGGTTGCGACCGGGTCGGAGGCGTCTTCAAGCAGACCATCCCCTCCCACGGCTGTAATGGCGGAACCGGCGCCCCCTTTGGCCCTGATACCCCCTCCAGCTAGGGATGAGGCCCCAAAGATCAGAAAGGGGGAGGGCCCAGGGCATGTACCCTCTTATAACTGAGACTGCAATCTCTCGTCCAGGGCCGACAACCAACCATTAGACCTGCCTGTCAAAGACTCCCTAACTGTAATTGGGGCAACCGGAAAGGGGGTTAAGTGCCCTGTCTATGCCCCTGCAGAGTGTACTTTGGAAGACAAACATATTTCCCATCGCATAGTTTACCTCCCCGACTGCCCCACCCCTCTGCTGGGAAGAGACCTCCTCTGTAAGCTGGAAGCCACTCTGCATTTTACACAGGACAAAATCACTCTCAACCTACCCCTAGAGCATGCCTGGCTAATGGTAGTGAAACCTCAGGAAAAAGCCCAAAAAGTGGGCACAGTGGGAGGATCAAGTTTATCCCCTAGTGTGGGCCACAGAGGCTCCGGGGAAAGCCTCTCACATTACTCCGGTTACTATCCAGCTCCTCCCAGGGAAAACCCCAGTAAGAATCCACCAGTATCCCATACGGCAAAAAGCGTGGAAGGGGCTGCAAAATACCACTGAAATATTCCTAAGGTGTGGGGTCCTCCCGGGAGTGTCAGTCGGCTTGGAACACTCCCATTCTGCCAGTTAAAAAACCGGATGGCACCTACCGCTTGGTGCAGGATCTTAGGGCTGTAAACGAGCGGGTGAAGCCCCTGCACCCTCTGGTGCCAAATCCCTACACACTACTTGCTTCTATAGGGAAACAATATATGTACTTTACTGTTCTCAATTTAAAGGATGCCTTCTTTACCAACCCGGTGAAACAACAGTCCCAGGAACTCTTTGCCTTTAAGTGGAAGGACAAAAAGCAGGTAAAAAAACAAATGTGCTGGACCGTTTTAGCCCAAGAATTCAAAAACTCCCCCACCGTTTTCGGCCAGGCACTTGCTGGGGACTTACAGAAGTGGGACAACCAGAAAAAAGTACTCCTGTTGCAATACGTAAATAATCTCCTCCTGGCAGCCCAGAAACGGAAAAATGCCTAAAAGCAACGGTAAGCCTGCTAAACTTTCTCGGGCTCAGGGGCTACCGCGTGTCACGCAAGAAAGCTCAGATCGCCCTTACTGAGGTCCGGTACCTGGGGTTCCATATTCAGCAAGGGCAAAGGCGACTTTCCAATAAAAAAAAGGAGGCAGTCTGCCAAGTCCCCACCCCGACCAATCGAAAGCAGCTGCAGGCGATCCTTGGCATGGCGGGGTTTTGCTGCATCTAAATCCCCGAGTTTGGATTTATAGCAAATCCCCTTTATAAATGCCTCCAGGGTATAAACCAGGAGCCATTGCACTGGCCCCCTGAGGCAAAAGCCGCCTTCAAGGCTCTGAAGCAAAAGCTGCCGGAAGCCCCAGCCCTTGGTCTCCCGGACTTGTCCAAGCCATTTCAGCTTTTCGTGCACGAGCGAAGGGGGTTGGCCCTCGGGAATATTTGGAAACCTGGCGGCGCCCGGTGGCGTATTTCTCTAAGCAGCTAAATCAGGTGGCTACGGGATGGCCAAAATGCCTGTGGGCAGTAGCCGCTACAGCCTTAATTATTAAAAAGGCTAAAAAGTTAACCCTTGGGGGTAGCATAACGGTCTATACTCCCCATATAATCCAGGCCCTCCTAAATAGCAAGGGGGGGTCTGTGGCTAACTCAGGCTCGATTAGCCCGATATCAGGCCAAGCTTATTAAAAACCCGGAGGTGCAACTGCGAACCTGCTCAACTCTTAATCTAAACTACCCTGGTGGGCACTCTCATCCCAGCCCTAAAAAACCTCCCCCGTCCAGTCTACTCACAGAGTGAGCAAGATCTGGCTAAAAAGCTTCAGCTTCTAAAAATAAACGGGTGGCGGCATACAGCGGACAAAAAGGTCCTTCTCCCAAGTACTCTTGTGCATAATGTTCTAAATCAGCTACACCTAGCAACCCAACACGGGGAGGGAAGCCCTAGTCCAAATGGCCACCAAGTATTTTCTTGCCAGTAGCCTCCACCCAGAGGCCTCCCGAATCGTGTCAGAGTGCCTTGTCTGCCAAAAAAACAACCCTCGTTCCGGAGGACCCCACCAGCCAGCATTGCTTAAACAAACCCCCGGGCCAGGTGTTGGATAGCAAATTAACTTTACTAAGTTGCCACGGAGCCAGGGGTATCAGTATTTACTGGTAATGGTGGATCGTTTTACTAAATGGCCAGAGGCCTTCCCTTGCCAAAATTGCACCGCTAGGATGGTGGCTGTAAAATTAATAAAGGAACTAATCCCCAGGTTTGGACTGCCCCATTAAGTCTGACAACGAAACTCATTTTACTGCAAACATTGTAAAAATAGTCGCAGAGGCTCTGCAACTACAATGGAAGCTACAGTCTCCCTGGAGACCCCAGGCCAGCGGGGTCGTTGAATGGACTAATCAGACTCTCAAAAGTGACATCTCTCCAAAATCTGCCAAAAAACCACCCTTAAGTGGACAAATGCCTTGCCACTGGCCCTGTTGCGGGTTTGGTACTGCCTAACGGGAGGTTGGGTTTAAGCCCCTTTAAAATCCTTTTTAAACGGCCCTGGCCTATGAATGGTGCCTCGGTTCCGCTAGGAAAGTGGGTCCTAGAAAAGTCAATGTTATCCAAATACTTGTCCTCGTTGTCTGCTGTTCTTTCTTCTCTTCACAGGTTTGTGAAAGATGCTCAGCCTGTTCCACTAAAAACCCCGGCTCACTCCCTCCAGCCTGGAGACTCCGTCTTCATCCGGAGCTGGAAAAACAAACCCCTCCAGGAGCGGTGGAAAAAACCCTTTACAGTTCTCCTGGTTACCTGCACCGTAGCTAAAGTCAAGGGACACAAGAATTAAATCCGCTACTCCCGGCTAAAGCCAGCACCCCAGCCTCAGAATGAAAAAACGTGGTCTGTGCAACCCTCTAAGAACTCGGACAATTCGGACTATGGACTGAAATTATTGTTTAAACGGAATCCTCGCTAAGTGCAAGTATACTCCCGGGGTTCAGGCGCATTGGTCCTCGTTTATTGTGGCACCAAGACCCCTGGCAACCACCACCATGTCCAAGGCGCCGGCGCTGTTTCTGGTCATTCTCCGGCTGCCGCATGTAACAGCAACCCCCGCCCATGCAGGCTGGCAGGGCAACCCACCAGCTCTAAAGACTGACATCAACGCTTTTAAGGCTTTAAAATGGCAATTTGCCCACTCCTTTAATCTTTCAAATTGTTGGATTTGTTCCTAAATCCTCTTCCACGCGGCCGGGTTACCCTGGCGGGCTATCCCCTTTAACTGGTCTAATTTTTGTCAAACCGCCATTGCAGGGCAATGGGATTTTACCCGGGATAACCACAAGCTTTCCACTTTCCAAGATAATTGTATTTTAAAGGCCAATTATTCCCTTATTAACCGCTACAACCCAGTACTTCCACCGCTTACAAAAAAAAAGTATTGAAGCAAACAACCTGTCTATATAAGGGTCACTGCAATGGGGGTAGGGTGTGCATAATTTAAAACGTGCCTGTCTCCGTATGCCTGCTTAAGATCTCAAATAAATCTTAGAGTGCTTCTCCGCCCTGGTGTGATTATTGGTGCTGCGCACTCCGGGCAACAAACCTAAACCAACTGTTGCTAGCCCCAGCCCGTCCTCGGGTGTCCCACCTGCAACACCTGGGTTCACAAATGCTGCAATCGAGAGGAGAAAGCATGAAAGTCAGTGCATAAGCAAGGATCAGATTGAAAAACACTGGGCCAGATGCTTGGACTGAAGCTGAATTACACCAGCTAAGAATCTGGCCCATTGTGTTCCAAACTCAATGTTGGTTTAAGGCAAGGAAACTGGACTGCACCACCTGAGGCTCTTGTTCTATGTGCCCATCAAGACATAGCAGACTGTCCAACCTGATTTAGAATCTTCTTGGGTCTAATCCAACCATTTAAAATCATCTTGGGTCTGATCCAAAACCCACAGAAGTCAACTAGAGTCTTTCCACTGAATTCAATGGACTTTGGATCACCAGGACACTGAAATGTTCCTCTCCTTCCAGGCCGGAGTTCGTCTGTGGCATCCTAGGACAATCCTTTAGGAAAAAACTCGAGATATTTGATTTCCCGTTCTGGTTCTCAGAAGTCCCCCAGGGTTACTGCCCTTTCGTGGGTCAGGGAGCAGTACACAGGTGGTACACGGGCACAGAGACCCCGCAGCGGGTTTCAGCCTCCTCTACATCAGAGCTGGTTGAAACTCCTTGGATTTTGAAATGTCCACAAAAAATTTCATCCATTTCAAACTTTGACAATAATTGGCAAACAAGTAAAATTTCAAGATGGTTTTTTGTTTGTTTTTTAATTCAGCTCTAGAGACACTCAACTTGTCATTGAAAATGTTTGACCCTGCAAATTAAATTTAAAAAGGACAAAGTGTCTTTGACTCAATTTTCATGACGTCCCCTCCATTTTTAACCTTTCTCACCATGGAGAGGACAGCCACTTTGGCTCAACAGGTTGTCGTGTTAGGGCAAGGAGATCTGTGCCAGTCCAGCTCCAGCAGAAGGCCATGAAGGAGCGGAGGTGAGAAGTGTTGCTGCCCCACAGCCTGCCTGTAAACTGAGGAGTAGACCCCATCCTCTGCCCTCCACAAAGCCAGATGACTGCTTTTTTGAGGACTGATCCATTTCCCCCTTAGTTTATTGGTCATTGGATTTTCAGCAACCACATGGGAGGTAGCATGGTTCTGCATTTCATTCCTGATTCCACACCTCCTGATCTGTTATGTGATTCTTTCTTTCTTTGCCTCTATCTCCCTTCCTATCCTTTGTCTGTCTTTATTTAGATCATTAGCTCTTCAGGGCTCAGACTGTCTCTCACTACATGTCTGTACAGTGCCCAGCAGAACTGAAAGGCTACTGTAATAATAGTAGTTACAGCATATTGCCTTTGCTTATTGCAGTTTTGCTTTTAGATACTTTTATTCAGGCATCCTGATGCCTTTGGGATTGGACACCAGTGTTTTAGCAAGAATTGTATTATTAGTGGTTGTCATTCTAATTGTATTTGTGATGATAAAATATTAAGGTGAAAGTACTAAAGAGTGGCTCCATTTTTCTGGCAGAGTATTTGAGATGTTATAATTGTAATTAACAAACAGTTGAGGAACTCATCCTTGCCATGTCTCTGGCAATTGCTAGGGTGCATGCTACAACTGTAATTTAAAGGACTGAAATAATCACATAATTACTTAGCGGTGATTACAGAGTACTCAAATGGTCAGTGGATAAGAGATTATGTGACACGAGGAGAAAACTAGAGACATACACTGCTAGTTCAGTTATTCTTATTATATTAATTCTTGCTAACACAAGAAAAGTGCATAACTCCTATAAAGGCCTGGATCCTGCAAGTCTATTTCACTGAAGTAGAAAAATATATAGATTCTGATTCCACATTCATTGCCATAATATCCTAGCACCTTCTAATAACACGGTAAGCCATATGAATAAACATCTGCCATGTGTTTGTTCTTTCATCCTCTCCCAATAAGGAGAAGTTTGTGCAGTGGAGTGTCTAGGCTTGGTAAAAAAAAAAAAAATGTATATATTAAAGATACCTGTTGCTATGTGTGTGTTAGCGAAGGCCAGATGAAAGAAATGTGCCTTGCACTTGAAGTGGAATGTTCTGAAGCCTATGATCGTTCTTAGTTCCCGGGAGAATTCGCTCCAGGAATTCACTTAAATGCAGCATTGGACCAGCCCCCTCCCAAAGTTGTCTCCTGCACGGATGAACTTTATTCTTATTGTAGGGATTTCTATTGTGCCAGAGTAATGTGGTTATTGGCCACACTTTTCAGACCAGAGCTTTAGACAATCTTTTAGCAAACTTGGGCCTGGGCCATGGAGTGCTTTGAGGATAAGGATTGAGACCTTGAACTTGACTGGATAATCTGTAGGAAGCCAGCATACAGAGAAAGCAAGTACGATACGCTCAAGGTAGCCTGTGTGGCTGAGGAGATAGATGGTGGCATTCTGTATGAGTTGGAATTCTCTAAATATGGAGGGCCTTGTGCCCAGCCATATGGCGTAGCTGTAATCCAGTTGAGGGATGACAAAGGCATGAACAACTGAGGCCAGATTTTCATCCATTCAAGATGGGATCGACTTTCCTAGTCAAGCAGAGGTGGTAGAAAGTGTTACTTTGTGAGAGCTCAGGGTTAGCATGGAAGCCAAGAGTACTCTGAGGCTGTGGCCTGAATTGACCAATTGTGGGTGTGGACCTTTAACCATCAGAGACTGCACCAGAATTACCAATTCCTCAGAACACATTCTTCTGCCCATTAGCATCACCTCTGCTGTGCTCAGCTTCAGCTTCAGCCAGTTGTTCTTCATTCAAGAGCGGATCTCCTCGGAGCACTGGGCCATCTTGGGTAATAGTGGTGTGGTCATACGTGGGGAAAGATAGATAGAGCTGGGTGTTACTTGCATACCTCTGGCCTTGGGTCCATGTCATCTAACCAGTTCACCTAGTTGTTGCATGTAGACATTTGAGAAGGACTAAGGAAAAAATTTGTGCCCTTTGTTGCTTCATTATTGTGGGGTGTTTTTTTTTCAACCCCCCCCCCCCCAAACCTGAAAGATTTTTGTCATTTTCATTAATTAACATAAGGGATCGTCTTGTCCTTCATGTTTTGGTGGCAGGATATTTTAGGTGACACAGAGATGTGGTTTGAGATCTTTTGTGGCCCTTGACTAAAGGGGCTAGGGTGTTGAACTCTTACAAAGAGTGGTGCTGTCCTTTTCATAGTGTACACTCTTCAGGGCAGGGACTGTCCCAGACTCTGCATTTGTATAGCACCTAGCACAAGGGGGCATCATTCCTGACTGAGGCCTGTAGGTACTCCTGCAACACAAATCACAAATAATAGCACCTCTACTCAGGAACACATTTCACCCCCTGCTTAAAGCTATGCACATGACTTTCCTGAAGAGGGGTGCTTTTCTGAATCAGGGCCAATAAGAATTATTTGTGATAAATAGAGGTTAAGAAAAATAAGCAAAATACAGCCTCAAAACCTCAAACCGAAAGATTTTACACTCCAAATAAAAATGTACCCCACTCATTTAATCGTTTTGAGTACATGGTCTCTCTGGTGCCACAAACTTACTAGTTCGCCAGTCACCCAGAGATGCGTTCAGGAATAATAAAGACCTAGATGCAAATTGCTATTACCATATTATAATGGATCGGTACAGGATTGGGAGTCAGGAGATGTAGGCTCTGTGCCTGGCTCTGCCACTGATCTGCTGTGTGACCTTGAACAAATCACTTCACCCGTTTGTGCCTTTCATCTGTTTCTAGTTAGACTGTAAATGCTTTGGTGCAGGGTACGTCTCTATCTCTGTTTGTATGGTGCCCAGGAGAATGGGGTCTCTGGGTGCTATTGTAATATTATAAAAAACATATTATATGCGCAGTTTTATTGATTTCAGTACTGGGAATCAATACTCACACTACCATAGAAAAAGAAAAAAAGTGGGAATCAGGTATGAGAATCCAAGTGGATTACTGGAGGCAGGATGCTTCAGTAAAAAGACTGTGATTCTAGGAATTGGGAGACAGTCCTTACTATTTCCAGCACCTGCCGCCTGACCCATTGAATAACTTTGTGGGACAGGTGTCTGGTTGCAGAGCCATGTCCACAGATGTCTTGCTGAGTTATCCGGGCAGTCACAGCAAGTAAGAATCATAGAAACTGGAAGACACCATGGCTATGTCTACACTTACAAAAGCTAATTCAAATTATTTAATTCGAACTAACTAATTCAAACTAATTTTAGTTAGTTCGAATTAACTTAATTCAAACTAAAATGGCCCCACAAGAATGCTAGTTTGAACTAGCCATGTCCATGCAGGGCACTTGCTTAGTTCGAATCAGTCAGTTGCAGGAAGGTCAATCTGCCAATTAGTTCGAACTAAGCAGTTAGTTCGAACTAACATGGCCACATTGGATTAGTTCGAACTAACCAGTTTGAATTAACCGTTAATTCGAACTAAGCAATCAAATTTATTAGTTTGAATTAAGAAAGCCCTTAATTCGAACTAATGAAAGCCTAGTGTGGCCAAGCCTTAAGTTAGTTCGAATTAAGCCTCCTTAATTCGAACTAACTTGCAAGTGTAGACATGAGAGGTCATCAAGTCCAGTCCCCTGCATTCATGGCAGGACCAAGTACCATCGTAAGCCATCCCTGACAGGCGTCTGTCTAACCTGCTCTTAAAAACTTCCAATGATGGAGATTCCACAGCCTGCCGAGGCAACTTATTCCAGTCTTTAATCACCCTGACGTTAAGAATTTTTTCCTCATGTCCAATCTAAACCTCCCTTGCCATAATTTAAGCTCATTGTCTCCTGCTCAGGATGATGAAAAGTGGAGTCTCTCACTGTGGAAAGAGCACTTGGGAAGAATAAATCCCTGGACATTGTGGCACTCAGTGTAAGCTACGAAGATGGGAGAGTCTTGGACACTAACACAATGTGTACACACTTTGTGGAAAGGAGGTTGGGAGCCTGCTGGGCCATTTGTCAATCTCTTTGTGCCTCAGTTTCTCCATCTGAAAATGATGGCTAAGGACACTGGTCATCTGTTGCAAAGTACTTGAACTGTGTGGACAAAAAAGCCTCTAAGTGAGTGCCAAATATTAGGCAGAGAATTGAAAATGTCCTTCTCCATAGGCAATGAATGCTGGGAAACAACCCTTTTTCTTTGGAAATTAGGCCAGTCTAGTGACATGGAACTTTAGGGGGCAAAGCTTCCTACAAGGTACAAAACCTGCTTTCAGAACTTTACTGGATAGTCGCCACCTTTGTGGGAGGGGGGAATCCTCTTTCCAAACAAAGTTGTATTATCTGACGCACAGGTGCAGTGTACAGGAGGTTAATGAAGACCGGATAGGAGGGGATTAGTAGTGCATTGCAAACAAGTTCGTACTCAGTGGCTTAACCTTCATCCTACTCAGCTTTTAAATAAAAATTTCTGCTGCCTTCGCTTTCCAAAACACACAGACTGTAGATTTGGATTAGTAAATGAATTCGTACAGCTAAGCTTTAACCATATGCACGCCTCACCGCAGCAGATCAGACCTGTCCTTTGACATTCAAAAGTGAAGGCCTCACTTTTCAGCCTGTATGTCTCTGTGCAGCACATGCATTGTGGATGGCAAAGAATTTCTCTCTCGCTCTCTCTCTGTATATCAGTGCTTTTAGCTTGTGATCTGCTCCACTCAATCACATTCTCATTGGCCTAATCAAGATACAGTGTACGTGAGTGTGCCACACTGCTTTGGGCCCAGGTTTTTATATATTTTGAATATATGCATGCTTGTGATGCAACCTAATGAACATGGTCCTTGAATTAATGTAGTTCCAATAACATGTTTTATGGGGGCCAGGGAAAGAAATGCCCCCAAAGGGTTTTTAGTCGGAAATTGAAGTAGCGGGTTGCAGGTGGATTTCAGATGTGCCTTTTTATATGCTGGTGCTGCAAATATTTTTGATCTGAACATTTCAATTAGATTGAGGTCACAAGTCAGAGTGAGTCATCTTATGTTTAGAGGAATACTTCGGAGCTGTTTGGCTCTGGGAACGAAGGTGAATAAGATTTTGGAGAGCTTGTGGTGCTTGAGAAATAGACTAAATTGCTGGAATCTGCATGGCGTGGATTTTCAAAAGCCATGAGGTATCTAATTCCCATAGGCCACCAACTTCCATTGGAAGGTCAAATCCCTGCAGTCCGTCTGAAATTACAGCTTGACGTTCCAGACACCCCCTTCCCCCACATACACCCAGCGCAAATCTTTACTTCTGCTCTGCACGGACTTGCTGTAGTCAAGCTTGAAACATATGTTTGAATATGTTCAGGTCAATGGCACAAATCTCACAAGGAACAATTTACAGGATTAAGAACCTAAGAATGGCCATGCTGGGTCAGACTGATGTTGATAAGAATGGCCATGCTGGGTCAGACTGATGTTGATAAGAATGGCCATGCTGGGTCAGACTGATGTTGATAAGAATGGCCATGCTGGGTCAGACAGTACCCTGTCTTCCCACAGGGGCCAATCACAGCTGCTTCAGAGGGAATGAACAGAACAGGGCAATTACTGAATGATCCACGCCTTGTCATCCACTCCCACTTTCTGGCAGTTAGAGCCTAGGGACACCCAGAACAAGGGGCTGCATCCGTGACCATCTTGACTAATAGCCATTGATGGACCTATCCTCCATGGACTTATCTAATTCTTTTTTGAACCCAGTTATGGCTTTGGCCTTCATAGCATCCTCAGGCAATGAGTTCCACAGGTTGACTGTGCATTGTGTGAAGAAGTGCTCCCTTACGTTTGTTTAAAATCAAATGTCTATTAATTTCATTGGGTGGACCCCGGTTCTTGTGTTATATGAAGGGGTAAATAACACTTCCTGATTCTTTCTCCATACCAGGCATGATTTTATAGACCTCTATCATGTCCTCCCTTAGTCGGACGTTACAGCTTGGGAAAAAGAGACCAGTCTTCTTAATCTCTCCCCCATAGGTTTGGACTCCTGGGTGCCAGAGCCTCCCAGCATTTAGGATCCTTACTGCCCTTCAAATCAGTGAAAAGTAGGTACCTAAATACCTGTGGAGATCTACCTATGGCTATGTCTACACTTGGAAATTTAAGTCAACTTAGTGAGTCTACACTTAAATTTTAAGTCGATTTTGGGGGGAACTTACAAAGTCAACCTAGAGCGTCCACACTGGATGCCTAGGCCGACTTCTAGGGGCTAGGGGGACCTAGGGTAGGTCCACAGGGGTGGGGGGGCACCCCATGCCCAGTGCCAGGAGCTCAGCCTTTGCCCCATTGTACATAGATACAATGGGGCAAAGGGGGACAGGGACCCTGGCAGGGCATAGGGGCAGAGTGGGCAGGGCTCTGCCCTTCCCTGTGGGGGGGCATGCCAGGCTCTCCCTGTGCCCCCCCCCCCCGGCAGGGAGGGCATTGGTGTAGTCCTGGGGTAGCCCTAAGTTGACTTAGGGCTACCCCACATCTACACTGGCTTAATTCGACTTTAAAAACTCGAATTAAGCCTTAAGTCAAAGTAATTCTAGGTTTAAAAAAGTTGACTTAATTCTCATTAAGTTGACTTTATTTTCCTTAAGTCGACTTAAGCAAGCTGCTTAAGTCAACTTAAGAAAATTGTAGTGTAGACGCAGGATAAATTAAGTCGACTTAAGCAAGCTTAAATCGACTTAATTTAGAAGTGTAGACGCAGCCTATGAATCTAACTTTGGGATATAGTCCCCCCCCAACAGACATAAAAACCCATATTAATTCAATGCAGAGCCCAGCACAAGTGCTGAAGAGAGAAGCCAATGCGCCTTGCCTGTACTGGAGCATCATGGAGCAAGCTTAGGCCCCAGAAGAAGTTAAAATGTCCCTGAAGACTATTCTGCCATGTGCCTTTGATGTTGTGGCATTTTATGACTGCTAAACTGTGCTGTATTGTTGAGTCACTAGGTAGCATGATGTGTAAAACGGCTTATCTAAGTTAACCCTAGCCCTCTCTAGCAGATCACTACAGGATTTTACAGTGAACACATATGGTGTGTCTGTTTCTGAGAAGTAAGCTCCACAGTTGGTCTATATCTGATACAGAAGACTGACTTGCTAGTTGCAGTCCTTCAACCAACCATGTTACAGTGGACAAGAGGTTGGACATGAGTCAACACTGTGCCCTTGCTGCCAAGAAGTCGAACGGCATATTGGGCTACATCCGCAGGAGCATTGCCAGCAAACTGAGGGAAGTGATTATTCCCCTCTATTCAGGACTGCTGAGGTCATATTTGGAGTATTATGCCCAGCTTTGACAGGAAGGATGTGAACAAATTGGAGAGAGTCCAGGAGAGGGCAACGAAAATGATTAGGGGGCTGGAGCCCGTGACTTCTGAGGAGAGGCTAAGGGAACTGGGCTTGTTTAGTCTGCAGAACAGAGGAGTGAGGGGCGATTTGATATCAGCCTGTAAGTACCTGAAGGGGGGTTCCAGAGACGATGGAGCTAGACTGTTCTCTGTGGTGGAAGATGACAGAACGAGCAGCAATGGTCTCAAGTTGCAGTGGGGACGGTTTAGGTTGGCTATTAGGAAAAACGTTTTCACTCGGTGGGTGGTGAAGTGCTGGTATGGGTGACCTAGGAAGGTGGTGGAATCTTCATCCTTAGAGGCTTTTAAGGCCTGGCTTGACAAAGCCTTGGCTGGGATGGTTTATTTGAGGATGGCCCTTCATTGAGCAGGGGATTCATTTGTATGACCTCCTGAGGTCCCTTCCTACACTAATCTTCTATGATTCTATGTAGAAGAAGAATCTAGCTAGAGCTTCGGCACATCTCATTTGTGCCCCGAAAGCCCCCTGAGGGGGAACACTGCCAGGTAAAGGATCTCTGCAGCTAGTGGAGGTGGGGGGAAGGGTTGGCTTCCTGACTCTGCAAGGACGGGCTTGTGGTCAACGCACCAGGTTGGGATTGTGGCGATGTAAGTTTAAGTCCCAGTTTGCGACGGGCTTTCTGTCAGCAGATCACATAACTGGTCTGTGCTCCAAATTTTCACAGCTGCAAAACGGGGATCATACTGCTTGCTCTCGGGGCGGCTTATGGGACTCCATTCGTTAATGGTTGCGATACCCTTAGGTACTGTGGTGAGAAGCCCCACAGAAAAAGGTAACAATAAAGAAGCAGGGACATAGGTGTGCCAAACCACATGGCTACTACAGCTCCCCAGTTTTTCTGGTTATCCAGAAGAAGGCGGTTTGCTAACACTTTGGAGGACAGAGTTGAAGTTATTTAACTTCAGGTCGTTCTTTGTCGCCTCACCAAGGCTTTCTGTTCTTCCCTACAGTCAGGGCTGCTGAAGATAAGCAAGATTAGAACCTGACAAGTACTTAGAAGAGTGATCTCTGGGGAGATCGCAGGATGCTGTGCAAAGTAGCCCTTCAATCTGAATTGAATAATGCTTTGATTTTTGCGTTAGGAGCGCTATGCTACTGCAGATGGTGGGTTGGTTTGTTTCTATTGTTTGTTTTCTTTTTTGAGAGGAGTTCGAGTTGTAAAATGAAATCCTACCAGCCTGTAGCCATTAAAAATCCAGTGTCTGAGGTAACCAAAGTTAGTGTCCTGGGCACCATACACATTGGACAGTTTTGACATTGACGTCAGTGGGGTCAGGATTGCACTCAAGCTCTACACACACAGCGCATGGAAATTAAGCACCATTTCCATGATGGACTTTCAGGATGGAAGACTTGTACAGTAGCCACAATGAATGTTGGTCTGGAAGTGCTGTAATAACTCTGCGTATGTAACTCAAAGCTGCCCCAATTCTTTCCTCCTTCTTGGCAGCCGGGTTCTAACCATAGATGGTTCTAAAAGACAATTCTGCTTAAATGCCCAACCATCACTTCAAGGGGAATGCATGGTATTCCTGTTCACTTCCTGTCCTAAACTATTATATAATTAGGCTTTGCAGAACTCAATTTTTCTTTATAAATGTAAATGAATTTTTGCATATTGATATCTTACTTTCAAACCTTTTTTTTCTATTTTCATTGATTTTCAATTTTCACAATTGGGGGTGTGTCAAACAATGGCGGGGGGGTCAGTCAATAATTATTTAATGACAGTGGATGTGAGATTTAAATTTTATTATCATTACAACACACATTGTCAACATGTCGAAACATACACAGTAAATAGCCTTAAATCAAATTCTAACAGCATTTTCCTTACTATGCCTATCTGTAAATTTTGATCATCAAGGAAAACGTTTTTGTCAGCTTGTGTGCATACGGAGAAATGGATGTTTACCGATAAAAATCTAATCTTCCCAAGCCTATGTAGGGTGTGCTATGCATTTTTAATAACCATATACTAGTAAAAATGTAGCTGGATGGCAGATCTCGGCATGCAGAACTTTTCTGAATTAACTCTGAAGCCAGAAGCTGAAACCTGCACAAAGGTACAGTGTAACTGTAGGGTAATGGTATCTAGTGGATTGTGTTTGTTCCAACCGGGCTTTAAGAAAAGTTGGAATACCTTTCTCTGAGCCAGAGGGAACTATGGGCTGCAGCAGAGGAGGGACCTGTGGGGAAAACAGGGTGTGACTAACTTGGGGGAGGTAGGAGTACGGGGGAAGCTTTGGCTCTTGTTTTTCTTTTATTTCAATTATCTATAAAACCAAACACCAGGAAGAGTATACATTTGGACTATACATAAGGTTGTTCCTAGGGGTGGGCAGGACCCAGGGCCAATTGGCCTGTGAGGGGACCCCCACCTCCCCTCCCGGTGATGGGGGTGGTGGGGCTGCCCTGATCCAAAGACCCGGCTCCACGCTCCTGCCCTGCTCCTCAGCCAGCGTGTGATCGCTCCGCTCCAGGGCAGGGCCAGAAATGCCACCCAAGTGCCGCAGAAGACAGTGGGGGGAGGGGGAGGACAAAGTGCGGGGCCCACGAAACCGCAGGTCCCAGTGCGATTGTCCTGCTCACCCCCACCCCCAAGGACAGCCCTGACTATACATAGTGAGCCCCCTCATCCCACCACACTTATAGTTTTAAACTGGTGTAAAATAACAGAACCAAGCCCAGTGTGTATACGCTGTTCAGAAAAAAACCTCCTTATATTTAATTAATGATGATGATAAAGCAGCTGTCACATTCCACCCTAGTGATGGGTGAAACTTGGATTCTTGCTTCTACTTCCGAAAGTTCTCTGAGAGCTGTGGCGATGAAAGATTCTGTATAAATGCCTGGTATTCATGTGTGCGCTGTGTGCACCTTGAATTTACCAGAGGCGAAGGAATGAATTTCCAGTGAAATTGGATCTCCAAGATTTGCTGCTGGAGAACACGAATATGAGATGATAGAGAGACACCCTTGACCTGACCCTGCGTGAGAGCATGGGAGCACCACTATGCCTTGTATATAGTGGCTGCAGTCCTAAGTGGTAAATAATTAAAGCTTCATAATGATGCAGATAGATAGATGCTCCTTTAATATGTCCACAACATGAAATCTAAGAAACGAGAGGAAGAAACAGGGTGGTAAATGAACTCCTTGAAATCCTCTTCTACATTATGGTGAGTTTCCTGCTTGAAATTAAGGGTTTGTAAATCCGCTGGCAAAGGGTTAGCAAAAATAAAGGGAGAAACAAATTACCGAGACTGTTCTGAAAACTTGTCGCCCCCATTTTGTGTGTGTGGAGTGGGGGCAGGAAGGTACCGAGCAGTTTCCAGACAAACAGAAGCTCTATTAAAAAAATAATGGCGACAATGAGACTACAGGTGACCTGAGGGCCAAAGGACCGTCTCTTGTCTTGCAGGACAAGATGTGCTCCAGTTTTTTTCCATTTCCTGTGTGGGTAGGAAGCAGGATAAGGACTCTGCAGGGGGATCAGGTAGAGTTGAAGTAGCAGAAGGGTAGGACCCTAACTAGAGCAAGACCCGGCCATCAACATTAGCATCCTTACTCTTGCAAAACATGTCCTGAGAATGTTAGTGAGTGATAAAGAACGATCTTGGTTTCATATTTCTTTCAGAAGAAGGCACCTTCAGCAGCACACTGCTCTCTACCATTCGGGGGTACTGGTTCAAAACTAACTCAGTGAGATGACCTACCTTTTGACTGATCAGTGCTGCTTTTCCTTGAAGATCTTCTACCCAGGCCAACGCTCCAGAGCTTCTGAATCATTGTATCGCTGCTTAGTCTTGTGTATCTGAATAGCCACATGAGACTGGGGCAACCTCCGTATCAGCCAAGAGCCCCCAAAATCTGAGATCTTCTTACTCTTTTTTCATTGTGTTTGGGGATGTAGGGGGGAGAGAGCCTTCCCATGAGGTTCTGCCGTATCTTACCAAGTGGCTTTCAAATTTTCTTACGTCTCTAAGTTAGCCTGCTCTAAGGTGTGGGCCCTGCTTTGTTTCCTCATCCAAACTTGCCAAAACTCAGAGGCCCTGACTGATTTAGAATCAATTTTAGAGCTCATTACATCTAATCTGTTTTTAATTCTTCCCTCTGAAACCCAGAGTGCCTCTAACATTACAGGGATGTGTCATGCTCTGTTCCAAGTAAGTAAAACTCCTTGCAGCCAAGCAGACGCAGACCTGCAGGAGATGAGAGGCAGCTGATGCCTTTATACTTTACCAAGTCCCTATGGTCCATGTTCAGGTATTTGCTGGAAGAACTATGAGTGAAGATTGGTGTCAATCATGGACTTTGGTCCAGCTCCTCAAAGATATTTAGGCACCTTAAACCTACCATTGATTTCTGTGGGAGCTATGTGGCTAACTGGTTTGAGCTGGGCCTTCCTGCTTAACTGTGAGCAAATTGTATGGGCCTCTATTCAGCAGAACAATTAAGCAAATTTTAACTTAAAGCACCTGTTTGTGTCATTGACTTAAACGACGCTCATGTCCTAAAGAATCAGGTCCATATCCACTCAGTGCCTCAGTTTTCCCCTCTATTCTGGTTTGTCAAGCCACAGCCAAGTCTTCATTCATTGCTCCCTAAAGATGCTCTTCTTCTGTGATGTCTGCAAACAAGAAGCCAATATTCACCATGAAAATATAATTAAACTGTTCTTATCTTTCCAATCTCTGGGCTTCCCACTGTGTCCTGTCTCCTCTAGACTATAAACTCTGCAGTGCAAGGAGTGCCTGTACTTCGTTTCATCTGTGCTAATAAAAGCACTAACCTGAAAATATCCTTACCTATCTTGTGTTGGGAGGCTTACTTCAGCAACGGCTGAAAACTTCCCCTGTGATGGCTGTCTACTTGGAAGTACATTTCACCCAAGACGTCCTACACAGTGTTTTCTTGAGGATTTAAGTGGTGTGTAAGCCAGGGGCAGTTTCTGTACAGAGGCAAATGTTACCCTGAGATTTCTAAAGTGCTTTGAGCCCTTGGAGAGAAGATGCTATAGAAGGGCCACATATTTCACTCTTGAAGTTATGATGATAATGTCACAGGATGGGCTGGTCATTTATGGGTCCAGGCTCACCTCTGACTAGTTTACCTCTCAGCTCACATGAAGGGAGCATATGAGAGGATTAGGAACCGGGCTGGCTGAGGTGGGGAATATAGGAGTAGCCTGAGAACAGACAATGGAGATTTTAGAGAAACTGGGAGCAGGGTAAGTTAGTGCTCCCAGGTGAAGAGCCCATGGGTCGGGGAGGAACTGATTGATCAGCAAGAAATCAGGTGCTTGGAGGAAAAGCTTCAGCTACTAAGGGTTGATGTAAAAGACCATGAATTCCTTTGGGGTGGGCTGTATGGACACCGTGTCCTGATACAAGACCGTGTCCTGATACGAGAGACCATTGAGCCAGGGGAGGGTGCTGGAGACTGAGAGGTCTGAGCTGAGCCCCAGGAAGGGGGTGTAGAGAACTGTTGAGGCTGTGGAAGAGATTGGAAGTCTGGCTTTAACTGTTCATTAATAAACCAGACCTCAGAGGGGGAGACTTACTGGAGTCTCCCAGTCGTAGGCGTCTGGATGTGTGACTGAGAAAGCAGGACATGGTGCTGCCGTAAGTCCCTGCCATAGAGCAACCCAAAGCTTCTGTACGTTGGTGCTTTTTACTAGGCCCTGAATTGCCGATTTTCATTATTTTTATCACATTGCCAGTGACCTTTTTTAAAAACCTGTCTTGTGAAAACACGTTGAAAGGCTGATAATGCATGAATTTTACCCTATTCAAAATGGCCACTATTGTGTTATTACTGTCAAATGGGCTGAAACCAGCAAGAAGGCTGTCCGTTTCCTATAGCCTCGCTGGGTGGGAGGCTGCCTTATAATAAAACTGGCTCCCACCTCCCACAGTTTTTGCTGAGGATGAAGCCAGGCCCATGGCCAAAACAGCTGACACTCCATGGTTCAGGGAGCTGGACAGGACCTGCAGTCAAGAATGGCGGGGAGCAGGATGGGGACAATGAGGAGGAGCAGGGCACAGTGGGAGCAGGAGGCAGATTTAGAGGTTGCAGGGAGGTAGGGGGGCCAGGAGGAGAGAGAAGGGGGAAGCAGGATGGGTGGAGTAGGGTGGGAAGAGGTGTGGAGGGGGGAATCTGAAAACAGAGGGGGGCAGGGGAGGTGAGCTACCTAGTTTCAGGTGGAGAAGCGGATGGGGGAGGGCAAGTCAAGGAGCGTTGCTTCTCAAAAAAGCCTTAAAAATCCCATTTTGTGTGTACTGGGACCTACTTCCATGGACGATTGAGATAAGTTTAAAACTCTTCTGAGACGAGTATCTGAAGAATTTCGACATGTGAGTATGAATCACGATGCATTAATTAGGTCAGTGTTTCTCAGACTACTTGCCATCCAGCCCATCTTCTATCAAAGGAAACCAGCTAGAGGTGAGTCAGTGACTCTAGGTCTAAGCCCTAGTCTTCACTGACAGCGGCAAATTCGCCACCATTGGGTCGATTTTCCTGATCGATTGATCGAGTCGGTGAAGACCCGCTCAGCTGATCAGGAAGTTGATTACTGAAGACCACCCCAGTAGAGTAGCGTTGAGTCAAAGGGAGGGCATTTCCCATCATATCAGCACACTGAAGACACCTCGGGAAATAGGCGATAGGCAATCTAAGGGAGATACGCAAGGTATTTTAGGTACTTTGCGTATCTCCTTTTGACTGCTGCCAAAATCCCACCACAATATGGACCTGCCC
Organism: Pelusios castaneus; assembly: GCA_007922175.1. Taxonomy (NCBI): domain Eukaryota; kingdom Metazoa; phylum Chordata; order Testudines; family Pelomedusidae; genus Pelusios; species Pelusios castaneus. Next base: position 3,872,416 of record ML685818.1, read on the forward strand.
TAAGCTATAAACTTATGTCTGTTATATCGACCTTAACCCCTGGAATAGACAGTGCTACGTCACAGGGAGGACTTCTCCCACTGATATAGTTAAATTTCTCAGAGGATCTACACCAACAGGAAGAAGTTCTCCCATCGGTGTAAGTAACATCTTCACTAAGCGCTACGGTGATGCAGCTGCAGCACTGTAAGCTGAGACAAGTAATAAGTAAACTGCCATCCACATCTGTTCTTAGGGGTGAAGAGAGGATGAGTGGAGTCTCTGCGGGTGCGTCTACATTTGTAAATTAAGTCGACTTAAGCTTGCTTTACTCTGCGTCTACACTACACTTTCCATAAGTTGACTTAAGGAAAAATTAAGTCGACTTTCTAAAACCTAGTTTTAAGTTGACTTGCTGCTTAAGTCGACTTTCTAAAGTCGACTTAAGCCAGTGTAGACGTGGAGTACCCCTAAATTGTCTTTAAGTCGACTTAAGGGACTCCAGGGCTTCCCCACTGCCCTCCCTGCCAGGGTGACTGGCACAGGGAGAGCCTGGCATGCCCCCTCACAGGGCAGGGCAGAGCCCTGCACACCCTGCCCCTATGCGCTGCTAGGGTCCCTGTCCCCCTTTGCCCCATTGTACCAAGGTACAATGGGGCAAAGGCTGAGCCCCCTGGCATTTGGCAAGGGGTGCCCCCCCTACCACCATGGAGTAGTCCCAGGTCCACCTAGTCCCTACAAGTCGACCTAGATGTCCAGTGTGGACTCTCTAGGTCAACTTTGTAGGGTCCCCTCAAAGTCGACTTAAAATTTAAGTGTGGACATGCTAAGTCGACTTAACAAAGTTGACTTAAAGTTGACTTTGTTAAGTTGACTTAGCTAAGTCGACCTAAATTAACAAGTGTAGACATAGCCTGCCTGAGCAGATGGGGAGCAGTGTGCATTTTTGAGTGCATTAAAGGTTGACTTGCTAGAAGAGTAGCGGGGAGTTAAAAAGTTAAAAGATATGTTAAAAACATCTGATTTTTTTTTTAATTACCTATCATGACACATGGGGCCAATTTCATGATTTTTCAGTGTCTAACTCATTGGTTTTGAACTCTTGAGGTTGGTGATACTATAGATCTGTTGTGAATACTCCACAGAGTCTCACTGTAGGTAAGCGCCTAGTCCAAAACCTCATCAATGTCAGTGGAAAGTCTGACTTCAATTGTCTGTGGATCAGGCTTTCATGTAATACTTTGTCTGAGCCCATATGGTTACACTTGGCAAATGTAATACACATGAGCCGGTGTCTGTGCTCAGTTTATTTTGCTATGTCCCTGACACAAGCTTCCCCGAGGGGCCTCTGCAGGTTCTTCAGTCTTGTGAGCTAGAAGATTTCTTGAGTTTCTTAGGTTTCCTGAGTACAATTGTATGACTTCATTGTGGTAAAGTCATGAGAAGTGGAGCCTCTGAGTTGCACAGCAAGAAGTATTAAAGAGGAGAAAATCTGATACAGTGTGTGTGGGTGGAGGATCCCTGGAAAGCAGGCTGCTGTACACTGAGTTTGTCTCAAAGATAACTGGCAAACAAATGGGTTTGCCCCTTGTTCTTGCTTTCTTACACTGTATGAAGATTTGGAGACTTTTAAAAGGTTTTGCCTTTTTAAAAACTAAATTTAGGCCTGGCCTACTCTTCTTCCCTGGAAGATTACATGGACAACTGGAGAACATGTAGGATTGACTTCACAAGTACTGGGAAGTGAAACTGAAATCATCTAAAGGTTTAACAGATTCTTTCTTCAAAACAAACAAGGAGTCTGGTGGCCCTTTTAAAGATTAAGACATTTATTTATCACATGAGCTTTCATGGGAGAAAATCCCACTTTGTCAGACGCTTGAAGATGGAGACAAGATGGAAGATGGAGATTCGTTCTTGTAAGACTCAGCTCAAATTTATCTTTAACAGAGTGTTTTGCTCCCAACTATTTAAGTGTGACACTTCCCACCTCTGGATGAGTTAATATTCCTGCTACTGTTAAAGTTAAAGAAATGAAAACATTTATACATGATCAAGAAAAGAAGGAGCCAACCGAAATTTTTGACTAGCTATCCTTGTAAGCACTGAATCCTGCCTAGTGATTATCTAGGCATGCAGAGACCCCTTTTTAAGTTGTAGGTACAGGGATTTGCCAGAGCACAGGAGCTTGCAGAATTGGTATCTCCGATACCTTACGATGCTTTTGACAGGGGAGTGGCTTAAGAATACAGCATATATTTACCTATTTTGTAGGTAGAGAGATGTGGCAGGTTAAGGAGTAGCTCATTACACAATACATTCCACTGAATTATCCACATAAAATAAATCCCTTCTGGACCACAGCACAATCCAGTGATTGTAGTAGGTGAATAGGAGTCAGACATAGGATCTATTCCCTGGCCCTTGGCTGAATTACTCAGTGCCTCTCTTTCCTCAGTTCTCACCTTTGCTAAGCAGTGTTTGAGATGCTCAGCTGAAAGGTGTAAAGCAGGAATCTGTGGAATTGTAAGAGAGGACACTCCTACTACAAGTGCGGCTGTAATAAATGGGAAAACATACAATCTGACTGACGTACTTTGGCATAGTTGGGCGTTGCCATTTGAAGCACTTGATTGCAAGTTCCAAAGGGGGGGCCGTGTCAGTCTAGGTCAGTAAAACAAACAAGGAGTCTAGTGGACACTTTTAAAGACTAACGAATTTATTTATCACATGAGCTATCACGGGAGAATAACAAAGGGGGATTTTCTCCCACAAAAGCTCATGCGATAAATAAATTTGTTAGTCTTTAAAAGTGTCCACTAGACTCCTTGTTTCTTAAGTGCTAAATATACTGAAACTGTTTGCTGTTTCACATTCCACCCATGAGTTTAAAGGTCGATCTTCCCTCACATAAAAGCACCCTGCTATCTATGAAAGCTTGAGATGAAGGTATTAGCTCTGTTTCTCAGAAAAATAATGATTTTTGCATTTAAAAATATAGTATGTTTATTAGTACTCTTCCTTGTTCTTAGTCCTGGCTCAGCTTTCCAGACCTTAGTGTGGAGTGCAGAATGCAGCCCTCTCCAGAAGGGGGCAGTACAGCACAGTTTTTAGGCACAGAATATTTGCATAGAGAACTATTCCAAAGGCCTGGGAAATATTTTATCTGTAGACAAGAGTCAACAGATATACGTTTTGGATTTTTTTTTTTAGAAGATCTTTTCCCAGTCTGCTCTCAACAGCATTGTTCCAGGAAAAAAACATCCTTAAAGTCTCGTATTTTTCACACTTGTTGATGGACTGGGAGCAGTAGAATCCCTGGTAACTTTGCTGACTGTGGCAGAATTCCCGAAGAGTAGAAATGATTAAAAACAAGCAGCTTCAGAACAAAAAAAAGGTAGCATGAATCTGAAGGAAAGAATCTTGACAATTCAACAAACGAGATTTGTCTTGCTAATAAAAATGGAAGCAGCTCTTTGGACAGTGAGATGTTACCACAAAGCCCTTTCCCTTGGAATCAAAATGGATCTAACTATAGCACAGGATTCCTCAAAAAAATGACTAAGGGTATGTCTATATTGACAAGTGGCTCCATCGGCACCTGCTGGTTCGATTCTTTGGAATTGACTGAACGGCAGTGGAGACCTGCTCAATCAATCCAGAAGTTGAAGGCGTTAATACACTCCCACAAAAAGATTAATGCTGCATTACCGGAAGGACATTTCCCCTCAGTGCTGCATAGAGGGGACACTGTAGTAAGCAGAAGTCAGGAAGTTGACAGGAGACACGCAAGGTACTCGATGCAGCTGGTGTTACTCTTGTTGATTGCTGCCAAATTTCACCAGAAGTGTATACCAAACCAATACTAACCATAGAATCAATAAATAGAGAGAAGAACTACTTAGAAACAATTCCTCTCAACGCCAAAGGCCGACACAGGATCGATCACCAAGCCTTTTTTGATCTAATGTGTCCTGGGTAGTCTTAAGTGTCTAAAGGAATGGAGCTTCCACTACTTCCCTTAGACAGCTCAACCCCTGTTGGCCTAACCTCAGCCTTTTCCTAAAAGGTGACTTGAAAGGGGATGGGGAAAATGTCCTATTTGCTGCTTCACAGTTTATAAAAGCCCTTATTCCTGCATGTTTAACCTTAAAACTTAATATTCCTGATTTATTTAGTTTGTTATTGTATTACTTGCTGTTATTGGAGAACCCTTTTCTTTGAAGGCTAGACAACTGAAATTCAGTGCTAACGGTCTGCTTGGAAAAGCACTAGCTTTTTATTAAAGGTCTGTTAGTGTGGATAGTGATTGCTTAGACAGATAAAAGAATGAACGGCTGCTGGAACAGCTCAGGAGGTGAAGTCTGTTTCTAGTTGCTATGACTTTTATGATGGGATTAAAGAGATGTCTATAGAGAATGAGGAATGAAAATATCAAGGAGATGCTCGGAAAAGTGTCAGTGCCATATATCTTGCTAATGGTGATGAGGAAAAGAAAAAGATGCTCAGAAGTTAAATGGGTGACCAATGTGGGAAGCTCTAGCTGGGCTGATTAGAAAAGTGGACGCCAAGAAAGCAATGACTGGACTCCTAAAAGCATCTATCCCATTGCTCTCTCTCCTAACAGGATCAGGGCACCTACCTCCTTTCCTGAAAACCCAGCCACTATATAATATATAGATGCCGGAGAGCAGAGGATAAGTATGTAGGACAGATGTAAAAATGTAGCAGATACCACATTCAGTGGCCTGCCTCCACAGCTGCCCTGGTGTTGGAACAGTCTGCATGTAACATCTGTCAACCAGAGCAGCGCTGGGCATGGTCAACGCTTGCGTAGGAACCTTCCAAAGAAATAACCTAATTGCAGCATGAGGTGGTGTGGCCATTCAGTTGCTGACACTCGTTGCTGTTGATCCATATTTATAGGCAGCCAGCTTTTCAAAGGCACACAGGGGGCTGGGCTTTTGAAAATCACTGCCTGCAGTTTCAGGTAAATGCCTTTGAAAACCGGCCCATGGTGCAGTGAATTTATCACACATTGTAAAATGTGTCATTAGGCTGCAGAACAGTGTAGCTGTGTGAATAGTCCATGCCCTGAAAATATTAAAGACACGGTCCGAGGTACTCTTAATGCTCGGTCATTCCTGAGCCCTGGTCTACGCTACAATTTGATGTTGCTCAGGGATTTGGAAAACCCACGCTTTTGAGCCATGCGTGTCTGGAGTATGCTGCGCTACCTGAACTCTGGGGTATGCTGCGCTATGGCAGCAGGAGGGTTTGCCCATCAACATAGCCACGGCCTCGCCAGGTGGTGCACCTACATTGTCTCCCCTCAGCGTAGTTAGTGTAGAGAAACCTCGAACTAAGTCTCTTGACTCAGCCGGGTACTTAAGCACCTGAGTAATTCTGCTGACATCAAAGATTGGCCAGGTGCTTAAACTGGTCGTGTGTTAAAGCACCTGACTGAAGTGGAGTCCACAGCCCTAGCATAGCAGTTCCGGCTGGAGGTGCTGTCTTCTCCCGGAGTTGGAAAACCAAGGTCTCAAACATTTGGGGTCACAAGATTTCACGACACGTTTGCAGAAGGAGTATTAACCCTGGTGTCTTGGCTCAGATCTTGTGTGTTCTGCAGTAGTGACTCCCTTTTCCCTTCAATGAAATGGTCATTATGATATTTACCCGCCTTTGAAAAGCTCAGTGAGATTCTACCTCCTCTATCGAAGAGCTAACTTATAGAACAAGTCATTCCAAGAGACTGAGTTCGTCATTTCCTCTTCTAATTGTTTTGTTCCATGCTGCTGTGTTCATTTAAGCACCAACTGCATTTCAGTGTTTAAATAAAATGGATACGTTCTTATCTGGTGACTTTAAATTGAAGGCAGGGCCAGAATGTCTGACACAAGTAATAAATATTCTCTCTAAATCTTGAAAACTTGATACATGCATTCAAGGAGTCCCAAAGCTTGGGTTTGCGTAGGTGGTGTGCGTGATAGAGTAACTGACCTTGCCAGCAAGGGGGAGGATGGATGGTCTTCAGGACTGGGACTTAAATCTGTCTCCGATGCCCCATGTGACTGACAAATCTCTTAATCTCTGTGCCTGCATTCCCTGTTTTCAAAATTGTGGTAATGGTTTGCTGCTTTCTCCATTTGTCTTATTTGTTTAGACTGTAAGTGCTTTTGGGCAAGGACTATGTACTCTGCCTAATTCACCTGGGCCCTCACAATGGTTGGTACTAGAGTGATATTCTTGTCCTTCAACTATTTCTCAGGTATTTCAAGAGGCTTCTTTACATACCCACTTCTGGTTCCACTGTTCTCTTTAGCAGACATTTATAATGATAACGGCAGAGTCGGACACACTGGCACTCCCCACTTTCCCCCAAGGTGTTGATGACCCAGCGTACAGAACCCACGTCCAGGATGATAACTAGTGTGGGTCGTGTTATGTTATACGTAGAGCTCTGTTTTTTAGTGACTGGTCCATATAAGAGGACAAATGTTTACCACTGGTGCTACATAATACTTACTCCTTTAGTTCAATTGGTAATGGCTCATGTGTTCAGTGCTGGAAGTCTTGGGTGCAAATCCTGCTGGCAATTCAAATAGGGTTGCTTATGTGAACCCTTTCACTTGTAGTTCCAATTGCTCATAGGAAGACTTGGAAAAATTTGACTTTTTCCAGCAAACATTGATTTCACAGTACACATAAACTGAGAAAAATATTTCCATCACTAATCAAAATTTACACATAGGCAAAGTAAGAAAAATGCTGCTTGGGAACTTGTTGGAGTTTGATTCACTTTGTATATTTTTGCACATGATGTTGACAATTTGTGTGTTAAATTATAAAGCTTTAAGCTCTTTTGAATCTCAACATCTACTGTCATTAAATGCCTACTCTGTCCCGCTAATCTCCCACAACTGTGAACATTTGCACTGATAAAAATGCAAAAGGCTTAAAAAATAAACACCTGTATTAGCCATCAGAATGATTTTAAAAAAAAGCTAATTTTGCTAAGCTTATATATATCTGACCAGAGAACATTCCCAAAATAATTCCTGGAGCATTAGAAAAACATCCCATGTTGATTTTAAAAATTGCCAGTGATAGAGTTTCCACCAAAATCTGTGGCAAATTATTCCAGTACTTAATGGCTCTTTCAGTTAAAAATGTACTGCTTATTTATCTAGTTTCAACTTCCAGCCATTGGATGATGTTATATCTTTGTCTGCTAAACTAAACAGCCCTTTTATTTGTTCTATGTAGATACTTTACTATCACTTAACGTTCTCTTTGTTAAACCAAATAGGTCAAGCTCCTTGAGTCTTTCACTGGAAAGGGCGTTTTTAACCAATCTCATAGCTCTTCTTTGAACCCTCTCCAATTGACCAACATCCTTCTTGAATTGTGGGCACCAGAACTGGACTCAGGATTGCAGCAACAGCCACTGACCAATGGATTACTGTAACAGGAGATGCCATAGACCAGGCCTATAATATTTCAGATTTTTTATTCTAAAAGCAACAATGAATAGCGGGAGACCAGCATGTTTCATAATGCCAGGGCAGTGTTGGCTTTCACAGATGCCACACCCTTGAGTTGTCATGTTGCCATGTTCTGCAAAAGCCTCTGAATCTACTAGAGCCCAAATTCTAGCTTCAAGTCTTGCATATATCCATGTAGGGAAGATCACCTAAGGTGGTGGTAGAGTCTATAATCACTACAGAAGAACAAAGTCATCATGAGATGGTTCCTAAAAGTTAAGTCACCCATCCATTATTAATATGTGCTTGGAAATTCAATTTACTCGCATTCAAGTATGATTCGTAGTAAAGAGACAGCAGATTATGGTCACACCACACCAGCACCCCAGTGCAATTCACATGACTAAAACATGGCAGTATTTTACTAGCAAGCTCTAGGTGGCTTTCTTTTGCTTTAGGTGGAAAATTGGAATTTTTTTTCTCTAATAGAGACTGATCATTCTTCTCCGCTAATGACTGCTTCTTTGATAATGGACTTTGATGGAGAGAACATTAATTGTTAGGAAAAGCTAACCTTTGAAGTGCTCTCCTAAAGGATCTGGGAAGTGGGGAATGAGGTCTGTCTTGAGTTTGCAGTTTGGGCTTGTGATCTGGTAGGCAATGGATGAGAAAGGACTCTAATAAAAAAACCCAGGTGCTGGAGGAGATGTTGATGACCCATGGTTTTGAAGATTTTGTGCCATTGATGATGCCTCCTCTCAGATGAGATGCAAAACTGAGTTCCATCTCGCTCTGCTATGTCCTATGGCACTTCTCCTCGAAGTTCAGGGTGTTTTGCCTGGTATCCTGACTGTATTCCATCCCTGGCAACCGCACTGAGCCAAACTATGGTCTGTGGTTTGGTGAGGGTAGGGCCTCATTAACTGCTTGCTCCCACATATGCAAGCTCTGAAGTGGCCAGGTGATTTCTGGACACCAGCCAGCCAAGAGTTGGAGTGGCGTATAGCGACTCTAGGCCCAACCCCCAATAGCAGGATGTGGAAGCACTTGAGGAATGGGGTTCTGTGCTCCGTAACTCTACTGACCCTACACAGGCCTGCTCCTGCTCCAGATATTCAGAGAAATAGAGTTGCTGGTCTGTAGTGAGTCCTGTGGAGCAGTCACAAGGCTAATGGGGTTATGACACCTGGGGTAGATAGGAAGGTTTCCTAAGAAAGGGGTGAGGAGCAACTTGGCCACATGCCCTGTTGTAGAGTTTACAGCTAGTATTTAGCGTATTGTGCTATCTGAAATTCTCCTTATAGTTTCCACTGGAGAAGTTATTCCTCTCAGCTAATGTTTGTTATAGCAGTATCCACAGGGTCCAGCGAAGGGTGCCTTGAGCTAGGTGTGGAACAAATGCATAGAGACAGTCCCTTCCCCAAAGAATTTAGCCTGAACGTAGCTTCACTTCCCTCCAAAGACTTGTATACACATTGTCCACAGATGCATTTCCTCCAGCCCAGGCAAAAAATATTTCTAGCTCCATGTGAACAAGTCCATCACCAGCTTTCCCTCATTGTCTGTGATTTACCCCACTCTATGCAAACATTTCTGGACCAGTGAGCCAACGTTCAGAACAGATGATTTGCTCAGTATACCTATTCGTATTTATTATTGCAGTATTAAGGCGGTTGGGCCTACTTGATGTGAGCTCTCTGCCAAACAGAACATTTTCACTAGGCTTCCAGCTCATTTGCACAAAACCCTCTTCCCACTGCCAAAGTGGCTTTCCTGTAAGTGAGACAGGCAGACTCTCTGTGCAATTTAGTTTGTGAAACTTCATTATACATTAAGATGAAGAAACTCCACAGCACTTATACATGGAATAGTTGTCAGGTTCCTTCCCTAGAAGCAGCTGAATTTCAGCAGTGGATGGTTGATCCCTATTTGTACATTGCTGTAAAGCACTTCGGCTCCTCCTGCATGAAAGGGGAATTTTAAATGTAGGTCTTATCACTTTTTCACTTCCAGATGGTCAGTGTGAAGAACATGGTCCCTTAAATGACAATCTTCCTGGTGGATTCCATGCCAAACTCTTACATGATTACATAGCTCTACCCCAATTGATTCTCAGAGAGCATAGGAGTTCTAGGCGACCCATGGCTCATCAACATCTTTCTGCTCCTGGAGCATACTGGGGATTGCCTGGTAATGCAAACAGATAAAAATCAAGCCGTTCTTCTTCTGCCTAAGAGTATTTGAAGAGTGTAAACGCAGGATGGCAGAATGTGAGTCTTTGTCATCCTCTAGAGGGGATCATATAAAGAGGTTTAAGTTTGCTATTGTCTTCAAATCTCACGGCTAGCCCTTTAGTTCAAGTTCTAGAGCCTCTTTTGTTTACAGCCAGAGGTTTCCAGTTCAATCTGTGCAAATAAGCCACCACCTAGCAACTGGAGGCCCACATGGGATTTCAATAGCTGTGGACCTTTGAGGCCTCGGATGAGCTTCACAATCCAGGGGAAGGTGTAACCCAGGCTGGCAAAGTGAGAATATTTGTCCATTTCTAGTGGTTGGATGACATCAGAAAGTCTGATGTTGTGACTGCAGCCAACAGGGAGAGATGCCATTTGGGGTGCTGCAGGAGGTATTGACTAGAAGCAGTGGGATGAAAGGATGAAAGAGGAATGCTCAGGTTGAACATTAGGAAAAATATCCTTGTGACTGCTGTGAGGATGTAGAAGAGCCTGGGGAATGCATTAGTGATGGCGCAACGGGGAAATGTGCTGGCTGGGGAATGGGCTAGATGAGCAAAGAGGGCTCCAGATTCTGGGAGGAAGAACCCCCGGTGCCTGCAGTAACAAAAGGGCTGCAAATGAGTCAAGCTGCTGTTGGGAAAATCACCCCACTCTAAGGTAGAGTTCCTGGGGTCGTGTTACCTGCAGCAATGAACATTGTCCATTTGGGTATAGATACTCTGCCCCCTGACATCAGTGGGGAAGCTTCCATGAATTTCCAAGGTACAGGGTTAGGTATCCAGAAAGATGGGCATCTTCCAGTCAAGGCATGAGAACCCAGTGTAGTTTGGATTCTCAGCCCTGCAGAGTGTGTGATCTTTAATCCCGCCTCCTCCACCTGCCTGCATACCAGGATTGGGTCTCTGTACTGGGTGATTTCTCTGGTAGATGCTATTCCCTGAGACTAATGCTCTGTGCCTTCTGTTCCCTACAAAGTTCCTAGAGCAGAGGGTGGTTCTTGGCTGCCTTCTTCACTGGCAAGCCAGGATTCCTCTTGCCTAACTAAGGCTGGGCTGCTGCCTTCCCTGGGTTCCTGGGTCTGGTTTCTCGGGCATACAGTTCTTCTAAGGTCAGCTATTGGTCCTTAAATTGGCCCTTGCATTTTCCCCCAGACCGATTGCTCCAGCCTTTTGTAAAGAGGCCCTCTCTTTTTGGTACTAGGTGGAGGCCACTGGTAGGAATTTCACTTTAGTGCCTGCGCATGAGGTAAATATGTTGCAAATCATGCTTAAAATTCAAGCTGGCAGGGAAACTCTGAAACTGCTTTGAAAGGCTACAGAGAGCTGAGCAAAACGTTGACAGAAGAGCAGGCAGCCAATGCCTGGGGTAAGGAAAGGCTGCTGGAGTCCCAATATACTGTAGCCTGTTGGGTTTTCTCACCTGTTCCCCCTTTAGTCTATTTGTGCCTTTTTTTACTGCACAGAGAACTCCCTGGTAATGTGGTCCATATGTTTCTTACCCTCTATGTGAAAGTAACACCAAAGTTCACATTGCATCCTCCTCTTTTCTCATGTTAATAGCCTGGAATTTTTGAAACGTTCTCCACTGCTTTATCCCTCAAGGGTGATCACAGAGTTTCTGAGATGAGGTTAGTAATCACATATGCGGTTGTCTAGTTGAGATTTAACCATTCCCTTTCGTAGTAAAAACTCCTGCTCACCCTGATTTATGGGCTATTCCTCTGGCAGTGCAACTCAGCATCCTGGTTTCTTTATTTACTACACTGCAGAGAGAAAAGGTTTTCTGCACTAGAAAAGTAGCTGCATTTGACATGTAATGGCAGACATGGCTCTTCACTTTTATTTCTCCCTTCTCTCTCCCACCCTGTGCCTTGAACCTGGTTCAGCCATGTGTTCAGATCCTGGTGCTGAAAGAGGGATGGGTCCCTCATTAACTGCTCCTACTTTGGGGTGCTGATCACAGTTTTGCTGTCTCTAAACCAGTCAAACAAAGGCGTGATAATGGATTCTTTAAGGACACACAGTGACGTAAAGAACAACAAAGCAGATGCACAGTACAGATTGAGATGGGTTTGGTGTTCCATCATGGATAAGCCTTCGGACAGGCCAGAGAACCGGCTGTTCAGAAAGTGTGCTTCTTGACGGAAGCGCTTAATTAGGGGTTTAAGTTCCATTGACTTTAATGGGATTTAAATCCATCCTTAAAGTCAAGCATGTGCTTAAATGCTTTCTTGAATTGGGGCCACAGGAGCTAGTGACTGGTGATCAAGAAGCCAACGAAAGTATTTGACACAGCAATTAATTCTGTACTGAGGCACATCTGAAAGCAGCTATTAACTTTATTTTCCTCCTGTACATTTATTAGGCTGGAGGTCTGGTTTCTTTCCTGTTGAGGCATATTTTATTGATGCCAACCTAAAGGCCTTATTCTCCACTTCCTTACGTGAATACTTGGAATTGGACAGAAGACCCGAGATCTTTCAGTTTCACAGGTCTAATAATATCTCTTATAAGTGCAAATATGGATAATGTGGTAACATTCTGGGACAAGTGGGTTATAGGCTTAGTAGAAAGAAAATACTAGGTGGCATGAAAAACTCTTAGCCAGAAGTTTCAAAGCAGAAAAGACCAGGAATTTTAGTTCTTCAGTAGTCTAAAAAAGGGCCAAATTCCAGTTGAAAGCAGAGATATCAAACAGTCCCTATGTATGCAGGGGTGCTAATAACTTTGAACAAAGAGAATTCAACAGAATCTTCACCTACCTGGACTGTTACTTTCTCCAGTTCTGGGCCATCCAGTGGTCCAATTAACACTGGATAGATTCAGGGTGTAAAATTGAGGGAAAACACCTGGACTTTAACAGCTTTCCTGTTCAGTTCTTTAAAACAATCAAATCTCATCTTGCTACTGGAAATGACTTCATCAAGCACACGTTGTTCTGAGACCTTTCTGCCTCAATACCTTGACTTGAGATGTGAATACTGCTGTGATGACTTTACCCCCACATTATGTCTACACTAGTGACTGTCCGTGTGCAGCTTTGTGCCTGAGCCCCTGAAGCATGTGCCTCCAGGTGAGGAGAGGGTAAACAAGCCAGCAATTCTGAGGGGCATGGGTTTGTACACATGGAATGCTGTAGGAACACGGCTCCATATCTGAGCCAGTTTGCAGCATGGACGGGGCAAGGGCTGGGCACCAGGACTCAAATACCCACACCAATTCCCACAATATTTCAAACCCTTTTCTTACTGATCCTCACCCAGTCTCAAGATGCCTGTCCTATATGCCTGGGTAGTAACGTGCTGCTCTGACCACATCAGAAGAGGTTTCTGCTGCATCCTTTACAGGTCCAAAATGGATCCGGCCCTGTGAGCAGTCGTTGGGTCCACCAAACATGCCAGGGAGCTGGTCGCATTCCACAACTTTGGCCAGAGCTGCAGGAACATTCATCTGTACCGACAAGCTTCTTGGAGGCTGGAGGGAGCCGGTCATTCGCTGGACTGCAGAGCGGCGGTGCAGGGAACACATGAAGCAATTGAGGCTTCTGTACAGGAAGGCCAAGGACCGTTGTTCTAGGATGGCTTGTTGCATAAGCTCCTTCCATCTGGAGCTGAACTAGGTGCAGTCAAGGGCCCCTGGTACTGAGTTTGAAGAAGCTCTTAATCCTAAACCCTACCAGCCTTATTGTCCAGCAAGACCTTGAGGAGGGTACAGGCAGTGAGGGAGGAGGGATCACAGAAGAGCCCAAAGAAGATCTGAAGGGCAAAGAGGAGGTTGTTTTACACCTTTATCCCCAAGTCCAGGTTGTGGAATCCCTCAGTGAACATCCTCAGGAGAGACTGGGGCTGTTGCCAGAGCCATAACCCCAATATAGTAAGTTAAAATGGCTCCCAACCTCCCCACCAATATCTTCTCTCTTTGTGTGGGAAAGTAACACACTTATTTTTCATCACTGGCTAACATGCCATCCATTGCTCTCCGTCTGCTTGTGTGTTGTGCACCGGTGAACCCATGCCACTGTGATACCTGTGCCTATAAAAAATGCCTCCAACTTTCCTTCCCTGCGTCCAGCCCCCCTGCTCCACCCCGAAGCAGAAAGAGTTGCAACACAGTGATTTAATTGGTTTCTGAGGAGCCACACAGAAAAGGTCTGCGCCTTAGCTTCTAAAGCTGCAAAGTTAAAGTCTCTATCTCTGCCAGCTCCTCGCAGAGAGCCATGCAGCGAGCCAGATTGAGGGAAGGAGCAGGTGTCTGCTGTCCAGCAGTCATAGAGAAATCAGTTTTGTGTCCCTTTCCTGTTGTGTGAGGTTAGGTTTGTGGTGCTGAGCTGGATTTTCAGAACACGTAAAAAAGATTTGATATTTTTGTCCTGTTCTGTCCTTGTCACCAATGTCATGGGGACACAGGTACAGAATTCCATGGGGCTGGGGGAAGGGGTATTCATTGTTCAGACTGCCTGTGGCACAAAATCTCCACACATTAGCTCAGCATGTCAACTTCCCTTCTAATACCCTCCCAATCCTAGAAGCATATCTCATTAAATTTCTCATGCAACAGGAATTCCAGCTGGTTTTGCAAGGTTCAGTGGCAGTGTGAATGTACTCAGACCACCTTCAGAGCAGTCCAAACCACTGCATTCAGCGATGTGTAGAGGGGTGAGCATTAGCAGAAATATTTCCCTAGCATACAGTGCTGGATCCTTTCCACAGGACTGGGAAGCCACGTCTCATTTCCATTGTGGTACTTTGAATACCTCTGTGATCTCCAGATATGGGGCCACCTTAAAAGAGAAAACTGTAAACTTTTAACCTAACCCCTGAAGGGATTTCTATACCTTCCCTCTCCCCACCAATCCCCTGAGACAGTATAAACAGTTGACATTTTTAAAGTAACTCTCAAAATTTTCTCAGCCTTATGTGCCTCTGCTCACTGTTCATGGGCTGCAAGTGGCATATGAGAACAGAGTTCTTGAGATGAGCTACATTGCTGAAAAGTATCACAATTCTGGCTTTCTACAAAATGGTGGCAAAGTTATGTGGGAGATTTCTTCGCTCGTTCTGGTCCCAAGGATCAAAATCTAACTCTCTCTTTCTCGTTGCACTGGAAAGAGACCAGTGAGAGTCTTCCTACCTGGAGAGTAAGAACTGTCTACAGAAGAGAAGGCTGGAGAAGGGACATTGGGGACTTGCTCGCTGGGATGGCAGGGAAAATGGAGGAACAATATGCCTTCCTCAGGAAAAGGAAGTAACAGGCTTTTTATTAGCCACCAGCCCTGTTAGCCATCCTCTTCCTCCTAAAGTTGGCTCAGAATCCTCTCTTGCTCAGAGCCTAGGACCAGCCCATCTGCCAGGCAGGTGCTCATCAGCCTGGAGATCATTGGTCAAATACCCCTTTGACTGGACTGGAGGACAACAGTAGGACTGAAGACATCTTGGAACAGCAGCTTGTACCCACCCCTGAAGCTCCTCCCAGATGTCACTGCATATCACTGAGAGCCATCATTACTTGTCATTCACCCTTCTGATGAGGAGAGGAAGGAAACAGGCATAGTGTCATTAAAATCTGTGCAGTATTGTAGGTTTTCACCAACACTTTTTTAAAGTTGTTTGTATTTTCAAAATATGTCCTTCATTCCAAAAAAAAAAAAAAAATTCCATAGAAAATGCCCCTGGAATTATGTAATCATTTACTGGTTGCATATGTTGCTTTCATTCCTCTTTTTAGCTTTTTTCCTACAAAATGAACCTTCAACATCACAGTTTCACCACGTTTCTTAATTTGTTGAATGGTATATCTCCTCCTTCCTGGTTGTGGTGAATGCAGGCGGTATGTTTTGGTTTGGAAATGGGCCTTAAGTTTTTTTAAGTAATGTAATCATAATAATTTACAACTTTGGAACCATTAGAGTTGAATTTTTTTCTTTTTTGGTCTTCACCCCCAAGAGTCACAAAACTCTGAAGTCACAGGGATAAAAAGTAGGGAGAGGGGAAAGCGCAGTGTGGTTTTGCATAGTAAAAAACCTCTGCCCATTCTCAAAATTGCAGTTATCTTGCATGTAGGCAGCAAAGAGTTAAATATTTTCTTTCTTAATATTTGTATTGAACATGTTAAAATTCAAAAATTGAAATGAAAGATAATATACTAGCAATTACACATGGCATCTGTCAGTGCCCTGTACCAAAACTCCTTTCTTTCACCCTACCTCCCACAAACCTCTTGCCCTACAAAACTTACGCACTTCCAAGCAGATGTTAGATTAGGAGTTTTTTAGAGGTGTGATATGCACGTGGTATTGGTAACAGTTCTTAATGAATAACTTAATGCAATGACTGCATTTCTCCCTGTTCTCCCCCTGCGTGACTGTCTATCAAGAACACCTTGATAACAATAAGAATTCTCGATAACGGAGGTTTCAAAAAAGGCATGAATTGTGCCAGTCACTTAAGGCACCAATAAGTTTGTCAGGCACCCAAAGACAGCATTGGTCAGTGTCGCTGGTGATGTTGGAGGAGGACCGGATGACAGTATACAGGTTTGGAAAGTTTAAAGGGAAGGTTCAATCTAGCAGTGAATTGTGTTAACAGGTACAGTACTTAGGGTTGGTCTACATGGGCAGTGGTGGATGACGGGGGATTTGGAAGATACATAATGTATCTTGCGTATCTCCCATCAATGTACTTCCATTGACGGTACATGGTGTCTTCGTGGCGCTGTGCTGATGAGATGGAATGGCTGACTTTCAGGGAAGTGGATTAACTGATTCGCCCAGAGAGCACTCTCTCATTGACTGAGCTGGTCTACACCGACCTGCTCAATTGATGCCACTGCATCGATGCCTGGCCATGGCAGGGTAGACAAGCCCTTAGAAACCCACTATTTTGCAAAAAAAGCACAAATGGGTCCTTCCTCTACCTGCTAATTCAAAATCATAATCATGGTGTGAAGTGGACTGGCCCATGCCTTTGTAAACTGAGTAAGGGACTTGCAAAATAAAAAATTAAGTTCTATGTAAAAGAGCCAGAAACCATTGCCATCAGCAATAATCCCTGATCCTTTTAGAAAAGGCATTTCAACTGATGAATTGCTTTACATTCAGGTTTTGTTATAAAATTGATAAGAACATTTCACAATGAGTGCATCTCACAGTCGCCGCCCTCTGCAGCAGAAACCTAGCCCTGCAGCTGTTAACACAAGTCCCTCTAATAACTGGCTGTGTAAATTTTTGCAATGCAACATTTAATTTCTTTCCATTCTGTACGTTTCCCACTTCAAAGCGTCTGACGAAGTGGGATTTTCTCCCACGAAAGCTCATGCGATAAATAAATAAATCTGTTGGTCTTTAAAAGTGCCACAGGACTCTGTTGTTTTTCTTGTGAGGAAAGGAGCGCCTGGGAGATCACCCCTGAAATAATAGCACTAATCTTGTATACCTACAATGGTAGCATGGGTGTGTGTGTGTGTACACATCATTATATCTGTACCCAGTAGCATATGTGGATTCTCAGGGGCAGGTACATGCAATCATGAGCAGGATCCGTACTTGTGTACGTGCATACAGAGCCCTACGGTATGGCTCTTCTACACTGCAGCTGGGGATGTACTTGCAGCACACATAAATATATTTGAGCTAGCTCTTTTCAGTTAGCTTGTGTAGCAATAGCAATCAAGTTCTGGCAACCCAGACTTCAGCCCAGTCCAGCTACCCAAACCTGTCTAGCATTAAATAGAGAACATACATTCAGAAGGAGCAACTGGCCACATTTAATAGCGTTTCTGGAAAAATATAGACTTGGTCCATGTTACCTAACTCTCCTCTTGGTGCTGCATTATTTACCTTAGAAATCAGAATTAAGACAAGAGTTGTCTGTCTTTCCAGATGCCTTTTCAATGTCTTTCTTAAATTATTAGCCATGCTAATCAGCCAGCAGCCAGCTATAGAGCACCTGCATGCTGGTAAATGTGTGCAGCAATGCACTCGGGTTACTAACAATCCTGTCATGTCACTAACTCCCCTGCCCGTTAGCTGACTGATTTTATTCTGGAATATTTGTCTGAGCCTTTATAAAATGGGACACATTTCATCTGAAGGTCCCTAGAGCGACCAGGCCTTCATATTTGGACCTGATCCTGAAACCAGCGTTCACACAAGTAGCATCATTGGCCACTTGGGCAACAGGTCTGACTCACGTGAGTAGAGCTTGCAGGATTTGGCTTGTCCCTGTGATGTGTTACTGCTGCTCATCCCGATGTGTCAGTTTGAACAAACACGAGGTCTTACACTGCAATTACTCCCCATGCCAAAGCGCAAAGGAGGCTAGAAGAGGCAAATCATGCTGTGACTGTGGAGTTGAAGCAAAAATCACCCCCATAAATCTAATTCGCAGGATTACCCATTTATGAAGTGCGATTTCCCTGTAGCGTCATCTAGTCTCTCCAATTGCACAAACAGATGTTACTGAAATTTGGGGGGTGAGGTGTGGGGGAGAGGAAAGGAGATGCAAAACAGCACTTTCTATAAAACGCTGTGAAAATCCTGCTTCTCCAAGGGTCCAGTATAGCCTTCTGAAATCCCGTCTGGTTGCCAGGTGTTTACCCGCACAGAGCGGCTCTTTCCTTTGATATGGCTCAATACAGAAATGCACTGAGGAGCTCCCATTGCTGTGTTCTACCCCTTTCCATATCTCGCATGTTTACCTGCACCTCTGAGGAGGGTTTTTCCTGTTTCTGTGCCAAGCCCCAGACACAAGGCCTTTGCTGTGATGAATTTAGTACCCGGAGTAGGGGCAGAGGCAGACTGAAGTCCTTCACATGGATTGGAGCAAGAACACCTTACATTGATCAGAAAGAAGGGACATGGGCTAGACAAGTGCACCCCTTGAAGACGTGGGCCTTGATCCTCAAAGCTGCCTAACTCCTCTCATTGATTTCACTTGGATTTAGATGCCGAGATGACTTCTGAAAGTGTGAGCCATAGTGTGTGGTAGACTGTTTGTGTTATGACTTTGCTTGCTGTCTCCTGCACCTAGATGTGGAGTGAAGCTCCATTCCCTGCTGCATAGGGAGCAGCCATTTTGTGTTCAGATGCAACCTGCTTACAAAGGACACACATGGTGTGCTCTCCCAGAGACCTGGGTTGTGTGGCTCTCACTACACTTCATTCTGACGTCAAGAATAGGGTGGGTGTTTGTGTATTGGGAAAAAAAGACAGCAGGTGGTGTAACAAGGAGGTCCAAACACAAATATTCCTGTCTGAATTTTGGGGTATTTGCTTGTAACAGAGCAGCTGTGAGTCAATGGGCATGGGAGCCATTGAGTGGCTGCCTCTGAAATAGAATGAGATCCCTTAGTATTAGCGAGGAAGGGAGCTCTCCTTTAGTGCTAGTAGCCTATAAACTGGGAGCTAGAAAGCTCAGTTTCCCAAACGCATGTGATTTACACAGTGAACTGTCAGTCTGCAGGCATGGATTTGGGGCAATTTATCCCGACACTGGAAATTGGAAACCAAGCATCCATGTGGATAGATGAATGACCCAGAAGAAATTGACTGTCAGTCCAGAAACTGTTCCCATGCCCATATTTCACTTCAGACACATTTACCCATTTAGTTATATCACAGGCTGTCGGTGAGTCCATCTGTTGCTTAGCAGCAGCATGGCACTCCTACGGTCTGGAGATGTAGCTATCGGGCCAACCGCAGGTAGGGGATTGGAACTGGACATTTTTGTTCTCAATTGTCACTCCTCTTTTTCCTTCACAAATTACAGCATCAATTAACACACACAAAACCCCTCCTGCTTAGCCGTTCTGTTTGAGGACAGCTGAGATCACTCAGGTCTCGGACGTTAGATCCTGCATCAGGCACAACCATTATTTGACTCTTCTCGCTGCTCGTATGATCAGGAGCATGGACCCATGCATTCCATGGGAGATGTGTCTCGTTCTGTTTGCTGCTCCTTCTATGGACTACTGGCTGCCAATGGATTATAGAGTCATTGTATACGATGTAAAACTCACAGGGAGTCTTGCAGCACTTTTAAAGACTAACTAATTTATTTACGCATTTAGAATTTCAGACACAGTACAATAGACCAACAGGCACACAGATTTGTTTTTTTCTGCCTGCCAATGGGGCTGGGGGGTGGAGGGTAAGGAGAGAAATTCCCCAGGGGGCCAGTGATTTAAAAAGGCCAGGGAGATGGGAGGCCCCCCACCACTCATGTTGTCCACCCTCCCCTGACCCAAGCTTATTTATTATGCACCATGAAGGTTCTAAGACTGCTGAGGATGCGGTATCTGCTACTCAGCTTCCTGGGTTCATCAGTAATCTCCCCAGCTGCCGAGAAACCTGCATGGCACATAATAAAAAAGTACAAACTTCTGGTGGAAAGCTACTGGGACCTGAGCCATTCCTTTCTAGGTGGTGCATTGACTGTTCTGTCCCGGGGCCCAGAACTGCAGTGGGTGGGCCTGCATCCAACTAAGCCAGGCAGGAGGACGTCATTTTTCTAGGTAGTGTTGACTAGCATCCATGAAAATGAGAGACTGAAGCAATGCGTGTAGGGGAAGGTGCTGGCTTGAAGTTAAATCTGGCACTGGGGATAGGATTCCTACGGAGGCCACTAACACTAGAACATCTTTGGAAGCGAGCAGGGTACAGTCTACCCACACCGCGCCGTCTCAGCTCGGAGGATGACTGATGGGATCCTTGTTCCACCTCACCCTTCGCCTGCTAACACAGCCGCTGAGGCTAGTCTGAGCCCCTCCTGGAGGACGGTAACTTGTTGCACAGGGGGTTGAGCCCTTAAGCTGGCAAGTCTGCAGATGACCCAGCCCACAGGGTACTTAACTTTGCCCCATAGGACGCTGCTTCCCTACAGAGCCATGTTTGTGCACTGACCTCTGGTCGGGCAGTGATTCCGACCCACCTCTTTAAAGTAAACAATTAGGGCTAAACACTCACCCGTCACCTCCCATATCCAGCCTGTCAAACTTTTGGCCCTTTGCTGCCCATCCTGATTATGCACCACTGATGCTTATGTGATGGCTGCTTGTTGGCTGACATATGTGGGACAGAACCAGGATCTCCAGAGCTAAAAGCATGAGCTGCTACAGCTGGAGCTAACAAGTCACATGTATAAATGGGGGTCATAATCAATCATACCCTCTGTGGCTTAGCGGGGGCTTTTAATACACTTGTTACACCAACTCTAAGATGTCAGAACCAGAAAGAGATTTTATGAAAGGCTCTTTGGTGCTCCATGACTTTACTCTCCATCATTTACTCTCTAATTGGAAGGAACACATTTTTATAAAGCAGAACCTGGCTCTGCCAGCAGCCTGACTTCAAAGGATCAAGCGGTGTTATCTCTGCTTTCCACCTCAGCATCAGCAAGGACCATCCTGGAATCCACTGAGTTGGTAATTTGGTAGACCATGCACAAGGCCACACAGACCATCGTGGACGGGCTACGTGTCTGACTTGTATCACTAGCTCTCCCAGAAGCCTGAAAGGGATTGTTAGATAGGCTCCTAAGCAGATGTGAGCAATGGTCAAGGAGTATCCTTATTCAACCCTGGCCTTTCTGTTCATAAGCAGGACAGGAGCAATGTCTAGTGATTAGAGCACTGACAGGTGTTAGAAAAGAGGATGTTTTATTCTGGGCTCTGCCATTAATATGCGGTGTGACCTGGGCAAATCGCATTAACCTCTCTTGGTATTGTTTTCACTGCAGAGTTAGCTCAGGTGTGAGCAGCCGCGCCCCCACCTGTGTTACTCTGTGCTCACTGACACTGCCCCCACCTGTGGTGTGCTTCAGAGAGAATTGTGGGAAGGCACTGGAGGACTGTCAGCACATAAATGACTCATCCTCACTGCAAAGTGTGCAGGTGCCAGCTGGACTTAAAACTGAGTCCAGATTTTGTCCCATCTGGGTAGATTAACCTAGCCCTAAAGTGCCTCACAGCTCAGGTAAAAGATTTGCGTTTGTGTGGGCAGTAAGGGGATTTGGGCAAAAGCCTGAGTGCCTGGGCTAACTCTGAGGTGAAGACATACCCTTCATCTCTCTTTCTCTGACTGTAAAATTCAGATAATGATCCTGACCCACTCCACAGGAGCTCAGTGTTTGTAAAGATTGCCTGGGGACACCCAGGTGCTCTAAAAAAGTCAAAATGTTATTATAACCCCACCTTCATGGTCGCCAGCACAAATTCTTCATTATTCCATTCTTGGATTTCTCCCGAACGCTTAACATTCCTAATTCCATTGGATTCTGCCAAAATGTGTAGTGGAGTTTTTTTGTTCCAGAAAGCAAGCCGCGTGACTTCCAGGCAGTTCTGATTTATGATGCAGACGAGCTCTGACGATCACAGCCCCTCAAAGGTGCACAGCCAGCATATTATGCACTGGATGCTACGTGACTCTAGGAGAGGTCTGGAGATACCACGCCGTGTAGTCAGCAGGTGTGAGTGTCATCCTGAAATGAAGCTACCGCTGGGGGCTTCTGACTGGAATCCATGCTTAATGTCCTCACTCTTGGGAGGGTCATTGGCAATGGCAACTGAATTGTGACCTCTGGCTCATAAAAGCATGAGCCACTACTTCTTAAACTGCAAGATCTAGCTGTTAGCTATGGCTGTGTTCAACCAGCGCTGTGCCCCACCTACCACGGGAAGGGAATACACCATGTTGACTGAATGTGAGTCATGCATGTATTTCTCGGATTTCACCACAGGCCATGTTGCTCTAAAGCTACTACACGGCTTGCCCCATGGAAACCTCTCACAGATGCAGGACTGAGGCCTTTTGAGAAGAGCAGCACAGAGGCTATGTCTACACTGGGGAATTTAGGTCGACTTAAATAAGTTGACCTTATTAAGTCGACTTAGAGAGTCCACACAGGACTCCTAAGTCGACTTAAAGTGGGCCTTACTAACTCGACTGAGAGAATCTATACTAGACTCTCTAAGTCGACTAGTTCGGGCCAGGGAGAGCCAGCCCGCATGGCAATTGCCAGCACAGTGCGCTCCAGCTCCCGGGAAGCCTCCAGAGGCTTCCTGGGAGCTGGAGTGCGGTCCCGGCTAGGAGGACCAGGGGGCTTCCTTCCTTCCTTCTCCCCGGGCTCGCGTTCCTTCTTGCTGGGACCACAGGGCTTCCTTTTTGCCAGGACCTGAGTGACCCGGGGAGAAGGGAGCCCCATGGTCCCGTCTTGCCGGGATCTGAGTGGTCCCAGAGAGAAGGAAGCTCCCTTCCCCTGTGCCCTAAGTCGACTTAGGGCGTCCACACTGCTTAAGTCGACTTAAAAAGTCGACTTAAGCTTCAAAGTTGACTTTATACGAGGTGTTATAAAGTCGACTTTGAATTTCCTTAAGTCAATTTAAGCAGCAGCATTAAGTCGACTTAAGGAAATGTCAGTGTGGACGCAGAGTAAATTAAGTCGACTTAAGCATGCTTAAGTCGACTTAATTTACTAGTGTAGACGCACCCAGAGAGCTTGCCCTAAAACCCTCCTGTCTCAAGTGAGTAAAGCCAACGTCTAAGGCAACTTGTCAGAGGCCCTGACATTCTCTTTCAACATCTGCATGTGGTTGCGGGAGGTGGGGAATTAACAGTAGCATCCCCAAAGCTGGAACAAGGGGGAAGAGCACCCACTGTATGTTTGGTTCTTGGAGCGCAGAAGAGAAGACTGAGGGTAGACTTGATAGCAACCTTCAACTACTTGAAGAGGTGCTCCAAAGAGGAGGGAGCTAGGCTGTTCTTGATGGTAACAGAGGATAGAACAAGGAGCAATGGTTATAAATTACAGCTGGGGAGGTCAAGGTTGGATATTAGGAAAAACTTTCTCACTAGGAGGGTGGTGAATGGGCTACCTAGGGAGGTTGTGGAATCTCCATCTTTGGAGATTTTTAAGGCCTGCTTAGACAAAACCTTGGCTGGGGTAATTTAGTGGGAGTGGTCCTGCTTTTTAGCAGGGGGTTGGACTAGATGACCTCGTGAGGTCCCTTCCAGCCCTATGATTCTATGATTTTGAAAGTCTGGTCTCTGTTTCTGTGCCCACAAATAGAGATTGTGAGTGCTCCCCAGTGCAAACTGGGCCTGCCATTATCAGATATGTTGAGGCATGGTTAAATATTGGCTGACTGGGAGCCAGCCTGGCCTGAAGTATAGGGCACTGGGCGAGTGGTCAGGAGTCTGGAGTTCTCTAGTGCTGTGTGATCTGAGGGCTAGCCTACACTAGCCGGCAGCTGCTCCGTGAATATGCTTCACGCTGATGATGTTTTGGGCAAATGAAGATGCTTTAAGCATGACAGTGATGCAGCTGTGCTGCCGAAGATGCTTTATGCCAATGGATGAGAGTCTTCTAATGGCATAATAAATCCACCTCCATGAGAGGCAGAGAAGCCCTCCCACCAATATAGTGCTGTCCACACTGGCGCTTAAGTTAGTGCAATGTATGTCACTTATTCACACCCCTGAGCGACCTGTTATACCGGTCTACATGGCAGTGTGTACAAGCCCTTCGAGAACTCATTGCACTTCTCTGTGCTGCTTTTGTAAAGCATTTTGAGATCTACAGATGAGAAATGCTATAGGAGAGCTATCGCTTGTTCTTGCTGATTTCCATCTATTAAGAAGGAGGCCTTTAGAAGTCCCTTGTAATACACAGCATAGGCATGTGACTTCTGCAAGCGGCAATCTTCCTGGGGAAAGCAAATTCAGAAAACCAGCATTTCCAACTGAACAAATGCCAGGCTCATCTGTAACATTGCCACGGAGGGGAGCTCTCCCCTATTGCTCAGCAAGCGGCACCAGATCTTCACCAACTTGGTGGTCTGGGAACAGATAAGCAGCCAGTGCTGTTGACTTGGTAGCTATGCACGTTCGTATGACTGAGGCCAAGGTGACCATTTTGACAGCTGGTGTGCTGTGATCACTATTTGTTATGCCAATCTGGAAGGTCTCATAGTTACCCGGTGCTCTTCCTGTCTGGTGTAACCACCAGTGAATTGTCTTGTGGGCTTAGGAACAGCATGGGGCCCAGCATGCATGGCTACGTGGTGATCAGGGGACATAAGGTGTCCCCTTACTACATTGCACTGGTTACCCATACCACCGTTCACGGGAGGGGAAGGCATGTCAACGGAACGGCCATGTGGGAAGGGATGGGGAATGAGAGGAGCCTGGATCCAACCCCGGCACAGTGGCTAGCCTTGCTGTGTTGGTGCTTCGGCAGAGGCAGCCTATGCTGGGTACAGACCTGGCACCGTTTACTCCCTCGGATTGCTGCATCCTGGCCTAACTCTTGGAGAGTCAGCTGCTTGGGGCCCCATCCGTTATTCTCTTGTGTGACCCATGCCTAGTGCATCGGGACACTGAGCCTCGGTGGAGGGCTCTTGCCACTTCCACATTACAGACAATATCACTAGACTAACCAGCCTCATTCCTTATTATCTTCATCCATACTGGCTGTCCTCAATCCAGCCGCGCTTTTCTCTTTGCTCCTAGATCACAGCCCAGGAGCCTTCCCTGGCAGCTACCAAATGTAAGTGCTTTGTCATTTTCAAGATTGGGTGGATACATTTGCTAATTTGTTAAGCCACATTCACAAACATCTACTGTTCAGAGCTTTCCCTGGGCCTGGAGAGCATGTGTCCAACTGCTAAAGCGGATCCAGTGTTCACTCTAGACCCGTTTACATTCCAAGGGTATGTCCACACTAGAAAAGCTAAGTTGAGTCTCTTAAGTCGACTTGAAGTCAACCTTGTTAAATCAACTTAGAGAGTCTACACTAGAAACTTAAATCGACTGGCTGCATCCACTCAGTCAAGTGTTAGGTTGCCTGCGAGCTGCAGCTCCCCAACAAGCAGGGAGCTGTGACTTCCCAGGGCAAGCAGGGAGCCGTGACTCCCCAGGGCAAGGCTCCCTGCTTGCCCCAGGGAGCCGCGCTCCCTGCTTGTTGGGGAGCCATGACTCCCTTCTTGCCAGCCAATCCCCCAGCCAATTAGGTCGACTTAGGGCTTTAAGTCAATTTAGGGCGTCCACACTGCCTTTAAGTCGACTTAATAAGGTCGACAGGCCTTAAGTCAACCTAAGGAGCGGGAGTTATTAAGTCAACTTAAGGAAGCACTTAAGTCAACTTAATGAAAGCCCAGTGTGGACGCAGAGTTCTGTAGGTTGACTTAACCTTCTTTAAATTGACATAAGTTGCAAGTGTAGACACACCCTAAGATCCATCATGGTTGCCATTGTCTGACCCAAGCACTCCTTAGATGTTGGCTTTCCCTCAGCCCCTAGTTCTAATAATAAAACAACGCAACCTTATTGGTAGGTGACTCTTTTCTACTGAGGGACTCAGCCCCAGGGCACAGAGCTAACTCCTTCTTCTGGTAGTGTGGCACCTTTTTTAAAACCTAGGAAAGGCGAGCAGAAGCAAGCAGCTCACTCTCAGCACTGTCGCCTTAATCCTTACTCTCCAATTCCCGCTATCAGCACATCCATGACGTTTCTGTCATGTTGCAGAACAGAAGATAACATAATCCTAAATCCCAGCAACAATTCTGACCCCTCTGTAGTGCTAAGCCATTTTTTTAAAGCCGCGTGTATTGTATCAAATAAATCACAGCTGGTAACATGCTTTGGGTGCTTATTTCCTCAGCCTCAAACCCAGCCCTCTGTTTTCTGCTGTCTTTATTTTCTGAAGCTGTTTTAAATTTTCTTTTTAAAATGTCCTTTAATATGGCCGTGATAATGTGGCTTGCTCGTGACAGACATAAAAAAATACCATACTGCATCCTTGCCCCTACCACACAGTCCTGATTTCTAGGTAGGAAGGATTACGTGGAGACCCGAAAAGTTCTGGTTCCAGTATGTTGATTACATGTAGTGTAAAATTGGTTCCAGATAGCTGTGGATTTATCAGAGCAGTTAAAATGCCCACACTCAAAAAGATTCATTGGGCCAAATTTTTCTCTGTTATGTAGAGTAACTCTACTCTACTCTACTCATCTAGAAGAAGACACATTAGAATCAGAAAAGGTACAGAAAAGGGCAACTAAAATGATTAGGGTAAAGCTTCTGTCTAAGGAGAGATTAACAAGACTGTGACTTTTCAGCTTAGAAACGAGATGACTAAGGGGGGACATGATAGTGGTCTGTAAACTCATGGCTGGTGTGGAGAAAGTAAAAAAAAGTATTATTTGCACCTTCTCATAGCACAAAAACTAGGGGTCACCAAATGAAATTAACAGGCAGCAGGTTTAAAATGAACAAAAGGAAATATTTCTTCATACAACGCACATTCAGCCTGTGGAACTCCTTGCCAGAGGATGCTGTGAAGATCAAGGTTATAACAGGGTGTGAAAAAGAACTAGATAAATTCATTGAGGATAGGTCCATCAATGGCTATTAGCCCAGATAGACAGAGACTGCTGATTGCCAGAGTCTGGAAGTGGTCAACGGGTTAGATCACTTGATGATTACTTGCTCTATTAATTCCCTCTGAAGCACCTGGCATTGGTCACGGTGGGTAGACAGGATACTGGGCTAGATGGACGACTTTTCTGCTCAGTATGGTCATTCTTAAGATGTTACTTTAGCTTTTATACTAATGAAACTGAGCCCAATGGCTGTGGCATTATAAAGATATTTAGGCATTTTAAAATTACCTGTACCCTTGAAAGCATTAACTTTACTCTTTGTACAGAAAGGAATTAGTACAGAAATTGTACATGACAATAAATAGGTTTATAAAAATCCTTCGAACTCTCAGTGGCTGGATTGTTTACAAATAACAAGCTGCCACGAAAACAAACTTCCTGCGATTAAAAGGTAGATTGAAAATGTTTTAGAAGGTAGAATGTAAACTTCAGAGGGGACACCATTATCAAAAATGCCTATATGATTTAGGAGCCTGATTCTCATTGAAAGTCAGTGGGATGTAGGTTTTTAGATCACACACAGTATGTCTGCGCTGAAACCAGAGGTGAGACTGCAGCTCCGGTAGCTAGCTTTCATCAGGCTAACACGGATTAAAAATGGCAGTGAAGAAGCAAATGGCATGAGCTTCAGAACCGTCTGTGCAAGCTTTTCCAGGAGACTGGGTACTTTGCAAACTTCAGGTGCTTTTTGAAAATTTTACCTAGGGTCAGATTGTGGTTGGCCCTTGGGTGGATACGTAACACGGGGAGCATGTTAGGAGCCTATACCCCCCTATGCAGAGACAAGGCCCAGCCGCAGTCCCTGTGTTTCCCGGAAAGTTGTTCTGCTGCTGTTGCAACTATGGGCGCACCGCTAGCTCCAACTATTAAAACAATCAGGAGGCTTTAAAAAAATAAAGTGAGAACTCATTCATCGATCCTCAGCTTTCTGAGGATTAGGGTTAATTGGGTCAAGGTTTTTCATTTTTCTTTGCAACTATGAGGACTAGAAACTCCCCCTTTTTATTTTATAGATGGAAGTTGAAATTCTCACCTAATCCCATGACTCCAGGAGCTGGGAATTTAAGGAAAACATCAAGTAAATCAAGACTTGCCAGGAAGGATCATGAGAGGTGGCAATACTGCATCTGTCAACCTCAGGGATTTTCTGATCACATGGCTGCTACTTGTTCCTGGAGAGCTGATGCCGCAGTGATCTGTTCAGCTGTTGAGGTGGATCCACTGTCTGGCAACTGTTTGTTGTTCCTGGCATTTTTCACTGTCACTGACTCAGCAGATGGTGTTCCTGCTGACCTGCCATTATTCTGTATTGCATCACAGGCTGCAGTCAGGTCAGACACCCTTGCTCTAGACGAGGTATTCTATAAACTGAGTAAGAGACAGTAGCAAGAGAACTTATGGGGTAAGGCCCCAAAACTCAAAGGAATGCAGATTCTTAACTTCCATTGATTTCACTGGCAGTTAAGCTCCTTGCTACCTCGTTCCTAAACTATTTACATGCATAACTCCCAGGGGGTTTTGATGTTTCATATGTGCACAAGTGATGCGAGATTTGTAGAGGATAGTAGCATTTGGCTCAGTTATTAACATGATAGGAGGTTTAAGCCAGAGCAGAGCCTGGCCTTCTTTGGATTCAGAGGTTATCCCAACCCTCTGGAATGAAAGGAAGATCCTGCCATTCCAGCCAAGCCACCCAAAATGGTTTGTCTTGGGCATCGCTAAGATTTTTCTTCACTTGGGTGGGAAACGGTTGTTTGAAGGAGTCCTTCAAATCAGGTTTCCGCCTTCCTCTTTAGCATGGGGCCCAGGTCAATTGCTGGGGGATTCTCTGTACCTTGAAGTCTTTAAACCATGGTTTGAGGACTTCAGTAACTCAGTCATAGTTTAGGAGTCTGTTACAGGAGGGGTTGGGTGGGGTTCTGTGGCTTGCGTTGTGCAGGAGGTCAGACTAGATGGTCATAATGGGCCTTCTGACCTTAAAGTCTATAAGGCCAAATAATAAGGCATCGAGTAATGAGGGGTACAAGTTTTTCCAAAGGGGCAAACAGCATTGGGTGCCTCCTTTGGGATGCCTGGCTTGAGCCCTCTTAAAGGGGCTTGATTTTCAGAAAGCACTGAGAATCCACCCTCGGAAAATCATGCTTTTTTGAAGTGTTTTGTTTTGGTTAAAATTAAGACAGGCAAAATCACTAATTGCTCTGGAAAATCACATCCCCTCTGTCTCCCTTTGTAAATGGAATTACTCAGCAAGTACGCCTGGCTATAATGGGCTTTGACTCTTTCAGTGCTGGCTAAATGCTTGCTGTTCTGGACTTATAGCAAGCCCCATGTCCTCTTTGTGACTGCAGGTTTGAGTGTTCATAGAATCGAAGGGTTGGAAGGGACCTTGAGAGATCATCTAGTCTGATCCCCTGCACTCATGGCAGGACCAAGTATTATCTACCACCCCGACAGGTGTTTGTCCAGCCTGCTCTTAAAAATCCCCAGTGATGGAGATTCCACAACCTCCTTTGGCTATTTATTCCAGTGGTTAAATACTCTGACAGGACGGAAACTTTTCCTAATGTCCAACCCAGCCACCCCTGGTGCAATTTAAGCTCATTGCTTCTTGTCCTATTCTCAGAGGTTAAGGAGAATAATTTTTCTCCTTCCTATTGTAACAGTCTTTTATGTACTTGAAGACTGTTATGTGCCCCACCACCCCTCCTTAGTCTGCTCTTCTCCAGACTAAACAAATACAAGTTTTTCAATCTTCCCTCACAAGTCATGTTTTCTGAACCTTTAACCATTTTTGTTGTTCTTCTCTAAGCAATCTCCAATTTGTCCACATTTTTCCAGAAATGCGGCACCCAGAACTGGACCCAATAATTCCATCTGAAGCATAATCAGCATGGAGTAGAGTGGAAGAATTACTTCTTGTGTCTTGCTTACACCACTCCTGTTAATACATCCCAGAATAAGGTTTGCTTTTTTTGCAACAGAATTACTTTGTTGACTTATATTTAGCTTTTGGTCCACTATGACCCTCCTATCTCTTTCTGCAGTACTCCCTCCTGGACAGTCATTTCCCATTTTGTATGTGTGCAACTGATTGTTCCTTCCTAAGTAGAGTACTTTGCATTTGTTCTTACTAAATCACATCCTGTTTGCTTCAGATCATTTCTCCAGTTTGCCCAGATCATTTTGAATTTTAATCCTATCCTTCAAAGCACTTGCGACTCCTCCCAGCTTGGTATCATCTGCAAACTCTACAAGAGTACTTTCTATGCCAGTATCTAAGTCATTGATATTGAACAGAACCAGACCTAGAACTGGTCCCTGTGGGCCCCCACTTGATACGCCTTTCCAGCTTGACTGTGATCTACCGATTACTCTCTGGGAATAGTTTTCCAGCCCGTTATACACCCACCCTATAGTACGCGGGTTGGCATCCTGTGGCGAGCACACCAAAGATGGCACGTATGCTGAGTCTGAGTGGCACACGGGAGCCCTGTCTGGAGCCACACCACTCCTGGCTCCAGGAACCATGTGCCCTGCCCCATCGACGCAACTCTGCCTCTCCCCTTTCCCACATGTGCCCAGTTCGGAGCCCACAACCAATGACATCGCTGTCAGGAACAGGCCCGGAGACCCCCTCTGCCACCAGTGCAGCACTGGGAGGGGCGGAGAGAAGAATTGGCATACACCTTCATGAAGGTTGCTGACCCGTGGATAGTAGCTCCAGCTAGATTCTATTTCTCTAGTTTGTTTGTGAGAAGGTCATGCAAGACAGCATCAAAAGCGTTACTAAAGTCAAGCTCTAACACGTTTACCACTTTTTCCCTCTCCACAAGGTTTGTAACCCTGTCAAGGAAAGCGATCAGCTTGGTTTGATGTGATTTGTTCATGACAAATCCATGCTGACTGTTACTTGCCATCTTATCTTCTAGGCTTCGGCAAGTTGATTGCTTAATTATTTGCGCCATTATCTTTCCAGGTACTAAAGCTATGCTGACTCATCCTTAATTCGCTGGGTTGTTCTTATTTCCCTTTTTATAGATTGGCACAATATTTGCCCTTTTCCAGTCTTCTGGAATCCCTCTCATCTTCCATTTTAGTATTTTAGGCCCTGCTGCTGTTATTTTCCTAGGCTGATTTCTAGACAGTGGGGAGGGCAGGGCCCCTGGTGGGGAAGGGATTCTAACAGCTGGCAGGGGTAAAAGCCACATATTTATGAGGCCAAGGTAGATTCGTGTCCTGTAATTCAAGAGTTGTCACTTTTTCCCCCTTACAAAAAATCCACAATAGAGAAGGTGCTTTACTGCTCTCCCTGTTTAAATGGAGCAGTGGCGAGTGTTATAAATAAAACAGGCTCCCATTAGCATCTGGCCTTATCACAGAAATATCAAGTGTGTGTCTCTGCAGGTAGAAAGGTGCTATCTCAGCTACTTACAGGGAGTGGGGGAACTGTCATGATTGCATTGACAGCAGTTGCATAAGCCCAGACACAGTTACACTCTGATAACGGGATGGCCCCTTACAGGCAGAGAGATCGGTTAAATGTGTGGTCCTGCTGTGAAAAGTGTCTTTGTCAAACTGGCCATCTGCCGACACGCACTAGCAACACTAGGGGTGCGCACATGTGACGGAGGTGATAATGAGAGGCCAATGGGGCTGCACAGATATGCCAAGGGGCCGAATGAGGCCTGTAGAACCTCGTATTACCATTGGTGCTGATTCTCAGCAAGGAAAGAGCCCACCTTGACTCATGGGCTCTGTCTAAACTTGTGAATTTAAGTTGACTTTGTTAAGTCGACTTAGTATGTCCACACTTACATTTTAAGTCAACTTAGGGGGGACCCTACAAAGTCGACCTAGAGTGTCCACACTGGACGCCTAGGTCAACTTGTAGGGGCTAGAGGGACCTTGGAGAGGTCCATGGTGGAAGGGGGGGCACCCCTTGCCAAGTGCCAGAGGGCTCAGCATTTCCCCATTGTACCTGGGTACAATAGGGCAAAGGGGGACAGGGACCCTGGCAGGGCATAGGGGCAGGGTGGGCAGGGCTCTGTCCTGCTCTGTGGGGAGGCATGCCAGGCTCTTCCTGTGCCACCCCCCCCCCGGCAGGGAGGGCAGTGGGGGAGTCCTGGAGAGTTCTAAGTCGACTTAGGGCTACTCCAGGTCTACACTGGCTTAAGTCGACTTTAGAAAGTCAACTTAAGCCTAAAGTCGACTTTAAACGAGGTTTAACAAAGTCGATTTAATTTTCCTTAAGTCGACTTAAGGAATGTGTAGTGTAGATGCAGAGTAAATTAAGTCGACTTAAGCAAGCTTAATTTAATTTACAAGTGTAGACTTAATTTACAAGTGTAGACGCACCCATGGAGCCCTGGCTAAGCTGGCAGGGCTTGCAGGACAGGAAAAGCATCTTTGTGTACCTACCTGGTAACATGTGGGATGATGACACCAGGAAGACACTCACGTGCCGGAGGGAACTCTCTGTGGTTTGTGGAGCCCCTTCCCATGAAATCTGAAAGTACCGTATTGAAATGTAGGTAAGAATGGTTTCCTTGCTCCTGATGGATTCACCCCCGCTTCCTACAGCTGTTTCGGCATCTCTGCAACAGAAGACTAATTCCTGGGGCTTGATGAGCAAAGAAAGGGCCAGGTTGTCCCGGGAATGCCCAGGAGAGGCTAGCTCTCCCACCTGACACTGTGACAAAGTCTTCACCTCCTCTCAGTTTCAAAGCATTGATGGCTGCTATGATCAGCACACAACTCTAGGACTCGGGGTATCTGAGCTCTACCACGGACTTTGGGTGTAATCAAGTGCTTGCAAAGTCTCCAGGGGAGACTCTATCCAGAAAAACAGAAGCCACAGGAGTTTGCCTGTTTGCAAATGAAGGCAATGGATTTTTGGACTGTAGGTCTAGGTTCAGCGAGACTTGTCTCATGAATGGATGATCACAGCCAAGCCTGGCTATAATATGCTGGAAGGATCTGTGGTGCCCTTTTGCTCTGTATGACATGGCAATGTCTTGGTAGGTGAGTTTAGGCTCTAGCGAGCACGTTCTGTATTTATCCCTTTCTTTCCAATATTTTTACTCATTTCTTCTCCAATCTCTGGGTCCCTCATTTTTTATTTTTGTTAAATAAACTTCTTTTTGTAGTCTGTCCCTTTTGCTGAACTAGACTAACAAGGCTACCGCTCTGGAACATCTTTTCGTACTGTAGCTCTATCTAAGTGCTGCGTATTGAGCGGAGCCATGATATATGGTGTAACTGGTAAACTGGGGTTTACTGTTCCATTGGGAGCAGGGGATCTGGGAAATCCATGAGTGTCCAGTGTGGACAGGGGCTGGGCACTCCAGGGGATGCTCAGAGGACTCAGGGGGTTTGAGTGCACCTATTGTGAACCTATACAGAGAGAGCGGGGCCTGGGCAGACCTGGAGGGCAGGTGGTGTGGTGTGATCTAGGTGACAGCAGGCCTAGACAAGGCTTCCTCAGGCTAAGGACAGGTGGTAGCGAGGTACCTCGGAGCCCTGGGCACCAAGGAAATGTCACACAGGTTCATAAGTGCTTTGCTGTGTTGGTGCTATCGACTCTATCTCAGATGCACCAATTCTCAGACCTTTGTAACATGCAACTAGCATCATATGATTGCATCGTTGCTCCTCTCAGCTTCCCTCCTTCCTTGCTCTGACGTTTGTAATCACCCAGTGTCCCAGAATGATTCATCTCACTACAGATAGTCAAGGCAGCCATGGAATAGCCTCTGATCTGTTATACTGGTGCAAAGCCAGAAATCTCTCCAGAGCTTCAGTTGAGATGCTCTGCATTTATGCCACTGTGCGGTCTGAATCAGGCTCTTCGTCTCATCCGTTTGCTCAGGGCCATGCGCAGTTCTGGCACTAGCTCAACTGTAAGAGATGAAAAGAATGGTATTAATAATCATTTTTCTTCTAGCCGACGCCCTCCCCTGTAAACTCCACACACGAGCACGGCACAGGTACTTGAGATCTGCACTGTTTAAAACAATCACAATAATGACAAGATAAAAGAGCCCAAATTAAACAGTTATCAAATATAACCGAGGAGGTAGATTCAAAACAAAAGAGAGGTGATTATTTCAAATGCAGTGAGTGTTGCTGTGAGACAGCTACCGCACAAGCTGCCTCCCAAATCCCTGAACTGCTGAAATGTTAATGTTCGGTAATTTCTGATGCTTATGACAGCAGAAATTTCTCCAGCCCTGATTACCCAGTGTGGTTGGCGGCTCTTCAGACTTACAAAATAAAAAAGCCAAAGATTTTTATTGTGTTGAATTAGGAACCGTTGTTCCTTGCATACCCGGCTTTCCATTGAAGTAAATGAGGTGTTACTGTAACACAAATTATAGAGGACACAACTGAGATCAGACCCCATTGCACTACGCACTATACCTACATATCACCGTGCCTCCGTGCAGGGCGATGGACTAGAGGACCCGTTGAGAGCCCTTCCAGCCTGACCTTACTGTGATTCTATAGTACGAGTCGGTCCCTGTGCTAAAAAGCCCATAGTCTTTATCAGCAGTTCTCAACCACTGTGTCGGGACACATTAGTGTGTCGCCACACAGCGGCAAGTATATCGCGAAGAGCCATGGAGCTGATTGGATTCAGCCTGGGGGGGGAGTGGGCTGGTGTGTCCTGTATAGTCATGATATCCTGCCAAGTGTGTCGTGACCTGCAAAAGATTGAGAACCACTGGTCTATACAGACCAATCAGGAAACAGAAGTATTATTATCCCCATGTTACAGATGGGGAGTTGTGGCATAGAATTTAAGTGACATCCCCAAGGCCTCACACAATGTTTGTGGCAGAGCTGAGAACTGAATAAATCCAATGTTTTAGCCACAATGCTGTCCCTCCTGATCTCAGTTACTCTGCTGTGGCTACTGCTTGCTGTACCAAATCACGTTTCACTTTCACTTGGCCCTCCCAGCTGTTTCTTGGGCTTTACCTGTGGCCTCTCCTGTAGGTGTTACACAGTAAATTCTTTGGCTTGGGGACTCTCTTTGTATGCATACAGCACCTAGCGCAATGAGGCCTTGATCCCAGAATGAGCCATCTAGATGCTACTGTGATACAAATAATGCAAAGATAGGAATTGATACCCCAAACATCTCACTCTGGGAACCTGTCCCTGAGAATGTCCAGTCCTCAATATTTCAGAGGAAGCTGCAAGAAACCCCACAGAAGTCAGTGAGGGGATAACCTACCCCCTGAGGAAAACAAAAGAGGAGTCTTGTGTCCCCTTACTGACTAACAAATGTATTTAGTCTTTAAAGTGCCACAAGACTCCTCTTTTGTTTCGCTGAGCTAGACTAACATGGCCGCCCCTTTGGAACTGGCCCCTGAGGAAAGTTTCGTCTGAATGCCCACTAGCTAGACGCTAGCTTAGGCCAGTACTGCATTACAGACTTTTGCCAGGACAGCTCTGTCTATCAAGAGTGCGATGAGGAGGGATTTGTGACGGACATAGTGGTGCTGGCAATAACTCCTAGTGTAGACACAGTTCCTATTTTAACCTTTTTATTGGTAATGCTTATTTTGCTTGGGCGAGGGTGGGCAGGAGGGCAGAATAAGCTAAGACCGTAAAAGTGCCGTTTTGCCAATATAAACTGCTTCTACATGAGGAGCGCTTTGCCAATCCAGTAGGCTCGTAGAGCTACACCAGCAAAGCCTTCCATGTATAGGTCTGCCATAAGCCCCAAATCTTGAGGATTTGTGACCTCTCCAGAACTCTTTTTTGTGGTTTAAACTTTACTGTTCTAACTCCAGATAGTCTTGTTATCCAGAGAAACGTACAATCCCCTTTGTGAGCATAATTTAAATACAAAAAATACAATTGCTGAAATGCTCTTAGTAAATTACCAGTTTCCCCATAATTGAAGATGGATGCTATGTGTTCTTTTGAAAAAAAACCCAAAAAAACAGTTTATTTTGAAGTGATCCCTGCATTTTCATCTCGCACCACAGCAACAACAAATTCCCTCCCAGGACCTTTTGAGATAAGCCATGGTTCCTTATCTCTTTTCAGGAAAAATACCAACAAAGCCCTTTCCTGTATTTTACCCCATCCTCCTTTGGTTTCTTCTTATTAGCCTTATCATTTTTAGTGCCTCCTTTGATATATAATCCCTTTATGTTGTGCAATGATAAATCAAACTAAAGTGCACTGCTGAGTGATTTTATTGTTATTAATAGGTCAGCTGTGGGAGGGTAGCATCCAATCACATTTCACAAAGAATTCCTGGGTGGTTGGTAAAAAAGGAGACGCTGTGGCTTTTTAATACATTTAAATGCTAGGAAATTCTTACAGCAGAGATCTCAGCTCACTTCCTGCCTAGCAACATTCAGTTCTCGGCATCACGGAAGCTCTTAATTGAGGTGAATCTTCCGTCATTTCTTTCTTGCAGTCTCCCCCTCCTCACAACTCAAACCCCACACTCTGATTCTCTTCTCAGGGCCATGTCCTTGTGCGGAACCTCACAATGGGATATTATTAAAACAAGCTAAAAATGTTTTATTTTTTGTGGGGGAAAAATGCTGTTGGGGCAGGGCAAGCGGTAAAAATCTTTTGAATACTTGAAACTTTGGCAGAAATTTTTCACAGGAAAATTTCAAAACCGTTCTGCATTTTTTTGACCTGCTACAGAGTTGACACCCAGGGTCATAGCTGCTAATGTAGTCTCTAAACCCACATGAGTAGCGGTGCACAGAAATTGGGTAGATTTGAGACGTTCCAGAGGGGTAGCTGTGTCAGTCTAGTTCAGCAAAACAAACGAGGAGTCTAGTGACACTTCTAAAGACTAACAAATTTATTTATCGCATGAGCTTTCATGGGAGAAAGCTCATGCGATAAATAAATTTGTTAGTCTTTAAAAGTGCCATTAGACGCCTTGTTTGTGAAGAGTCATGAAACAATTGCAGGTTTGCAGTCGGGATAGAAGAATACAGAGGAATTCAATAAATAAAATGAGATATCTGCCAGACAGAATAAACCAGCACCACCAAATGACATTTGGCCAATCACAGGGATCTTTTGATTATTGAGCATGAATTCCTGGGCACCTCTACACAGAACAGACTCTGTGACAAACTTTATCTCCAGCCTTGCCCTACTCAGGACTCATCTTCTTCCCAAGTAAGAGGTAACTAAGTTAGGGCTGGTCTATAAGCACTTAACACCAGCAAAACTTTTGTCGTTCAGGAGTGTGAAGAAACACTTTCCTGAGTGAAGCGGGATGGTTTCCCCACTCTGGCAGGAAAGGGGTTAAAAGCCCTGCCAGGAGGCTAGCCAATGGGAGCAGAGGGCTGCAAGACCAATCAGGAAATAGCAAGCAGTATAAAGTTAGCGCTGCAGTTCCTGCTCAAAGCAGTTTGCCTCAGACTTTGGAGGAGGAAGGTCAGCTCCCATAGGCACTGCCAGGTTTCAGTGAGTCTCAGGCCTTGAAAGAAGGGCTGCAGGTACCTGGGGAAGATGTGGGTATAGCCCAGGTGACCTGGTGAGGCAGAAGCTGAAGAAGAGTGAGTGCATAGAGTCCCTGAACTGGGGCCTGAAGAAGTGGGTGGGCCCAGGTCCAACATGCCTACCCTAAACCTCCAGTGGGCGGGAAACTGCAGGTGAGTGATGCAGAGTGATACAAGTGCTGATACAAGTGGGTGAGCCTGAACAGGACTATACCCTGGAAGGGGGGAACTGAGGACTTGGCAGGAGGGCTGAGGTCCTGCAACAGACCACAGGTGAGTAGTAAAGGGACTAGCGGTGACCACTGAGGCAGAGTAGGCTGGGCAGGAACTGGACCTGACTCCCCAGAAGGGGGGAATTCAGAGGACTCAGCTGGAGGACTGAGGTCTTGAAGGGACAGACTGCAAGGCATTAGAGAGGTCAAGCACTGACCACCAGATAGTGGACTACTTTAGCTATTCCCTGTTCCATCATCAGGAGGTGCTGTTCTGGTGTGTCCTGTGCTGCAGAGGTCTACACTGAGCAACATACATTTTGCTGGAATAAGTGCTTATGTGGACAGCGCTATGTTGGCGGGACATGCTCGGTACCGCTACAGCTGTTAAGTTTTAAGTGTAGACTAGCCCTCAAGCTTTCCCTAGGCTTTGATGTACCAGAGTCGTGGTGCTTTTTCTTTTTACTTCAGACTCAGCACTGCTGTTTAGCTCTCGTGTGTTCCAAGATGGCTTCCACCGGTCACGCCACTAAAGAGAATGATATGAAAATGATCAGTCCCCTACGTCTACACTGGCAAGTTAGTTCGGATTAAGGAAGTTTAATTCGAACTAACTTTAGCTTTGGCCACACTAGGCTTTTATTAGTTCGAATGAAAGCCTTCCTTAATTTGAACTAAGAAATTCGATTATACTTTTCGAACTAACGGTTAATTCGAACTAGTCAGTTTGAATTAACCCAACGTGGCCATGTTAGCTCGAACTAATCGGCACATTGACCTTAATGCAATTGACTAATTCGAACTAAGCATGGCACTTGCTTAGTTTGAACTAGCGTTCTAGTGGGGCCATGCTACTTGGAATTAAGTTAATTTGAACTAACTTTAGTAAGTGTAGACATAGCCTAAGATACTGCAGCTCAGCCACATGTTGGAGAGACAAGACGGGCCTTTTTGGTGCTCATTACACTACATGCAAGTAAGGTAAATAACGGGAGAAACTAATATTAAGGCAGGATATGGTGCATCCCTGCTAATACTATACCAATATAACACATGAGATGTTTGCTCAAACCAGCCGTGACATGTGGTATTTGCTCAAAAAAGGGCTTTGGTGAGCTATTAACACATCATTAATACCTAATGAAAGGCAAATGTAGAGAGGTCCCCGAAGTGGCTGAGAACTCCGTGATGCCCATAAATGAAATGATAATGCAGTGCAAATAAGCCTGCATAACACAAAGGTTGCAGATTTAGCCCATCACCTAATAAGGGCAGCTTAGACTTACTAGAAATGAACTCCCCTGTCCCCAACTGGAGTGAGGTTGTCCGTTCCTCGCTGTCATTCACAGGGGGGTGGCCACACCTCATTGCCCAGGCCCAACGGAGATCACGTCCCTGGGTGGGGAAGCAGTCTATAGCCCCTGACAGGGTTTCCCAGCGAAGATCAGGGATGTGTTTATGGGAGAGGGGAAGGGCACACAGATCTGCCCAACTCCACTGCATCCCAGCCCAGGTCCCTATCTGGGGCAGGGGAGCCAGTCCTGGGGTCTCAACTGCAAAACGCTGACTTGGGCACTGATGTCCAGGCTACTGGCCAGCTGGTGGTCCCCCTGGGCTAGTTCCTACCCCCCTCACGGGGGTACCTTTTGGTCCAGCTCCTCTGCAGCCTTGTTGGAGTATTCGCCCAGAGGTAGATTGCAGAACCCGTCAGCATTGTCCGTGGGTGGCAGGTTAGGTAGTTTGGCGGGGCAGTCAGCATATGGCAATTCCTCCAAGCCTGGGCCTCGCTGGGTCCCCTCCTCCTCATCATCAGCAGGCAATTCTTCCAGGTCACAGAGCCCCGGGTGGGGTGCTGGTTCCTCAGGGCTCAGCGAGGCCAGGGGTGACTTGGGTCTCAGGCAGCTGGCAGCTCAGGAGGGAGAGGGGAGATGTCTTTCCCCTCTGGGAGTTCTGGCCACACTGAGCTTCTGGGCTCCCCTCTTGTACTTCCTGTCTAGCCCCCTGAATTCTGGGCTGATGGACAGGAGGCTTCCAGTACCTCCAACCTGCTGGTGGTCCGTTCCTCACTGTCCGTCACCGAGAGTGGCCATGCCCCATCACTACACCAATTTTACATCTTTTTCTGTGAAGGAATGATTGCAAGAGTATAAAAAAACCAACTACTTGTCATGTTCCTCCTCTTAAAACTCTAGGTTGGAGCAGAAGAGATACACAATGTGCACAAACCTGGACAAATCCTTCTTAAGCTACCGACATTAGAGTCTAATTATCATGCTGAGTGTTCTGCATCCCTCCTACAGGAAATCCCGTGGAAGGGCTGTCTGTTTTGCATCCTGCCAACCCATTCAGTTAAAACTAGGCCAGACCATGTCCTCTGGTTTTAGCCAGTACCAGAAAGAAAAGAGATGTGAGGGGAATGAGGGTAGAAGTTCATTATGGTCACTCTCTCTTTTCCACCTCAGCCAGCATTCTCCCTGGTGTATTTATATACTGTGACTTATTTTAAGATGTAAAAATGGGAGAACTTACTCCCCACCAAAATCAATCCTGCTGCCTTTGAACCAGCCTATCAAGCCCGTACCTGAGAAAAGAGAGCTCTTGTACCATGCGTTAAAGATTCACTGCATTGGGCTCTGCTGAATCTATGCACAAGCTGAGGAATCTATGTTGCAAACACTGAGCCACCAGCCCCATGACGTTTGATGTCCCTCTGTGGCCATACCCTCTTAGCCAATTGGGGGCCACAGGTGAGTTAATATAACTTCCTGCTCAATGGAATCAAGAGTTTCTGTTGATCTTTTAAATATTTATCAAACTTTCATGACTGTTGGCCATGTCTAATAGAAGCCATTGGCCAACAAGACCAGTGCCATTCGCCCTGACAGAAGAAAGACCTTTGCATGAAAAGAAGGAGCCGCCAACTACCTTGGGCAATATGTCAACTTCCTTAAGATGGCTGTTGGAGGCAAAGAAACTATACAGCACGATGTGAAGAGTCCAGGAAAAGAGTATCTGACTGATTGGAATCAAACAGTTCTGGCCATCTGGTAAAGTCGTTTGGGACACAGGCCATGCTGAGGGGGCAATGCTAGTGTGGTTTTAGGATGGGAACACAGTGGAAGAGTCTCTAGGCGAGGACTGGGAAAACCAGAATAATATCTAAGTAGTACATAAACCTAAACAGCTCTCATCAGGAGTTCATCTGAATCAGAGCATCATGCTATTTGTCGATCCCTGCTGGTTAAGCGGCCATTCCTCCCATGGTCTATTCAAGGGGCCAGATGATGCATCTTTTCCTCGGTTCACTTTCTGAGGGTAAGCAGCTAGCTGGAATCCTCTTAGGTGTTGAGGGACCTAATAGATAGACCCTAGTCCTACCTCCATCTTCTCTAGGTAGTCCTTTCAAAGGCAGAAATTCAGTGAGAATGTTTTGCCGTAATCGGTGCTTCCCATTTAGGTCAAAGGGCATAAAAAGCATGGGCCAGTACGAGAACCTCTGAAAGGGTTTTGCTCTAAGAGTGGGTGATAGTTCAGGGGTAGGTACTTGGCAGTTGATTTTTGCTAGCTAAATGAGTTTGCATATCTATAGCTGTCACACACTACAAACTTGCACCAACGCAGCTGTAATGCTTCTGGTGAAGAAGCCCTAAGTTGACAGGAGAGTGCTCTCCCATTGACTTCATAATTCCACCTCTATGGGAGGTTGTAGC
Source organism: Pelusios castaneus (assembly GCA_007922175.1). NCBI lineage: Eukaryota > Metazoa > Chordata > Testudines > Pelomedusidae > Pelusios > Pelusios castaneus. Next base: position 3,913,966 of record ML685818.1, read on the forward strand.
TCTGTTGGCAGCAGTTGATATGGCAACCGTAGTGTGAAGTCGGTCTACCTATCTTGCTACGGGAAGTAGGTTTTTAACACCACTGAGCAATGTAGATATACCAAAGTGTGTTGTGTAGATCTGGCCTTGCTTAGCTTAAACATGTGTATCTCCTGCGGGTATCCAGCCCTGGCACCTGCAGGCTATGACTGACTGCTAGCTCAGGGGGTTCTGCTTTAGTGCCAGGTCTGCATTTTTCCTGTGAAGGTTCCTGGTTCTGTTCCAACTGCAGGATTCTAGTCCTGGGACGTACATGACCATGGTTCGTTCTCCTAGTATCTAGGTTCCATTACAAGGGTGGAAGTACACTCATTTCCTGAAGGATGAAGAAGGCTCCTTTTTCTTGCTCTGCAGCTGCTTACTTACAATTAATCAAATCTACAGGTGGTGGCTTGTCTTCAGGGGCCAGATAGACAAGTGCTAAAGTGGCAAGAGTGATCACTGTCTAAGGCAGGGGTCCTCAAACTTTTTAAATAGGGGGCCAGTTCACGGTCCCTCAGACTGTTGGGGGGCCGTATTATAATTAGAAAAAAACGTGAATGTGTAGCTATCACGTCTGCTGCTGGCCTGTGTTTCTGGGTACTGGGTGGCAGGCAGTAATGCATCCACACACTTTTTGTTGGTGCTGTGGGCTCCGGCCAGGCCCAGAGTGTGGGACTGACCGATGTTAGCCTGCTGGCCTGCTGTTGTGTACGCAACTAGTAGCCAATGTTCCCTCTAGGTTTGGTGGCTTGTGTGCAAAATTTTCAAGCCGTGTGAAAAACTTTTTCAGAATAAATTTTTGGGGAAAACTCACAAGACAGAAATTATAGGCATTAATTGAAGATAAAGTGACTGTAAATAGAATTAATTAATTGTGTTTAATTTAATTGGAATGAATTTGGAATTGAAATCTAATTTTAAGAAAGGTTTTTATTTAAAATTAATTTTTAAAAAGTTTTAAAAAAGAAGGGAGAGAAAGAAAAAAGAGAAGGAAGGAGGAGACAAAGAAAAAAAGAAAGAAAGGAAGGAAGCAAAGACAGAAAGAGCAGGAAGGAAGGAAGACAAAGAAGAGAAAAAGAAAAAAGGAAAGGAAGGAAAGGAAGAAAGAAGAGAAAGGAAGGCAGGGGAGAGGAAGAAAAGAAGAGAAAGGAAGGCAGGGAAGAGGAAGACAAAGAAGAGAAAAAGAAAAAAAGGAAAGGAAGAAAGAAGAGAAAGGAAGGAAAGGAAGAGGAAGAGAAAGGAAGGCAGGGAAGAGGAAGACAAAGAAGAGAAAAAGAAAAAAAGGAAAGGAAGAAAGAAGAGAAAGGAAGGCAGGGAAG